>CM014084.1:26865669-27479687 GCA_004119915.2 Collichthys lucidus
GTCCGTTCTGGGTCGACTGTAACAACATGAGGATCTACGAGAAGACAAAACACACACACATATATCATCAACATACAGTAATATATTCAGGCAGGTGGCTGCTGAAAGAAGATGTTTCAACAACTGTTTGGATTAATTTAGCTGATCTGAGGTCAGGTTCTCTGCAGAACAGCAGCAGCTGATCATTTGTTTCAGACACAGAGGTCTGAAAGCTATATTTGCGCATTATGACAATAATAGGAGGACAAACTAATACTAATAATAGTTGGGCTCTGAACTTTCTGCCATTTCGTTTTTCTCTCTGCCATCTACATCTGCCACGCGTCTCACTTTCAGCAGTGAGTGACGCTGTGCAAGTGCAACTCCTGTGACCTGTCCCTGACCCATCATGCAGTGTGTCCACTCGCAAAGCAGTTGCTAATGTGTTTTTTCCACAGTCGAATATTCATTTTCACAATCAAATCTCTGTTGTTGTTTTTTTAAATATTCGAATATATATTCGAATTTAAAATATTGGTTGACAGCCCTACAACAAACTTATTTAGAAGGCTTTAATAGATACATAGAGATAGAGGAAGATGTGAGAAAACAGTCAGAAACTGTTTAACTGAACTTGTCTCTTCTGTCTTAACAAGGTAATAAATGTTTTTATAATCCGTTTTAAGACACTGGTAGGATTCAAAGTTCATCATTTTGCATTTTAACGTACAAAACTGCTTTAGAATCAGAAAGCAGCTTCAGATTTCACCTGACTCTTCCAGGTCCAGGTCCAGACTAATACATTTTTTCAGCCTAAGCACATTGGAATCATCTTTCCTGCTGAAATTTAAGACGGCTTGTTGTTTGTAAGAACTCAAAACGTAGTGAGACAGCGTCCTGAAAAATGAAACCAATACTGGCAAACAAACTGATCTGAGACCTTCAGAACATGATCTGACCTTGGAGTTCAGTGCACACTGCAGCGGCGAGTCTTTGCTTTTGTTCAGGATGTCGGTGCTCGCTCCGTTCTCCAGCAGCACCTGGATGATTCCCTCGTAGCCCCAGCGGGCCGCCATGTGCAGCGCCGTGTCGCCTTTAACGTTCTGCAGGTCCAGACGGCACGTTTGGACGTTGTAGTACACCAACGCCTTCACACAATGACACACAACACACAGCATGAGCACCATCAAAGTCCAGAAAGATCATGCAGCTGATAATCATTTTCTTTATTGATTAATATTTAAATTAAATTAATTGATTAGATTATAAAAATTAAAAAATATGAATATCAAAAGTCATAAGCTACAAAAAAAAACAAAGTAATGATGCAAGAAGAAAGAAATAGAGAACAAGGAAATCTAGGAAAGAAATTAGGAAATATTCGAAATTTGAAATTTTCGAAAAAAAAATTTGAATTAATTAAATTGTCTAATTAACCAATATATTTTCTATTTTTTGACTAATCCTGTGCTTTCAATTTCTTACTGGGCAGAAAATATTAAAAAAAACAAAAAAATATTTTTGTACAAAAACTCTTATTTTGGAGTGACAACATGGTCATGGTCAGCATGGTGTTAAATTACTCTTTAAATTGAGCCACTGTCCTGTAAAACATAAGAGCGTACACACAAATCTGTCACCAAAGACTTAATGAGGTTCAATCAGATACCACCAGAAGACACTATGTCCTCAGATATCTGATCTGAGATGAATGGACAACAACGCATAGACTGCCCCAATTTCAAAATGGGTTCATCTTGTACAATTTGTGTTCACCTTCTTTCTCAAGTCTTCATATGACAAGGGGTCAAATGTAACTTCACAAACCTGACAATCTCTTCTACATGTATCGTGGCATTTGTGAAAAGCTTAGCTGTTGACAAAGGGCAATCAGCAGCCAGTGGTGGAGTTTCTGTGTGCTATATGGAAGAATTACTATTAGGTTAGGTTACATATGAATTGTCACAGGTGGATTTATGGACTCAACTCTGAGACAAGTAGTTACGTAATTGCTTTAGTTATAGTCTAGAAGTCTAGAAATCACTTTTAAACCAGCAATAAATGATTTTTTCAGCCACTTGGAGGCAGCAGAAACAAGTTGTGAACACAACCTATCACCTTTCCACATGATTTAATGACGTTGTTCTAAAACAGTTGCTTATTTACAGATCCAGCAGTTACAATAAGCTGAAATTCACTATGAAGCTCCCTAAAGACCTGGAGCTGCAGGTTTTCATGCTTTTGTGATTCTGTTTGTTTTCTGCATAAACACACGGACGAATGCTGCGCTGTATGTGTGTGTGTGTTTAAGTGTGTTTTCACCGTGACTCCTTGGTATCCCCGCTGACAGCCAGGTGCAGTGGTGTCAGGGCGTGGTAGTCTGTGGCGTTGACCGGCGCTCCTTTACACACCAGCAGTCAATGAGCTGAGACTGACCTGTCACACACAGACACACACATTTCACATATAAACGAACATTCCCATCATCAAAGGATAAAGGATCATAATTTATCCCTCTGCGAGTGAACACATGCTCACCACAGACTGCAGCGACGTGCAGCGGAGTGTAACCTCGGTCGTCTCTGGAGAATGGCGTGACGATGGATGGGTCGTTCAAACGGCTGCAAACAGTAACCCGACAACCAAAGTTACTTTACAGCCTTAGAGCATCACTTAAAACGTGGAAGGCAGAAAAGTCATCTCAGCTACAGTAATGAGTGATTCAGGAAATGAATAAATAAATGCGATGAATGGTTTCAATGAATAATCTTTCTGAAGCTGAGTCAAATGTTCCAAGTTTATAAAATGCTGTAAAATCACATGCTGGTCACAGTTCTCTCAGGGTCATGTCAAGTATTTAGATGCAAATTTGGCTCCTGTCCCGTGTGGGTCATCATATCTGATTCTTAACAGTTTACTGCTACTGAGAGGTAAATAAACAAACTGAATTCCAGTGACCCATTTATGATGTTTCACATTTGAAGCAGTCTCTGTGAGTGTGTGTGTGTGTGTGTGTTTAAGTGGGAAGTGAAAGTGCAGACAGCTTTTTGTTCCTGATTCACGGAAAAACTGAGACAAAGGGGAGATATGAGATTGAGCAGAAAAAAAAAGAAAGAGGAAGTGGAGGATTTCCCAAAGCATTCTCTCGTTTCTGGTAAAACACCTAAACATTATTAACATGTGTCTCTTCAAAAGTCACTTCATTAATATTTTTTTTTTCTTCTATCTGTGTGTGTCTGTGTGTGTGTGCTGACCCGGACAGCTGGAGGTCACAGATTTCACAGGAACAGAGGGGGTGACACATCTTGACGTCCTCGTTGTTCTCTCCTTCACTCAGCAGACGTTCCACCTCCACTTCGTTTCCATTCGCTATGTGCTACACATGACATGAATCAATCAGATCAATTCATTCATTCTAATTTCTTAATTTTTTGTAGGAAAATAAACATTGATGAAAAATAATCTGCGACCATTATCTATCTATAAAGTCATTTTTTTAGAAAAAAATTCCACAGATGGTGCCAGCTTCCAAAATGTGAGAATTTGCTCCCTTTTCTTTCTTATATCATATTATTATAGCGAACTGGATATCCTTCAGTCCTTTGATGAAATCATCTGAAGTTGTGATGTGCATCAGTTTCTGATGTTTTATAGAACAAATGATAAATCAATAAATCAAAGAAAATCCTGCCCTACATTGAGGCCATAAACGTTCATCCTTAATTTTTACTGTTTATGAGTTTGGTGATTCCGGGACGTCTAAAGAGTGTTTCGGTTTCTGGAGCTCACCTCAAACAGACAGTGGATGGGCGTGGCAGAACTCTGATACAGCAGACTCATTCTCTCTTTGAACAGTGCCTTGTCATTCAGCTCGCCTGAGCCCTAAGGGGACAGAAACAAGTAAACATGGACGACCTTTAACAAATAAAACGCTGCTCAGAGCCAAGACTTGGGTGACAGAATAAAATTTGCTATTCCCGAGTGACTCACGGTGTCCTGCAGCTTCCCCAGGTTGATGTACTCCACTGCAGCCTCGAAGGTGCTCAGACAGTAGCTGAGTTCATCTTTACTGGAGTGGCTGAAGCAGAAGTTCCTGATGTAACTCAGGTTGGCCATCCTGAGGACAGACACGAAAATAACCTAATGAAAACATTTCAGTGTTTCCATTCAGGATGGGAATGGAAAATACAGCACAATGATTGGAAAAGGACAAGTGGGCAGAGTCCTGCGCCCTGTTTACACCTGACATTAACAGGTGTGAATGCGTCCGAGAGGATTGAGATCCGATTGTACACATTCTTTGAGCATTGTGCGCTAATCCTGAGCCAGACTGAAGGACCGCTCATGTACAAACACACAAAACAAGCTGTCTGCTTTCCATTTGGTTTACTGTCATTTCAATGTTTGGGACTATTTTAACCTTTCTAGATAAGCAGCAGATGTTTGTGAACACACTGTCTGTTTTAACTGATTGAACTAGTAACTGCATCACCCCCCTCTCCTTTTCAGATTATTTATTTAACTTTTTTCATTGGCCTGTTTCATAAACAAAGTTTAGAACCACCAAGCTAATTAATAAATAAAATTCAGGACAAAGGCTGAAAAAGTGAGTGTTTGACTTACGTCCTCGTGTCCGTACATGCAGGCGAGGTGCAGCGGTGTGTTGCCATTGTTGTCCTGAGCGTCTGTGTTAGCTTTGTAGTGCAGGAGCAGCAGCTAGACACAGAAAGACAAAAAGCATCAACAATTAAGTTCAATGAATTACATTAATGTTATTTATTTTATTACCTTTGTTTACCATTATTGCAACTAAATCTCATTACACAACAGTCCGACCAAGTAGGCGTTCAATGAGTGCTGATATAGACTTTTAACTGATTTACTGATGTTCCAGTTACTTTTGTACAAAAACTCTTATTTTGGAGTGACAACATGGTCATGGTCAGCATGGTGTTAAATTACTCTTTAAATTGAGCCACTGTCCTGTAAAACATAAGAGCGTACACACAAATCTGTCACCAAAGACTTAATGAGGTTCAATCAGATACCACCAGAAGACACTATGTCCTCAGATATCTGATCTGAGATGAATGGACAACAACGCATAGACTGCCCCAATTTCAAAATGGGTTCATCTTTGTACAATTTGTGTTCACCTTCTTTCTCAAGTCTTCATATGACAAAGGGGTCAAATGTAACTTCACAAACCTGACAATCTCTTCTACATGTAATGATAAATCAATAAATCAAAGAAAATCCTGCCCTACATTGAGGCCATAAACGTTCATCCTTAATTTTTACTGTTTATGAGTTTGGTGATTCCGGGACGTCTAAAGAGTGTTTCGGTTTCTGGAGCTCACCTCAAACAGACAGTGGATGGGTGTGGCAGAACTCTGATACAGCAGACTCATTCTCTCTTTGAACAGTGCCTTGTCATTCAGCTCGCCTGAGCCCTAAGGGGACAGAAACAAGTAAACATGGACGACCTTTAACAAATAAAACGCTGCTCAGAGCCAAGACTTGGGTGACAGAATAAAATTTGCTATTCCCGAGTGACTCACGGTGTCCTGCAGCTTCCCCAGGTTGATGTACTCCACTGCAGCCTCGAAGGTGCTCAGACAGTAGCTGAGTTCATCTTTACTGGAGTGGCTGAAGCAGAAGTTCCTGATGTAACTCAGGTTGGCCATCCTGAGGACAGACACGAAAATAACCTAATGAAAACATTTCAGTGTTTCCATTCAGGATGGGAATGGAAAATACAGCACAATGATTGGAAAAGGACAAGTGGGCAGAGTCCTGCGCCCTGTTTACACCTGACATTAACAGGTGTGAATGCGTCCGAGAGGATTGAGATCCGATTGTACACATTCTTTGAGCATTGTGCGCTAATCCTGAGCCAGACTGAAGGACCGCTCATGTACAAACACACAAAACAAGCTGTCTGCTTTCCATTTGGTTTACTGTCATTTCAATGTTTGGGACTATTTTAACCTTTCTAGATAAGCAGCAGATGTTTGTGAACACACTGTCTGTTTTAACTGATTGAACTAGTAACTGCATCATCCCCCTCTCCTTTTAATAGTAAGGAGACCCTAAATAAAAATGGTTATAGCCAAGTCTTTATCATTTGTGCCTTCAGCTTTAAAAGTTCAACACATTAAGTTGTTTCTTTCCTTCTAAAAAAAAAAAAGTCCCCAGACTCCATTAAAACTCTAATTTTTCTGTGAGCTGTTGAGTTAGGAGAAACCTAATAAACTTTGTAAAACGCTGTCGACAACAAATTCTTAATTATTTAGACCTTCTTGTAAATCTGACAAATGTTATACATGAAGTTATTTTCCCTCTTTGAGTAAAAAAATATTGTGTCTGTTTGTCCCAGCATGTTGGCTACTACTGTTGAGCTACCAGGAGTATTTGGTCTTTGTAATTTAAAATGATGATGAATAAACATGTTTATTTGCATATAGAGCCAGGAAGTGAGATTTGATCACAAGTGGTCATTGGAGATTTGAACTGACATACTGTATTTAAAACTGGGAGCTCTCAGTACACAGACACACACAGCTCAGCTTCATTGTTTCCCTAAAAAAACAGCCACAAAGGTCAAAGGTCACAGTAAATCCCCCGTCCCTGCTCACCAGTTGGGTATTTCCGTCTTCACCAACAGATAGAGGACAACAGACAGCAGGTCGTCCGCACACACAGCCTCTATACTGACTGCAGAGGAAGACAAACACTCAGTGAAACAACTCAAAGATAAGAAACACAGAGAAAAATAACACATGGAGTCTTGACACTGCCGGACACTCTCCCTCTGTCCAAACCAAATTACTAAATTGGCCGCTTGACAAACATTGATTAGGAGTGCACCGTACCGCTCTGCAGACCGACAGTGAGGTTGTTGTGGGCAAATAAACTGGGAGCAAAGTTTCCAAAGCAAACTGGACAAACACATTAGAGGCTGACAGAGCAGGTATTGTTCAGTGTGCTCATCTGATTACAGACAGTGAAAGGAAGCTCAGAGATCATGTGAAGGTCAGTCTGCCTGTCCAGGGAGTTAACAGCTGACTTACACACTGACGGGACTTAATATTAGTCACATTTCCTCTTTGATGAGTTGAATCAAATGGAAAATTTGATCATCATCATCATAACAAAATGAGTACAGAAAGATAAAGAGGCCTGTGGAGATATATAAAGAGTGACAAATCATGGTAGCGATGACGCTCACAGTCTCACACTCAGTCCAGCTCAGTTCTGAATTAATGCGCGTTACTCGTCTGATCCTGAGATAGAGATTAGAAGAATAATGGGCATTTAATAAATATACACACATATCCACATACACACAGTCGGTGCATACCAGTGCGTCTGGGGGTCTGTGTGGCCGTCAGGGCGACTCTGCGCAGGCAGAACAGTTTGAGGAGGGGGGGGGGTCTGCTGGTTGAGCTGACTCAGCTCTCTCTTTGCCCGAGACAAGTTAATACTGCGGAAACACAACAGCAGCAGCAGGTTAGAGGTGAGAAACAGATGTGTGTTGCATCAATGAAAAATAAAAATAAACAAAGAGGCATTCACAATGTCAGCTACGTAACTTCCTGTTTTCAACAGCTGTCGTAACTATGTCAACCACAGGCGCATTCGGCTGATGGTCGCCAGTTAATGGGGTCGCTCATTTGACTAAAACACCAGCCTGCTGTACATTATTAAGCGTATTACACAACTTCTTACCAAAGAAATCAAGAACATGGCACAAAATATACATTTTAAAATGTTTTCTTTGTGTCAGGGTTCCCACACCTTTTTCATGAACAAATTCAAGCACTTTTCAAGCACCTTCAAGCTCCAGTTTTTCCATTTTTCCAGCACCTTTAAATAGGTAGCCTACTAGTTGTGTTTGCCATGATGGTCATGGGAAGCGCAGCGGTGCCACTGTATGGCATAATAATATGGGTCTAATTAACATTATTTCATATGGTGGTAGATTGACTATTTTGATTTTTAACTAATTGTGAATTGGCTTGTATTCTCAGCTTGTGAGCGGTGTATTGTGTAACTACCATAGCGCAATAACAGTGACCAACAGGTGTCGAGAACACCAAGCGAGTATGATAACTGAGTTCTGCATGTAAAGGCATCGGATCAAGCGCGTAGCCGCTTAGGAAACATTTTTGTTTTCTCCTGGTTTATTGAGATAGACATCACACAAATTTCAAGCATTTTCATAATTTCACAAAAAATTCAAGCATTTTCACAACCTTGAAAACACTGAATTGAAATTCAAGCATTTTCAAGGAATTCAAGCACCCGTGGGAACCCTGTTGTGTCTTTAGTCCTGGGCACATTGAAGCAGTCTTTCATTCAGAAACAACACGGTGTAGAATACTGAGAATGAATCAGAATCACGCATCGAACAAAGCTGTGTAGTATATGTGCTAGTAACTGATATGTTAACTTCGAGGACAGTATCAGTTGAACTTCATTTGTTTTGTTACATATTTTTAATATTGACTACAGATCACTTGACAAAAAAAGATCGATTTTCTTCCTTCCACGCAGCGGATTCAGTTCATGTCGGGGAAAACAACTTCTGATTTCAAAATCTGATTTTTAGTGTTGCGTTATCACATGTTCATTCAGCTGAAAGGAGGGCTGTTTGGAAATCTCTCTCTGGTGGTACATTCATGGTCACTCTGTAATTTGACAATTGAGAGAGCTGCTAAAAATCATTTGGATTTTTGGTTCATCAGTCTTTTTTGGCAGATACATGTCAGTTAGGACGACCTAAATGCATCAGTGCAGCACAACTACACAACCCAACATTTACAGAAACATATAGACAACTACATGATATCTATCCTCTACCTTTGACCTTTATCATAGTAGTCCAGTAAGTTGAAAACACACACAGAGTGAAGAGCTGCAGCGTGTTGAACTGACCTGAACTCAGGTTTGACTCCCAGGTCTTTCTGCTGCAGCTCCTGCAGACTCCTGCTGGTTTTGTTGAAGGCGGCATCCTGTTGAAGAGCAGCAAAACAGGCATGAGATCATCACAAGAAGACTGAACACATCACTGACATGACTGTAAACATCCATGTTCATTGCAGTTTTCATCACAGGAAAATGAAACATGGACAGAAATCTGCCATCAGTTTCTATGTACTGGACAATTACTGAAAAAAAACATTCAAAGCAACAATAATTGCCAGAAACAAATAGTAATTAATTTACTTCCAGTGTGATGTGGAGGCAGAAAGACAGATGTCTCAATAAAGAAACCACAAGAAGTGAGACAATGTGTTTCATCAGTATTATTAAATGTGGCAGAGCAGTGAGAATTCACACCTACCTGGCTGGCTTCAAGTGTTCCCACAAAGTTAAAAATTAAATCATGGATACCATGATGAACATACATCTGGAATAAGAAGAAAAAACATTTTAGTTTAGTTCCACGATCCAAAAATCAGCATCACTTTTATTAGCAAATAATTTAATATCACGACTCAGTCAAAGTTAATACAAAAATAAAACAGTTTTAGCAGAAAAGACTGACAACAGAGTAATAGGCAGAACATAAAACTGCTAAAACAACTAGTTCAAGTCACAAGTTTGCTTTGGACTTCAGACAAGATCCATTCAGAGTGGGCATGATACAAAAGCTGAGCAGCATCTTAGCACATCTCTTCAGCATCTCCTGATGTTTCAGCTTCTTTTATAGTTTAAATGTCTTTCAGCCTTTTCACTGACCTTAATCAATGTTCGCTTGTGTTATTTAGTTGTAGTACTGTTCTATCATATTCAAAAGCTTGCGAATTCTAACAAATGTATTCTGTAACTTGACTCATAGCTGAGCCTACATCTATTATTTAATACATCGTAATACTTGAGTGCCATCAGTCACAGCAGAGGTTCCTTTATTTATAAATAGTCCTTGTTACTATTTAAAAATGCATTGATATAAAAAAATAAAAAAAGAGAGCTTACATTGTACTAATTTTATGTAAACTAAAAATCTGTTAATATGCTCTGAGGTCTGTTTGTCATTAAACAGATCATAGACACAATGCTTCTCTGCTGAATGAGGTTACCTCTACTGCCTGTTTGAGAAGAGTCATCTGAAGCTCCTGTTTCGCCAGAAGTTTCTGTAGAAAAACGCATTCATGAGACCAGTAAATGCAGAGAAATGCATTAGTCACTGCACTGTGCGTGACGCAACTCTTCCTGTTACTGTGATTGGGTGGGGGGTCGGAGCATGAAAACAGCTATGCACATCACCATGGTGTTATACTGTTGTTGTTTTTCTACTCATTGTATATACCTTTTTCTAAATTTAAATTTGCCTTTACTTTTATATTTTATGCTCTATATATACATATGTATATATATATTTTATTTTATTTTATTTTTTATTTTATTTTATATTGGATATTGGGCTGCTCCAGGACCAGGGGAAACCAATTTCGTTGCATCCCATGTTTACATGTGTTGTAATGACAAATAAAAATCCTTGAATCCTTGAATCTTATGACACAGATTATCTCATTAGACTCCAGAGGGCCTGACAAGACATCCATGTGTCCTGTGGATCCTCACTGATCGACATGTTGATTGTGGTTCAGTTCATGTCGGAATTTCCAGTTTCATATCAGTTGTGACGTTAAACTGCAGCACATGATGAACAACTGTGTGACAAAAGTTAGTGATCCAAAAAATCCATAACTTTTATTTCTTTGTGCCCGTGATGGAAAATATGTTCAAGCTGCTAACATGAACAAAAAGTGGAGTTAAAGGACACGTTCACAAATGTCTGAGTCTGTCTTAAAACAGTGGATAGTGCCCAAATGAACCATGTGACGGGTTTGGCTTGTAATCATTCCTCCTGTTCATACTGAACACGTACAATGTACTTTCAATGGAAGTGAATGGTGACAAAAACTACAGCCTACTATTTACACTCTGCTGTGGCACCTGGACACAAACTACATGATCAACTTCACTATTTGACCTAAAATAACACAGATTTATCAAAGCTACATCACATTCTCAGAGCTCTTCACGTGGGACATGCCAATTCTGTCCTATTCTGTGTAGAAATTCAGCTTTCCAAAAATTCTGCACCTGAACGGAGACACAATCCTTGACCAGACACCTTCCATCATCTCCATCACTCTGTCCTGCAAGGTCAGCTTCTACTTACCAGGCGAGAGTCTCTCAGCAGACACTGAAGACATTTAGTGTAAAGACCGTTCACCGAGTCCTGAGCAGAGAGAAGACAGAGAGGGCTGTCAGTACTCCTAAAAACATCTTGAATTATTTAGCAGGTTATAATTAACAAAGAAGAAGATGGCAGAAGTAGAATGAGGACAACAGAGAAAGGGAAAACATTGGAAGTGGGAGGAAGACAAGACACAAAAAAGAAGAGATTAAAGAGCAAAAGAACAGAAAAGGAGGATTGGTCCTACTATGTGGTGTCGGAGTCCCTTCCTCTCCTGCTCTTTGAAGGCCTGACAGAAGCCGTGGATGAATTTGTCCAGCTTCTGGGCATGGCGGCCCAAGAACTCCCTGACCTCCTCCAGGCTCTTCAGACAGTATGGGGGCGGTGGGCTGAGCTCACCCGGGCTCGGCTCCACCTCGACGGGCCTGGAGATGCACAGGATGCTGTAGCTCTGCTCCTGGTCATTGTAGAAGGTTTCATCAAACAGGATGGGGATCGACGCCGGAGCTGGAAAGCCGGATCCCAGGAGGACCTGCCTGTCCTGGATCCTGACCTCCTGCAACACATGACAAGACCAACACCTCTGGTAAACAGCTGTGTACCTGTTTATTTATTACAATACCACATAAAGACAACAACAGACTCTCTGTAATTTGGTCTCAAAAACATCAATCCTCTGAAGGCTCAAGGTCTCTAGTTTGTGGTCGTACAGTTTTATGAGGCTAACTTTGGAGTGTAACACAGTCTCATGATAGGATCTTCACTCTAACTATAAAACTGAAAGACATAAATGTCAGCTCAGGATGTCGAATGGAAGCGATTAATAATGTAACTGTCTAATCTGATGATGATACTAAAAAAACAGTCTGAGCTTTAATGTAGGTCCAAAGTTTTAAATCTCAACTTTGAGAAACCAGGAAGAGTTTAATCAAGATTTTGGAACAGCCCATCGAAGCCTCTTTGAATTTCAGTTTAAGAAAAATCACTTTATTTATTTTTTTAAGATAATTTTTTTGGCCTTTTATGCCTTTATTGATAGTACAGCTGAATATAGCCAGGAGGCAGAGAGAGGGGGAATGACCGGCAGTAAATGGCCGTCCGATGCGGGATTCGAACCGGGGACATTGCAGCAGGACTGAGGCCTCTACACCCGGGGCGGCCGCTTAACCCACTACGCCACCATCCGCCCCGCATCCGCATGCTTTTGATTCAGACTTTGAAAGTAGTAGATTGAATCACCTCATTTTTTTATCTAGACCTGCAGACAACCAACAGAAGGTAGTCAAATATTCATCTGTGTGTTCTCAGACTCTGATGGAGCTGACGTTTATGAGGTGAAGCAGTGACAAACCTTTCCATCCACAGTCTGGTATCCATCCTCCAGTGGCTGCAGAACATAGTTCTCAAACTGAGAGTCTGAGTAGCTGCTGACGGCCAAACTTCCACAACAAGGAACCAGAACCTGCGGGCAGGGGAGAAGTCAAAGAACAGTTATTCTTTTAGTTTCAGCATTACTTTGACTTACTACTATACAGCATCAGTAAATCTGAGTTCAAGAATTCAGACTCTTATCTTGTGTGAATGTAGCGCACAAAACACAGACATGCAGGGTCATTTCTGAATCGCATGAGGTCACCTGCTAATACTAATCCCATGTGTAATGACTGCTGCACTAAATTTCTTTGCAAGTGACCAGCCTGAGTTTTCTCTTTATTTGGAGGCCTGAAAAGGTACTGTAGAATGTGTAGTGCACGTATACAGTCTTGGATGTTGTGTGTCTTGTGTAACTGATTTTCCAGGTCAGCAGTCAGCTGTAATCCAGTTAGATGCATTTCCTGTGCCCTGCTGATGTTTTGATGGCATTCACATCAGAGTTTCCAGAGGAGTCCTGATGAGTCAGGGCTTCTCCTGGCTAACGCTCATCAACATCCGATCCCTGTCTTGACAGGCATCACAACAAGCTCAAATATGTTTTTGCGAGCAATTATGCTGTCTTAAGGTCATTTGATATTTGATGATTTTCACAGCGGGTGCATTTTCTCATTGGCTGGAGTTTGAAAGTTTCATCTGAGTGTGCTGATTGAGAAAATTTGTTTATTATTTTTTTGTTTTAAGAAATGTCCACCTGTCACCTCAGCCGATTAAATATAAACTGAGAAATGCATTGAGAGGAAAGTGTAGACTGTGATAAAAGAGGAGGAAGCAGCTGGGGGAGTGTGAAAACCACAAAATGAGTTGGAATTTCAGGGATTTATGTTGAAAAAACAGCTGATGTCTGCAGTTCAGTTCACATGTAGAGAAAGTCCAGAAGTCCTGGTCAATACTCAGGCTGCTGCATTCTGAACAATTTGTAGGCGGCCTACAGCCTATAGTCAAGGCTTGAGGTGATAAAAAGCATGAATTATTATACATAATAATTATTTTTTTCTGTGTCTGCCTTTTTTGTGCTGCTTTGTGCATTGTTTCCTTGTTTATTCCAGTATGTTTATTCAATCTCTGCTGGCAGCAACATCGATATAGTCTCTGAGTTCTCATTTTAGCCTTAAGCCTTTTAGTTTTTGGTGTTTGTTCCCTACCGCAGCTCGAATCCCATCTGACCACAAAATGTTTTTGACCTTTCCTGGCATCCTGTGTCCATATAATAGTTTCTATTAGATAGAAACCCAAAAATACACACTGCCAGGAAACACTAAACTGCCACAAACAAGCCACAAAATTCAAAAAGATACCAATACTGACTTATAGCCAGCAGTTCATCATTCCTTGCAAGCCAGACCAGATAAAATGAAATCTAGATAGATGTTTTCAACTGATAAAATCTGAGACAGACGTCGTGTTAAGCTGCCAACAGGCTTTTAAGATTGAAATCAACCACGACTGGGCATCCCACACATGATGTTTCACATACTGAGAGCACCAGAAAAAGAAACAGACATCCTTCAAAGAATGCTTGTCCTGTGAAGTTATGGGCAGGAGATATACTTGATGGGTCAATGCATCCGCAAGATGCAACACACACATGAACGGTAAGGGGAAAATGGGGATGTGACAAGCTCAGGGGTTAGCAACAACTCATGGTGGAGTTCTGAAGACGAGCTAATTGACCAAGTCACATTTGTATGAAGGGTAATTTAGAGATGCAGCGATTTTGTACAAGTATAGTCTGAGGGAGCATCTCTAAAAGCTTTTTTTTTGCAGTTTTGCCCTTCACGTGATATTTTGGTGAGTGCTAAATCTATCAACGCTGCAACGCCCCTTTTCCTGCTTTTTTGGCGTTGGATTAGGTTAAGTCCATCTTTTAACTCACAGCTCCTTCATTGACTGTAAGTGACAGAAATCATGACAGTGCAGCTGAGCCTCTCTCCTTCTGATAAACACACACACACTTTGGTTTCAAAGTTAAAAAATAAAATAAAATAGGCGGGACTCACAATGCCGTGGATCTCTGCCACTCGACTGCAGAGGTCCGGTCTCTGCTTCTCCAATGCCAAGTAGAAAGGATTCTTCAGGATGTTCTCATCATATACAGCCATAAGGAGCTGGAAGTCTGGATCCTGGAGAGGATAATGCAAGGAAGTGATTAGCATGAATAGAGAAAGATTCACCAGGTGCTGTCTGGGAAGAGAATCAAGCAGATAGCCACCGCGACATCTCACTCAAAACCACAGTTGTCAACCTCAGGGTAAAAGTTGCTGAGATATTTTAGTCTGGATCAAAGTTGTGGACCTTTGCCAAAAGCAAAGACTCCAGCATGACTATAAATGCAGAACCACAAACATCAGCTACTCAGTAATTGATGCAGTGTGACAGTGTGTTGTGAGTTTCCCAACAAAGACATGTGGAAATACTGGACATCTGTCAAGACTTGAGTTATGGCCGATGTCTAAGGGAGGTAAACAAAACTCCACAATAGATCCTCATGTCTCTAAATTGACAGGGATCAGTAACCCGTGGCTCTGGAGCAACATGTGGCTCTTTAGTGTCTCTCAAAAAATCCCACTGTGGTTTTGACAAAAAAAAAAAAAAAAAAAAAAAAAAAAATCATACTTTTAATCAAATCTCTCTTCTAATGGACAGTAGTGGGCAGCTACATTGGCTGAAAAAACAAGTCACATTGTATCAAATCTTCTCACTTGATTTATTACCCCAGTAAACAATTTCCTTATGAGATTATGGTCTTAAGCTCTAGTGTCAGTCTTCCTTCAAACCGCTTGGTGTTCATTTTGTAAATTATGATCCCATTTAGAATAAAATAGACGATAAAGCAGAAAGTGAGGGTACCCTGTGATTGACAAGTCGTTCTCAGTGAGTCCATCCAGCACAGCACTTCGGGATCATGAAACCAGGCAGTGCTTATCAAACATAAATCAAGATTCTGTTACTGCATTGACTATTTCTCTTCTCAGATTTTAGTGTAATGCTTTTGAACTTGCACTTTTCCCTCTATATTTTGCCGAACCTCACAAGGGGTGGCTACAAGTCTTGAGTCTCCCAAGCAAGGCTCGCTGGGGAAAAAGAAAAGTCTCAGATGAAAACAGACAGAATTGTTTTCTTACCAGCATGCTTGAATTACCATGAGAAATGAGCATTAAAAAGGTTAAATAGGTTTTGTAGCTCCAGACATATTTTGAATAATATTATATATAACTACATTAACCACTTTGTTCTTATTAGTTGCTGTGACTTCCAGACATAAAGTCTCTTTCAGACTCCAGATTTGATATGAGGGGGGTTGTTTGTCCACCATTTTCCACACACGATTTCCACAGACGATCCCTCCTTCAATGTGTATGATGTAAATGTTATTGTCAGCTGTCGCTGGCCTTAAGATGCACTGTAAAACCTCACACAGACACACACAGAAACACATCTGCCTGGATGAATGAAAATCCTGAGCTGTAAATGCTGCTCCAGAGTATTTAATTATATGCTTTAAGGCTGTGTGCTTTGTTTCTATATTTTATTTATTTATTGGGTTAGTTCTATAGGTTACATGTTCCTGTGCTGACCTGAGGACAGTTCTCCACGCTGGTGAAAAATAAAGTTCTCTTTTTTAAAATCTAATTGTCAGACTTGGCAAACTGGACTCAGGACATACTTCCCAACCCTCCCGATTTTCCAGAGACTTCAGTTTTTCATATTCCTGTCCTGGTTTCCTCCTGAGAGACAGTTATCGCACATATCTCCCAATTCATGACAAATGTTTAACATTTTTTCCCCCCCTTTTGTTATTGCACCTCTTTCTGGCGGTGTCCTGCAACTCTAAAGTCTATTGTCTCCATGCATGTGATACAGAGGAGAGCTACTGATTCTCTACATCAATTTGCAGTTCAATTCTCTCAGAACTGAGTGATAGCAGAGAGATAAATTGAGAAAGAAATACTATTTCTCACGTAGAGGGTGTAAAAAAAGAGGGCAGACTCTCGAAGGGTCAGGGACAAAAAATGTAATGACTGAGGGAAAAGGGGTAAAATATTCTGTTAATTTACCCCTGGAATAAAAAGGTTTTAAAATAAAAATGCTGTTGCAGTGTACTTAATGGTATTTTTATTCTTTAAAAGTGACAAGAATGCAGGTAACAGTCCATAATCCTCCCTTTTTTGACGTGTCAATGTTGGCAGATATGATTCAGGATCAGCAACACCTCGAACTGATCGCTAGTAAATCTAAAAAGTAGCCTCGGAAGTATTTAACATGTCACTGGATGACTTTGATCAAATTCAACGAATGATTTTGACAGGAGATCGATTTAGCATAAAGTTGTGAGAAGCTGCTCTTGCATGGACAGACGATAACATCACTGCACATATTTCCTTAGACAAAGCTCCACTGTCTGCAACACAACGCCATGCACTTTCCAATTCAAAATACAACACAACATGATCGTTTAACACTTACCGTTATCCAGTAAGTGAAACTCTCGGTTAGTCTAAAAAAACTTATGACCACAGTCACAAGAGAAAAAGATTTACAGTGGAAGTGATGACTAGCATGTGCATGTGTGAAGGAAGTGGAATGGTATTATTGGTAAACTGCAATTTGACATCAGTGACAAGCCGAGGTTGACTGATTTAATAGGGCTAATATAACAACGATAGTGTTGAGCATGAAAAAGCTCACAACAAAGAGAAACCCAAGTGATGTCTCCTGCATCTATTAGATCTCCACAGTTTTACCCAGCGTCCATGTCTGTCAAGTAAACGCAGAAGTGCCAACAAGATGGAGGTGACCAGATCCGCATATTCTAAGCTTCGCATTGGCTGTTTTGGGTAACGTCACGGATACGGCATCCATGTTTTGTTTTTACCATCTATGCTTTTACCTCCTGTAGTTAAGCCTGAACATTGACATCACATCCATCCCATAATTAAGTTTTAGGAAGGAGTTTCGGAGTAAAGCTAATCAATCATCACTGTCAGGACGGACTGGGCCTCTTCTACTAGTGAGTAGATGATCTGAACTGCCACCTTAGATACTCTCTGAGTTGTATAGAGGATACAAAAAGGTGTGTGTGCTTACAGGCACTGATTGCTACAGTACTGTTGGAGGCTGTGCAGGTTGTAGGGCGAATTGTTTTATTGACTAGGAGTAGTAAGGATTGATTGAGTTACAGAGCTGAGTTTCTGGGTGTATCATTCACTATGTGTGTTAACGTTAAATGTTAACACCTACCCGGCTGTTAACCGTTCCTCCCTGTTTGTGTGCGCTGGTGGGTACACCTGGGGAGGGGAACTCTTATCATTGTAATGCAGAAGTGTTGTAACACATAAATTAAAAGTGTCAGACTTCCTACATCTGCTTGATGAACTGAACTTATTTTGCAAATGCTGTTGCTGAGACTTCTTTGTTGTTTGACAGCTGAACTCTTGATTTCTCACTTAGGAAGCTTTTCCACCACACAGGCCGAATTCCTCTGATCAAGCAGTCAGTAGTTGAGATATTTCACTCAGAAACATAAATGGTAACTTTGTGACGTGCTAGAGGAAAGGTCAGAGGATCAACAAAGTCATTAAGATTCACCATCTGGGGACCATAAATGTGCAAAGCTTCATGACAACGCCTCCAAAAGATGTTGAGATATTTCATTCTGGAGTGAAGTGGTGGACTAAACATCCTGCTAGCATGGCACATTTTAACACTTTATCCAATCACCTATCTTAACCAACAAACCCCAAACCTTATTCTACCTGAAGATGCACCGAATTCAACTTAGAGATTGACTTGATTCATCCATCAATGTGCAATAAATCCTGCAAAAATAAAGAAGAAACCATGGCTATAAAGAGGAGTTTAATAATGGCCATGTTATGTTCAAACGTCCTCTAAAAGTTTCTTCCACCTGTAGCTTCTAAAGACATCAGTAGAAACAAACTGATCTCCGATCTGTCATTATGTCCATTAAGCAGCCTTAACAGCTACACAACTTTCTTACAGTTGATCTACTCTGGCTGTACAAGAGAAAAACACTTCATCTAACAGCTGATCAACTCACCCCATCACTCTGCTCAGAGACGAGCTTCATCCTGCCTCAGCTCCAGTGCAGACAAGCTGGGAAGTGGTTGAGCAGAGCTGAGACAGACTCCCCACCCGAGCGGCCTCACGTCAGGCTGCTCAGCTGGGATGAAACCGAGGAATGAGTCACGTGATCCTCGTGGTGCTCGTGACCATACCAAGCCTGGAGCTCCCAGCGTATTCAGTGGTGCAGAGGAATGTGCATCCCCTCAGGGCCCAACACACCGTTACATTACACGCTAAGAGTGCGGCAACTCAGCTGACGTCTTAGTCTGAGGCTTATGGAGTGTATGGACAACAGAATAAGCAATCAACAGTGAAGTGATTAAAGTTCACACGTCCACACAAACAGGACTGAGACTATCAATGATTTGATTTTTAAACAATCAATACTACACTTTCAGGAAATCCTGGTGATAAGGTGCTCTCCATGTGATCGCTGGGTCTCTGGTACAAGTCCAGGCTGTGACCCCTCCTGTTACGTGATTCCACAGAAACGTGGAAAAAAGGAGAAAAGCTAAATTTAATTTGCTCAGTGTGTGCACAGATACAGAAACATTACGGCAAAGAGGGAGAAAAACACTGAAACAGATGGTAAAGAGAGAGATAGGAGATAATTACAGTAAAATTCCTAAAGATCCGGCGAATGGATGTTGATAACTCTTGTTCTCTTTGTGAATGATTTACTTTTAAGATATCATTTGTTATCATGACTAAATGCTTCACTCTCTTTTATACAAGCATATCTAATAATTACCCCTGCAGTGAAAACTGCTCTTTTCTAATATCTGATCTTATTCATTTTTAAGATTTTCTATTTAGTTTCGTATTACAATTAATCATTCAAATAGCATGAACTAAGACTGTAGAGTATTTTAACTCTTTACTCCTCTTACATTATAACACAGAAACAACTGAGTGTATCTGTGAGGACAGACACATTGAAAAACGTGCTAATCTGGAGGTAGCCTACTAATTATTCCCTGTGTTGGAATGCGATTAAAGGGATGATGTCACATGTTGTTCATTCTGACAAAGCCCCACATCATTTGATTTTTGTTTAAGATTGGAAACATAATTTTAACTTTTAAACGATTGACAAAACTGTTGCGCATTTATTTATTTTATACTAATTAATCGGTTATTCCGCCAATTGTTACATTTCAGTATATATTTGTGTATATCTTATTAAGTATTATATTTCTACATAATACTACAAATGAAGCTGTTTGTTTCAGTCCTGCTGTAGCCACAGACCGCAGATCAGTCAGGTAAGACAGATGTAGAAAATAACCAGCGTGCTGAAGAAAGACAACTATCATGAATAATACAGTGAGCAGGTGGCAGATAAGGTCAGAGGAACTGATGAGATGAAAGAAGACACCATTCCTGCCTTCAGGTTCCTCTATCGATCACTACAAATCATTCAGGAGCTGAATGATTGAAACCTCTACAGGGAGATTTCACAGCCTGAATGTGACCAACACAAAACTCCTCAAAGCTCTTCTGAGTGCTAAAAGAAAACAAGAAGCAGAGCTGACCGCTCTCCTTCATCACACACACTCTGGATCAGAGCTGACCGGCTTAAAGGCATGTTAACACAGTGCAGGACTTAAAACACAAAAAACAAAGGGGATGTCAAGCTGTACAGAGCTAATGATGTGATTTCCGTGCGTGTTTTCAAAATAAAATCAATATTAAACAACATTGTAATGCAGAGCTATAACGTGCCACAAATGGATGCATATTTCACCATAATATTGACCATCCAACGTGGTACATAGAAATGACACTGTGTTATTAAGCTTTCAGGTTTAATCTGTCTCTGGTTCGGATGTGGTGTAGTCAAAGGCAGCTAGTTTTGTTTGTGCATCAAACCAAACTCCATTTAAAAAAAAAAAATGGAGACAATAGCACGATACACAATGAACACGTATCCAACACGTTTACTCTCTTTTAATACCGGTGATTGTCTTTGTTTAAAAAAAACAACAACAGTTGTTTATGTATTTCTATATTGTTCGATCAATCTATCGTATTATACAATATAAAGGGTGGCGCACATATGTAGTTAGTATGCAACGATTTAAAACGATGTCTCATGATCTTTTACTGTGTTCTTCGTGTACTACACTTTGCAGGGCAAATGTACTCGACGTTAAATGCCTCATTTTCTGAATGGAGATTGGTTTGAAGTGCTTGTTTACACGGGGCTTAGTTAGCATTCCTAACGGGATAGCTACCGCTTTCATCCGGCGGTGCACATCACAGGAGACAGCACATATAATGGGCTATTTCTGCTAAATTAACTGCTCACCGGAATAAATGTTTGGTGGCATTTCTGACCTCAGATATTCAGACTTTTAACGTGACTCCGCCGAACAGAACCGGAAGTTTTACAATTAGCCGGCTAGCTACAAACAACGTCGTATCAAGCAGCCAACAACATAAAGCGCAGCTAAACAGCTAGCTTAGCTCTGCTGCTACACTGGGGCACTTAAGGACAGAGTATTAACGTGTTAGCATGGACAACTATTACTCATAACTCACCCACAAAAATCAGTCAGCAGAAGTAATGGTTAGTAAAATGACAGTTTTACCTGTTATCAGTGAGTCCCTCGGGTCATCCAAATGTGGGCATGGCAGTGACAAACACCTACAGCAGCCTGTCAGGAGCTGTTTACTGCGATCAGCTGGCTAGGACATTAGCCTTAGGTCCGGGTTGCCAGACATCAGACAATAAAACACGTAAAAATAAGCTGTTAAAAGAGCCGCCTTTCCGCGTAACGAAGTCTGGATATTCACACGTCTTACGAATCCAATTTAGTCCCCACACGTAGAGAAACAGTGAGTGTTTTGAGTCTTGAACTCCTGTTATTGCTCAACTGATCCAGAGACGCCACTAAAACAAACTGGTTCACACTGGCCCCTACAGCCCAGCACGGTGTACTTCAACAGAGGGAGCCCAGCTCCACCACTGCTGCTCACAGTCACCTGGCTTATCATGTGGACTGCTACCAGAGATGCTGAATGTCTTCTGTGGCTGTGGAGGAACTTCACACTAAATTCAAATGATAAAAAAGTATCTAGAATAGTTAAATTATCTCCCAGCGAACCTTGAACATCTATGAATTACTAATAATACAAACAAATGCAATATATAACACATATTCTGCTGCTGTATAGTGCTGAGTGTTTACCTTTGATACATATATCATTGTACCTTCCCTTAAACGTGTGCACTCTAGTATAGTACCTTTAAAAACAGAGTTTACAATGTGCTTTGACAGTCAAGCGCAACAGGATTCAAAGGCAAAATAACAACAGTGAGCAAAATCAAGATTTAAAGAACCTGGTTATAGCAGTTGGCTTTAAAAAACATGACAATATGAAATATAAAAGCACTTAAGTGAAGGAAGACAATACGACAAAGGCAAATATCAAAGTAGCATTTTCACCAAAAAAAATAGCCGACCCATTTTAATTAACTGAACAAATAACTGATTTGTTTTATTGGATTTACAAAGTAACATTATGGAGATAATTACAGAGCAAGAGAAGCAGATTCACACAGTTAAAGTCCATGTAAAGACAATTCTGAGATTTCTTTCAAAATGCATTAAATGTGTTGGAAAATAGTTGCTGAAAACATGTGAAACAACTTTGGATATATTGCTGAAATGTGGAGTTAGAGGTGAAAACTGTTTCTCACCAGTTTTCAGTCCAGGATTTTTTGGGCGGTCCTAAAGGGTGGCTTGATGACACGCGGAGGCCACCCTGAGCATACCCCTGTACAGACTACTGAGAATACTATTTTTTTTAACCCAATTTTGACACCTAATTTCATAAATTTGTCAATATCTTTAATCATTCAAATTTGGCTCGTGGTTAATACCACTTTCTTCTTTGGTCTGACAAACTCGGAACACATATTTATTCTTACTTTACATGGACTTTAAAGCTGGTAAATTTAAACATATAGAAACATTTGTGGATCATTTGTTATTTAAATCCCTGTGCCACAGTTTAGTCCAGACCATGACCACACATACACACACTCAAAATAAATGTGACCCTGTAAAACTTCCCTGACAATGGGTTACAAATGTATTCAGCCCTTTAACTATTCACAATGTTGTACCACCAAATTAAATTTAACAAATTCAATTTATCTTAAAGTTTCATCTTAAGTAGATTTAAAGTTGAGATGTTTTTCCCCACAGCCAACATCAAAGTAAGCTAGGAGACACCGGGGAAGACCAAGACCTTGCTGGAGGGATTATATATCTCATTTGGCCTGGGAATGCCTTGGGATCCCCAAGGAGGAGCTGGAAAACGTTGCTGCAGAGAGGGATTTCTGGAATTCCTTGCATAGACACTAGGACCCACCCCAGATAAAAGGAAGAAAATGGATAGATGGATTTCTACAGAGCAGAAAAGGGAAACAAGAACACAAGAAAACAACACAGAGAATCTTTGCCTCATGGTGCCATTGATGGGACACTAAAACTACTGTGAAATGTAGCTCCTGTTAACTAGATAGCTCTACACAGTTAGCCGTACTGCCCAGAAATGGGTGATTGGAGAAGGAGGGAAGTGTTTTGGATCGCTGGGAGGAGGAAGTTTTAGGCCCAGGACAGGGGGAAGTCTATAGGGAATGCTGATGAAGAGTGACACCAGTGTCATTCCTAAACTGGTCAATCAGATTTCAGAGAGCGGGCAATGTAAGCAGAGCAGTGGCCAAGAGACCCATCCTTTGGGTGTTAACAAAAAGGAAGCTAAGAAGAGAAAAGGAGAGCATGACGCAGCAAGAAGTCGTTGGTTCTCAATCACTACTGTGTTAACTAATTCAGAGAGAGATTCATTTATTTATTTGAAAATCATTGAGATCATGACTTTATTACTCATATGCAGCATAACTCTTGATGATGATGTCCTAACTGGGGGAAAAAAAAATTATATAACCTTCATAAAAATTAATGTCACAAGAACTAGAGTCTCAAGGGCGAATATTTTTTTGCAACCGATTGTACCATGGCTGAAATTACAAAAAGAAACTAAATATGAGAAAAATATTTTATACTTCTCATGAAAACAACGTGCTATAAAAGTAAAGCACAAGAATTCAGAAGCAGAATTTAGTTTCATTAACAGAAAACAATTTCACAGTGAAAATAAATCCATGAAACCTGACATATCAAGTTTCATTACTAACATTAACACATACTTCATATATCTCCTAAATTTAAACAAAAGTGAAGGCTTGGATATCCACTCAACACTTATGTATCCACAAATACACCATCCAATCAGAGTAACAAACTCCAACTACTGGTACCGTTGGCTCCAATCCACAAACCTTACGGCAAAAAAACAACAAAACAACATTGAAAATACAAAATTAAGTTTTTTTAAAGCTTTTTTCTACTCATTTAAATTAACTTTACTTTAGATTTCCTCCATATGTTTTTTTTTTAACACAGGGCTGTAAATGCCATTAGAAATTGAACATTTAAAATAAAGTAAAATAATAAGAATGAATTAGACAGTCGTTAAGCTTCACAAAGTTAGCTTCCCCCCACTGTAATCTTTAAATATGTTCTCAAACCTTTAAACATAAACACATACTTTAAATTACCCACTCCTAACTTACATAAATCATTTTAAGCTCTTTAATATTATCTTTTAAGGATCCAGCATCAGATGGGGCAAATACAGAAAGGTCCCTCACAAACTCTTATCTTAACAATTTGAACCAAAATACACTTGCACTAAGTTTATCACAACAATAATGTTGGTTGAAGCTTTACAGAACCAAAAAGCACTAATTGGATATTCACAGAAACTACAGCTGTGACTGGTTTCTATTGACCACCTTGTTGACAGACTGATTGCTGAACTGACTGCGTTTTGGCTGCAGTGGTATGGGTCGCAAGGTGTCCTGAAAAATGCAGAGACCTGTGGTGGAGTTATTTTGCTTGAAGCCTATGCTGCAAAATAGTGACATGAAAAGGTTTCCTTTGGTTTTTGTCCAATGGTCTGAGAAAGAGAGCGAGCAACATAGACAGGAAAGGAGAGAAAGTGGTCGAGTGTATCAGTGAAATAAAACGTTATTTCCTGATTGTTTCATGGCAGTTACAGTCATTACGTCACAGCATGATGTACTGCTTCTTCCGCCTTCTGGCTAATCTAAAAATTGTCAAAGACGTAATGAATGACGCATTGGTGCTTGAACAAGCCATCTGTAACAGCACCCACCTGTCAATCAAAGTAGCCATGCTGTTAACATGTTTATTTCTGCTGTGAAGTTGGACATTTTAATATGAGGGCTACAGTGATTGACTGCAGCTTTTGGCACTTTACTGCCACAGAGGTTGTCATTTGGCTCTTTGACAGGGGTAAACACAGGGGTTATCAATGATAGTAATTCGTGTCAAACAGAGTCAGGGTGCTGCTATTATGCATGTTGGCTCACTGGAAAGGCTCTGATACAATAAATCGAATGTAAAAAGTTGAAATAACCGGCTGTACTCAAATTGAAACACTATCATACCAAAATTGGAGCACTACGTAAGGAAGTACATAGTCTACACAGTGTACAACAAAGAAGTGTACTAACAAAAGTATCTGAATTGACACACAGCAAAATATAAATCTGGTCTGAGGAAGAAAAATTGACTAGTGGGTTTTTTTATCTTCTCATATGAAGGACATTTCTGACAAAAGATTTGGTTGAACTTTTCTGCAACATGAAACTGAGGTGGTCAAATGTCATCTTTGTTTATGCTTGAAGAAAAAAAAAATCGGGAATTGAACTTGTTGGAGGTATTTTCATTCCAAATCTACATGTTTCTCTTCCCACATCCCTGAAGTGTACAAGCACCAATACAACAGATGACACAGATGACCCTCAGATAAAAACAGATGATGCGATCGTAAAGCAAAGACATTAAAAATTAAGTGCTTTTTGTTTCTTATCTTAGTGTCTTTAAACTTCAGTCGCTCTCACTGCCACTCTCTGAGCTGACATTCCAGTTGTCATCCCCTAGGTGCTCCAAAAACATCAGACCTGAAGACCAAAAAGTATAGACATCAGATGTAACTACATAGCAGGTATCAAAGATGATACTTCATTATTTTCCCGTGAACACAATTTACAGTAAAATGTACGCTCCCTCTGGTTTTCAGTAAGTGTGGTTCTCACCATTTGGAGCACTGCCTTCATCCTCTTTCAAGTGCTCCATGTCGTAACTCACAAAAATACTCTGGAAAGAAAGAACCTTGGTTAATAATCTTTATTATTATGAATTAATCTGTACTCAATAGATTAGTTGGATGAAAAACGATGCTGAAAACGACTGATCACTTGTCAAAATTCTTGGTAATTTAATAACAGGCAATCATTATTGTTGCAGCTCAAGCTGTGGACTGAATTCAATGGACTTCAGTACCTTGTTCCTGAGGAGTCTTTCCCAGTATCCCTTTTGTTGTTTGACCAGTTTGAGGACCGGCTCGTTAGACTTCATTTCCCAGCAACAGCCATCAACAGCAATGTTGGCTTCAAGTTCCAGGTCGGCTCTGTAGGTCCGACCGTTCACCTTGCCACTGAACGATCAAAAGAGAGCAGTTTTCTAATTTAACAACATATAATTCAGTTGTCTTCCATGTGTGCTCAGGCTGTAAAAAAAACACACTCTGCCTGCACCGTACCCTCAGACACACCACAGTCTGTCCTTCACAATGACCTACCTTATGTCCTCAGTCAGCCAGGCAGCAGACTCCACTGGAGAGTGGCAGCTCTGAGGTCACCATAAACACTGGTGTGCCATACAATATTTCTTTGATCGTTATTTTACAGACAAATTCTCAGAGAAAGTAAGATCTGAAGTAAACCTCTGTTAAATCAATTTGTTGGTGCCTCTGATTTATCTGCAGTTTATACATATTATTTTAAATTTACAAACGTGTATGAATTTTTACATTTTGTATCTGGACATTACAGATGATTCTCCTGAAGTCCAGGTTCATATACACGGAAGTCTCTATTGTCTCCCTCCAGATCACAGCTGCCTTTGTGCAAGCACCACAACAGATGCGGCGTTAAGGATGTGATCCCTCACCGGCTTCCCCCATGCCAACAGCCCAGCGGCGGTCCTGGCCACATTTGCGCCCTGGGCGAACCTGGGCGAAACCGCTTCGCGAACAACTTTAGAGGTCAAACTAAGAAAAGGAATGAACTTCATGGCTAACTGTTAACCTGAACTATGTCTCATATTTGTGTATGATTTAATTCACACAGAGGCTAGCCATGCTGAACATGTACCCACTCCCACCGGTGTAAAGTGCCCTGGATAAGAAACCCCACTGAATGTGGGATGTATTGTGCAGTAAGTGAGCGATCATTGGTGGTCTGCTCCTGACGGACCTGTAAACGACCCTGTCAGGGTAGAAATCACAGCACTGACTTTCCGGGTTCATCAGCTTCACCTTCACCATTACAGAGTCGGACGTTTGGTACCAGCGGACCTGAGGGTGGAAACTGGAACAAATACATTTACAGTTTAGTTTTTAAAATCGCCCAGTTTATGCGCTGTAGATTTTAAAAGTTAGGACTATATGTGACATTAAGAACATTAATATAGCAGCAAAATGTGGAGTTAAGGTGTCATCTCCCTGTTTTGACCTCTGAGCATTGTTTACTTTGCATTTCATATTAGTGCATTTCAGTCTCTCTGTCTGCTACTGTTGGCTTTTAAACTGTATCTAACTCAGAGAATTGAGGATTTACTGTGATTGAACCAGCATTAGTGATTGCTGGAACAGTTGAGAGACTAAGAACGGCGGTTGTTAGTCTCCCCGGATAAATCTAAATCTTTGAAACCTGAATAAAAAACAATTAGTTATTTGAGACATCCTCTAAATAGCAGAGCTCTACAGTAAAGAGACAAACCTTGTCATCTGCTCAGCTGAGTTCAGGTCAGCAGTGTGGGTGTTTCTCTGTTCAATAGGTGGTTCACCTGCTGCTGGTGCATGTGGTACTGGTGGTTCTGATACCATGGACTGGATCATTGCAGATTCTGGACTACGTGGCTCACATGGCTCGAGCTCTGGAAGGTCATCGAGGCGACTGACCACCATCACAGAGTCGGACGTTTGGTACCAGCGGACCTGAGGGTGGAAACTGGAACAAATACATTTACAGTTTAGTTTTTAAAATCGCCCAGTTTATGCGCTGTAGATTTTAAAAGTTAGGACTATATGTGACATTAAGAACATTAATATAGCAGCAAAATGTGGAGTTAAGGTGTCATCTCCCTGTTTTGACCTCTGAGCATTGTTTACTTTGCATTTCATATTAGTGCATTTGAGTCTCTCTGTCTGCTACTGTTGGCTTTTAAACTGTATCTAACTCAGAGAATTGAGGATTTACTGTGATTGAACCAGCATTAGTGATTGCTGGAACAGTTGAGAGACTAAGAACGGCGGTTGTTAGTCTCCCCGGATAAATCTAAATCTTTGAAACCTGAATAAAAAACAATTAGTTATTTGAGACATCCTCTAAATAGCAGAGCTCTACAGTAAAGAGACAAACCTCGTCATCTGCTCAGCTGAGTTCAGGTCAGCAGTGTGGGTGTTTCTCTGTTCAATAGGTGGTTCACCTGCTGCTGGTGCATGTGGTACTGGTGGTTCTGATACCATGGACTGGATCATTGCAGATTCTGGACTACGTGGCTCACATGGCTCGAGCTCTGGAAGGTCATCGAGGCGACTGACCTCAGTCACTCTGAATGCTTCAGCCAGAATTTCTTCCTCAGCTCCGATGACCTCCGGAGACGTCGGACCATCCCCTGACCTACAAATAGCACCGTGCTGTTTCACTGATCACTGTAAAGGTGGCTGATATATTGTGACATGTACCCAGTCCACTAAAGTTGAGTATTTCTTTACCCAGAAATGTGAGACACCTCCTTGCAGCTGTTGCTCTTGCTCTCCTGACAGAGCGCCTTCAGGAGGTTCAGATGCTCCGGGTTGCTGACTCCCTTCCCGGTGTTCAGGATTTCTGACTGCACGTTATGTTCATTGATCACAGTTATCATACCTGGCACCTGTGTCACACGGACCTCAACAAGACAAACAACAAGACACAACAAGTTTACTGCACCAAACAGGCCAGAGTTCACATTAGACGTTTTATTCAAATTAATATTGATACTTTGGATAAACTTTTTTTTTTTAAAGTGTACAGTCTGCAGGACTTAGGAAACCTTGATCTGTTTCAAATTTACTGACCGATTAAAGAGATGACTAACAGGTAAAGACTTACCATGGGATCAACAAAAACAGTGTTTCCCAAACTGAAAACCACTCTGGCTCGATGCTGCAGGCCTCGAATCTTCTGGGTGATTGCTCTGGTGACCTGTGAGCCAAAAAATGTACAATCACATGATAACCACATGGGGGTTTCTGCTCGTAAGCATAAATTCTAGGACAAGGAAAGCCACAAATCTGAGTTCTTCAGCTGACAGAAAGCACATCTCTCAGCGTTGACCCTGTTACTCCTGTTGAACACCTGCAACTTATTTTAGCTCTGACTGTGTTTAACAAGGATTATCACACATAGTGGAACTTTCTGGTTGCAGTGGTACTGGTAATGTGTTTGTGTATTTGAGAGCAAAGTGAGGAGGTCAGCAGGAAACCTTGGGGTGCCAGTTGGTCTCAGCGTCAACTGGTTTCAACTGGCAGAGGACGATCTCCACAGCCTGGGCGGGCAAAGAGTGAAACTGCTCTGGGAGTTGGAGGATCTGATGGCATTTAACCTCCTCCTCCTTCCCCACATCAATAAATCGAACAAAGATGGTGGAAAACACACGGTCACCTCTGTCGGGGACAGACAGGATCTTCACCCTGCCACAGGAGAACACAGTTACATTACATACATTTATCTGAGTCTGCAAATCTCCTGTAGGGTGATAAGCCCTTAAGTAATACTTATATTTAGATTCATGTCAGACCTGTGGAAGACCTCGCCCTCCTGCACCGCGTACAAGCCTCCCTCCAGAATGTCCATGGCACCAAGTTTCTTGTCAGCATAGTAAGAAGTCATCTCGGACACCATGCTCTGAAAATCTTCAACCTCTTTCCATAGAATACGGCCGTAGAAAACAGATGCTGTCTTAATGTAGAGAGGCATGACCTGGAAGCATTGGACACAACACAGGTCCAAATTTACTGCAGTGTAGCAACAGATGACACTACAGGTGTTACATTAAAAATATTTTGTAGAAAGAAAAATAAAGGTAGAGTTTTAATCAACAATTTTTGTTGATGAATTAATAAAGATGAAGGTAGGAAGTGTGTAAGGGGAATAACATACTGCGAGCTTCAAATAAGTCAATCAAAGATCTGATTTATACTTCAATAGATGAGATTTAAATTTAGAAACAGCATGAGCAAGGTAAAACATAAGCTGTATGTATTTTATGTATAACCACTACGAAATCCTGGTGTTGCCCATTCTGGAAGAAAACCAAAGCAGTTAATTAAATTAAATACAAAAATGTGAACGTCCTCACTTCTATGACTCCTGCAGCAGGAAGCACCGACTTATCCAGGTGAGGAACGAATCTGTGACGGTTGGGACACACACTGCTGTCTCTGCGAAAGAAAACATACTAAATCAAATAATGTTCTCCTTTATTTAAAAAAAAAAATTAATTAATCTGTAATGAACTAGAAAGTTTCTCCAAATTAAGCTAGACACGGGACAGTGGATTTTAATCATCATACATTGATGCAAGAAAAAAAATTAACTTGATTAACGTAAATGTTAATCCATGTTTTTAACTCATGTCACTGAGGTGTGTGTTACCAGGTGTGATGAACAGCTGTAGAGTTTGTTTAGGGTAAAAACTAGTGCTGTCAAAATTAACGTGTTCATTTTGGCGTTTAATTTTAAACAATTAACACGTAAAAAAAAAATAACTCAATTAACGCGGTTTTGTTTACTTCCGGTGGCGGCTAACCCATAACCTTTGGTCACATGCGCGGTCAAACATCTATCCTAACTAAAGGAGAGTCTATGGCAGAAAGATGAATAAGGACGGACTTTTAGGGGGAACATTTCATTTTAAAAAGTTGCCTGACGGCTCGTTGGACAAAAACAAGGCAATTTGCACAGTTTGCAAAGCCGAATTTAAATTCCACAGAAGTAACACGACTTTAACATATCACCTCAAAGCAAAACACCCTGCTGAAATTACCTCCACGGGACCTCGCCAGTCTACACTACAGGAGTGTGGCACTCGTCAGTATATTTCCTCATTCTGGCTTTTTTGCACTGTGCATATGTGCACCTTAAGCCAATAAAATGAATGAATTTAAATATACCTTCTCTGTGTTTATTCTACATTAATTTGATCATTTTACATAAATAAATATTAATTATAAGCTTCAGTCTCAGAAAAATGCAATTCATTTATTGAAAAATTTCTTGCTAAATTAACCGTGATTAATTACAGAAATTTTTGCGATTAATTAGATTTTTTTTTTAATCGATTGACAGCCCTTGCATCCAAGCTGGACTGTTTCTATTCTAACACAGCTTTAGCAGTCTTAGAAGTCCACAGACCATACGCATACTTTGTAAATCATCTTGTCTCATCCAATCAATCAATGTGCATTGCATCTCATGTAAAGTGAGTGAGTTAGTTACCAAAAGGGAGAAATAAGTGAGTCAGACAAAAAAATAAATGATTTAAGGGCCCAATATGATCAATTCACTAGAATCCCGACACATTCATTCACGACCCAACATACAAAAACAAACAAATATCGGAAGAGTCAAATATTCAAATATTCCAGCCCTACTGCACTTCTGATTGAAGACTTACAGGCATAATTCATTGTCATTTGTTTTTGTAAATAGTTAGTAATAGGTTACGTCAATTAATCCATTTACTGACTAACTTTTTAAGCTCTGGGCTGTGGTTCAAAGTCTGCTTGCTCTTCCTGTGTTTTATGGCCATAACAGTTTATAGACAAAGAGCAGATGAACATGTTCTGAGGGTCTCAATATCAAATATCAGTGGAAAGCTGACCTGCAGACTCCAAAACTCTTCAGGTAGTTGCAGAGAGGCCTGTTGGTCTTCTGTTCCTCCCGGACCACATGGACACCCTCAGCAAAGGACAGCAGCTCAGCAGGCAGCAGGGCGCTGGTTCTCATTAGGTAGCGCAGAACCCCAATAATGTGACAGACGTTCCTCTCTGAGATCAGCAGCACAGACCTGATGACATGAGGGCGGCTCTCTGGCTGATCCTGGGAGGGAACCTTGGAAAAGATATTACAGTAATCACAAATATTTAAACATAAATTTCATGCAGTGCACCTTTTAGATGCACATGTGGTGAAACTGTGCATCTCCTTCTGTAATCATTTATGTGGGAATAGAAGTTTGTCTGTGCTTACTCGTTCAGAAAGGTTTCTAAAGTTCTCCACCATGCAGAAGAGTCGGCTGCCAAAGACTTTGGGAGAATTGGGAAAGCCATAGTGGACGACACAAGTTGCATCTCTGATCCCCAGACACTTCAGACACTCGTTGGTGGTCACTAGAGGTCAAAGGTCAATCACAGCAAAAATAACAGGTGGCAGCACTGTTAATGTTGAGGGAGGACACTACATTTCTCTACTGTTGATAACGTTCTCCATGCTCACCCAGAATAACATGAGTGCCAGGCCCGATGTCTTTGCTCCACTGCTGTACAACAAAGTCAAACTTGTGAGCTAACCCCTCGTGGGTCTTAAGGCAGAATGCAGATTTGTTGTTCACAGCCTGAAGAGTAGAAAAGACAGTGGTAAACCTTTAGTTTGTTTTGTTTTTTTTGTCAGATATCATCGGTGCACTCTGTCAGTCAATCTAATCTGTGTGTCATTAAACTTTACGTGGCATGCTCCCTCAAAGAACTCAAAACTCCAAATGTATCTGCTGCTGCAATAAAACATTCCAACCGTGAACTGTCTGACTCAACTTTTTATTATTATAGACACAGAGTTTTAAGACATGATAATGATCCTAAATTAAAGATCAGCACTGGAATGTACAGTATAACTGAAGTGGCCCACTTCACCTTGAACACGTCTTCCACTTCCTGAGCAGAGTTGGCTACAATCAGAGTCTTCTGGCCTACATCAGGGTTGAAATCCAACGCACCCAGCAGTACTGAGATCTTACTGCTCTCTAGAGACATGAGGATGATCTGTGGGAAGACAAACATTTCCTTAAACCGAAAATCTCATCAAATATCAACATACAGCTGAGCAGTAGTATACACATACATAGTTCTACAATAAATAAAAACATTTTTGGTGTAATTCACAATTAATTTGAAATCAAGAGAAATGAGGAATTGGATCAAAATGTACATTTTTACACACATCTTAAATAGTTTTGACTAAAACAGATATTTCATTATAAATGTCGACAACAACATAAAATTGTAACTATGGATAACTCATTGAGACCGACCTGCTGAACGTCACCATACAGAGCAGCTTCTGCAGGGAGGGCTATGACAATGCAGGGCTGTGGCATGTGATTGGCTAACAAGCCCTCCATGTGACTGGTCCATCTTTTCGCCACGGCGACGAGCTGCTGAGGACAGGATGCATTTTCCTCGCTAGAGGTCACCTTCTGGAAATGCTGTAAAATGGTCACCATCTAACGGGGGAGAAAACATTTGTGTTTTAAGGAAATATGAGCAAAAGAACATATTCATGAAATAAATATGAAAGTTATTTCTTCAGAGAATTAAGGCGTTTAATGACGCAGCCTGTTTAATAATGTTAAGTTATAAAAAATGATAACAATAAAATCACCTGGTCTGGAGCGTGAGTAAACAGCTGGTCTGCCTCGTCCAGCACCAGGTGGTACAGACGCAGGAAGAGGAAGCAGTGGCAGGACAGGAGACGCACCAAACTGAAGGGAGTGGTCACTAGCAGCAGGCCTGGAGAAGATAAAAATAGAACATTTTGAAAATGATGACCATTTAATTCGGAATAATACAACTTATAAACAAACTTTTTTTTCTTAAAGTCACAAATCTTTAGCTGACTACTAGCATGATAGAGATTGTGCTTTGCTCACAGTTTTTGGAGATCCTGACAGCTTTAGCCTCGTCTTTGCCGACACCCAGCAGCACACTAACAGGGTGTAGAGTTGGGGCGACCTTCATGTCTTCCAGCGCGTCACATACCACCTGTACCTTCTCCCAGCCTGGACAGAGCAGCACCGCTATCGGCTGGACGCAAAAACACCAACACAAGCAGTACAGATCCAAAAATGAAAACACCATCCTCTGAGGAGTATCTCAGAACTTCAAGTGGCCTCCTGCTTGGTGTTGAAGTACTCACCCCTGCATTGGTGGTGCAGGAGTTGAAGATGGAATTGAGCAGGATGTGGGTGAGGATCGGGGGGAGGTAGCTGATTGGCTGGTCAGCATTCTGGGAGATGATGACAGTGTTGCACCCTCGAGCCAAAGCTGGCCAGCTGTAACTGTCAGCTGGAGACAGAGTTTTGTACTGTTTCCTCCACAGCACCTGGAGATGGAGTGGTCACTATGTGAATCTCAGGTAGAGTTTAAACATGCAGCTTAGTTTTAGTGTCAGTCTCCTGTCACGTCCAGTCTATTCTGCCCACTTCACCAGCTTTTGGGTCAGTAAAAGTCCCCCGCAATTCAAGCGATACCAGGAGACTGTCAGTACCTGTAACCGCTTCAGAGTTTGAATAGAAATCCACTGAGCTGTGGACAAGCTGCACTGGCAACTTTGCCTACATGTTTTGAATGTTCCGGGTCTGGTGGTAGATCACTAATTGTTTTTCCAAATAAAAATATTGAATCACTTGCTCCTTCTGCCATTTAATAACTCTATTATAATGATAATTATTTCTATAAAAGCGCTGCATGTGTGTGAATGTGTACAAGGCCTTCATCGTCCAACTAGTTCTGGTGACAGCAGAGATTAAACGACCAACATAATTAAGTATATGAACAATCGATCAGAACAATGGAACCATTCACATCAAGTAACATTTTACAAAAACTAGTATTAATTTAACATGCATCTTATGTAATCGGATCAAAAGTGGATGGTGTTAAAAACAAGTAAAAACGGCCACTAAGAAACATTGTGACGCTCAAACCACTTGCTGAGGTGGTCTAGGATGCATTTTGACCATATATCTTTTGTAGTGTAACTACTAACTTCTCCTATTTAGGATGTTCTTATTTTCAAGTCTAATTTGCCTAAAAAACAAAAAAACAAAAAAAATATTGTTTACTCTACGGAGCGTATCAGTGATGGGGGCATCATCTAGGCTGGTGCAGGGCTCCACTGGGAGGGCAGAGTGCACCAGAATCCCAGTCCTCCTGGGATCATTGGGAACCACCTTAGCAAAGACAAGAGAAACAAAGACAAAGGAGACAGCAAATATGTTGATAACATCATGGAGGCCAGCAAGCACATTCACATTCACACATCATACTAGATTTTAGCTCAGCTGAAATGAACACCGCCTCCACAAACATAAGACATAGGATTGATGGATTCATTCAGTCAAGTTTGGGGGTTCTTTGGTTGTGACCACAGCAGGGACCAGCAACCTTCAGACCACAAACTCAAAAACATTTTGTTTGTAAAGTCCAGAATTAACTAAGAGAACCTACCACATCATCTGCAGTGTCTGGATCAGGGTTCAGAGGCACCGGGTTCAACCACTCCAAAAGGCTGCATTAGACATAACATTCAAAAACACATTCATGTGTTTTGACCTCATAAGATACTATTTTATAAGCTTTGCCCTGGATACTATTTTAAAGTTTTTCTTTATTTGCATATAATCATACTACTTGGAATTGTCCGAATATTAACTTTCAGGCTGAGATTTGTAGTAATCTTACAGGCCATCAAGTGTTCATTTCCAGTATCAGTTTATTAGTTAAATTTAGTAGTACTTCAGAGTTTTAGTCAATAGTCACATTTTAGTCAACTTTAAGTCAAAATATTTTAGTTTTTTTACTTTAGTGTGTGTGTGAGAAAGAAAAGGAGAATGTCTTTAATGAAGGGTTACTTGTTTTGCAGCCATTCAACATCTTTCCTCTGAGCTGCAGCTCACCGTGAACAGGCCTGCTCCTCTTCATTCCTCCACATCTTCTCTGCCTCTGTCGGTCCTGACTCTACTGATCTACTCGAACTGCTAAAAAATAGAGTGAGAGAGAATGGAGCTGCTCAACTCAGACAGTATCCTACACCAGATATTAACACAGAAATGTAGCAGTGCAATAACAGATACAGCTTTAATGGAGAACATTTACCTTGTTTCTTCATCTGTTAGATGCTCAACTTGACTGTTCTCAAAAAGACATTCAGCTTCACTGATGAAACAAACTCAAAATAATCATTTGAGGAAATAAAGCAGCACTTTCCAGCCTCCTAACCTCAAACTGAGCGATGATTTCTTGTGCGTTGTTACAGGCTCACTGTCGTGTGCAGGAATTTATATGACAAAACATGCATGAGAAATACTTAATGCACAATTATACCAAGTTAGATTTTTTTTGTCAGAATGCAAGCCTCATGTTGCCTACTCATAAATATATACAGACATCCATTACTGGATTAATTTGATACCGAAGAACACATTATAATTCTGAAGTTCTGAACGGTCTTGTCTCTGTTTTTAAGTGGACTCATGGACATCAGAGATAACAATATCCTTTGGAAGCGTATGTCACCCCGAATGATATCAATATATGTTTCATGTCTGTGTGCTCATATGTGTATATTGAGTGGTTGTTTAATTTCCGGCCTTCCCCTGTTAATTTATTCTGGTTCGAATTGGGCTTCAGTCAAATTAAAACTGTTGAAGGTGTGCTGGATTCAGGAATTTTAGGAACCTGTGAGATACAGGAAAAACTATGTCCAATCAAACATGTTAAAAAAAAAGAGAAGAAGCATGTTGCTGATCTGATTTCAGCCCACAGGTATGTAATCATCAACTCTCACCTGAACAGGCTGAGGTTTTTAGTCAGAGCTGCAGCCAAAGACGAATCTGTGTCCTCTGATGAGCCACTGAACATGAGAGCAGGTCAGTGTACTTCAAAAAACTACACATGCTATGACACAACTCAGTCTTACTCTTCTCTCTGTTCAACAGCAAACTGCTCAACTAAACTAAATGTGCACCCACCTCTTTGCATCGACAGTGGATGAGCCTTTATTTGATTGGCTGTCTGGAGACGGCTGTTCTTCTGTGACCTTTACACTTCTGCTGCCTCCCTCAGAGGTCTTCAGCTTGGCTTTGTGCTGTTGACACTAAAGCAGCACAGAAGAGGAGGGAGGAGAGAGAAGAGGTGAGGATGTGTGGATATGTCCTGCAGAGCTGACAGTTAACATAGTGAGGAGAGCTGCTGCTGACCTGTGGAGTGTAGGAATCCGTCAGCCAATCACCTGCTCCGGCTACAGAGAGATTTTGTAACCTCACTGAGGGTTAAACCAGATTTGTGTCAGTATGAATGTAAAACAGATTCACTTCTTAGCCAAAAATGTTTACTGCAATTTATCACCCGACAGCACATGTGGATGAGTTTACATATACAGACACCCAGTGGGACTGTCATGCTGTCCATGTACGTCTTAAAAATGTGACTGTCAGTGTGTTTACCAGGAGGTTGCTGAGTTTTTGCTGGCAACTTGTTTGAGGTCATGCAGACAGTCTGGTTTAAGATGCTGGAGTTAAACATGACCGGAAGTTGGTCCACCTCGTCCAGCCAAGTGTCGGGAGCTGACTTGCTAATGTAAACTGCAAACTTCTTGGCCACCAGATCATCGTTCACACAGATCTGAAAAATCACCAGGAGAGTATTATGCATTATGTGGAAATATTAAAAACTCTGATAACAAATTAATATTGTAATATAACAAAATATCAGTAAAAAAATAACACGAGAATATAAACAGTAAAGTTACTGTTAAACTTAGATAAATATGCTTATATGTCTTAAAAGGATAAAGTCACACATTAAAGTAGATCTTTTCTGATCTTATCTGTGTTTATATGACAATAATTAATGTAACTTGCTAAAAGGTCTGAGGAGTCAGAGTTCACCTTAATGTCACCAACAGTCACATAGAGCTCGATGAAAGTGGAGTCTGACTCAGGTTCAAGCAAAACGACCTCCGTCCGAGTCGACACTGATGGAAGGAAGCAAATTTTCAAAGTGACTCAAATTTTACGTTTTTACGTTACATCAATCTCAACACAGTTTAGGAAATGTTACTTTGAAGACCTAAATTCTACAGAAAATAATAAACAGATGTTCATCTATCTGATATGTTGGTCACCTTGCAGCAGGTTGTGCAGGTAGAGTGTAGCAGAGCTATCCCACTCTGTGGACAGACTGCAGTGGAAAGGGATAAAATATCAAGCAGAGAGTGAATTTTATTTTAAATTATGGAAAAAAAAAGAAAAGAAAAAAATCACAACACAGGGATAAAGCAGGGAAAGAGGGGCTTTAAACATTTTTACATGTAATAAATAGCGTGTATCATTAATCCATTCACAGTTCAGTGGTAAGCAGTGAGCTTGTCTTACACGGGCACTGCCTTCTTCTCATCGACAGACACTCGCAGAGTTATGGGTTTGATTCTCACAAGGTGAAACTTCCTCGCCAAGAAAGGCAGCTTGAGGAAGTCTGGTAAAGCAACTCGGATCCTGGACGGACCGAAACAAGAACACAAAAGTTAGAAATTGAATGACACGGAACAGGAGCTTGAGACCAATAACCTGTTAAAACATGAAATCAAAGCAGGCTTGTATTTGGACTAATTCAGTAAAATGCTAGTGGTCGAGAGAAAGACTGGTATTGTTCTCGTCTTACTGATCTGAGGGGATGATGAGGTGTTCTCCATGGTCGACCAGGAAACAGTGAGCCCAACAGGAGTCTACAACGATAGATTCCACTACAGCCCGACACCATGACTTTATTGCTGACCAGTACACCACACACACCTGAGAGGAAATACAGTATACAGATCTAATCCACCTCCACTCCCATTAAGGTGTCACAAGACGGCGTGGACTACTATCAGTGTGTGTGAAAACATGGTGTTGCATTACCTGTCCCTCCTCTAACGATGTGGGCTTCAGCTTGCGCAGGTCCAGAGTGACGCTGTGATAGTAAAGGTTCATCTGAGTCAGCAGACGGTTGTATTCTTCTGTGGCCTCTGCGTCACCACAGGGACCCTCAATGACCCGACACCAGAGGCAGGACGGGTTCTCAATCTGCAGAGGCCGGAAGAAATATTATGGTACGATTTTACAGAGTCACCTGTTAAATTTCCAGTTATATAATCTGTTTTTTCTTCAACCTTAAAGGCTGTTATAGCAGCATGTTAATGCCCACGGCCTTCGCTCTTAGAATGACATAAATACTGAATATACAAGATGACAAAACACAAAAGCAACAGTCTCTCTCGTGATCAATTAATCAGAACTAGTATCACCACATCCTTGAGTGACTGTCTAATCATTTCAGCACTACTAACAGTACGTATATTCCCACCAGATGATCGACTATGTACTAGATGATCCAATGGAGACATATTTTGATAATAAATTAGACACATAACACAACCTGTTATCCTGACGTCCACATATCGACAAACTGATGTTAAATTAATGGAGTTTTTCCTCTGTAATAACAGCAAAGCTTGGTTCATTAACAAACAGGAACGAGTCATACCTACAGCCACATTAAAAGTCAAAGCTGTCCAACCCAGACTCACATTTCATTTGGTTTACATGTTACATTTACTGGGGATTCTTCTGTAAACTTACTGACCTTTAAATGATCGTTTTGTTCTATTTAGTCGTTTTGTCTTGTCACAACATAAGGGTGGAGGGAAATTTTATAACCTCAACTTAAGCATGCATTTAAGGAAATTACACAAGCAGAATTGCAACCTAATTTCAAGTCAATTACAGAAAATTACCGACAAAAAAAATAATTAACCAAAACTAAACAAACCCACATAATTCAACATTTTCCAACCTTCCAATGTTTTTCTCGCGCACACCCACAGCACGCACGTTAATTAACCGGTAGCTGAGTAACTGCTCACTTACCTTAAGAACAGATATTTCGACCATCGTGTGAGAGTCCTTCAATCCACACTGACGTGCTGAGAACAACCCCGCGTTTGCTGAAGTCCAGTTTATCCCTGAAAGTCAGAAAATAATTTCAAGTTCGGACTGACTTCGACGTTTTTTGTTTTTTTTCCGTGCTAATAAGCGCCTGTCAGCTAGCAAGCTAACGTTAGCTCACTGGCACGACAGTTCTCAAATTTAAAACTAAAAATGTAACTAAATGAAGCGGGGAATTTGGCGAGTATGCGTTTATTCAACGTTTTGCGTTTCTTCTGTTTAGGTTTACAACTAGTTTCATGTGTAAAATGTGTACCTGTGTCCGAGCTTTTGAACAGAACGCTTGAAGACGAAAACGCGGCGTAACGGACTGACACCTGACTCTGATTGTGACCGTTAGGGGTCGCTATGGAGACACTGTTAGGCGACTGTTAGATTATTTTACCTAAAAGATTGAAATCAGTTTGTATCAGAGTTATCCTAACGTGAATAAAATAACATTCAAGTAAAACATATTATGTCTGATATTTTCTAACATGTATCAAACTGCCATGAAATCCCGAAGAGCGGGTTTAGAAGGCCGACAAAGGTCTCAGTACAACTAATCAACTTTTTATAGGAACAAAATTCAAATCATTCTCTCAACTTCAACAACAATTTGACATCCCATCTAAGGATTTGTATGGGCACCTCCTGATAAGACATTATATAACAAGCCATAAAGACATGGAGATGGTCAGTACTTTATCAGTGTTTACTGTACCAATAAAAAACACATCCAATATGTACGAAAGTCACAAAACACAGAAAACTGGGAAATAGGAATAAATATAATAACTGATGATACTACATGGATGAACATATGAGCAGGTTTTCATAAAGGAACTAAGAGACAAAGAATTTGACTGCAAAGTAAAGACCACATATTTTAATACCATCAATATCATCTCTTCATATGTGGGAAAAACTCCAATGTGGCATTATGTTGTGTACAACATTGGACCCACCACACACACTTTTTGGGGACTGAAGAACACGAGACAGAGTATGTAGTGTATATACAGTGTGGATATATTTCTATGTTTAGAGTAGTGCTCAGTAGTTTTTAATATAAAAGCTTATTATGCAAACACACACGGTGTGACTGTATGGTGGGAGGATGTGTTGTCTCTCTTGTCCTGCAGGGGGCGAAAAAGAGACACGTGCTCCTCACCTTCACCAACAAACTGCAGACGAAGAGGAAATGAAGCCGTTCCAAAACATTCTTTTGAATGATCCAATGGAGACATATTTTTATAATATTTTTAGAACATTTGGGGTACGGACCCGCTGTGGCCAGAGCATAGACATTTATACATATACGCCGCATTGAGCGCTGAATCGTACGTCGACGTCGCCGCCATATTGTTTCGGGCAGATCTGCCCGTAAACTAATACAAGGAAATGGACTGAACTTCATAAAGCGCCTTTCTACAAAGTGCAAAGTTAATGCCTCTCATACACCCATTCACACACACACTAATATATCTGGGAAACAAACAGGCACCTAAAACAACGTATGTAACTTTTAAAGTGATGATTATAAATGTTTACTCCTTATGTAAGCACCAAACCAACGTATGTATTTTTCTAATGCTGAGTGTTTACAGCTACTAATGTGTGTAACACTGTTACTGTGATGATAAATATTGAAATATTTATATTTAACATTTAAACGTAGATGTGACATGAGGGTTTCTGAATAAAGAGCACTAACGTGTACATTACACGTGAACATATATACATACATATATACATACATATAGTACACACACAAATAAACATTAGCATGTTAGCAGGTGTTAAGCTGTTGTTTTAAAGAAACCTTCTGCTTCTGTAGTAGTTTTCGGCCTGCCAGACCTCTTCCTGCCAGAGTTATTTTCTGCCTTTTTGATGGTGTAAGAGACGAGGGCTTTGAGACTCTGGGCCTCACTTCAGACAAAGTTTGGAAAAAGGCGTCACCTCCACCTGACTTAGTTTACTTGCTTAGTTTTGCTAAATTTCTAGATGTCTATGGTGATGCTATTTGATCCCCACCCGACACTCAACAATTGAGCTTAGCCTAATATGTTGTTTGAGATGTTCATTAGTTTCTGACTCTGGGAAAAACGGTAAAATTCCCCAAAACTACAGTATCTCTGAACTCTAGTTTAGTCTCTGTGATCTCCTTTTGACAACTAATGTCATATTTTTTGCTTCCATTCACTGAGACTCCCCTTAAAGAGTCTGTAGCTCCCCTGGGGAGGTCCACCAAACTCACTTTGCAGTATCTCTAAAATAAAGACGTACACTTTCATGGTCTGTCTGACCTCCTTTGTTAACAGCCCTTTTTCTTGTCGTTATTATAGCACTATATTGTTTCTTGCAGTGTGATATTGTCTAAATAATGCATCAGAACTGTTTGTTACAACACTACTTTTATACAGACGGGGTTTGTCAGTACTCAAACGTTGTTTAGGAATAGTTTGCAACATATTTCAAGGTTTAATTTACTTCCACTGCTGCAGAACTACAGTTTGTTAACCCATCATTTGTTCCATTATTACTTAATTTTACCTTATTTGACCTCACACAGTTCAAGTTTTCAATCTTCCAACAGTTTTCTGTTTACCATTGTACCATCAAGGTGTTTCAAAACTGTAGGTGAGAAACATGCTGCCACAGAGGAAGAACGTAGTGACAGCTTCATCTGCACAGCTGAGTTCCTCTGGACTGTCATCTTCTTCTGGTTGCTGATGCTCTGGTTTTGTTCCTGTAATCTGAATAAAGCAAAAATCTAAATTTTGTGTGTGAATCGCTCTTAGTCTGGCCCCTCTGCTGAGAACAGTTTGCCTTGGGACACCCGACCAGGATGACTCCAACAACAACACAGCTCCCAGGGTCACAGGAACACGCAAACCTCTCCACCACGATAAGGTAGCGATTCTTGGAGAGGAAACTTTATTGATTTCAATGTTACATTACATTACATCACATCACATCACATTTTACTACATTACATTACATCACATCACATCACATTTTACTACATTACATTACATCACATCACATTTTACTACATTACATTACATTTTACAACATTACACTACATTATATTACATTTTACAACATTACACTACATTATATTACATTACATTATATTACATTTTACAACATTACATTACATTACATTTTACAACATTACACTACATTATATTACATAATATTACATTACATTACATTTTGCTACATAACATTACATTAATCAACTAGATCTTTATCTTGTTCTCCATCTTCTCGATGTCAGAGGAGGGGGAGGAATGTCGGGACCTTCGTTATCATTGAGGACATCCTATTCGTGAGGTTCCTCATGTTCGTCCTCAGTGATAACTGTGATGTCTTCTTCATCGACAGGATGGTCTACATCGGCCTCAAAACAATCTATGATGATGAGGTTGTTGCCATCTTAAACTTCTTCCTCAGGTGACGTACGGTCACAAGAAGCCGAAGTTTCATCTGGCGACTCCTCATCATCATGATTGTCATCGGTCTCGTAGCCATCCATGTCGACTGAGCTGGCCTCCTCTGTTCAGGACTCATCTAGTCAGATGAAGATTACTCCTTCCAGCGTTTCCGTGGCTTCGGACTGGATTATATTACATTACACTATATTGCATTTTACTACATTATATTACATTACATTATATTACATTATATTACATTACATTATATTACATTTTACTACATTATATTACATTACATTATATTACATTACACTATATTACATTTTACTACATTATATTATATTTTACTACATTACATTACATTATATTATATTTTACTACATTATATTACATTTTACTACGTTACATTACATTACATTATAATACATTTTCCTACATTACAATAAATATTACATTTTACTACACTACATTATATTACATTACATTATATTTTACTACATTACATTACATTTTACTACACTACATTATATTACATTACATTATATTACATTTTACTACACTACATTATATTACATTACATTATATTTTACTACATTACATTACTTATATTACATTTTACTACATTACATTACATTATATTACATTTTACTACTTACATTTTACTACATTACATAGATATATCATTTTCCTACATTACAATAAATATTACATTTTACTACACTACATTATATTACATTACATTATATTACATTTTACTACACTACATTATATTACATTACATTATATCACATTTTACTACACTACATATATTACATTATATTACATTTTCCTACATGACATAATGTTACATTACTTTACATTTTACTACATAACATTAATCAACTACATCTTCATCTTGTTCTCCATCTTCTCGATGTCAGAGGAGGGGGACGAATGTCAGCACCTTCGTTATCATTGAGGACATCCTATTCGTGAGGTTCCTCATGTTCGTCCTCAGTGATAACTGTGATGTCTTCTTCATCGACAGGATGGTCTACATCGGCCTCAAAACAATCTATGATGATGAGGTTGTTGCCATCTTAAACTTCTTCCTCAGGTGACGTACGGTCACAAGAAGCCGAAGTTTCATCTGGCGACTCCTCATCATCATGATTGTCATCGGTCTCGTAGCCATCCATGTCGACTGAGCTGGCCTCCTCTGTTCAGGACTCTCCTTCAGAAGACTCCTCATCATCTGACTGGATGTCTTCCACCATCCAGTCAGACGAAGAAGATTACTCCTACCAGTGTTTCCCTGGCCTTGGACTGGGGGTCCAGTCCTCATCACTGTCCTCCAGGCTCCTCTTACTGGAAACGCTAGTACCAGCAGAGGAGGAGGTGGGATCCTCGATGCTGCTTGAGGACTCAGGCGATGATGTCACACTCCCAACATCATCGCCTTCATCGACCTCATCAGCACCCAGAGAAACAGTGATGTGGCCATCGTCCTCATCCGAGGAACTGATGCCAAAAAAGGCTCTGTCATCATCTGAAGAGCTGAAGGCCGAGGAGCCTTCGCCTTCAGATGAAGAACAGAACTCTGAGAAGGCATCGTCCTCATCTGAGGAACTGGAGAGGGAGTATTCGCCTTCGTCCAAAGAGCTTGAACCAGGGACGTCCTCGTATTCATCAGAAGAGGTGGATCCCTCGTCTTCATCCGAAGGGATGAAGTCGGGGTCACCATCCTCTCCATCACAAGAGGCAGAGCTCTCATCCTCATCCGAAGAGAAGATGTCGGGGTCACCATTCTCTCCGTCAGAAGAGATGGAGCCCTCGTCTTCATCTGAATAGATGAAGTCGGGGTCACCATCCTCTCCGTCAGGAGGAATGACGCCCTCGTCATCAACCAACTGAAAGAGCATGAGAAGTGCCTCTTGCATGAGGACGAGGTGATCTGCAGGAACAAATTAAGGGAAAAGTTCAGTTATAAAGTTGTAAATAGTAAAAATAGTAATACTTCCAAATAACACTTAACAACTTAAATTGAACTCTGTCATAACGTTGTGTGTGAGAAATGAGGACATGACAAAACACACACATGCACACATCAAACGGCTCACACACACACACACACACACACACACACACCACCACAGTGGTACCAAACATGGACCGTGCACCATCATCATGCAATAACCCTATTACAAAAATATCAATTTAGTTCAACGGCAACAAGTTGTCTTGCTCAGTCTTCCTACAAGCACAAACATGATGACTGAATCGCAAACAAGACAAAGCAGAGACAAACCAGACAACATCACACGCCTACTGAACAAGTCGTGACCGAACAGAGGCATTGCAGAAGAAATTTTAAAACCGTATGACAAAGATAAAAGGTTTACACAAAAATCTAGGTCAACCTCTGACACATGATGTAAAAAAACCAGGATTTTCAGTTATTGAAAAAGTGAAAAACCGCACATACTGCTTACTCCTCAAGTTAACAATAAACTTTTACTAAGTTAAATTAGTTTTTAGGCTGTGGGCCAAGCAAACACACAGGGACATTTTCTTTAACACAGACCAACCATGTAATACATCATTCACTTCATATCACTCCACCATTGTTAACAATCACTCATATTACAGATGTACTATGAAATATAGTTCCTCTTTTAACAGAAACATGTTAAAAATTACTATTTGAGGTATTTGAGGAGCAGTGTCAGTAATTATGTATGGGGGCGACGGGGCCAGAGTCAGGCACACTCAACATTTCTTTAGAAATGTTTCTAGTTAATTAAATCAATCATCTAATCTCACAAATAAATCTCATTTCACACTATTGTTTACAGTATATTTTAGTTTTGTCCCTAAAAATGATTCATTACGTGAGGAACTTTAAACGACAACAGCTCTGTGTACATTTAAACCAGGTAAACTCTGATTACGCATGCGCGTTCAGGCGTTACCTGCTAAAAGTTCAATCGCCTCCATGGTGATAAAAATGTATTTTCGATGCGTTTTATGAAAAACGGCCCAGTCGCCATCTTGACATCTTAAAATATTTTTCACTCAAAATCGACAAAATTAATAAAAATACAAATATATATATCAAAATGAAAACGTCAGTACATCGCTGCACTATTGTTAAGATGTTTCTCAAAGTTTTAAAGCGCTAAAACCAACCAACAACACGAGTGACCCAAACTGTATCTCAAACATTTTCCAACTCGTCCAATTTTAAATTACACAGGTTCTGCTCACATATTAGAATAAGAATAAGAATACATTGATATAAGTGTCTTACCCAGAGGCACGACCAGCTCAGGCGGGTCCGGCTCCGCCAGGGCCGGCAGAGGGAGGTCCAGCTCAGCCAGGTCTCCAAGGGACGGGTTGGGTGGTCCGGAGGGAGGCATCTTTCCTGCAGGTGCTTTCTCTTCCTTCGGCCTTTTTCTCCTTGTCTTCCTCCTTTTTTCTTCTGCTCTTCTGGTGCTTCTCCTTCTTCTTTTCGCCTTCTTTTTTCTTCTCCTCCTTTTCCTTCTTCTACTCCCAACTGTAAGTAAAGCTGAAAAAAAAAATCCTTCTTCTTCTCCTTTTTCTCCTCCTTCTCCTTCTTCTCCTTCTTCTCCTCTGGGTTGTCCGGTACAGGTTTTCCAAGCGGTCACTCTTTGCAAGCAGGTCGACTCCGGGTCAAGTTCACGAGCAAAGTGAGAACGTGCGAAAGGTCAGCAGGCCTTATATGACCTCGTCTGCGCGTCACCGTTCTATTTCCATGGCTACTACGGACGCACGCGCATATACAGTACGTGTGCGTGTGTGCGCGTTAAAGATGCGCTAAATGATGACTTTTCTGATTTTTATTGTTTCCACAACTTCCACTATATGTTTCTATCACTGAACAAGGCAATAACTTCAGCACATACATATCTTGAAAATTAAACACGTACAGTCAGTAGAGTCAGTCAGTAAATCTTATTCTATTGATGTTTGTGCAGGCAGCTATTTTTCTGTTTACTGATGTTTTTGTTTGGCCTCATCATCTCTTTTATGGTGTTAATTTTTAAGATGTAAGTGTGAAGAGTGACTCCTGATTTTACACTCAGCTATTAATATTTTTAAAATAAACATCTCACCACCTCATTTTACTTTTTTACTTCTTTTTTTTTTGTTACACTTTTTAATTCATTCAATAATGGCCTTAGATGAGTTTGAACACATCGGCACAGGTTTGAGTATTATTATCATGTATTATCATGCCTATGTATTTTTATTATTATCATATTATTCACGTATGAGAGAATGCAGCATTGCTTGAGGTAATTGTTATTAAGGATGAAACGTCCTATACTGCCATACTGTTCTCATCTTCTCTGGTACATATTTGTCCCAGACAGTCTTCTCAGTAACTCTGAGCGATGCAGAGAAAGATTAGTAGGCATTCCTCCACAGTCCTGCCCTGCTGTATGCAATTGATTTCTCTATTCCTGTATTGCTGTAAGTATAGCGTACAGTCTGGGCACTCACAGTAATAAGACCACACAGGCCCTCAGACAACACTCACCAGCAATGCCCCCCCGGATTAAGCAATTCTACTGTAGTGTGGATCCTTATGCTAGTTTAGACCCAAGGACAATACAGTAGAGGTGAAGATGATGTGTCTGTGTGTGTGAGAGAGAGAGGCAGTGGACAGGATAGGGCAACTCAGAGGGTGAGGGAGAGAGAGGGCTGGATGAAATTGAGAGGAGAAAAGAAACGATCGCTCTGATCTTTACCTGGATATATAAATTTCAGTTTTCATAGGAGGATCTTCATATTTATAGGCTTAGGAACATGTTTAAGCGTGCAATGCTTGAATTTCAGAAATGAATCCATTTAATGCATCCATTAATCTGTTCCTTTACAGTGAGGACAGTAATCAACAGTAATCCTGCTTATATTAACGACAATATACAGTATGTATATGTATATATATATATATATATATATATATATATATATATATATATATATATATATACACACACACACACACACACACACACACACACACACACACACACACACACACACACACACACATACATACATACATACATACATACATACATACATACTCATACATATAGTACACACACATTTATATGTGTGTGTGTGTGTGTGTGTGTGTGTGTGTGTGTGTGTGTACTATATGTATGTATATATGTTCACGTGTAATGTACACGTTAGTGCTCTTTATTCAGAAACCCTCATGTCACATCTACATTTCAGGATGTGGTTATTATAGACACAGATTAAATGTTAAATATAAATATTTCAATATTTATCATCACAGTAACAGTGTTACACACATTAGTAGCTGTAAACACTCAGCATTAGAAAAATACATACGTTGGTTTGGTGCTTACATAAGGAGTAAACATTTATAATCATCACTTTAAAAGTTACATACGTTGTTTTTGGTGCCTGTTTGTTTCCCAGATATATTAGTGTGTGTGTGAATGGGTGTGTAAGAGGCATTAACTTAAAGCACTTTGTAGAAAGGCGCTTTATGAAGTTCAGTCCATTTCCGTGTATTAGTTTACCGGCAGATCTGCCTTCTCCAATATGGCGGCGCCGTTTACGTATCGCGACCAACGACCAACCCGCTCAATGCGGCGTCTATGTATATATGTCTATGGTCCTAATGTCCACCGTGTGAGACGAACCCGGAAGTTCTCGGAGGAGCAGCTGTGCGCTGATTGGTGATTGGCGGACATCAACCAGACTGACGTCAGGCTAACCGTCAGTATAAAAACAGCTGTTACCTGTAGACCTCAGATTACACCTGTATCTTTAATATTTGACACATATATTACTATTATTCAATATATAATATTGACATTTTAAATCAATATTATAGTCATTCAATTTATTCATTCAAAACATAACGATAACAATTGAACAACTGATAAACTGAACAGTTATAGTGAACACAATAACTGCAGGCAGTGTGTGTTTGTGTCAGACAAGTCATTTGGTTTCATCTTCTCCATTCTCTGTCTGTATTATGTATTTTTATACGGTATATATGCAGATATAGTTCTCTCTCTCTCTCTATACCAATGAGGTTATGTTCCATTTAGTGCAGCAGAGCCTTCCCAGTGAGCTGACATGCAGCACAGCAGCACCCTGACTCTGTCTAACCTGAATGGAACGGGACCTTAATTAGTATCATTGGTAACACCTGTGTTGACCTGCTATTTCATGTCAAAACGAAAAAAAAAAGGTCTGTTGTGCCCTTATCCTAAATAATCCTAAATAATTACCCAAACTTTAAAAATAACACTGTAAGCTGTATATAGTTTTCTTACAGCCCTTGAAATCAAGGAGGCATTTTCAGTCTCAGTCATTGGAAACAGTAGCTACTTGCAGATGTTATCCGAAAGTTATTTATTATAAGGACTAACAGACATGTTAGCTTATTCAGTGAAAAAAATATCACAGATAAAAACACAAGTAGTCTCAAAGACAGGTTTATTATTGATTATTTGGGTGTGAATTAAATAAGGCACATTCACAACAAATTTAAACATCCGAACCTGAAAATAAAAACAGTGGTACAAAAATAATTAAGACTTGACTTCTGATTGGGTTTGACATCCTTTCTGTTTAAAACACTGTTAAAACACAAAGACGCTGCTTTGCTGAAGAATTGGTGAATGTGTGCGTTACGGACGGGACAAAAACAAAGTTAAGGTTAGAGATGAAAAAACTGACAGAAAAACAAAGAACGAAGAGTCAAAGGTCGTCACTGAAACTGTCTGTTGTTTCACACACTAGGTGAACTCTGTGAGAGTGTAAACAGTAACACTGATGTTGACTACAGTACTGCAGCAGTTTCATTGTGTTCTAATGTATTATATACCAGTAAATATCTTCTACTGTTAAAAGACTAAACAGCTGGGTTTGCTCCATGTTTGACATCACTGCTGATCAATTTCAAAATCTTCTATTGGTCCTGAAGGCGGCAGATGGTTTCACTTCAGTTTGCTGCAAAAATCAACTTACAACGACTTGAAACTTTCTTGAAATCAGTGCAACCATCAATATTTAATTTAGATAACAAATATTTGCTAGTATCAATCTACATTATATTGTAAGCACAGATCCTTTTCAAGACACTCCCTGTTGCTGTGTTCAAGGACAGACTACTGACAGCCAGCTGCATAAAAGCAACACATTTAAAACACATTCATGTTGTTCGAGTGTTCTTGAATGCATCATAAAGGTCATTTTTGAGTACAGTATACCTATAGCGTCATATTGTATTTGAGTTTTACTGCCCTGATGTTTTCAGCTGTGATGGATTATCTATCAGCAGCAATGTTCAAGTCTCCGCAAGTTCATTTTCACAGAAAAAAAGTGAAATCAGTGGTTGAAAGGAAGGAAATCTGTGGAGAAAACACATCCAGGAGAAGCTGAACCTCTCTGAATACACGACACACTACCATCAACGGGAGTCATACAAAAATAAAATAATCCTATTAAAACACAAGTAGAGTAGTACGATATTAAACAAGGAAGAAGAGCAAATCAAGCAAACTGTAAATTCATTTTTAACAGTGAAACTGTCTAATATTCAAGTAAAATGAAAAAGACTTCTTCAAATGAAGTCTGGTGCTCAAATCAGAGCTACAGTCTAGTGGCCTAAAACACAACTAAATAACAACATTCGTACGGTATGAAACTTGCATCCCTTTTTGTTTTTTTGTAAAAGCTAGAAGAAAGAAAGTGCTTCAAACTCAGGTGAAAAGAGGAGGAGATAGAGGAGCCGCCTTCAGACAGGAAGAATTTAACTGAAAGTCTGATAATGTTACATCTGACCTGTTAAAGTCACAATAATATTTTAGTAGACTTTAAAAACAGGATGCAACATAATGCTTCAACATCCACTCTCTCTTCCTGATTTCAGTTCTGTTTTTAGATGTTTGAGGACTTTGGGGACAATGTATGCACTGGGCTAACTGCAGCACATTTACACTTATGTTTTCAAAAAGGTTAAAATGTTTTATCCTCTGTTCCCTTTAAATTAATAAACACAAGTGTAAATGAACAGTATGTCAAGTAGTGAAGGGAAAGTCTGTTTGATTTAAAGCCGTAATGTGCAACACTGTTTTTCTGTACTTGATCCACAAGTAAGCCTTACTAAGTCCTGTTAGTTCGTCTGAAATTTGTTCAAAGATAAGAGTGACATGACGTGTAACTAGTTAACTAACAATTGTTGTAGATTTGTTAGCTAATGTTAGCAAAAATGCTAGCTAACATTCACTAACTTAAGATGTGACTATACATTTGTCGCTCTTACCATCTTCAAAATTTAGCACACTGCATGTTGAAGAACAGGAAAGAGGAAAGTTAACCGAAGCTAGCTCAACCGTGATTGGAGCACGGAGCACAGAACAAAAAGGGGCGGAGATCCAAGGTTTCACAGGAAATTAAAGTGATGGGATTCCAAAATAAAACAAGATAATGAAAATGTATTTTGCTGTTGGTTTGTTTTTTATGTCATCTGAAGATCAAGATGCTGTTGTGTGCTCCGAAAAGCTCAAAACTGTCAGCTGAGTTTTACAATGTGAACAGCAATCAGCAGGGACTGTGTGGGTGAATATGAGGTGGCACAAAATCAAGATGTGTAATGCAGAAAACTACATTTTAGCACTTCATTGTGACTTTAAAAAAGGGACAGCACACCCAAATTACAAACACATTTTCTCACTTATTTCTCCAGGTGAGTCTATGACAAATTCAGTGTTTGCAATGGACATGTGTTTTTTAATTTGCCTCCACACCAAATACAATAAAGATGAACAGATTCCCTATATCAAACCTGTCTTAATGATTAGATACCACCAGGGATAAGTGAGAAAACATATTGTTTTGTAAGTCGTTTGAACCGACCCTTTGAATTTCTGCAGAATTAAAACAGTCGAAAGAACTTCAACAAGCAGCTGGTAGACGTCACTCTGTCAGCTACAGTGCGAGTCAGCTTGGCTTCAAAGGGAGTTACCCCCATATCTGTTTGGAAACTGTGTGCTTTTCTTTTTTCCTTTTGGCAAACATTTAAGTTTTTGGTGTTGCGCAATGTTTCATGTCGAGGAAAAGGGAAACCAGAAGTTTAAATCAGGTCAGTCACCATTTCAGTTGCAGCCTCCGTGGTTCAACTCTGTGCTCGTTTCTGGCGTTTGGTTGGTGTCTCTCTGATCATCTTCATCAGTTTGGGTTATTGGGTGGATGTCAGCAGAGCAGGTGGGACTGGACTCACCGCCCTCGCTTCCAGACTGCAAAGCCTTGTTTTCACTGTGAGTCTGGTCGTCAGATGACTGTAGCTGTCCATTCAGAGGGCTGATGGGGTCAGACGGCTCGGCGGGGTCGTATGAAGCACAGTCATCTATAAACGTGTGTGTAGGAGGGGGTTCACACACATTATCAGCATGTAACAGTGCATTAGAGGGCGAGGATGGTGGAGTCTCACTGCCGGTGCTGCAGTCATCATTCGAGTGTGTTTGACTGGTGTCAGCCTGTGTATCGTCTACATCTGTGGACATCTGAACACCTACTGAAGGAGGCCTGTCGCTCGGAGTGTGTGTCTGATTACTCTCTGGTGGAGTTTGTTCAGTTGTGTCTGAAGTGTGTGAGGGCTCGGGCTGCTCTGGTGTTTGTTCTCCAGAGTCAAGGGTGTGACAGCGACCCAGGGGCCGCCCTCTCAGCCGGGGTCCAGCGTTGAGGCTTGCTGAGGGGCTGCTGACCTCCACTGTCTCACCTCGCCTCAACCTCCTCCTGTCAGGATTCACCTAAAAAAAAAAAATCAAGATTGAATGTAAAGTTTGTCTTGAGGGAGGCAGAACAGGAACAGTCATGTTGGGTTTTTCCTCTGTATGGTGGGCAGCTTAGGACATCTCAACTTGTTCTCTACTTTTACAGTCTAAGATTGAGTTTATACCCATTAACACTGTTAGTATAAAGAAACACGGAGAAAGAAAAAAAACATTATCTAGTTCCAATCCCATGCCTTTGTGTTACATGTTCAGTTATGTATCGATTTCTATAGTTTAGTTTAACTTTAAAATCCTTCTCTTTTCTCCCATTAAAACATGGCAGTAATTTTTATCTTATCTTGAAGAATATTACCCAAATAAACAAGCTAATAGTGCCCATCATATAAAACCATATTTGACTATAAGCTTATGTGTAATCAGCCATATCATACTTCAGAGGACTTTGGTTATCAGAGGGAAAAAAACTGTTGAGGCACACAAGAGACGAGTAAAACAAAAACTGTCAGGGTCGAGGCAACAGAGGGTTAGATATCTTGACTTCTAGTGCCTTGTCTGAAGCTTTACAAATGCTTCCTACATTTCCCATAATGCAACTAATAGCAGACTCTCCCTTACATGATAAATACAGCAGCCTACCATCTTAGTTGCTGGTCTGATCATTGGGAACATGATCAAACCAACATTTGGGGGATTCAGTGTCTAGACCAGGAAGCTTCGATGTGGGGACCTAACGTTGATTTTATGAACTGCAATGTTAGACCAATGGACACCATAGGCAAAGTCAGGGATCATCAGAGTCACTGAGATTCATTCTCTGAGGATAATGCATATCTGAACCAAATTTCATGACAATCCAATATTTGTTGAGATATTTCACTCTAGACCAACACCAGCGTTTCTAGAGAAAATAGACGTGTGACAGATGTGAACACTATACCTGGTTTGGGGATAAAGACCTGGGGGGAGGACCAGAGGAGCCTTTCTTCATCTGTTGAATCCTGAATCAAAGAACATCCAAACACAGTTAATATACTTTGTTAAACATAATCTCTTATTTGGGTTGTTTGAGAGCCCAAGTTTGATGAGACGTCACCTGCTGATGGCCAGCTTCTGTCTCCTCCCGTTGGCGTGATCTTGCAGCCTCAGGCGCTGGACGAATGAATGAGCTGCAGCAACAACAAGAGAAATTTATTAATGACTGACATGATTTCATGAAGTCTGTCTTCTGAGTTTTGCTAAAAACTAATTCTGTTAGTCGTTACCCAGAGCGCCCTTGGGCACAGAGAGGAGTTTGATTGGTTCATCGTCAGGAGAAAGTCCAGACGCTTTCTGCAGAGCTCTCAGGATCTCAGTGTTCTGCAGAAGAAAAAGTGAAAACGTTACTGTAGTGCACTCCATGTTCTGCATCTCTCTTGACACACTTAAATGCCACAAACTCAGTGGCCTTTATTGTCCCTGCATTGTGAGTATAAACCCACCTTGCCGCCCAGTTCGTAGGCGCAGTCCAGCGCCGTCCTCTGCCTCTTGTTCCTGATGCCAGGCAAGGCTCCACCCCTCAGCAGCAGCTCCACCAGCGCCTGGTGTCCACCCCGCACCACCTCATGTAGGGCCGTGTTGCCCTGAAGGTTCGCTACGTTCACCAATGCATTACTCTGCACGGACACACAATATCATCAATTTTTCATGACATCGACGACCATGTATTTTTGCTGATGAAGAAAACAATCCTTTATCTTAAGATAAAGTAAATGAAAAGTTCTCACAGGGCAGCAAACCATGATGATGCACGGCTGTAGATCAAACTAACCAGCAGTATATATTGAAGTTCAAATGAGCTCAAACTGCTGAGCTGTGCTTTTTGCTGTCAGACTAGTGAGTAACATAGATGAGGCCATGCATGAAAGGGGCTCAAGTATTTACCTGTAACAGGGTGGTGGCTGTCTCCAGGTTTCCACAGAGACAGGCATGTATTAGAGGTGTGTTGCCATAGTGATCTTTCTTGTTCAATTTGGCGTTGCACTCAAGCAGAAACCTCACCACCTAAACACACCAAGGACACAAACACACACACACAGATTTAATCTGGGGGGAGATGAACACAAAATAAATCACAACAGGGGAACAGAGACCTGCTGCAGACTCACATGTTAATTATTTTAGCTGTGGTTGTTTTGTTTTTTTAAGCGTCTACCAGAAACTGTTCAGTCAGATTGTTCTCTCTCCAACCACATTTGCATCCATTAGTTCTGGATGAAAACGTAAATCTTTAATCTTTAACGCCTCACAGATATATACAGTAGTTTCAGCTGTGCAGTGTAGGTTTTTTTTTGGTAGTTAGACAACAATGGAGCTCTATGGCATAGAGGAAGAAAAAAAAACAGGCTTTCAAACACAGATGACTCCATTTAGAGCTGCTTTTGGTTGGTTTTCCTGCACTGTGTGTTTTTGCCAGAAGGCGGTGCCAGTCAACCTGGAAAAAAACATGAACCATGCTTCCTTATTTCAGAGAGATGTTGCTGTTGTGGTTGACCCACTTTGTTGTAGCACCAACTGTAGAAAATGTATTTTTATCACTAGCCTGACACACAAATATAACACAGCACTGTCACCTCCACCAGCTGATGCTGATTCTGCAGCCGCTGCAAGACAGTTTTCATCAGGATTTAGTATTAGATTTAAAATTAACAATAAAAATAATTATTAGTATCAACTTCTTTTAGTAGTAGTAAATAAAGACATTATAATAGTGAGAAAGTGACAAGACAATAAATACTGTGAGACAATATACATTTATCTCTGCCAGATTGTTGCATTATACTATGTAGTTGATACCGAGGTGTTGCATAAATTAACTTTCATTTGCAATGATTTAATGATATTTCTGTCTATTTATTTAGTCTGTTTAAAGTGCCTTTAAATGAAAGAAAAAGGTTACCATCCAAATGTGTTTCACATTTTAGCCACATTGCAAAAGATTTTTCTTCCTCTGCCACTGAATATTAGGAGCACCAGTGAAAGCTCAAACTGCGTATTAATTTGAGGGAGGTTACATTATCCATGTGGAGCAATAATGGATTTATTATAGAGGGCTGGGAAACTGTCTGCGTGGAAACAGCTGATCAGTCCTGTGACTTAAATGATCTCCCATTAAGAGCTTTAAAAAAACAAAAACCAACTACTGTCTGATTATTGTTGCGTTATAGAATTTGATCCAATTATAGGTTCAACAATCTTGCTTGCTTTTTTTTTGTAGTTTTAATGAATTGAAAGAAGGAAGCTGAACTCTTCTGCCGGTGAAATCAGTAAATGAACTATTTCTATCTGTATGTTGACAGCTTCCTTCCTATTTTGGAACTGCTCTCCACCCACCTGGACGTGGCTGTTCTGGGTGGCCAGGTGAAGCGGTGTAGCACTCTGGTTGGTGCGAGCGTTGACGTTGGCTCCGTGGCGGATCAGCAAGGCAGCCAGCGCAGAGTGGCCGTGTAGGGCCGCAACGTGGAGAGGTGTGAAACCGTCAATGTTACAGCTGTTAACGCCCAGAGCTCCGGCCTGCAGGACGGATAGCTACACATACAAACACAGTCAGACGAATGAATGAATCTGCTGCCATCATAAACCATCAACATGTTCATTTAGATCTTGTTTCTGTCAGACCTTCTGAGTGGGAGCGCAGTTCGGACACTGACACAGCGGGTGGCAGAGCAGAGCCTCGGACCGGAGTTCTCCTTCATCCTCCTCTTCCTCATCCATCCACTCCAACAGGTAACGCACCTAAACACGCACAAATACACACACATCGCACCGATGAAGGAGTCTACAGACCAGGGTGTTTAGATGGAGAACATGTGACTATTTTTTGTGTTAAAGGACCGGTGTGAAGGATCTAGCAGTGTAAATGCCGATTGCAACACCCTCTCCACCCTGGCTTAAATGAAAAAATACAGCTAGAGCCAGTGTTTGCTCTCTCTGTTCTGGGCTACTGTAAAAACGTGGTGGACAGAGGATCCATGGCATCTGCAGATATTAATTATCTAAGGTAACAAAAACATAAAGAATTCTTATTTTCAGGTGATTATACAGTAATAAAAACATAGTTATGAATACTATATTCCATTTCTGCCGTACAGTCCTACTGGGCTTTAATGTTTGTTCTCACCATCTCCACATCACCGTCTGCCACAGCACGCAGCAGCTTCTCCACCTGTCAATCAAACAAACACAGACTGTGTTGGTCACTATGGCAACAGCAACAGCAGCTGACCGCAATGTACTGAGCTGCCTCTGCCTTAGTATCAAAAATGCAGAAAAATTATGGAAGAGATTCCCATGCTCAACACTCCTGTTCAATTATAGTGAATACTACTTCAGTTATTACTACTGATGTTACTGCCAGACTAAAGTGTTGTTTCTGTATTTCTCTTCAGTTTAAATTGATTTGGCTCTGCAGGTATCCGTTTGGTCTGTTACCTCTCTGTGTCGGACCCGTTCTCCCTCTGGTTTGGCCTCGGAGCCCAGAGAGGATGTGCTGGAGATGGATGAGCGACGGCTGCTGCAGTCTGAGGCCAGAGGGGAGCGACTGGGAGACTGAGGAGAGGAAGAGAGGAGAAGGTGGAGGAAAAAACACACAGATGAACACAAAGCTTTTAACTTCAGCTTCACACTCAAAACCAATAAGAGCTGAAAAAACCTTAAAACCTTTAAAAACTCAAAAGAGTAGAACTACGTGTACGTCAGTCTTTTTAATACGCTGTTGGATTGATGTGTCCTTGGACTCCTGGTCACTTGTCCCCCTCAGTTCCACATCCTGTCTTTTACGGTTATCTTTTACTTCCAACCTTCGTGTCATCCTTTCAGTTGTGTCATTTTGACATAGAAAAGATCTCACTGAGAGTGTTCAAATGCAAAGTACAGTATCTTCAATACTGAGGAACAGCGATCTGAATTAGAGCCTGTGTTAAAACAATGTGTATTTCTATGGGAAACAACGCCACATTCAATTATTTTGGCACATTTTTCTATAAAAATAAGTGATTTGTTTGAGTTTACAGGCCAATGTATCTTATGTATCCACTTTATGCTGAATTATTTAACAAAAGTTTCTTATTACGACCAGCAGCAGAAGAAGATTTCAGATCATTCACTTAAAAGAAAAGAAAATCACTTCATTAAAACTATTGTTATCTACAACGAAAAATTGTTGCAGTTGAGTAAAAAAAATGGTTGGGAATTTTTTGCTCTTGATTTTTACTGTTACTCTCTCAATTTTTTTTATGCTCATGAGGATGCTGTGACCTCTGACCCTACAGGTTTGCGGGTTGCTTGAGGAGATTAAATGAGAGACTCACATCGACTCCACTGCCACTGCGCTGACGTCCGTTCTGGGTCGACTGTAACAACATGAGGATCTACGAGAAGACAAAACACACACACATATATCATCAACATACAGTAATATATTCAGGCAGGTGGCTGCTGAAAGAAGATGTTTCAACAACTGTTTGGATTAATTTAGCTGATCTGAGGTCAGGTTCTCTGCAGAACAGCAGCAGCTGATCATTTGTTTCAGACACAGAGGTCTGAAAGCTATATTTGCGCATTATGACAATAATAGGAGGACAAACTAATACTAATAATAGTTGGGCTCTGAACTTTCTGCCATTTCGTTTTTCTCTCTGCCATCTACATCTGCCACGCGTCTCACTTTCAGCAGTGAGTGACGCTGTGCAAGTGCAACTCCTGTGACCTGTCCCTGACCCATCATGCAGTGTGTCCACTCGCAAAGCAGTTGCTAATGTGTTTTTTCCACAGTCGAATATTCATTTTCACAATCAAATCTCCGTTGTTGTTTTTTTAAATATTCGAATATATATTCGAATTTAAAATATTGGTTGACAGCCCTACAACAAACTTATTTAGAAGGCTTTAATAGATACATAGAGATAGAGGAAGATGTGAGAAAACAGTCAGAAACTGTTTAACTGAAGTTGTCTCTTCTGTCTTAACAAGGTAATAAATGTTTTTATAATCCGTTTTAAGACACTGGTAGGATTCAAAGTTCATCATTTTGCATTTTAACGTACAAAACTGCTTTAGAGTCAGAAAGCAGCTTCAGATTTCACCTGACTCTTCCAGGTCCAGGTCCAGACTAATACATTTTTTCAGCCTAAGCACATTGGAATCATCTTTCCTGCTGAAATTTAAGACGGGCTTGTTGTTTGTAAGAACTCAAAACGTAGTGAGACAGCGTCCTGAAAAATGAAACCAATACTGGCAAACAAACTGATCTGAGACCTTCACAACATGATCTGACCTTGGAGTTCAGTGCACACTGCAGCGGCGAGTCTTTGCTTTTGTTCAGGATGTCGGTGCTCGCTCCGTTCTCCAGCAGCACCTGGATGATTCCCTCGTAGCCCCAGCGGGCCGCCATGTGCAGCGCCGTGTCGCCTTTATCGTTCTGCAGGTCCAGACGACACGTTTGGACGTCGTAGTACACCAACGCCTTCACACACTGACACACAACACACAGCATGAGCACCATCAAAGTCCAGAAAGATCATGCAGCTGATAATCATTTTCTTTATTGATTAATATTTAAATTAAATTAATTGATTAGATTATAAAAATAAAAAAATATGAATATCAAAAGTCATAAGCTACAAAAAAAAACAAAGTAATGATGCAAGAAGAAAGAAAAGGAGAACAAGGAAATCTAGGAAAGAAATTAGGAAATATTTGAAATTTGAAAAAAAAAAAATGAATTAATTAAATTGTCTAATTAACCAATATATTTTCTATTTTTTGACTAATCCTGTGCTTTCAATTTCTTACTGGGCAGAAAATATTAAAAAAAAACAAAAAAATATTTTTGTTTTTCAGATTATTTATTTAACTTTTTTCATTGGCCTGTTTCATAAACAAAGTTCAGAACCACCAAGCTAATTAATAAATAAAATTCAGGACAAAGGCTGAAAAAGTGAGTGTTTGACTTACGTCCTCGTGTCCGTACATGCAGGCGAGGTGCAGCGGTGTGTTGCCATTGTTGTCCTGAGCGTCTGTGTTAGCTTTGTAGTGCAGGAGCAGCAGCTAGACACAGAAAGACAAAAAGCATCAACAATTAAGTTCAATGAATTACATTAATGTTATTTATTTTATTACCTTTGTTTACCATTATTGCAACTAAATCTCATTACACAACAGTCCGACCAAGTAGGCGTTCAATGAGTGCTGATATAGACTTTTAACTGCTTTACTGATGTTCCAGTTACTTTTGTACAAAAACTCTTATTTTGGAGTGACAACATGGTCATGGTCAGCATGGTGTTAAATTACTCTTTAAATTGAGCCACTGTCCTGTAAAACATAAGAGCGTACACACAAATCTGTCACCAAAGACTTAATGAGGTTCAATCAGATACCACCAGAAGACACTATGTCCTCAGATATCTGATCTGAGATGAATGGACAACAACGCATAGACTGCCCCAATTTCAAAATGGGTTCATCTTTGTACAATTTGTGTTCACCTTCTTTCTCAAGTCTTCATATGACAAAGGGGTCAAATGTAACTTCACAAACCTGACAATCTCTTCTACATGTATCGTGGCATTTGTGAAAAGCTTAGCTGTTGACAAAGGGCAATCAGCAGCCAGTGGTGGAGTTTCTGTGTGCTATATGGAAGAATTACTAGGTTATTAGGTTACATATGAATTGTCACAGGTGGATTTATGGACTCAACTCTGAGACAAGTAGTTACCGTAATTGCTTTAGTTATAGTCTAGAAGTCTAGAAATCACTTTTAAACCAGCAATAAATGATTTTTTCAGCCACTTGGAGGCAGCAGAAACAAGTTGTGAACACAACCTATCACCTTTCCACATGATTTAATGACGTTGTTCTAAAACAGTTGCTTATTTACAGATCCAGCAGTTACAATAAGCTGAAATTCACTATGAAGCTCCCTAAAGACCTGGAGCTGCAGGTTTTCATGCTTTTGTGATTCTGTTGTTTTCTGCATAAACACACGGACGAATGCTGCGCTGTATGTGTGTGTGTGTGTTTAGGTGTGTGTTTTCACCGTGACTCCTTGGTATCCCCGCTGACAGGCCAGGTGCAGTGGTGTCAGGGCGTGGTAGTCTGTGGCGTTGACCGGCGCTCCTTTACACACCAGCAGGTCAATGAGCTGAGACTGACCTGTCACACACAGACACACACATTTAACATATAAACGAACATTCCCATCATCAAAGGATAAAGGATCATAATTTATCCCTCTGCGAGTGAACACATGCTCACCACAGACTGCAGCGACGTGCAGCGGAGTGTAACCTCGGTCGTCTCTGGAGAATGGCGTGACGATGGATGGGTCGTTCAAACGGCTGCAAACAGTAACCCGACAACCAAAGTTACTTTACAGCCTTAGAGCATCACTTAAAACGTGGAAGGCAGAAAAGTCATCTCAGCTACAGTAATGAGTGATTCAGGAAATGAATAAATAAATGCGATGAATGGTTTCAATGAATAATCTTTCTGAAGCTGAGTCAAATGTTGTTCCAAGTTTATAAAATGCTGTAAAATCACATGCTGGTCACAGTTCTCTCAGGGTCATGTCAAGTATTTAGATGCAAATTTGGCTCCTGTCCCGTGTGGGTCATCATATCTGATTCTTACTGCTACTGAGAGGTAAATAAACAAACTGAATTCCAGTGACACATTTATGATGTTTCACATTTGAAGCAGTCTCTGTGAGTGTGTGTGTGTGTGTGTTTAAGTGGGAAGTGAAAGTGCAGACAGCTTTTTGTTCCTGATTCACGGAAAAACTGAGACAAAGGGGAGATATGAGATTGAGCAGAAAAAAAAGAAAGAGGAAGTGGAGGATTTCCCAAAGCATTCTCTCGTTTCTGGTAAAACACCTAAACATTATTAACATCTGTCTCTTCAAAAGTCACTTCATTAATATTTTTTTTTTTTCTTCTATCTGTGTGTGTCTGTGTGTGTGTGTGTGTGTGCTGACCCGGACAGCTGGAGGTCACAGATGTCACAGGAACAGAGGGGGTGACACATCTTGACGTCCTCGTTGTTCTCTCCTTCACTCAGCAGACGTTCCACCTCCACTTCGTTTCCATTCGCTATGTGCTACACATGACATGAATCAATCAGATCAATTCATTCATTCTAATTTCTTAATTTTTTGTAGGAAAATAAACATTGATGAAAAAAAATCTGCGACCATTATCTATCTATAAAGTCATTTTTTAAGAAAAAAGGCCATAAACATTCATCCTTAATTTGTACTGTTTATGAGTTTGGTGATTCCGGGACGTCTAAAGAGTGTTTCGGTTTCTGGAGCTCACCTCAAACAGACAGTGGATGGGTGTGGCAGCACTCTGATACAGCAGACTCATCCTCTCTTTGAACAGTGCCTTGTCATTCAGCTCGCCTGAGCCCTAAGGGGACAGAAACAAGTAAACATGGACGACCTTTAACAAATAAAACGCTGCTCAGAGCCAAGACTTGGGTGACAGAATAAAATTTGCTATTCCCGAGTGACTCACGGTGTCCTGCAGCTTCCCCAGGTTGATGTACTCCACTGCAGCCTCGAAGGTGCTCAGACAGTAGCTGAGTTCATCTTTACTGGAGTGGCTGAAGCAGAAGTTCCTGATGTAACTCAGGTTGGCCATCCTGAGGACAGACACGAAAATAACCTAATGAAAACATTTCAGTGTTTCCATTCAGGATGGGAATGGAAAATACAGCACAATGATTGGAAAAGGACAAGTGTGCAGAGTCCTGCGCCCTGTTTACACCTGACATTAACAGGTGTGAATGCGTCCGAGAGGATTGAGATCCGATTGTACACATTCTTTGAGCATTGTGCGCTAATCCTGAGCCAGACTGAAGGACCGCTCATGTACAAACACACAAAACAAGCTGTCTGCTTTCCATTTGGTTTACTGTCATTTCAATGTTTGGGACTATTTTAACCTTTCTAGATAAGCAGCAGATGTTTGTGAACACACTGTCTGTTTTAACTGATTGAACTAGTAACTGCGTTATCCCCCTCTCCTTTTAATAGTAAGGAGACCCTAAATAAAAATGGTTATAGCCAAGTCTTTATCATTTGTGCCTTCAGCTTTAAAAGTTCAACACATTAAGTTGTTTCTTTCCTTCTAAAAAAAAAAAAGTCCCCAGACTCCATTAAAACTCTAATTTTTCTGTGAGCTGTTGAGTTAGGAGAAACCTAATAAACTTTGTAAAACGCTGTCGACAACAAATTCTTAATTATTTAGACCTTCTTGTAAATCTGACAAATGTTATACATGAAGTTATTTTCCCTCTTTGAGTAAAAAAATATTGTGTCTGTTTGTCCCAGCATGTTGGCTACTACTGTTGAGCTACCAGGAGTATTTGGTCTTTGTAATTTAAAATGATGATGAATAAACATGTTTATTTGCATATAGAGCCAGGAAGTGAGATTTGATCACAAGTGGTCATTGGAGATTTGAACTGACATACTGTATTTAAAACTGGGAGCTCTCAGTACACAGACACTTACACACTTTAGGAATGACAGCTCAGCTTCATTGTTTACCTAAAAAAACAGCCACAAAGGTCAAAGGTCACAGTAAATCCCCCGTCCCTGCTCACCAGTTGGGTATTTCCGTCTTCACCAACAGATAGAGGACGACAGACAGCAGGTCGTCCGCACACACAGCCTCTATACTGACTGCAGAGGAAGACAAACACTCAGTGAAACAACTCAAAGATAAGAAACACAGAGAAAAATAACACATGGAGTCTTGACACTGCCGGACACTCTCCCTCTGTCCAAACCAAATTACTAAATTGGCCGCTTGACAAACATTGATTAGGAGTGCACCGTACCGCTCTGCAGACCGACAGTGAGGTTGTTGTGGGCAAATAAACTGGGAGCAAAGTTTCCAAAGCAAACTGGACAAACACATTAGAGGCTGACAGAGCAGGTATTGTTCAGTGTGCTCATCTGATTACAGACAGTGAAAGGAAGCTCAGAGATCATGTGAAGGTCAGTCTGCCTGTCCAGGGAGTTAACAGCTGACTTACACACTGACGGGACTTAATATTAGTCACATTTCCTCTTTGATGAGTTGAATCAAATGGAAAATGTGATCATCATCATCATAACAAAATGAGTACAGAAAGATAAAGAGGCCTGTGGAGATATATAAAGAGTGACAAATCATGGTAGCGATGACGCTCACAGTCTCACACTCAGTTCAGCTCAGTTCTGAATTAATGCGCGTTACTCGTCTGATCCTGAGATAGAGATTAGAAGAATAATGGGCATTTAATAAATATACACACATATCCACATACACACAGTCGGTGCATACCAGTGCGTCTGGGGGTCTGTGTGGCCGTCAGGGCGACTCTGCGCAGGCAGAACAGTTTGAGGAGGGGGGAGGTCTGCTGGTTGAGCTGACTCAGCTCTCTCTTTGCCCGAGACAAGTTAATACTGCGGAAACACAACAGCAGCAGCAGGTTACAGGTGAGAAACAGATGTGTGTTGCATCAATGAAAAATAAAAATAAACAAAGAGGCATTCACAATGTCAGCTACGTAACTTCCTGTTTTCAACAGCTGTCGTAACTATGTCAACCACAGGCGCATTCGGCTGATGGTCGCCAGTTAATGGGGTCGCTCATTTGTCTAAAACACCAGCCTGCTGTACATTATTAAGCGTATTACACAACTTCTTACCAAAGAAATCAAGAACATGGCGCAAAATATTCATTTTAAAATGTTTTCTTTGTGTCAGGGTTCCCACACCTTTTTCATGAACAAATTCAAGGACTTTTCAAGCACCTTCAAGCTCCAGTTTTTCCATTTTTCCAGCACCTTTAAATAGGTAGCCTACTAGTTGTGTTTGCCATGATGGTCATGGGAAGCGCAGCGGTGCCACTGTATGGCATAATAATATGGGTCTAATTAGCATTATTTCATATGGTGGTAGATTGACTGTTTTGATTTTTAACTAATTGTGAATTGGCTTGTATTCTCAGCTTGTGAGCGGTGTATTGTGTAACTACCATAGCGCAATAACAGTGACCAACAGGTGTCGATAGTAGTCTACTGTTATTTCTCGGCAGAACACCAAGCGAGTATGATAACTGAGTTCTGCATGTAAAGGCATCGGATCAAGCGCGTAGCCGCTTAGGAAACATTTTTGTTTTCTCCTGGTTTATTGAGATAGACATCACACAAATTTCAAGCATTTTCATAATTTCACAAAAAATTCAAGCATTTTCACAACCTTGAAAACACTGAATTGAAATTCAAGCATTTTCAAGGAATTCAAGCACCCGTGGGAACCCTGTTGTGTCTTTAGTCCTGGGCACATTGAAGCAGTCTTTCATTCAGAAACAACACGGTGTAGAATACTGAGAATGAATCAGAATCACGCATCGAACAAAGCTGTGTAGTATATGTGCTAGTAACTGATATGTTAACTTCGAGGACAGTATCAGTTGAACTTCATTTGTTTTGTTACATATTTTTAATATTGACTACAGATCACTTGACAAAAAAGATCGATTTTCTTCCTTCCACGCAGCGGATTCAGTTCATGTCGGGGAAAACAACTTCTGATTTCAAAATCTGATTTTTAGTGTTGCGTTATCACATGTTCATTCAGCTGAAAGGAGGGCCGTTTGGAAATCTCTCTCTGGTGGTACATTCATGGTCACTCTGTAATTTGACAATTGAGAGAGCTGCTAAAAATCATTTGGATTTTTGGTTCATCAGTCTTTTTTGGCAGATACATGTCAGTTAGGACGACCTAAATGCATCAGTGCAGCACAACTACACAACCCAACATTTACAGAAACATATAGACAACTACATGATATCTATCCTCTACCTTTGACCTTTATCATAGTAGTCCAGTAAGTTGAAAACACACACAGAGTGAAGAGCTGCAGCGTGTTGAACTGACCTGAACTCAGGTTTGACTCCCAGGTCTTTCTGCTGCAGCTCCTGCAGACTCCTGCTGGTTTTGTTGAAGGCGGCATCCTGTTGAAGAGCAGCAAAACAGGCATGAGATCATCACAAGAAGACTGAACACATCACTGACATGACTGTAAACATCCATGTTCATTGCAGTTTTCATCACAGGAAAATGAAACATGGACAGAAATCTGCCATCAGTTTCTATGTACTGGACAATTACTGAAAAAAGCAACAATAATTGCCAGAAACAAATAGTAATTAATTTACTTCCAGTGTGATGTGGAGGCAGAAAGACAGATGTCTCAATAAAGAAACCACAAGAAGTGAGACAATGTGTTTCATCAGTATTATTAAATGTGGCAGAGCAGTGAGAATTCACACCTACCTGGCTGGCTTCAAGTGTTCCCACAAAGTTAAAAATTAAATCATGGATACCATGATGAACATACATCTGGAATAAGAAGAAAAAACATTTTAGTTTAGTTCCACGATCCAAAAATCAGCATCACTTTTATTAGCAAATAATTTAATATCACGACTCAGTCAAAGTTAATACAAAAATAAAACAGTTTTAGGAGAAAAGACTGACAACAGAGTAATAGGCAGAACATAAAACTGCTAAAACAACTAGTTCAAGTCACAAGTTTGCTTTGGACTTCAGACAAGATCCATTCAGAGTGGGCATGATACAAAAGCTGAGCAGCATCTTAGCACATCTCTTCAGCATCTCCTGATGTTTCAGCTTATTTTATAGTTTAAATGTCTTTCAGCCTTTTCACTGACCTTAATCAATGTTCGCTTGTGTTATTTAGTTGTAGTACTGTTCTATCATATTCAAAAGCTTGCGAATTCTAACAAATGTATTCTGTAACTTGACTCATAGCTGAGCCTACATCTATTATTTAATACATCGTAATACTTGAATGCCATCAGTCACAGCAGAGGTTCCTTTATTTATAAATAGTCCTTGTTACTATTTAAAAATGCATTGATATAAAAAAAATAAAAAAGAGAGCTTACATTGTACTAATTTTATGTAAACTAAAAATCTGTTAATATGCTCTGAGGTCTGTCATTAAACAGATCATAGACACAATGCTTCTCTGCTGAATGAGGTTACCTCTACTGCCTGTTTGAGAAGAGTCATCTGAAGCTCCTGTTTCGCCAGAAGTTTCTGTAGAAAAACGCATTCATGAGACCAGTAAATGCAGAGAAATGCATTAGTCACTGCACTGTGCGTGACGCAACTCTTCCTGTTACTGTGATTGGGTGGGGGGTCGGAGCATGAAAACAGCTATGCACATCACCATGGTGTTATACTGTTGTTGTTTTTCTACTCATTGTATATACCTTTTTCTAAATTTAAATTTGCCTTTACTTTTATATTTTATGCTCTATATATACATATGTATATATATATTTTATTTATTTTTATTTTTTATTTTATTTTATATTGGATATTGGGCTGCTCCAGGACCAGGGGAAACCAATTTCGTTGCATCCCATGTTTACATGTGTTGTAATGACAAATAAAAATCCTTGAATCCTTGAATCCTTGAATCTTATGACACAGATTATCTCATTAGACTCCAGAGGGCCTGACAAGACATCCATGTGTCCTGTGGATCCTCACTGATCGACATGTTGATTGTGGTTCAGGTAATGTCGGAATTTCCAGTTTCATATCAGTTGTGACGTTAAACTGCAGCACATGATGGACAACTGTGTGACAAAAGTTAGTGATCCAAAAAATCCATAACTTTTATTTCTTTGTGCCCGTGATGGAAAATATGTTCAAGCTGCTAACATGAACAAACAGTGGAGTTAAAGGACACGTTCACAAATGTCTGAGTCTGTCTTAAAACAGTGGATAGTGCCCAAATGAACCATGTGACGGGTTTGGCTTGTAATCATTCCTCCTGTTCATACTGAACACGTACAATGTACTTTCAATGGAAGTGAATGGTGACAAAAACTACAGCCTACTATTTACACTCTGCTGTGGCACCTGGACACAAACTACATGATCAACTTCACTATTTGACCTAAAATAACACAGATTTATCAAAGCTACATCACATTCTCAGAGCTCTTCACGTGGGACATGCCAATTCTGTCCTATTCTGTGTAGAAATTCAGCTTTCCAAAAATTCTGCACCTGAACGGAGACACAATCCTTGACCAGACACCTTCCATCATCTCCATCACTCTGTCCTGCAAGGTCAGCTTCTACTTACCAGGCGAGAGTCTCTCAGCAGACACTGAAGACATTTAGTGTAAAGACCGTTCACCGAGTCCTGAGCAGAGAGAAGACAGAGAGGGCTGTCAGTACTCCTAAAAACATCTTGAATTATTTAGCAGGTTATAATTAACAAAGAAGAAGATGGCAGAAGTAGAATGAGGACAACAGAGAAAGGGAAAACATTGGAAGTGGGAGGAAGACAAGACACAAAAAAGAAGAGATTAAAGAGCAAAAGAACAGAAAAGGAGGATTGGTCCTACTATGTGGTGTCGGAGTCCCTTCCTCTCCTGCTCTTTGAAGGCCTGACAGAAGCCGTGGATGAATTTGTCCAGCTTCTGGGCATGGCGGCCCAAGAACTCCCTGACCTCCTCCAGGCTCTTCAGACAGTATGGGGGCGGTGGGCTGAGCTCACCCGGGCTCAGCTCCACCTCGACGGGCCTGGAGATGCACAGGATGCTGTAGCTCTGCTCCTGGTCATTGTAGAAGGTTTCATCAAACAGGATGGGGATCGACGCCGGAGCTGGAAAGCCGGATCCCAGGAGGACCTGCCTGTCCTGGATCCTGACCTCCTGCAACACATGACAAGACCAACACCTCTGGTAAACAGCTGTGTACCTGTTTATTTATTACAATACCACATAAAGACAACAACAGACTCTCTGTAATTTGGTCTCAAAAACATCAATCCTCTGAAGGCTCAAGGTCTCTAGTTTGTGTCGTAAGCGATTAATAATGTAACTGTCTAATCTGATGATGATACTAAAAAAACAGTCTGAGCTTTAATGTAGGTCCAAAGTTTTAAATCTCAACTTTGAGAAACCAGGAAGAGTTTAATCAAGATTTTGGAACAGCCCATCGAAGCCTCTTTGAATTTCAGTTTAAGAAAAATCACTTTATTTATTTTTTTAAGATAATTTTTTTGGCCTTTTATGCCTTTATTGATAGTACAGCTGAATATAGCCAGGAGGCAGAGAGAGGGGGAATGACCCGCAGTAAATGGCCGTCCGATGCGGGATTCGAACCGGGGACAGTTGCAGCAAGGACTGAGGCCTCTACACCCGGGGCGGCCGCTTAACCCACTACGCCACCATCCGCCCCGCATCCTGCTTTTGATTCAGACTTTGAAAGTAGTAGATTGAATCACCTCATTTTTTTATCTAGACCTGCAGACAACCAACAGAAGGTAGTCAAATATTCATCTGTGTGTTCTCAGACTCTGATGGAGCTGACGTTTATGAGGTGAAGCAGTGACAAACCTTTCCATCCACAGTCTGGTATCCATCCTCCAGTGGCTGCAGAACATAGTTCTCAAACTGAGAGTCTGAGTAGCTGCTGACGGCCAAACTTCCACAACAAGGAACCAGAACCTGCGGGCAGGGGAGAAGTCAAAGAACAGTTATTCTTTTAGTTTCAGCATTACTTTGACTTACTACTATACAGCATCAGTAAATCTGAGTTCAAGAATTCAGACTCTTATCTTGTGTGAATGTAGCGCACAAAACACAGACATGCAGGGTCATTTCTGAATCGCATGAGGTCACCTGCTAATACTAATCCCATGTGTAATGACTGCTGCACTAAATTTCTTTGCAAGTGAACAGCCTGAGTTTTCTCTTTATTTGGAGGCCTGAAAAGGTACTGTAGAATGTGTAGTGCACGTATACAGTCTTGGATGTTGTGTGTCTTGTGTAACTGATTTTCCAGGTCAGCAGTCAGCTGTAATCCAGTTAGATGCATTTCCTGTGCCCTGCTGATGTTTTGATGGCATTCACATCAGAGTTTCCAGAGGAGTCCTGATGAGTCAGGGCTTCTCCTGGCTAACGCTCATCAACATCCGATCCCTGTCTTGACAGGCATCACAACAAGCTCAAATATGTTTTTGCGAGCAATTATGCTGTCTTAAGGTCATTTGATATTTGATGATTTTCACAGCGGGTGCATTTTCTCATTGGCTGGAGTTTGAAAGTTTCATCTGAGTGTGCTGATTGAGAAAATTTGTTTATTATTTTTTTGTTTTAAGAAATGTCCACCTGTCACCTCAGCCGATTAAATATAAACTGAGAAATGCATTGAGAGGAAAGTGTAGACTGTGATAAAAGAGGAGGAAGCAGCTGGGGGAGTGTGAAAACCACAAAATGAGTTGGAATTTCAGGGATTTATGTTGAAAAAACAGCTGATGTCTGCAGTTCAGTTCACATGTAGAGAAAGTCCAGAAGTCCTGGTCAATACTCAGGCTGCTGCATTCTGAACAATTTGTAGGCGGCCTACAGCCTATAGTCAAGGCTTGAGGTGATAAAAAGCATGAATTATTATACATAATAATTATTTTTTTCTGTGTCTGCCTTTTTTGTGCTGCTTTGTGCATTGTTTCCTTGTTTATTCCAGTATGTTTATTCAATCTCTGCTGGCAGCAACATCGATATAGTCTGAGTTCTCATTTTAGCCTTAAGCCTTTTAGTTTTTGGTGTTTGTTCCCTACCGCAGCTCGAATCCCATCTGACCACAAAATGTTTTTGACCTTTCCTGGCATCCTGTGTCCATATAATAGTTTCTATTAGATAGAAACCCAAAAATACACACTGCCAGGAAACACTAAACTGCCACAAACAAGCCACAAAATTCAAAAAGATACCAATACTGACTTATAGCCAGCAGTTCCTCATTCCTTGCAAGCCAGACCAGATAAAATGAAATCTAGATAGATGTTTTCAACTGATAAAATCTGAGAGACAGACGTCGTGTTAAGCTGCCAACAGGCTTTTAAGATTGAAATCAACCACGACTGGGCATCCCACACATGATGTTTCACATACTGAGAGCACCAGAAAAAGAAACAGACATCCTTCAAAGAATGCTTGTCCTGTGAAGTTATGGGCAGGAGATATACTTGATGGGTCAATGCATCCGCAAGATGCAACACACACATGAACGGTAAGGGGAAAATGGGGATGTGACAAGCTCAGGGGTTAGCAACAACTCATGGTGGAAAGTTCTGAAGACGAGCTAATTGACCAAGTCACATTTGTATGAAGGGTAATTTAGAGATGCAGCGATTTTGTACAAGTATAGTCTGAGGGAGCATCTCTAAAAGCTTTTTTTGTTTATTTCTTTTTCTGTTTTTTGCAGTTTTGCCCTTCACGTGATATTTTGGTGAGTGCTAAATCTATCAACGCTGCAATGCCCCTTTTCCTGCTTTTTTGGCGTTGGATTAGGTTAAGTCCATCTTTTAACTCACAGCTCCTTCATTGACTGTAAGTGACAGAAATCATGACAGTGCAGCTGAGCCTCTCTCCTTCTGATAAACACACACACACTTTGGTTTCAAAGTTAAAAAATAAAATAAAATAGGCGGGACTCACAATGCCGTGGATCTCTGCCACTCGACTGCAGAGGTCCGGTCTCTGCTTCTCCAATGCCAAGTAGAAAGGATTCTTCAGGATGTTCTCATCATATACAGCCATAAGGAGCTGGAAGTCTGGATCCTGGAGAGGATAATGCAAGGAAGTGATTAGCATGAATAGAGAAAGATTCACCAGGTGCTGTCTGGGAAGAGAATCAAGCAGATAGCCACCGCAACATCTCACTCAAAACCACAGTTGTCAACCTCAGGGTAAAAGTTGCTGAGATATTTTAGTCTGGATCAAAGTTGTGGACCTTTGCCAAAAGCAAAGACTCCAGCATGACTATAAATGCAGAACCACAAACATCAGCTACTCAGTAATTGATGCAGTGTGACAGTGTGTTGTGAGTTTCCCAACAAAGACATGTGGAAATACTGGACATCTGTCAAGACTTGAGTTATGGCCGATGTCTAAGGGAGGTAAACAAAACTCCACAATAGATCTTCATGTCTCTAAATTGACAGGGATCAGTAACCCGTGGCTCTGGAGCAACATGTGGCTCTTTAGTGTCTCTCAAAAAATCCCACTGTGGTTTTGACAAAAAAAAAAAAAAAAAAAAAAAAAAAAAAAATCATACTTTTAATCAAATCTCTCTTCTAATGGACAGTAGTGGGCAGCTACATTGGCTGAAAAAACAAGTCACATTGTATCAAATCTTCTCACTTGATTTATTACCCCAGTAAACAATTTCCTTATGAGATTATGGTCTTAAGCTCTAGTGTCAGTCTTCCTTCAAACCGCTTGGTGTTCATTTTGTAAATTATGATCCCATTTAGAATAAAATAGACGATAAAGCAGAAAGTGAGGGTACCCTGTGATTGACAAGTCGACTCAGTGAGTCCATCCAGCACAGCACTTCGGGATCATGAAAACCAGGCAGTGCTTATCAAACATAAATCAAGATTCTGTTACTGCATTGACTATTTATCTTCTCAGATTTTAGTGTAATGCTTTTGAACTTGCACTTTTCCCTCTATATTTTGCAGAACCTCACAAGGGGTGGCTACAAGTCTTGAGTCTCCCAAGCAAGGCTCGCTGGGGAAAAAGAAAAGTCTCAGATGAAAACAGACAGAATTGTTTTCTTACCAGCATGCTTGAATTACCATGAGAAATGAGCATTAAAAAGGTTAAATAGGTTTTGTAGCTCCAGACATATTTTGAATAATATTATATATAACTACATTAACCACTTTGTTCTTATTAGTTGCTGAGACTTCCAGACATAAAGTCTCTTTCAGACTCCAGATTTGATATGAGGGGGGTTGTTTGTCCACCATTTTCCACACACGATTTCCACAGACGATCCCTCCTTCAATGTGTATGATGTAAATGTTATTGTCAGCTGTCGCTGGCCTTAAGATGCGCTGTAAAACCTCACACAGACACACACAGAAACACATCTGCCTGGATGAATGAAAATCCTGAGCTGTAAATGCTGCTCCAGAGTATTTAATTATATGCTTTAAGGCTGTGTGCTTTGTTTCTATATTTTATTTATTTATTGGGTTAGTTCTATAGGTTACATGTTCCTGTGCTGACCTGAGGACAGTTCTCCACGCTGGTGAAAAATAAAGTTCTCTTTTTTTAAATCTAATTGTCAGACTTGGCAAACTGGACTCAGGACATACTTCCCAACCCTCCCGATTTTCCAGAGACTTCAGTTTTTCATATTCCTGTCCTGGTTTCCTCCTGAGAGACAGTTATCGCACATATCTCCCAATTCATGACAAATGTTTACCATTTTTCCCCCCCTTTTGTTATTGCACCTCTTTCTGGCGGTGTCCTGCAACTCTAAAGTCTATTGTCTCCATGCATGTGATACAGAGGAGAGCTACTGATTCTTAACATCAATTTGCAGAGTGATAGCAGAGAGATAAATTGAGAAAGAAATACTATTTCTCACGTAGAGGGTGTAAAAAAAGAGGGCAGACTCTCGAAGGGTCAGGGACAAAAAATGTAATGACTGAGGGAAAAGGGGTAAAATATTCTGTTAATTTACCCCTGGAATAAAAAGGTTTTAAAATAAAAATGCTGTTGCAGTGTACTTAATGGTATTTTTATTCTTTAAAAGTGACAAGAATGCAGGTAACAGTCCATAATCCTCCCTTTTTTGACGTGTCAATGTTGGCAGATATGATTCAGGATCAGCAACACCTCGAACTGATCGCTAGTAAATCTAAAAAGTAGCCTCGGAAGTATTTAACATGTCACTGGATGACTTTGATCAAATTCAACGAATGATTTTGACAGGAGATCGATTTAGCATAAAGTTGTGAGAAGCTGCTCTTGCATGGACAGACGATAACATCACTGCACATATTTCCTTAGACAAAGCTCCACTGTCTGCAACACAACGCCATGCACTTTCCAATTCAAAATACAACACAACATGATCGTTTAACACTTACCGTTATCCAGTAAGTGAAACTCTCGGTTAGTCTAAAAAAACTTATGACCACAGTCACAAGAGAAAAAGATTTACAGTGGAAGTGATGACTAGCATGTGCATGTGTGAAGGAAGTGGAATGGTATTATTGGTAAACTGCAATTTGACATCAGTGACAAGCCGAGGTTGACTGATTTAATAGGGCTAATATAACAACGATAGTGTTGAGCATGAAAAAGCTCACAACAAAGAGAAACCCAAGTGATGTCTCCTGCATCTATTAGATCTCCACAGTTTTACCCAGCGTCCATGTCTGTCAAGTAAACGCAGAAGTGCCAACAAGATGGAGGTGACCAGAGCCGCATATTCTAAGCTTCGCATTGGCTGTTTTGGGTAACGTCACGGATACGGCATCCATGTTTTGTTTTTACCATCTATGCTTTTACCTCCTGTAGTTAAGCCTGAACATTGACATCACATCCATCCCATAATTAAGTTTTAGGAAGGAGTTTAGGAGTAAAGCTAATCAATCATCACTGTCAGGACGGACTGGGCCTCTTCTACTAGTGAGTAGATGATCTGAACTGCCACCTTAGATACTCTCTGAGTTGTATAGAGGATACAAAAAGGTGTGTGTGCTTACAGGCACTGATTGCTACAGTACTGTTGGAGGCTGTGCAGGTTGTAGGGCGAATTGTTTTATTGACTAGGAGTAGTAAGGATTGATTGAGTTACAGAGCTGAGTTTCTGGGTGTATCATTCACTATGTGTGTTAACGTTAAATGTTAACACCTACCCGGCTGTTAACCGTTCCTCCCTGTTTGTGTGCGCTGGTGGGTACACCTGGGGAGGGGAACTCTTATCATTGTAATGCAGAAGTGTTGTAACACATAAATTAAAAGTGTCAGACTTCCTACATCTGCTTGATGAACTGAACTTATTTTGCAAATGCTGTTGCTGAGACTTCTTTGTTGTTTGACAGCTGAACTCTTGATTTCTCACTTAGGAAGCTTTTCCACCACACAGGCCGAATTCCTCTGATCAAGCAGTCAGTAGTTGAGATATTTCACTCAGAAACATAAATGGTAACTTTGTGACGTGCTAGAGGAAAGGTCAGAGGATCAACAAAGTCATTAAGATTCACCATCTGGGGACCATAAATGTGCAAAGCTTCATGACAACACCTCCAAAAGATGTTGAGATATTTCATTCTGGAGTGAAGTGGTGGACTAAACATCCTGCTAGCATGGCACATTTTAACACTTTATCCAATCACCTATCTTAACCAACAAACCCCAAACCTTATTCTACCTGAAGATGCACCGAATTCAACTTAGAGATTGACTTGATTCATCCATCAATGTGCAATAAATCCTGCAAAAATAAAGAAGAAACCATGGCTATAAAGAGGAGTTTAATAATGGCCATGTTATGTTCAAACGTCCTCTAAAAGTTTCTTCCACCTGTAGCTTCTAAAGACATCAGTAGAAACAAACTGATCTCCGATCTGTCATTATGTCCATTAAGCAGCCTTAACAGCTACACAACTTTCTTACAGTTGATCTACTCTGGCTGTACAAGAGAAAAACACTTCATCTAACAGCTGATCAACTCACCCCATCACTCTGCTCAGAGACGAGCTTCATCCTGCCTCAGCTCCAGTGCAGACAAGCTGGGAAGTGGTTGAGCAGAGCTGAGACAGACTCCCCACCCGAGCGGCCTCACGTCAGGCTGCTGAGCTGGGATGAAACCGAGGAATGAGTCACGTGATCCTCGTGGTGCTCGTGACCATACCAAGCCTGGAGCTCCCAGCGTATTCAGTGGTGCAGAGGAATGTGCATCCCCTCAGGGCCCAACACACCGTTACATTACACGCTAAGAGTGCGGCAACTCAGCTGACGTCTTAGTCTGAGGCTTATGGAGTGTATGGACAACAGAATAAGCAATCAACAGTGAAGTGATTAAAGGTCACACGTCCACACAAACAGGACTGAGACTATCAATGATTTGATTTTTAAACAATCAATACTACACTTTCAGGAAATCCTGGTGATAAGGTGCTCTCCATGTGATCGCTGGGTCTCTGGTACAAGTCCAGGCTGTGACCCCTCCTGTTACGTGATTCCACAGAAACGTGGAAAAAGGAGAAAAGCTAAATTTAATTTGCTCAGTGTGTGCACAGATACAGAAACATTACGGCAAAGAGGGAGAAAAACACTGAAACAGATGGTAAAGAGAGAGATAGGAGATAATTACAGTAAAATTCCTAAAGATCCGGCGAATGGATGTTGATAACTCTTGTTCTCTTTCTGAATGATTTACTTTTAAGATATCATTTGTTATCATGACTAAATGCTTCACTCTCTTTTATACAAGCATATCTAATAATTACCCCTGCAGTGAAAACTGCTCTTTTCTAATATCTGATCTTATTCATTTTTAAGATTTTCTATTTAGTTTCGTATTACAATTAATCATTCAAATAGCATGAACTAAGACTGTAGAGTATTTTAACTCTTTAATCCTCTTACATTATAACACAGAAACAACTGAGTGTATCTGTGAGGACAGACACATTGAAAAACGTGCTAATCTGGAGGTAGCCTACTAATTATTCCCTGTGTTGGAATGCGATAAAGGGATGATGTCACATGTTGTTCATTCTGACAAAGCCCCACATCATTTGATTTTTGTTTAAGATTGGAAACATAATTTTAACTATTAAACGATTGACAAAACTGTTGCGCATTTATTTATTTTATACTAATTAATCGGTTATTCCGCCAATTGTTACATTTCAGTATATATTTGTGTATATCTTATTAAGTATTATATTTCTACATAATACTACAAATGAAGCTGTTTGTTTCAGTCCTGCTGTAGCCACAGACCGCAGATCAGTCAGGTAAGACAGATGTAGAAAATAACCAGCGTGCTGAAGAAAGACAACTATCATGAATAATACAGTGAGCAGGTGGCAGATAAGGTCAGAGGAACTGATGAGATGAAAGAAGACACCATTCCTGCCTTCAGGTTCCTCTATCGATCACTACAAATCATTCAGGAGCTGAATGATTGAAACCTCTACAGGGAGATTTCACAGCCTGAATGTGACCAACACAAAACTCCTCAAAGCTCTTCTGAGTGCTAAAAGAAAACAAGAAGCAGAGCTGACCGCTCTCCTTCATCACACACACTCTGGATCAGAGCTGACCGGCTTAAAGGCATGTTAACACAGTGCAGGACTTCAAACACAAAAAACAAAGGGGATGTCAAGCTGTACAGAGCTAATGATGTGATTTCCGTGCGTGTTTTCAAAATAAAATCAATATTAAACAACATTGTAATGCAGAGCTATAACGTGCCACAAATGGATGCATATTTCACCATAATATTGACCATCCAACGTGGTACATAGAAATGACACTGTGTTATTAAGCTTTCAGGTTTAATCTGTCTCTGGTTCGGATGTGGTGTAGTCAAAGGCAGCTAGTTTTGTTTGTGCATCAAACCAAACTCCATTAAAAAAAAATGGAGACAATAGCACGATACACAATGAACACGTATCCAACACATTTACTCTCTTTTAATACCGGTAATTGTCTTTGTTTAAAAAAACAACAACAGTTGTTTATGTATTTCTATATTGTTCGATCAATCTATCGTATTATACAATATAAAGGGTGGCGCACATATGTAGTTAGTATGCAACGATTTAAAACGATGTCCCATGATCTTTTACTGTGTTCTTCGTGTACTACACTTTGCAGGGCAAATGTACTCGACGTTAAATGCCTCATTTTCTGAATGGAGATTGGTTTGAAGTGCTTGTTTACACGGGGCTTAGTTAGCATTCCTAACGGGACAGCTACCGCTTTCATCCGGCGGTGCACATCACAGGAGACAGCACATATAATGGGCTATTTCTGCTAAATTAACTGCTCACCGGAATAAATGTTTGGTGACATTTCTGACCTCAGATATTCAGACTTTTAACGTGACTCAGCCGAACAGAACCGGAAGTTTTACAATTAGCCGGCTAGCTACAAACAACGTCGTATCAAGCAGCCAACAACATAAAGCGCAGCTAAACAGCTAGCTTAGCTCTGCTGCTACACTGGGGCACTTAAGGACAGAGTATTAACGTGTTAGCATGGACAACTATAACTCATAACTCACCCACAAAAATCAGTCAGCAGAAGTAATGGTTAGTAAAATGACAGTTTTACCTGTTATCAGTGAGTCCCTCGGGTCATCCAAATGTGGGCATGGCAGTGACAAACACCTACAGCAGCCTGTCAGGAGCTGTTTACTGCGATCAGCTGGCTAGGACATTAGCCTTAGGTCCGGGTTGCCAGACATCAGACAATAAAACACGTAAAAATAAGCTGTTAAAAGAGCCGCCTTTCCGCGTAACGAAGTCTGGATATTCACACGTCTTACGAATCCAATTTAGTCCCCACACGTAGAGAAACAGTGAGTGTTTTGAGTCTTGAACTCCTGTTATTGCTCAACTGATCCAGAGACGCCACTAAAACAAACTGGTTCACACTGGCCCCTACAGCCCAGCACGGTGTACTTCAACAGAGGGAGCCCAGCTCCACCACTGCTGCTCACAGTCACCTGGCTTATCATGTGGACTGCTACCAGAGATGCTGAATGTCTTCTGTGGCTGTGGAGGAACTTCACACTAAATACAAATGATAAAAAAGTATCTAGAATAGTTAAATTATCTCCCAGCGAACCTTGAACATCTATGAATTACTAATAATACAAACAAATGCAATATATAACACATATTCTGCTGCTGTATAGTGCTGAGTGTTTACCTTTGATACATATATCATTGTACCTTCCCTTAAACGTGTGCACTCTAGTATAGTACCTTTAAAAACAGAGTTTACAATGTGCTTTGACAGCCAAGCGCAACAGGATTCAAAGGCAAAATAACAACAGTGAGCAAAATCAAGATTTAAAGAACCTGGTTATAGCAGTTGGCTTTAAAAAACATGACAATATGAAATATAAAAGCACTTAAGTGAAGGAAGACAATACGACAAAGGCAAATATCAAAGTAGCATTTTCACCAAAAAAAATAGCCGACCCATTTTAATTAACTGAACAAATAACTGATTTGTTTTATTGGATTTACAAAGTAACATTATGGAGATAATTACAGAGCAAGAGAAGCAGATTCACACAGTTAAAGTCCATGTAAAGACAATTCTGAGATTTCTTTCAAAATGCATTAAATGTGTTGGAAAATAGTTGCTGAAAACATGTGAAACAACTTTGGATATATTGCTGAAATGTGGAGTTAGAGGTGAAAACTGTTTCTCACCAGTTTTCAGTCCAGGATTTTTTGGGCGGTCCTAAAGGGTGGCTCGATGACACGCGGAGGCCACCCTGAGCATACCCCTGTACAGACTACTGAGAATACTATTTTTTTTTAACCCAATTTTGACACCTAATTTCATAAATGTGTCAATATCTTTAATCATTCAAATTTGGCTCGTGGTTAATACCACTTTCTTCTTTGGTCTGACAAACTCGGAACACATATTTATTCTTACTTTACATGGACTTTAAAGCTGGTAAATTTAAACATGTAGAAACATTTGTGGATCATTTGTTATTTAAATCCCTGTGCCACAGTTTAGTCCAGACCATGACCACACATACACACACTCAAAATAAATGTGACCCTGTAAAACTTCCCCGACAATGGGTTACAAATGTATTCAGCCCTTTAACTATTCACAATGTTGTACCACCAAATTAAATTTAACAAATTCAATTTATCTTAAAGTTTCATCTTAAGTAGATTTAAAGTTGAGATGTTTTTCCCGACAGCCAACATCAAAGTAAGCTAGGAGACACCGGGGAAGACCAAGACCTTGCTGGAAGGATTATATATCTCATTTGGCCTGGGAATGCCTTGGGATCCCCAAGGAGGAGCTGGAAAACGTTGCTGCAGAGAGGGATTTCTGGAATTCCTTGCATAGACACTAGGACCCACCCCAGATAAAAGGAAGAAAATGGATAGATGGATTTCTACAGAGCAGAAAAGGGAAACAAGAACACAAGAAAACAACACAGAGAATCTTTGCCTCATGGTGCCATTGATGGGACACTAAAACTACTGTGAAATGTAGCTCCTGTTAACTAGATAGCTCTACACAGTTAGCCGTACTGCCCAGAAATGGGTGATTGGAGAAGGAGGGAAGTGTTTTGGATCGCTGGGAGGAGGAAGTTTTAGGCCCAGGACAGGGGGAAGTCTATAGGGAATGCTGATGAAGAGTGACACCAGTGTCATTCCTAAACTGGTCAATCAGATTTCAGAGAGCGGGCAATGTAAGCAGAGCAGTGGCCAAGAGACCCATCCTTTGGGTGTTAACAAAAAGGAAGCTAAGAAGAGAAAAGGAGAGCATGACGCAGCAAGAAGTCGTTGGACAAGAGTACATTTTAGTTGGTTCTCAATCACTACTGTGTTAACTAATTCAGAGAGAGATTCATTTATTTATTTGAAAATCATTGAGATCATGACTTTATTACTCATATGCAGCATAACTCTTGATGATGATGTCTTAACTGGGGGGAAAAAAATTATATAACCTTCATAAAAATTAATGTCACAAGAACTAGAGTCTCAAGGGCGAATATTTTTTTGCAACCGATTGTACCATGGCTGAAATTACAAAAAGAAACTAAATATGAGAAAAATATTTTATACTTCTCATGAAAACAACGTGCTATAAAAGTAAAGCACAAGAATTAAGAAGCAGAATTTAGTTTCATTAACAGAAAACAATTTCACAGTGAAAATAAATCCATGAAACCTGACATATCAAGTTTCATTACTAACATTAACACATACTTCATATATCTCCTAAATTTAAACAAAAGTGAAGGCTTGGATATCCACTCAACACTTATGTATCCACAAATACACCATCCAATCAGAGTAACAAACTCCAACTACTGGTACCGTTAGCTCCAATCCACAAACCTTACGGCAAAAAAACAACAAAACAACATTGAAAATACAAAATTAAGTTTTTTAAAGCTTTTTTCTACTCATTTAAATTAACTTTACTTTAGATTTCCTCCATATGTTTTTTTTAACACGGGGCTGTAAATGCCATTAGAAATTGAACATTTAAAATAAAGTAAAATAATATGAATGAATGTCGTTAAGCTTCACAAAGTTAGCTTCCCCCCACTGTAATCTTTAAATATGTTCTCCAACCTTTAAACATAAACACATACTTTCAATTACCCACTCCTAACTTACATAAATCATTTTAAGCTCTTTAATATTATCTTTTAAGGATCCAGCATCAGATGGGGCAAAAATTAACTTGATTAACGTAAATGTTAATCCATGTTTTTAACTCATGTCACTGAGGTGTGTGTTACCAGGTGTGATGAACAGCTGTAGAGTTTGTTTAGGGTAAAAACTAGTGCTGTCAAAATTAACGTGTTCATTTTGGCGTTTAATTTTAAACAATTAACACGTAAAAAAAAAAATAACTCAATTAACGCGGTTTTGTTTACTTCCGGTGGCGGCTAACCCATAACCTTTGGTCACATGCGCGGTCAAACATCTAACCTAACTAAAGGAGAGTCTATGGCGGAAAGATGAATAAGGACGGACTTTTAGGGGGAACATTTCATTTTAAAAAGTTGCCTGACGGCTCGTTGGACAAGGCAATTTGCACAGTTTGCAAAGCCGAATTTAAATTCCACAGAAGTAACACGACTTTAACATATCACCTCAAAGCAAAACACCCTGCTGAAATTACCTCCACGGGACCTCGCCAGTCTACACTACAGGAGTGTGGCACTCGTCAGTATATTTCCTCATTCTGGCTTTTTTGCACTGTGCATATGTGCACCTTAAGCCAATAAAATGAATGAATTTAAATATACCTTCTCTGTGTTTATTCTACATTAATTTGATCATTTTACATAAATAAATATTAATTATAAGCTTCAGTCTCAGAAAAATGCAATTCATTTATTGAAAAATTTCTTGCTAAATTAACCGTGATTAATTACAGAAATTTTTGCGATTAATTAGATTTTTTTTTTTATCGATTGACAGCACTTGCATCCAAGCTGGACTGTTTCTATTCTAACACAGCTTTAGCAGTCTTAGAAGTCCACAGACCATACGCATACTTTGTAAATCATCTTGTCTCATCCAATCAATCAATGTGCATTGCATCTCATGTAAAGTGAGTGAGTTAGTTACCAAAAGGGAGAAATAAGTGAGTCAGACAAAAAAATAAATGATTTAAGGGCCCAATATGATCAATTCACTAGAATCCCGACACATTCATTCACGACCCAACATACAAAAACAAACAAATATCGGAAGAGTCAAATATTCAAATATTCCAGCCCTACTGCACTTCTGATTGAAGACTTACAGGCATAATTCATTGTCATTTGTTTTTGTAAATAGTTAGTAATAGGTTACGTCAATTAATCCATTTACTGACTAACTTTTTAAGCTCTGGGCTGTGGTTCAAAGTCTGCTTGCTCTTCCTGTGTTTTATGGCCATAACAGTTTATAGACAAAGAGCAGATGAACATGTTCTGAGGGTCTCAATATCAAATATCAGTGGAAAGCTGACCTGCAGACTCCAAAACTCTTCAGGTAGTTGCAGAGAGGCCTGTTGGTCTTCTGTTCCTCCCGGACCACATGGACACCCTCAGCAAAGAACAGCAGCTCAGCAGGCAGCAGGGCGCTGGTTCTCATTAGGTAGCGCAGAACCCCAATAATGTGACAGCAGCACAGACCTGATGACATGAGGGCGGCTCTCTGGCTGATCCTGGGAGGGAACCTTGGAAAAGATATTACAGTAATCACAGATATTTAAACATAAATTTCATGCAGTGCACCTTTTAGATGCACATGTGGTGAAACTGTGCATCTCCTTCTGTAATCATTTATGTGGGAATAGAAGTTTGTCTGTGCTTACTCGTTCAGAAAGGTTTCTAAAGTTCTCCACCATGCAGAAGAGTCGGCTGCCAAAGACTTTTGGAGAATTGGGAAAGCCATAGTGGACGACACAAGTTGCATCTCTGATCCCCAGACACTTCAGACACTCGTTGGTGGTCACTAGAGGTCAAAGGTCAATCACAGCAAAAATAACAGGTGGCAGCACTGTTAATGTTGAGGGAGGACACTACATTTCTCTACTGTTGATAACGTTCTCCATGCTCACCCAGAATAACATGAGTGCCAGGCCCGATGTCTTTGCTCCACTGCTGTACAACAAAGTCAAACTTGTGAGCTAACCTCTCGTGGGTCTTAAGGCAGAATGCAGATTTGTTGTTCACAGCCTGAAGAGTAGAAAAGACAGTGGTAAACCTTTAGTTTGTTTTGTTTTTTTGTCAGATATCATCGGTGCACTCTGTCAGTCAATCTAATCTGTGTGTCATTAAACTTTACGTGGCATGCTCCCTCAAAGAACTCAAAACTCCAAATGTATCTGCTGCTGCAATAAAACATTCCAACCGTGAACTGTCTGACTCAACTTTTTATTATTATAGACACAGAGTTTTAAGACATGATAATGATCCTAAATTAAAGATCAGCACTGGAATGTACAGTATAACTGAAGTGGCCCACTTCACCTTGAACACGTCTTCCACTTCCTGAGCAGAGTTGGCTACAATCAGAGTCTTCTGGCCTACATCAGGGTTGAAATCCAACGCACCCAGCAGTACTGAGATCTTACTGCTCTCTAGAGACATGAGGATGATCTGTGGGAAGACAAACATTTCCTTAAACCGAAAATCTCATCAAATATCAACATACAGCTGAGCAGTAGTATACACATACATAGTTCTACAATAAATAAAAACATTTTTGGTGTAATTCACAATTAATTTGAAATCAAGAGAAATGAGGAATTGGATCAAAATGTACATTTTTACACACATCTTAAATAGTTTTGACTAAAACAGATATTTCATTATAAATGTCGGCAACAACATAAAATTGTAACTATGGATAACTCATTGAGACCGACCTGCTGAACGTCACCATACAGAGCAGCTTCTGCAGGGAGGGCTATGACAATGCAGGGCTGTGGCATGTGATTGGCTAACAAGCCCTCCATGTGACTGGTCCATCTTTTCGCCACGGCGACGAGCTGCTGAGGACAGGATGCATTTTCCTTGCTAGAGGTCACCTTCTGGAAATGCTGTAAAATGGTCACCATCTAACGGGGGAGAAAACATTTGTGTTTATTCATGAAATAAATATGAAAGTTATTTCTTCAGAGAATTAAGGCGTTTAATGACGCAGCCTGTTTAATAATGTTAAGTTATAAAAAATGATAACAATAAAATCACCTGGTCTGGAGCGTGAGTAAACAGTTGGTCTGCCTCGTCCAGCACCAGGTGGTACAGACGCAGGAAGAGGAAGCAGTGGCAGGACAGGAGACGCACCAAACTGAAGGGAGTGGTCACTAGCAGCAGGCCTGGAGAAGATAAAAATAGAACATTTTGAAAATGATGACCATTTAATTCGGAATAATACAACTTATAAACAAACTTTTTTTTCTTAAAGTCACAAATCTTTAGCTGACTACTAGCATGATAGAGATTGTGCTTTGCTCACAGTTTTTGGAGATCCTGACAGCTTTAGCCTCGTCTTTGCCGACACCCAGCAGCACACCAACAGGGTGTAGAGTTGGGGCGACCTTCATGTCTTCCAGCGCGTCACATACCACCTGTACCTTCTCCCAGCCTGGACAGAGCAGCACCGCTATCGGCTGGACGCAAAAACACCAACACAAGCAGTACAGATCCAAAAATGAAAACACCATCCTCTGAGGAGTATCTCAGGACTTCAAGTGGCCTCCTGCTTGGTGTTGAAGTACTCACCCCTGCATTGGTGGTGCAGGAGTTGAAGATGGAATTGAGCAGGATGTGGGTGAGGATCGGGGGGAGGTAGCTGATTGGCTGGTCAGCATTCTGGGAGATGATGACAGTGTTGCACCCTCGAGCCAAAGCTGGCCAGCTGTAACTGTCAGCTGGAGACAGAGTTTTGTACTGTTTCCTCCACAGCACCTGGAGATGGAGTGGTCACTATGTGAATCTCAGGTAGAGTTTAAACATGCAGCTTAGTTTTAGTGTCAGTCTCCTGTCACGTCCAGTCTATTCTGCCCACTTCACCAGCTTTTGGGTCAGTAAAAGTCCCCCGCAATTCAAGCGATACCAGGAGACTGTCAGTACCTGTAACCGCTTCAGAGTTTGAATAGAAATCCACTGAGCTGTGGACAAGCTGCACTGGCAACTTTGCCTACATGTTTTGAATGTTCCGGGTCTGGTGGTAGATCACTAATTGTTTTTCCAAATAAAAATATTGAATCACTTGCTCCTTCTGCCATTTAATAACTCTATTATAATGATAATTATTTCTATAAAAGCGCTGCATGTGTGTGAATGTGTACAAGGCCTTCATCGTCCAACTAGTTCTGGTGACAGCAGAGATTAAACAACCAACATAATTAAGTATATGAACAATCGATCAGAACAATGGAACCATTCACATCAAGTAACATTTTACAAAAACTAGTATTAATTTAACATGCATCTTATGTAATCGGATCAAAAGTGGATGGTGTTAAACACAAGTAAAAACGGCCACTAAGAAACATTGTGACGCTCAAACCACTTGCTGAGGTGGTCTAGGATGCATTCTGACCATATATCTTTTGTAGTGTAACTACTAACTTCTCCTATTTAGGATGTTCTTATTTTCAAGTCTAATTTGCCTAAAAAACAAAAAAACAAAAAAAATATTGTTTACTCTACGGAGCGTATCAGTGATGGGGGCATCATCTAGGCTGGTGCAGGGCTCCACTGGGAGGGCAGAGTGCACCAGAATCCCAGTCCTCCTGGGATCATTGGGAACCACCTTAGCAAAGACAAGAGAAACAAAGACAAAGGAGACAGCAAATATGTTGATAACATCATGGAGGCCAGCAAGCACATTCACATTCACACATCATACTAGATTTTAGCTCAGCTGAAATGAACACCGCCTCCACAAACATAAGACATAGGATTGATGGATTCATTCAGTCAAGTTTGGGGGTTCTTTGGTTGTGACCACAGCAGGGACCAGCAACCTTCAGACCACAAACTCAAAAACATTTTGTTTGTAAAGTCCAGAATTAACTAAGAGAACCTACCACATCATCTGCAGTGTCTGGATCAGGGTTCAGAGGCACCGGGTTCAACCACTCCAAAAGGCTGCATTAGACATAACATTCAAAAACACATTCATGTGTTTTGACCTCATAAGATACTATTTTATAAGCTTTGCCCTGGATACTATTTTAAAGTTTTTCTTTATTTGCATATAATCATACTACTTGGAATTGTCCGAATATTAACTTTCAGGCTGAGATTTGTAGTAACCTTACAGGCCATCAAGTGTTCATTTCCAGTATCAGTTTATTAGTTAAATTTAGTAGTACTTCAGAGTTTTAGTCAAGTCACATTTTGGTCAACTTTAAGTCAAAATATTTTAGTTTTTTTACTTTAGTGTGTGTGTGAGAAAGAAAAGGAGAATGTCTTTAATGAAGGGTTACTTGTTTTGCAGCCATTCAACATCTTTCCTCTGAGCTGCAGCTCACCGTGAACAGGCCTGCTCCTCTTCATTCCTCCACATCTTCTCTGCCTCTGTCGGTCCTGACTCTACTGATCTACTCGAACTGCTAAAAAATAGAGTGAGTGAGAATGGAGCTGCTCAACTCAGACAGTATCCTACACCAGATATTAACACAGTAATGTAGCAGTGCTGTAACAGATACAGCTTTAATGGAGAACATTTACCTTGTTTCTTCATCTGTTAGATGCTCAACTTGACTGTTCTCAAAAAGACATTCAGCTTCACTGGTGAAACAAACTCAAAATAATCATTTGAGGAAATAAAGCAGCACTTTCCAGCCTCCTAACCTCAAACTGAGCGATGATTTCTTGTGCGTTGTTACAGGCTCACTGTCGTGTGCAGGAATTTATATGACAAAACATGCATGAGAAATACTTAATGCACAATTATACCAAGTTAGATTTTTTTTGTCAGAATGCAAGCCTCATGTTGCCTAATCATAAATATATACAGACATCCATTACTGGATTAATTTGATACCGAAGAACACATTATAATTCTGAAGTTCTGAACGGTCTTGTCTCTGTTTTTAAGTGGACTCATGGACATCAGAGATAACAATATCCTTTGGAAGCGTATGTCACCCCGAATGATATCAATACATGTTTCATGTCTGTGTGCTCATATGTGTATACTGAGTGGTTGTTTAATTTCCGGCCTTCCCCTGTTAATTTATTCTGGTTCGAATTGGGCTTCAGTCAAATTAAAACTGTTGAAGGTGTGCTGGATTCAGGAATTTTAGGAACCTGTGAGATACAGGAAAAACTATGTCCAATCAAAGATGTTAAAAAAAAAGAGAAGAAGCATGTTGCTGATCTGATTTCAGCCCACAGGTATGTAATCATCAACTCTCACCTGAACAGGCTGAGGTTTTTAGTCAGAGCTGCAGCCAAAGACGAATCTGTGTCCTCTGATGAGCCACTGAACATGAGAGCAGGTTCAATTCAATTCAATTCAATTCAATTCAATTCAATTCAATTTTATTTGTATAGCCCAAAGTCACAAAGTACATTTGCCTCGGAGGGCTTTACAATCTGTACAGAGAATGACACCCTCTGTCCTTAGACCCTCGGTTCGAGGGAGGAAAAACTTGCCCACAAAAAACCTTTTAACAGGGAAAAAATGTGGAAGAAACCTCAGGAAGAGCCACAGAGGAGGGATCCCTCTCCCAGGACGGACAGACGTGCAATGGATGTCACGTGTACAGGACAATCAACATAAACATTTTGTACAGTTACAATGACTTACAGAATGACAATGAATGATAAAGTGACCACAGTAGTAGATATAGTAGTATTGATGACAGTAGTAATATGTGTAGTGGGCGTCGTCCAGGATCACAGCAGCGGCCACGATCCACGAAAAACCTGCTGGACGACAGAGCACAGAAACTCCGGGGAAGTTTGGTCAGCAGCATGCATTAATGAGACATGTCCAGAGACAGACAGACAGACAGACAGACAGACAGACAGAGAAAGACAGAGAGAGAGAGGCAGAGTAGGAGGGAGGGTTTTCGGTAAGGGAGATGTGACTACATCTTTAACCAATACCGTGCCTGGCTAGGCATAACCCTGGGGAGTCCCCCGGCAGTCTAATCCTATAGCAGCATAACTAAGGGATGGCCTGAGCCAGCCCTAACTATACGCTTTATCAAAAAGGAAAGTTTTAAGTCTACTCTTAAATAGGGATCGACCGATACGGGTTTTTTGATGGCCGATGCGATACCGATTTTTTCCCCATGGCCCATGGCCGATACCCGATTTCCGATACCCGATTTCCGATACCGATATGGGTTAAAAAAAGTTTAAAAAATGACATTCCATGAATATTCCAGGTCTCAAGTTAAAAATAAATAGCCATTTATTTATAATAACATGAATAACAGGAAAATGACAATCATGTCTGAAGCCCATTGAGCATTTTTTTTTAAGTGTCTGCTTAATGCTTATACAGTATTATATCCACTTAAAAAGGAATAGCCCACATACTTCGGTGCTTTTATTCATTTTTATATTTTATTTTTTTAGTAAATGTTTAGGCATATTTTACAACTGTAGGCCTATATTGTACTTGATATACCATTGCCTTTGAAGCAGGCAGTGACAGTAAATAGCCTGACTTGATCATCATCCGCATTGCAAAGTGAGTGAATGAATTGTAGATTTGTCACTTTTTAAAAAAATAAAAAATGGGCACACCATAATTTGTTTTAGTTGTGGAGAAACAAAACCTCGCTGCTTGCCCCCTGCTTTGTTTCAGGAAGAGGGGAGAGGGGCGGGACAAATCACAACAATCTCCCTTTAGGTTTGACGCATCAAACTTTATCCATTTCGACATTGTCTTAGTTAATATCAAATCCCACGCCACCTCTAACTCTAACGAAGTGTACCCTTATATTGCACACAATATGCGTGGCGAGTTACGTTTAGGAGGGATTTAGAAGTTTATTCAGTGATAATCACTCGCATGCCATTATTGCTCCCGCGGTCTCGACATGCACTGACACGGCGCTACCCCATGTGTTGAAAAATATTCCCGTACGTAAGCTAAAGTAGTCTATGGCTTAGCAAGCCTCTTCTCGAAACCCCAAAACGTTTCATTAGGTCCTGGACTGTTGGGTTCGTTGTGCAGTTATCTGATTACAGCAACTGTTCCGCTCCGCGCTGATCACTTTTTCTCGCTCCATCTGTCTCTCCCTCACGTGCGTGCACACTCACTCACACACACACACACACACACACACACACACACACACACACTGGGCTGCTTCACCGGTGTTCGCCGGTTTAACTCCTGCAAACGCCGAATTGACAGTGACTGATAACAACACCGACTTCATTTGAACTTTAAACTGCGGGTGATTGCATCATAGCCTACTCTTAGTGTTACAGCTCCCTAGTTTAGGTTGGCAGTTTAAATGCGACGCACTTAAACAGCATTCCCGTTTTTTTCGACTCACTTAATGACTTTCAGGCACACGCATGCTACTGTATGCAGTGCAATGCCATGTGCATACTATGCTGCGGGGGATGCAGCAGCGTGCATAGCGGGTCTTCACAGAGCTGCCCTTGAACGCCTGTCTGTAAATGACGCTGGATGCGTATCGGCCGTATCGGCCATGTGTATCGGCCGATGCCGATACACCTAAACAACGCTAATATCGGCCCGATATATCGGCCGGCCGATATATCGGTCGACCCTTACTCTTAAAAGTGTTGACCATGTCTGCCTCCCGAACCCAGATTGGTAGTTTGTTCCACAGAAGAGGAGCCTGATAGCTGAAAGCTCTGGCTCCCAATCTACTTTTGGAGACTATAGGAACCACAAGGAACCCAGCGTCCTGAGAGCGCAGTGTTCTAGAGGGATAGTAAGGTACTATGAGCTCTTTTAGATATGATGGTGCCTGACCATGAAGAGCTTTGTAAGTAAGGAGGATAATTTTAAATTCTATTCTAGATTTAACAGGGAGCCAATGCAAGGAAGCCAAAATGGGAGAGATGTGATCTCTGATCTTGGTTCCTGTCAGAACACGTGCAGCAGCATTCTGAATTAACTGTAAAGTCCTAAGAGATTTATTAGAGCAGCCTGATAACAAAGAGTTACAATAGTCCAGCCTAGAAGTAACAAATGCGTGGACTAGTTTTTCTGCATCTGCTTGAGAAACAGTGCGTCTGATTTTAGCGATGTTACGTAAGTGGAAGAATGCAGTCCTCGAAATTTGTTTTATGTGGACATTAAAGGACAAATCCTGATCAAAAACAACTCCAAGATTCTTTACAGTGGAGCTGGAGGCCAGGGTGATACCGTCTAAGGTAACTAAGTCTCTAGAAAGAGAGTTTCTGAGGTGCTTGGGTCCAATTACAAGAACTTCAGTTTTGTCTGAATTTAACATCAGAAAATTGTCGGTCATCCAATTTTTTATATCCTTAAGGCATGCTTGGAGTTTAGTTAACTGATTGGTTGCATCAGGCTTGATCGATAAATATAATTGGGTGTCGTCAGCATAACAATGAAAATTGATAAGAGTGATTCCTAATAATGTTCCCTAAAGGAAGCATATATAAACTAAATAAAAGTGGTCCTAGTACAGAACCTTGTGGGACTCCATGACAAACTTTGGTATGCATGGAGGATTCATCATTGACGTGAACAAACTGAGATCGATCTAAGAAATACGATTTAAACCAGCTTAGGGCGGTTCCTTTGATGCCAATTTGATGTTCCATTCTCTGTAAAAGAATTTGATGGTCAATGGTGTCAAATGCAGCACTAAGATCTAACAGGACAAGTACCGAGATTAGTCCTTTGTCTGATGCCATTAGGAGGTCATTTGTAACCTTGACTAATGCGGTCTCTGTGCTATGATGCACTCTAAATCCTGACTGAAAATCCTCAAATAGACTATTGTTATAGAGAAAGTCACACAGTTGATTAGCTACAGCTTTCTCAAGTATCTTAGACACAAAGGGAAGGTTTGATATCGGTCTATAGTTGGCAAAAACCTCTGGGTCTAGAGTGGGCTTTTTAAGAAGAGGTTTAATTACAGCTACCTTAAAGGACTTAGGTACATGTCCTGATAATAAAGACAGATTAATTGTATCCAATAACGAATTACTAACTAGAGGTAGAACATCCTTGAGCAGCCTGGTTGGGATGGGGTCTAAGAGGCAGGTTGAAGGCTTAGCTGCAGAAATGATTAAAGTTATTTGATGGAGGTCGATGGGAGAAAAACTGTCTAAATACATATCAGGTTTTACAGCTGTTTCCAAACTTGCTGTATCAGAATGCAGATCAATGCCTGTTGAAGACAGAAGGTGATGGATTTTGTCTCTAATAGTTATAATCTTATCATTAAAGAAGCTCATGAAATCATTGCTACTTAGACCTAAAGGAATGGATGGTTCAGTAGAGCTGTGATTCTCTGTTAGCCTGGCTACAGTGCTGAAGAGAAACCTGGGGTTATTCTTATTCTCCTCAATTAGAGAAGAGTAGTAGGCTGCTCTGGCATTACGGAGAGCCTTCCTGTATGTTCTGAGATTATCTTGCCAGACTAGATGAGATTCTTCCAGTTTAGTGGCACGCCATTTGCGTTCAGATTTACGTGCCTCTTGTTTTAATTTGCGAGTCTGCTGGCTATACCATGGTGCTAGCCTTCTTTGTTTAATTATCTTCTTTTTCAGAGGTGCAATAGAGTCTAGAGTTGTCCGTAATGAACCTGTAATACTATCAACAAGATGATCTATTTGTGAGGGGCTAAAGGAAGCAGACAAGTCCTCTGTTACAGTTAGACATGGCATTGAATTCAATACTGAAGGAATCGTTTCCTTAAATTTGGCTACAGCACTATAAACATCTGCTGTAGAAGTTTCTACACAAAGGCTTATAGTCCAATAGTATGAACTCAAAGGTTATTAAAAAATGGTCAGATAGAAGAGGATTCTGTGGAAAGACTATTAGATTATCAATTTCAACGCCATATGAAAGAACAAGATCAAGAGTGTGGTTCAGACAATGAGTCGGTTTATTTACACTCTGACAGAAGCCGATTGAGTCTAATAGAGAGATAAACGCAGTACTAAGACTATCATTGTGGTTGTCCACATGAATGTTAAAATCACCTACAATAATTACTTTATCTGTTTTAAGGATCAAGCCTGATGCAAATTCTGCAAATTCAGATAAAAATTCAGAATAAGGACCTGGAGCTCGATATACTGTAACAAATAGAATTGGCTGCAAAGTTTTCCAGGTTGGGTGAGTGAGGCTAAGAACAAGACTTTCAAATGAATTATAATTTAGTTTAGGTTTAGGATTTATTAATAGACTTGAGTCAAATATGGCTCCAACTCCACCACCTCGACCAGTACTTCGAGGAATATGAGTATTATAATGACTCGGAGGAGTGGATTCATTTAAGCTAACATATTCATTCTCCTGCAGCCAGGTTTCAGTGAGACAGAACAAATCAGTCCACATTTAATTCTCTTATTTTGGACTGTTGGAGATGTTGATTTAATTTTTATTAAGTTTTTATGATGAACTCCTCTTCTGTTTGTTTTATCTTTAAATAATGTAGGTGGACGGGGGACAGACACAGTCTCTATACTAAAGGACTGGGTGGGCAGCTGCTCTAATGGTCAGGTCAGTGTACTTCAAAAAACTACACATGCTATGACACAACTCAGTCTTACTCTTCTCTCTGTTCAACAGCAAACTGCTCAACTAAACTAAATGTGCACCCACCTCTTTGCATCGACAGTGGATGAGCCTTTATTTGATTGGCTGTCTGGAGACGGCTGTTCTTCTGTGACCTTTACACTTCTGCTGCCTCCCTCAGAGGTCTTCAGCTTGGCTTTGTGCTGTTGACACTAAAGCAGCACAGAAGAGGAGGGAGGAGAGAGAAGAGGTGAGGATGTGTGGATATGTCCTGCAGAGCTGACAGTTAACATAGTGAGGAGAGCTGCTGCTGACCTGTGGAGTGTAGGAATCCGTCAGCCAATCACCTGCTCCGGCTACAGACAGATTTTGTGACCTCACTGAGGGTTAAACCAGATTTGTGTCAGTATGAATGTAAAACAGATTCACTTCTTAGCCAAAAATGTTTACTGCAATTTATCACCCGACAGCACATGTGGATGAGTTTACATATACAGACACCCAGTGGGACTGTCATGCTGTCCATGTACGTCTTAAAAATGTGACTGTCAGTGTGTTTACCAGGAGGTTGCTGAGTTTTTGCTGGCAACTTGTTTGAGGTCATGCAGACAGTCTGGTTTAAGATGCTGGAGTTAAACATGACCGGAAGTTGGTCCACCTCGTCCAGCCAAGTGTCGGGAGCTGACTTGCTAATGTAAACTGCAAACTTCTTGACCACCAGATCATCGTTCACACAGATCTGAAAAATCACCAGGAGAGTATTATGCATTATGTGGAAATATTAAAAACTCTGATAACAAATTAATATTGTAATATAACAAAATATCAGTAAAAAAATAACACGAGAATATAAACAGTAAAGTTACTGTTAAACTTAGATAAATATGCTTATATGTCTTAAAAGGATAAAGTCACACATTAAAGTAGATCTTTTCTGATCTTATCTGTGTTTATATGACAATAATTAATGTAACTTGCTAAAAGGTCTGAGGAGTCAGAGTTTACCTTAATGTCACCAACAGTCACATAGAGCTCGATGAAAGTGGAGTCTGACTCAGGTTCAAGCAAAACGACCTCCGTCCGAGTCGACACTGATGGAAGGAAGCAAATTTTCAAAGTGACTCAAATTTTACGTATTTACGTTACATCAATCTCAACACAGTTTAGGAAATGTTACTTTGAAGACCTGAATTCTACAGAAAATAATAAACAGATGTTCATCTATCTGATATGTTGGTCACCTTGCAGCAGGTTGTGCAGGTAGAGTGTAGCAGAGCTATCCCACTCTGTGGACAGACTGCAGAGGAAAGGGATAAAATATCAAGCCAAGAGTGAATTTTATTTTAAATTATGGAAAAAAAAAGAAAAGAAAAAAATCACAACACAGGGATAAAGCAGGGAAAGAGGGGCTTTAAACATTTTTACATGTAATAAATAGCGTGTATCATTAATCCATTCACAGTTCAGTGGTAAGCAGTGAGCTTGTCTTACACGGGCACTGCCTTCTTCTCATCGACAGACACTCGCAGAGTTATGGGTTTGATTCTCACAAGGTGAAACTTCCTCGCCAAGAAAGGCAGCTTGAGGAAGTCTGGTAAAGCAACTCGGATCCTGGACGGACCGAAACAAGAACACAAAAGTTAGAAATTGAATGACACGGAACAGGAGCTTGAGACCAATAACCTGTTAAAACATGAAATCAAAGCAGGCTTGTATTTGGACTAATTCAGTAAAATGCTAGTGGTCGAGAGAAAGACTGGTACTGTTCTCGTCTTACTGATCTGAGGGGATGATGAGGTGTTCTCCATGGTCGACCAGGAAACAGTGAGCCCAACAGGAGTCTACAACGATAGATTCCACTACAGCCCGACACCATGACTTTATTGCTGACCAGTACACCACACACACCTGAGAGGAAATACAGTATACAGATCTAATCCACCTCCACTCCCATTAAGGTGTCACAAGACGGCGTGGACTACTTACATCATCAGTGTGTGTAAAAACATGGTGTTGCATTACCTGTCCCTCCTCTAACGATGTGGGCTTCAGCTTGCGCAGGTCCAGAGTGACGCTGTGATAGTAAAGGTTCATCTGAGTCAGCAGACGGTTGTATTCTTCTGTGGCCTCTGCATCACCACAGGGACCCTCAATGACCGGACACCAGAGGCAGGACGGGTTCTCAATCTGCAGAGGCCGGAAGAAATATTATGGTACGATTTTACAGAGTCACCTGTTAAATTTCCAGTTATATAATCTGTTTTTTCTTCAACCTTAAAGGCTGTTATAGCAGCATGTTAATGCCCACGGCCTTCGCTCTTAGAATGACATAAATACTGAATATACAAGATGACAAAACACAAAAGCAGCAGTCTCTCTCGTGATCAATTAATCAGAACTAGTATCACCACATCCTTGAGTGACTGTCTAATCATTTCAGCACTACTAACAGTACGTATATTCCCACCAGATGATCGACTATGTACTAGATGATCCAATGGAGACATATTTTAATAATAAATTAGACACATAACACAACCTGTTATCCTGACGTCCACATATCGACAAACTGATGTTAAATTAATGGAGTTTTTCCTCTGTAATAACAGCAAAGCTTGGTTCATTAACAAACAGGAACGAGTCATACCTACAACCACATTAAAAGTCAAAGCTGTCCAACCCAGACTCACATTTCATTTGGTTTACATGTTACATTTACTGGGGATTCTTCTGTAAACTTACTGACCTTTAAATGATCGTTTTGTTCTATTTAGTCGTTTTGTCTTGTCACAACATAAGGGTGGAGGGAAATTTTATAACCTCAACTTAAGCATGCATTTAAGGAAATTACACAAGCAGAATTGCAACCTAATTTCAAGTCAATTACAGAAAATTACCGACAAAAAAATAATTAACCAAAAATAAACAAACCCACATAATTCAACATTTTCCAACCTTCCAATGTTTTTCTCGCGCACACCCACAGCACGCACGTTAATTAACCGGTAGCTGATTAACTGCTCACTTACCTTAAGAACAGATATTTCGACCATCGTGTGAGAGTCCTTCAATCCAAACTGACGTGCTGAGAACAACCCCGCGTTTGCTGAAGTCCAGTTTATCCCTGAAAGTCAGAAAATAATTTCAAGTTCAGACTGACTTCGACGTTTTTTGTTTTTTTTCCGTGCTAATAAGCGCCTGTCAGCTAGCAAGCTAACGTTAGCTCACTGGCACGACAGTTCTCAAATTTAAAACTAAAAATGTAACTAAATGAAGCGGGGAATTTGGCGAGTATGCGTTTATTCAACGTTTTGCGTTTCTTCTGTTTAGGTTTACAACTAGTTTCGTGTGTAAAATGTGTACCTGTGTCCGAGCTTTTGAACAGAACGCTTGAAGACGAAAACGCGGCGTAACGGACTGACACCTGACTCTGTTTGTGACCGTTAGGGGTCGCTATGGAGACACCGTTAGGCGACTGTTAGATTATTTTACCTAAAAGATTGAAATCAGTTTGTATCAGAGTTATCCTAACGTGAATAAAATAACATTCAAGTAAAACATATTATGTCTGATATTTTCTAACATGTATCAAACTGCCATGAAATCCCGAAGAGCGGGTTTAGAAGGCCGACAAAGGTCTCAGTACAACTAATCAACTTTTTATAGGAACAAAATTCAAATCATTCTCTCAACTTCAACAACAATTTGACATCCCATCTAAGGATTTGTATGGGCACCTCCTGATAAGACATTATATAACAAGCCATAAAGACATGGAGATGGTCAGTACTTTATCAGTGTTTACTGTACCAATAAAAAACACATCCAATATGTACGAAAGTCACAAAACACAGAAAACTGGGAAATAGGAATAAATATAATAACTGATGATACTACATGGATGAACATATGAGCAGGTTTTCATAAAGGAACTAAGAGACAAAGAATTTGACTGCAAAGTAAAGACCACATATTTTAATACCATCAATATCATCTCTTCATATGTGGGAAAAACTCCAATGTGGCATTATGTTGTGTACAACATTGGACCCACCACACACACTTTTTGGGGACTGAAGAACACGAGACAAAGTATGTAGTGTATATACAGTGTGGATATATTTCTATGTTTAGAGTAGTGCTTAGTAGTTTTTAATATAAAAGCTTATTATGCAAACACACACGGTGTGACTGTATGGTGGGAGGATGTGTTGTCTCTCTTGTCCTGCAGGGGGCGAAAAAGAGACACGTGCTCCTCACCTTCACCAACAAACTGCAGACGAAGAAGAAATGAAGCCGTTCCGAAACGGCTTCATTTCTTTTGAATGATCCAATGGAGACATATTTTTATAATATTTTTTAGAACATTTGGCCTACGGACCCGCTGTGGCCAGAGCATAGACATTTATACATAGACGCCGCATTGAGCGCTGAATCGTACGTCGACGTCGCCGCCATATTGTTTCGGGCAGATCTGCCCGTAAACTAATACAAGGAAATGGACTGAACTTCATAAAGCGCCTTTCTACAAAGTGCAAAGTTAATGCCTCTCATACACCCATTCACACACACTAATATATCTGGGAAACAAACAGGCACCTAAAACAACGTATGTAACTTTTAAAGTGATGATTATAAATGTTTACTCCTTATGTAAGCACCAAACCAACGTATGTATTTTTCTAATTCTGAGTGTTTACAGCTACTAATGTGTGTAACACTGTTACTGTGATGATAAATATTGAAATATTTATATTTAACATTTAATCTGTGTCTATAATAACCAGATCCTGAAACGTAGATGTGACATGAGGGTTTCTGAATAAAGAGCACTAACGTGTACATTACACGTGAACATATATACATACATATATACATACATATAGTACACACACAAATAAACATTAGCATGTTAGCAGGTGTTAAGCTGTTGTTTTAAAGAAACCTTCTGCTTCTGTAGTGGTTTTCAGCCTGCCAGACCTCTTCCTGCCAGAGTTATTTTCTGCCTTTTTGATGGTGTAAGAGACGAGGGCTTTGAGACTCTGGGCCTCACTTCAGACAAAGTTTGGAAAAAGGCGTCACCTCCACCTGACTTAGTTTACTTGCTTAGTTTTGCTAAATTTCTAGATGTCTATGGTGATGCTATTTGATCCCCACCCGACACTCAACAATTGAGCTTAGCCTAATATGTTGTTTGAGATGTTCATTAGTTTCTGACTCTGGGAAAAACGGTAAAATTCCCCAAAACTACAGTATCTCTGAACTCTAGTTTAGTCTCTGTGATCTCCTTTTGACAACTAATGTCATATTTTTTGCTTCCATTCACTGAGACTCCCCTTAAAGAGTCTGTAGCTCCCCTGGGGAGGTCCACCAAACTCACTTTGCAGTATCTCTAAAATAAAGACGTACACTTTCATGGTCTGTCTGACCTCCTTTGTTAACAGCCCTTTTTCTTGTCGTTATTATAGCACTATATTGTTTCTTGCAGTGTGATATTGTCCAAATAATGCATCAGAACTGTTTGTTACAACACTACTTTTATACAGACGGGGTTTGTCAGTACTCAAACGTTGTTTAGGAATAGTTTGCAACATATTTCAAGGTTTAATTTACTTCCACTGCTGCAGAACTACAGTTTGTTAACCCATCATTTGTTCCATTATTACTTAATTTTACCTTATTTGACCTCACACAGTTCAAGTTTTCAATCTTCCAACAGTTTTCTGTTTACCATTGTACCATCAAGGTGTTTTAAAACTGTAGGTGAGAAACATGCTGCCACAGAGGAAGAACGTAGTGACAGCTTCATCTGCACAGCTGAGTTCCTCTGGACTGTCATCTTCTTCTGGTTGCTGATGCTCTGGTTTTGTTCCTGTAATCTGAATAAAGCAAAAATCTAAATTTTGTGTGTGAATCGCTCTTAGTCTGGCCCCTCTGCTGAGAACAGTTTGCCTTGGGACACCCGACCAGGATGACTCCAACAACAACACAGCTCCCAGGGTCACAGTAACACGCAAACCTCTCCACCACGATAAGGTAGCGATTCTTGGAGAGGAAACTTTATTGATTTCAATGTTACATTACATTACATCACATCACATCACATTTTACTACATTACATTACATCACATCACATCACATTTTACTACATTACATTACATCACATCACATCACATTTTACTACATTACATTACATTTTACAACATTACACTACATTATATTACATTTTACAACATTACACTACATTATATTACATTACATTATATTACATTTTACAACATTACATTACATTTTACAACATTACACTACATTATATTACATAATATTACATTACATTACATTTTGCTACATAACATTACATTAATCAACTAGATCTTTATCTTGTTCTCCATCTTCTCGATGTCAGAGGAGGGGGAGGAATGTCGGGACCTTCGTTATCATTGAGGACATCCTATTCGTGAGGTTCCTCATGTTCGTCCTCAGTGATAACTGTGATGTCTTCTTCATCGACAGGATGGTCTACATCGGCCTCAAAACAATCTATGATGATGAGGTTGTTGCCATCTTGAACTTCTTCCTCAGGTGACGTACGGTCACAAGAAGCCAAAGTTTCATCTGGCGACTCCTCATCATCATGATTGTCATCGGTCTCGTAGCCATCCATGTCGACTGAGCTGGCCTCCTCTGTTCAGGACTCATCTAGTCAGATGAAGATTACTCCTTCCAGCGTGTCCGGGCGTCGGACGGGAGTAGATGACATGACACGAGAGGGCAGGGGACGACAGGAGAGGACAGGACAGGAGAGGACAGGAGACGACAGGAGAGGACAGGACAGGAGAGGACAGGGGACGACAGGAGAGGACAGGACAGGAGAGGACAGGACACGAGACGACAGGGGACGACAGGAGAGGAGAGGGGACGACAGGACAGGACAGGAGAGGAGAGGGGACGACAGGAGAGGACAGGGGACGACGGGACAGGACAGGACAGGAGAAGACAGGGGCCGACAGGACAAGAAAGAGGACAGGGGACGACACGACAGGGGAGGACAGGACAGGAGATGGGGACGACACGACAGGAGAGGACAGGACAGGAGAGGACAGGGGACGACACGACAGGAGAGACAGGACAGGAGAGGGGACGACAGGACAGGACAGGAGAGGACAGGGGACGACAGGACAGACAGGAGAGGACAGGTGACGACAGGACAGGGGACGACAGGACAAGAGAGAGCATGGGCCGACAGGACAAGAAATAGTACAGGTGACGACACGACATGAGAGGTACATTACAGTAGAGGACAGTGTACGACACTACATTATATTACATTACATTATATCACATTTTACTACACTACATTATATTACATTATATTACATTTTCCTACATTACATAATGTTACATTACTTTACATTTTACTACATAACATTAATCAACTACATCTTCATCTTGTTCTCCATCTTCTCGATGTCAGAGGAGGGGGACGAATGTCAGCACCTTCGTTATCATTGAGGACATCCTATTCGTGAGGTTCCTCATGTTCGTCCTGTGATGTCTTCTTCATCGACAGGATGGTCTACATCGGCCTCAAAACAATCCATGATGATGAGGTTGTTGCCATCTTAAACTTCTTCCTCAGGTGACGTACGGTCACAAGAGTCGTCAGATGAAACTTCTGCTTCTTGTGACCATACGTCACCTGAGGAAGAAGTTTAAGATGGGAACAACCTCATCATCATGATTGTCAGCGGTCTCGTAGCCATCCATGTCGACTGAGCTGGCCTCCTCTGTTCAGGACTCTCCTTCAGAAGACTCCTCATCATCTGACTGGATGTCTTCCACCATCCAGTCAGACGAAGAAGATTACTCCTTCCAGCGTTTCCCTGGCCTTGGACTGGGGGTCCAGTCCTCATCACTGTCCTCCAGGCTCCTCTTACTGGAAACGCTAGTACCAGCAGAGGAGGAGGTGGGATCCTCGATGCTGCTTGAGGACTCAGGCGATGATGTCACACTCCCAACATCATCGCCTTCATCGACCTCATCAGCACCCAGAGGAACAGTGATGTGGCCATCGTCCTCATCCGAGGAACTGATGCCAAAAAAGGCTCTGTCATCATCTGAAGAGCTGAAGGCCGAGGAGCCTTCGCCTTCAGATGAAGAACAGAACTCTGAGAAGGCATCGTCCTCATCTGAGGAACTGGAGAGGGAGTATTCGCCTTCGTCCAAAGAGCTTGAACCAGGGACGTCCTCGTATTCATCAGAAGAGGTGGATCCCTCGTCTTCATCCGAAGGGATGAAGTCGGGGTCACCATCCTCTCCATCACAAGAGGCAGAGCTCTCATCCTCATCCGAAGAGAAGATGTCGGGGTCACCATTCTCTCCGTCAGAAGAGATGGAGCCCTCGTCTTCATCTGAATAGATGAAGTCGGGGTCACCATCCTCTCCGTCAGGAGGAATGACGCCCTCGTCATCAACCAACTGAAAGAGCATGAGAAGTGCCTCTTGCATGAGGACGAGGTGATCTGCAGGAACAAATTAAGGGAAAAGTTGAGTTATAGAGTTCAGTTATAAAGTTGTAAATAGTTAAAAATAGTAATACATCCAAATAACACTTAACAACTTAAATTCAACTTGTCATAACCTTGTGTGTGAGAAATGAGGACATGACAAAACACACACATGCACACATCAAACGGCTCACACACACACACACACACACACACACACACACCACCACAGTGTTACCAAACATGGACCGTGCACCATCATCATGCAATAACCCTATTACAAAAATATCAATTTAGTTCAACGGCAACAAGTTGTCTTGCTCAGTCTTCCTACAAGCACAAACATGATGACTGAATCGCAAACAAGACAAAGCAGAGACAAACCAGACGACATCACACGCCTACTGAACAAGTCGTGACCGAACAGAGGCATTGCAGAAGAAATTTTAAAACCGTATGACAAAGATAAAAGGTTTACACAAAAATCTAGGTCAACCTCTGACACATGATGTAAAAAAACCAGGATTTTCAGTTATTGAAAAAGTGAAAAACCGCACATACTGCTTACTCCTCAAGTTAACAATAAACTTTTACTAAGTTAAATTAGTTTTTAGGCTGTGGGCCAAGCAAACACACAGGGACATTTTCTTTAACACAGACCAACCATGTAATACATCATTCACTTCATATCACTCCACCATTGTTAACAATCACTCATATTACAGATGTACTATGAAATATAGTTCCTCTTTTAACAGAAACATGTTAAAAATTACTATTTGAGGTATTTGAGGAGCAGTGTCAGTAATTATGTATGGGGGCGACGGGGCCAGAGTCAGGCACACTCAACATTTCTTTAGAAATGTTTCTAGTTAATTAAATCAATCATCTAATCTCACAAATAAATCTCATTTCACACTATTGTTTACAGTATATTTTAGTTTTGTCCCTAAAAATGATTCATTACGTGAGGAACTTTAAACGACAACAGCTCTGTGTACATTTAAACCAGGTAAACTCTGATTACGCATGCGCGTTCAGGCGTTACCTGCTAAAAGTTCAATCGCCTCCATGGTGATAAAAATGTATTTTCGATGCGTTTTATGAAAAACGGCCCAGTCGCCATCTTGACATCTTAAAATATTTTTCACTCAAAATCGACAAAATTAATAAAAATACAAATATATATATCAAAATGAAAACGTCAGTACATCGCTGCACTATTGTTAAGATGTTTCTCAAAGTTTTAAAGCGCTAAAACCAACCAACAACACGAGTGACCCAAACTGTATCTCAAACATTTTCCAACTCGTCCAATTTTAAATTACACAGGTTCTGCTCACATATTAGAATAAGAATAAATTGATATAAGTGTCTTACCCAGAGGCACGACCAGCTCAGGCGGGTCCGGCTCCGCCAGGGCCGGCAGAGGGAGGTCCAGCTCAGCCAGGTCTCCAAGGGACGGGTTGGGTGGTCCGGAGGGAGGCATCTTTCCTGCAGGTGCTTTCTCTTCCTTCGGCCTTTTTCTCCTTGTCTTCCTCCTTTTTTCTTCTGCTCTTCTGGTGCTTCTCCTTCTTCTTTTCGCCTTCTTTTTTCTTCTCCTCCTTTTCCTTCTTCTACTCCCAACTGTAAGTAAAGCTGAAAAAAAATCCTTCTTCTTCTCCTTTTTCTCCTCCTTCTCCTTCTTCTCCTTCTTCTCCTCTGGGTTGTCCGGTACAGGTTTTCCAAGCGGTCACTCTTTGCAAGCAGGTCGACTCCGGGTCAAGTTCACGAGCAAAGTGAGAACGTGCGAAAGGTCAGCAGGCCTTATATGACCTCGTCTGCGCGTCACCGTTCTATTTCCATGGCTACTACGGACGCACGCGCATATACAGTACGTGTGCGTGTGTGCGCGTTAAAGATGCGCTAAATGATGACTTTTCTGATTTTTATTGTTTCCACAACTTCCACTATATGTTTCTATCACTGAACAAGGCAATAACTTCAGCACATACATATCTTGAAAATTAAACACGTACAGTCAGTAGAGTCAGTCAGTAAATCTTATTCTATTGATGTTTGTGCAGGCAGCTATTTTTCTGTTTACTGATGTTTTTGTTTGGCCTCATCATCGCTTTTATGGTGTTAATTTTTAAGATGTAAGTGTGAAGAGTGACTCCTGATTTTACACTCAGCTATTAATATTTTTAAAATAAACATCTCACCACCTCGTTTTACTTTTTTACTTCTTTTTTTTTGTTACACTTTTTAATTCATTCAATAATGGCCTTAGATGAGTTTGAACACATCGGCACAGGTTTGAGTATTATTATAATGTATTATCATGCCTATGTATTTTTATTATTATCATATTATTCACGTATGAGAGAATGCAGCATTGCTTGAGGTAATTGTTATTAAGGATGAAACGTCCTATACTGCCATACTGTTCTCATCTTCTCTGGTACATATTTGTCCCAGACAGTCTTCTCAGTAACTCTGAGCGATGCAGAGAAAGATTAGTAGGCATTCCTCCACAGTCCTGCCCTGCTGTATGCAATTGATTTCTCTATTCCTGTATTGCTGTAAGTATAGCGTACAGTCTGGGCACTCACAGTAATAAGACCACACAGGCCCTCAGACAACACTCACCAGCAATGCCCCCCCGGATTAAGCAATTCTACTGTAGTGTGGATCCTTATGCTGGTTTAGACCCAAGGACAATACAGTAGAGGTGAAGATGATGTGTCTGTGTGTGTGAGAGAGAGAGGCAGTGGACAGGATAGGGCAACTCAGAGGGTGAGGGAGAGAGAGGGCTGGATGAAATTGAGAGGAGAAAAGAAACGATCGCTCTGATCTTTACCTGGATATATAAATTTCAGTTTTCATAGGAGGATCTTCATATTTATAGGCGTAGGAACATGTTTAAGCGTGCAATGCTTGAATTTCAGAAATGAATCCATTTAATGCATCCATTAATCTGTTCCTTTACAGTGAGGACAGTAATCAACAGTAATCCTGCTTATATTAGCGACAATATACAGTATGTATATGTATATATATATGCAGTAATCAACAGTAATCCTGCTTTTATTAACGACAATATACAGTATGTATGTGTATATATATATATATATATATATATATATATATATATATATACACACACACACACACACACACACACACACACACACACACACACACACACACACACACACACATACATACATACATACATACATACATACATACACACACATACATATAGTACACACACATTTATATGTGTGTGTGTGTGTGTGTGTGTACTATATGTATGTATATATGTTCACGTGTAATGTACACGTTAGTGCTCTTTATTCAGAAACCCTCATGTCACATCTACATTTCAGGATGTGGTTATTATAGACACAGATTAAATGTTAAATATTAATATTTCGATATTTATCATCACAGTAACAGTGTTACACACATTAGTAGCTGTAAACACTCAGCATTAGAAAAATACATACGTTGGTTTGGTGCTTACATAAGGAGTAAACATTTATAATCATCACTTTAAAAGTTACATACGTTGTTTTTGGTGCCTGTTTGTTTCCCAGATATATTAGTGTGTGTGTGAATGGGTGTGTAAGAGGCATTAACTTAAAGCACTTTGTAGAAAGGCGCTTTATGAAGTTCAGTCCATTTCCGTGTATTAGTTTACCGGCAGATCTGCCTTATCCAATATGGCGGCGCCGTTTACGTATCGCGACCAACGACCAACCCGCTCAATGCGGCGTCTATGTATATATGTCTATGGTCCTAATGTCCACCGTGTGAGACGAACCCGGAAGTTCTCGGAGGAGCAGCTGTGCGCTGATTGGTGATTGGCGGACATCAACCAGACTGACGTCACGCTAACCGTCAGTATAAAAACAGCTGTTACCTGTAGACTTCAGATTACACCTGTATCTTTAATATTTGACACATATATTACTATTATTCAATATATAATATTGACATTTTAAATCAATATTATAGTCATTCAATTTATTTATGCAAAACATAACGATAACAATTGAACAACTGATAAACTGAACAGTTATAGTGAACACAATAACTGCAGGCAGTGTGTGTTTGTGTCAGACAAGTCATTTGGTTTCATCTTCTCCATTCTCTGTCTGTATTATGTATTTTTATACGGTATATATGCAGATATAGTTCTCTCTCTCTCTTTGGGTGTGAATTAAATAAGGCATATTCACAACAAATTTAAACATCCGAACCTGAAAATAAAAACAGTGGTACAAAAATAATTAAGACTTGACTTCTGATTGGGTTTGACATCCTTTCTGTTTAAAACACTGTTAAAACACAAAGACGCTGCTTTGCTGAAGAATTGGTGAATGTGTGCGTTACGGACGGGACAAAAACAAAGTTAAGGTTAGAGATGAAAAAAACTGACAGAAAAACAAAGAACGAAGAGTCAAAGGTTGTCACTGAAACTGTCTGTTGTTTCACACACTAGGTGAACTCTGTGAGAGTGTAAACAGTAACACTGATGTTGACTACAGTACTGCAGCAGTTTCATTGTGTTCTAATGTATTATATACCAGTAAATATCTTCTACTGTTAAAGGACTAAACAGCTGGGTTTGCTCCATGTTTGACATCACTGCTGATCAATTTCAAAATCTTCTATTGGTCCTGAAGGCGGCAGATGGTTTCACTTCAGTTTGCTGCAAAAATCAACTTACGACTTGAAACTTTCTTGAAATCAGTGCAACCATCAATATTTAATTTAGATAACAAATATTTGCTAGTATCAATCTACATTATATTGTAAGCACAGATCCTTTTCAAGACACTCCCTGTTGCTGTGTTCAAGGACAGACTACTGACAGCCAGCTGCATAAAAGCAACACATTTAAAACACATTCATGTTGTTCGAGTGTTCTTGAATGCATCATAAAGGTCATTTTTGAGTACAGTATACCTATAGCGTCATATTGTATTTGAGTTTTACTGCCCTGATGTTTTCAGCTGTGATGGATTATCTATCAGCAGCAATGTTCAAGTCTCCGCAAGTTCATTTTCACAGAAAAAAAGTGAAATCAGTGGTTGAAAGGAAGGAAATCTGTGGAGAAAACACATCCAGGAGAAGCTGAACCTCTCTGAATACACGACACACTACCATCAACGGGAGTCATACAAAAATAAAATAATCCTATTAAAACACAAGTAGAGTAGTACGATATTAAACAAGGAAGAAGAGCAAATCAAGCAAACTGTAAATTCATTTTTAACAGTGAAACTGTCTAATATTCAAGTAAAATGAAAAAGACTTCTTCAAATGAAGTCTGGTGCTCAGATCAGAGCTACAGTCTAGTGGCCTAAAACACAACTAAATAACAACATTCGTACGGTATGAAACTTGCATCCCTTTTTTTTTTTTGTAAAAGCTAGAAGAAAGAAAGTGCTTCAAACTCAGGTGAAAAGAGGAGGAGATAGAGGAGCCGCCTTCAGACAGGAAGAATTTAACTGAAAGTCTGATAATGTTACATCTGACCTGTTAAAGTCACAATAATATTTTAGTAGACTTTAAAAACAGGATGCAACATAATGCTGGTAATAACCATTCAAACAAAACTTCAACATCCACTCTCTCTTTCTGATTTCAGTTCTGTTTTTAGATGTTTGAGGACTTTGGGGACAATGTATGCACTGGGCTAACTGCAGCACATTTACACTTATGTTTTCAAAAAGGTTAAAATGTTTTATCCTCTGTTCCCTTTAAATTAATAAACACAAGTGTAAATGAACAGTATGTCAAGTAGTGAAGGGAAAGTCCGTTTGATTTAAAGCCGTAATGTGCAACACTGTTTTTCTGTACTTGATCCACAAGTAAGCCTTACTAAGTCCTGTTAGCTCGTCTGAAATTTGTTCAAAGATAAGAGTGACATGACGTGTAACTAGTTAACTAACAATTGTTGTAGATTTGTTAGCTAATGTTAGCAAAAATGCTAGCTAACATTCAATAACTTAAGATGTGACTATACATTTGTCGCTCTTACCATCTTCAAAATTTAGCACACTGCATGTTGAAGAACAGGAAAGAGGAAAGTTAACCGAAGCTAGCTCAACCGTGATTGGAGCACAGAACAAAAAGGGGCGGAAATCCAAGGTTTCACAGGAAATTAAAGTGATGGGATTCCAAAAATAAAACAAGATAATGAAAATGTATTTTGACTGTGTGGGTGAATATGAGGTGGCACAAAATCAAGATGTGTAATGCAGAAAACTACATTTTAGCACTTCATTGTGACTTTAAAAAAGGGACAGCACACCCAAATTACAAACACATTTTCTCACTTATTTCTCCAGGTGAGTCTATGACAAATTCAGTGTTTGCAATGGACATGTGTTTTTTAATTTGCCTCCACACCAAATACAATAAAGATGAACAGATTCCCTATATCAAACCTGTCTTAATGATTAGATACCACCAGGGATAAGTGAGAAAACATATTGTTTTGTAAGTCGGTTGAACCGACCCTTTGAATTTCTGCAGAATTAAAACAGTCGAAAGAACTTCAACAAGCAGCTGGTAGACGTCACTCTGTCAGCTACAGTGCGAGTCAGCTTGGCTTCAAAGGGAGTTACCCCCATATCTGTTTGGAAACTGTGTGCTTTTCTTTTTTCCTTTTGGCAAACATTTAAGTTTTTGGTGTTGTGCAATGTTTCATGTCGAGGAAAAGGGAAACCAGAAGTTTAAATCAGGTCAGTCACCATTTCAGTTGCAGCCTCCGTGGTTCAACTCTGTGCTCGTTTCTGGCGTTTGGTTGGTGTCTCTCTGATCATCTTCATCAGTTTGGGTTATTGGGTGGATGTCAGCAGAGCAGGTGGGACTGGACTCACCGCCCTCGCTTCCAGACTGCAAAGCCTTGTTTTCACTGTGAGTCTGGTCGTCAGATGACTGTAGCTGTCCATTCAGAGGGCTGATGGGGTCAGACGGCTCGGCGAGGTCGTATGAAGCACAGTCATCTATAAACGTGTGTGTAGGAGGGGGTTCACACACATTATCAGCATGTAACAGTGCATTAGAGGGCGAGGATGGTGGAGTCTCACTGCCGGTGCTGCAGTCATCGTTGGAGTGTGTTTGACTGGTGTCAGCCTGTGTATCGTCTACATCTGTGGACATCTGAACACCTACTGAAGGAGGCCTGTCGCTCGGAGTGTGTGTCTGATTACTCTCTGGTGGAGGTGGAGTTTGTTCAGTTGTGTCTGAAGTGTGTGAGGGCTCGGGCTGCTCTGGTGTTTGTTCTCCAGAGTCAAGGGTGTGACAGCGACCCAGGGGCCGCCCTCTCAGCCGGGGTCCAGTGTTGAGGCTTGCTGAGGGGCTGCTGACCTCCACTGTCTCACCTCGCCTCAACCTCCTCCTGTCAGGATTCACCTAAAAAGAAAAATCAAGATTGAATGTAAAGTTTGTCTTGAGGGAGGCAGAACAGGAACAGTCATGTTGGGTTTTTCCTCTGTATGGTGGGCAGCTTAGGACATCTCAACTTGTTCTCTACTTTTACAGTCTAAGATTGAGTTTATACCCATTAACACTGTTAGTATAAAGAAACACGGAGAAAGAAAAAAAACATTATCTAGTTCCAATCCCATGCCTTTGTGTTACATGTTCAGTTATGTATCGATTTCTATAGTTTAGTTTAACTTTAAAATCCTTCTCTTTTCTCCCATTAAAACATGGCAGTAATTTTTATCTTATCTTGAAGAATATTACCCAAATAAACAAGCTAATAGTGCCCATCATATAAAACCATATTTGACTATAAGCTTATGTGTAATCAGCCATATCATACTTCAGAGGACTTTGGTTATCAGAGGGAAAAAAACTGTTGAGGCACACAAGAGACGAGTAAAACAAAAACTGTCAGGGTCGAGGCAACAGAGGGTTAGATATCTTGACTTCTAGTGCCTTGTCTGAAGCTTTACAAATGCTTCCTACATTTCCCATAATGCAACTAATAGCAGACTCTCCCTTACATGATAAATACAGCAGCCTACCATCTTAGTTGCTGGTCTGATCATTGGGAACATGATCAAACCAACATTTGGGGGATTCAGTGTCTAGACCAGGAAGCTTCGATGTGGGGACCTAACGTTGATTTTATGAACTGCAATGTTAGACCAATGGACACCATAGGCAAAGTCAGGGATCATCAGAGTCACTGAGATTCATTCTCTGAGGATAATGCATATCTGAACCAAATTTCATGACAATCCAATATTTGTTGAGATATTTCACTCTAGACCAACACCAGCGTTTCTAGAGAAAATAGACGTGTGACAGATGTGAACACTATACCTGGTTTGGGGATAAAGACCTGGGGGGAGGACCAGAGGAGCCTTTCTTCATCTGTTGAATCCTGAATCAAAGAACATCCAAACACAGTTAATATACTTTGTTAAACATAATCTCTTATTTGGGTTGTTTGAGAGCCCAAGTTTGATGAGACGTCACCTGCTGATGGCCAGCTTCTGTCTCCTCCCGTTGGCGTGATCTTGCAGCCTCAGGCGCTGGACGAATGAATGAGCTGCAGCAACAACAAGAGAAATTTATTAATGACTGACATGATTTCATGAAGTCTGTCTTCTGAGTTTTGCTAAAAACTAATTCTGTTAGTCGTTACCCAGAGCGCCCTTGGGCACAGAGAGGAGTTTGATTGGTTCATCGTCAGGAGAAAGTCCAGACGCTTTCTGCAGAGCTCTCAGGATCTCAGTGTTCTGCAGAAGAAAAAGTGAAAACGTTACTGTAGTGCACTCCATGTTCTGCATCTCTCTTGACACACTTAAATGCCACAAACTCAGTGGCCTTTATTGTCCCTGCATTGTGAGTATAAACCCACCTTGCCGCCCAGTTCGTAGGCGCAGTCCAGCGCCGTCCTCTGCCTCTTGTTCCTGATGCCAGGCAAGGCTCCACCCCTCAGCAGCAGCTCCACCAGCGCCTGGTGTCCACCCCGCACCACCTCATGTAGGGCCGTGTTGCCCTGAAGGTTCGCTACGTTCACCAATGCATTACTCTGCACGGACACACAATATCATCAATTTTTCATGACATCGACGACCATGTATTTTTGCTGATGAAGAAAACAATCCTTTATCTTAAGATAAAGTAAATGAAAAGTTCTCACAGGGCAGCAAACCATGATGATGCACGGCTGTAGATTAAAAACCCAGCAGTATATATTGAAGTTCAAATGAGCTCAAACTGCTGAGCTGTGCTTTTTGCTGTCAGACTAGTGAGTAACATAGATGAGGCCATGCATGAAAGGGGCTCAAGTATTTACCTGTAACAGGGTGGTGGCTGTCTCCAGGTTTCCACAGAGACAGGCATGTATTAGAGGTGTGTTGCCATAGTGATCTTTCTTGTTCAATTTGGCGTTGCACTCAAGCAGAAACCTCACCACCTAAACACACCAAGGACACAAACACACACACAGATTTAATCTGGGGGGAGATGAACACAAAATAAATCACAACAGGGGAACAGAGACCTGCTGCAGACTCACATGTTAATTATTTTAGCTGTGGTTGTTTTGTTTTTTTAAGCGTCTACCAGAAACTGTTCAGTCAGATTGTTCTCTCTCCAACCACATTTGCATCCATTAGTTCTGGATGAAAACGTAAATCTTTAATCTTTAACGCCTCACAGATATATACAGTAGTTTCAGCTGTGCAGTGTAGGTTTTTTTTTGGTAGTTAGACAACAATGGAGCTCTATGGCATAGAGCAGGGGTGTCCAAACTTTTTGCAAAGGGGGCCAGATTTGATGTGGTAAAATGTTGGGGGGCCGACCTTGGCTGACTTTATTTACATAGAACAACAATATATTTAAACAAATTTTAGCAAGCCATTCTGTGTTTCACATTTGCCTTTTTATTTTAATTTCAACAATCTTAAGCATGTGTTTTGGTTCATTTGAAACATGCATATCACATGCAATTGAATATTCACTTAACTTTTTTTCTTAAACAGAAGTAATTGTAGTATTGAGTGCAAATTATATTTGTGAAAAATATCACCATGGCTGTTCAATGTTCACAGAACTTTTGAATAAAATAACAGAGAAACGAGCAGCAATAGACATATCAACAAGTGCAGGGCTCATTTGAAATATGACATATCAGTAAATATAAATGTTGATTGAACTTTTAAAAGTTTATTCTGGAGTGAAAACTGACAACTTGTCTGAATTTATGACTGATCTTAACAAAAATTAATTCAGAGACTTGTAAATGACAAATGACTTGCCTGCACTAATGTGACGGGTGATACTGAGATCTGGACTGCAGCACAAAGGCCAGGTCTGGCTCAAAGGCAGTGGTATTGATGCGCAAGGTGTCTCGCAGGTGAGAGTCCGTTAACCGTGTCCTCACACGGCTCTTATTTAAGTTCATAACCGAGAATGTCTTCTCACACAAATACGTCGACCCAAACAAGCTTAGCATTTTCTTTGCAAAGCGCTCGAATCTCTCGAAACCTGTCCTTATCCAGCTGTCGGTAAAAGTTGGCGAGAGAAAGCTGCTGGTGCCGACTGCGGCTCTCGGCGTCACACTGCAGCTCAATGAGCTCCAGCTGCAAATGGTCTGGAACGTCATCTGTGTCCACGGAAAAAGGTGAGGAAAAAATAGGCGATCTCCTTCTCGATAGCTGCAAAATCCTGAAAGCGTTGTCTGAACTCTTCAGCCAGAGATGAAATATCTGATGCGTACCTCCTCATTTGCGCACTGACTATTGCTCTGTGGGAATCTGGTCATGATTTCTTGCAGTGCTGAAAAGTGTGCAGTATTGGGTTGGGACTGCCACAGGTTTCTTTCAAACAGTTTTAGCTTGGTTCCAAAGGCTTTGATGTGTGAATATAGTTGGCTTATGACTGCGTCTGGTCCCTGGAGACTGGTGTTGAGGGCATTGAGGTGCTTTGTAATATCAACTAGAAAACCCAAATCAGGCCAGCCACACAGGGTCACTTAGTTCTTGCATAGGTTGTCCCTTTTCAGCCAAAAACTCACCGATTTGCTGCCTAAGCGAGTAAAAGCGCGACAGTGCAGAACCTCGACTGAGCCATGGCACGTCAGTGTGATAGACAACATCTCCATATTCCGCATGAATCTCGCTTAGAAACAGTTGAAACTGACGGTGGCATAGCGCTCTGGAGCGGATAAAGTTAATCGTTTTTATCACTGGTTTCATAACATGTTCGTATTGGAGATGTTTGGCACATAAAACTTGCTGATGAATGATGCAATGGAGTTTTACAGCGTTACCCCCTTCTTCACTTACTTTGTTACTTATTAATGTTGCTAATCCACTTCGTTCGCCAGTCATGGATGGTGCGCCATCCGTAATAATCCCAGAAATTTTATTCCACGGGAGTTCCATGTCATCCACGGCAGCGCAAACAGAAGAGAATAAGTCTGTTCCTCTTGTTTGACTTTTCAGGCTCCTGAGGTCAAGTAGTTCTTCAGTAACGTTCATTTCATTGTCCACTCCCCTCAAAAAAATAAGTAACTGAGCAGTGTCCGAGGCGTCTGTGCTCTCGTCGCAAGCCAGCGAAAAAAATTTAAACTCCCTTCCTTTGACTCTCAATTGTCTTTTGATGTCTGATGACACTTCTTCAATTCTGCGTGCCACAGTGTTACGTGCCAGGCAGATTTTGGCAAACTCTTGCTGCTTCTCAGGACAGATTTTCTTCACAATAGTCATCACGCAGTCTTTGATAAATTCACCCTCAGTGAAAGGTTTGGAATGCTTTGCGATCAGCGCTGCTACCTCGTAACTAGCCTTTGTGGCGTTCTCGTTTGACTCTCGGGCTCTTGCAAAATACTGCTGCTGTGAGATTAAACTAGCTTCAAGCTGCTTCAATTTCTCGCTGCGTTCCTTCCCCGTAATCTTGTCGTACATGGCAGCGTGTAGCTTTTGGTAATGTCGCTTGACATTATACTCTTTAAAAACAGCCACGGTCTCTTTGCAAATGAGGCAGACACAGTTGTTGCGTACTTCAGTGAAGAAATAGTCCAATTTCCATCCATCCTTGAAGCGTCGACCCTCGCAGTCAACTTTCCTTTTTTTGTTGATTGTCGCCATTTTTGAACATTGGCGGCAAAGGGTCACTTTGCTGCCCTACAGTGGGTAAATGAGGAACAGCATTTAGTGTGCAAGCTGCTTCATATGCTGGTAACAGTACTGCTGCCCAAGCTGCGCGCGTGCGCAAGTGCGCACATCGTGCGGGCCAGACGTTACTGATTTTATGACAGAGGCCGAGGGCCGGATGAAATTTGACCACGGGCTGCATTTGGCCCCCGGGCCGGACTTTGGACATGTCTGGCATAGAGGAAGAAAAAAAAACAGGCTTTCAAACACAGATGACTCCATTTAGAGCTGCTTTTGGTTGGTTTTCCTGCACTGTGTGTTTTTGCCAGAAGGCGGTGCCAGTCAACCTGGAAAAAAACATGAACCATGCTTCCTTATTTCAGAGAGATGTTGCTGTTGTGGTTGACCCACTTTGTTGTAGCACCAACTGTAGAAAATGTATTTTTATCACTAGCCTGACACACAAATATAACACAGCACTGTCACCTCCACCAGCTGATGCTGATTCTGCAGCCGCTGCAAGACAGTTTTCATCAGGATTTAGTATTAGATTTAAAATTACCAATAAAAATAATTATTAGTATCAACTTCTTTTAGTAGTAGTAAATAAAGACATTATAATAGTGAGAAAGTGACAAGACAATAAATACTGTGAGACATATACATTTATCTCTGCCAGATTGTTGCATTATACTATGTAGTTGATACCGAGGTGTTGCATAAATTAACCTTCATTTGCAATGATTTAATGATATTTCTGTCTATTTATTTAGTCTGTTTAAAGTGCCTTTAAATGAAAGAAAAAGGTTACCATCCAAATGTGTTTCACATTTTAGCCACATTGCAAAAGATTTTTCTTCCTCTGCCACTGAATATTAGGCGCACCAGTGAAAGCTCAAACTGCGTATTAATTTGAGGGAGGTTACATTATCCATGTGGAGCAATAATGGATTTATTACAGAGGGCTGGGAAACTGTCTGCGTGGAAACAGCTGATCAGTCCTGTGACTTAAATGATCTCCCATTAAGAGCTTTAAAAAAACAAAAACCAACTACTGTCTGATTATTGTTGCGTTATAGAATTTGATCCAATTATAGGTTCAACAATCTTGCTTGCTTTTTTTGTAGTTTTAATGAATTGAAAGAAGGAAGCTGAACTCTTCTGCCGGTGAAATCAGTAAATGAACTATTTCTATCTGTATGTTGACAGCTTCCTTCCTATTTTGGAACTGCTCTCCACCCACCTGGACGTGGCTGTTCTGGGTGGCCAGGTGAAGCGGTGTAGCACTCTGGTTGGTGCGAGCGTTGACGTTGGCTCCGTGGCGGATCAGCAAGGCAGCCAGCGCAGAGTGGCCGTGTAGGGCCGCAACGTGGAGAGGTGTGAAACCGTCAATGTTACAGCTGTTAACGCCCAGAGCTCCGGCCTGCAGGACGGATAGCTACACATACAAACACAGTCAGACGAATGAATGAATCTGCTGCCATCATAAACCATCAACATGTTCATTTAGATCTTGTTTCTGTCAGACCTTCTGAGTGGGAGCGCAGTTCGGACACTGACACAGCGGGTGGCAGAGCAGAGCCTCGGACCGGAGTTCTCCTTCATCCTCCTCTTCCTCATCCATCCACTCCAACAGGTAACGCACCTAAACACGCACAAACACACACACATCGCACTGATGAAGGAGTCTACAGACCAGGGTGTTTAGATGGAGAACATGTGACTATTTTTTGTGTTAAAGGACCGGTGTGAAGGATCTAGCAGTGTAAATGCCGATTGCAACACCCTCTCCACCCTGGCTTAAATGAAAAAATACAGCTAGAGCCAGTGTTTGCTCTCTCTGTTCTGGGCTACTGTAAAAACGTGGTGGACAGAGGATCCATGGCATCTGCAGATATTAATTATCTAAGGTAACAAATACATAAAGAATTCTTATTTTCAGGTGATTATACAGTAATAAAAACATAGTTATGAATACTATATTCCATTTCTGCCGTACAGTCCTACTGGGCTTTAATGTTTGTTCTCACCATCTCCACATCACCGTCTGCCACAGCACGCAGCAGCTTCTCCACCTGTCAATCAAACAAACACAGACTGTGTTGGTCACTATGGCAACAGCAACAGCAGCTGACCGCAATGTACTGAGCTGCCTCTGCCTTAGTATCAAAAATGCAGAAAAATTATGGAAGAGATTCCCATGCTCAACACTCCTGTTCAATTATAGTGAATACTACTTCAGTTATTACTACTGATGTTACTGCCAGACTAAAGTGTTGTTTCTGTATTTCTCTTCAGTTTAAATTGATTTGGCTCTGCAGGTATCCGTTTGGTCTGTTACCTCTCTGTGTCGGACCCGTTCTCCCTCTGGTTTGGCCTCGGAGCCCAGAGAGGATGTGCTGGAGATGGATGAGCGACGGCTGCTGCAGTCTGAGGCCAGAGGGGAGCGACTGGGAGACTGAGGAGAGGAAGAGAGGAGGAGGTGGAGGAAAAAACACACAGATGAACACAAAGCTTTTAACTTCAGCTTCACACTCAAAACCAATAAGAGCTGAAAAAACCTTAAAACCTTTAAAAACTCAAAAAAGTAGAACTACGTGTACGTCAGTCTTTTTAATACGCTGTTGGATTGATGTGTCCTTGGACTCCTGGTCACTTGTCCCCCTCAGTTCCACATCCTGTCTTTTACGGTTATCTTTTACTTCCAACCTTCGTGTCATCCTTTCAGTTGTGTCATTTTGACATAGAAAAGATCTCACTGAGAGTGTTCAAATGCAAAGTACAGTATCTTGAATACTGAGGAACAGCGATCTGAATTAGAGCCTGTGTTAAAACAATATGTATTTCTATGGGAAACAACGCCACATTCAATTATTTTGGCACATTTTTCTATAAAAATAAGTGATTTGTTTGAGTTTACAGGCCAATGTATCTTATGTATCCACTTTATGCTGAATTATTTAACAAAAGTTTCTTATTACGACCAGCAGCAGAAGAAGATTTCAGATCATTCACTTAAAAGAAAAGAAAATCACTTCATTAAAACTATTGTTATCTACAACCAAAAATTGTTGCAGTTGAGTAAAAAAAATGGTTGGGAATTTTTTGCTCTTGATTTTTACTGTTACTCTCTCAATTTTTTTTATGCTCATGAGGATGCTGTGACCTCTGACCCTACAGGTTTGCGGGTTGCTTGAGGAGATTAAATGAGAGACTCACATCGACTCCACTGCCACTGCGCTGACGTCCGTTCTGGGTCGACTGTAACAACATGAGGATCTACGAGAAGACAAAACACACACATATATCATCAACATACAGTAATATATTCAGGCAGGTGGCTGCTGAAAGAAGATGTTTCAACAACTGTTTGGATTAATTTAGCTGATCTGAGGTCAGGTTCTCTGCAGAACAGCAACAGCTGATCATTTGTTTCAGACACAGAGGTCTGAAAGCTATATTTGCGCATTATGACAATAATAGGAGGACAAACTAATACTAATAATAGTTGGGCTCTGAACTTTCTGCCATTTCGTTTTTCTCTCTGCCATCTACATCTGCCACGCGTCTCACTTTCAGCAGTGAGTGACGCTGTGCAAGTGCAACTCCTGTGACCTGTCCCTGACCCATCATGCAGTGTGTCCACTCGCAAAGCAGTTGCTAATGTGTTTTTTCCACAGTCGAATATTCATTTTCACAATCAAATCTCCGTTTTTTTTTTTAAATATTCGAATATATATTCGAATTTAAAATATTGGTTGACAGCCCTACAACAAACTTATTTAGAAGGCTTTAATAGATACATAGATAGAGGAAGATGTGAGAAAACAGTCAGAAACTGTTTAACTGAACTGGTCCAGACTAATACATTTTTTCAGCCTAAGCACATTGGAATCATCTTTCCTGCTGAAATTTAAGACAGGCTTGTTGTTTGTAAGAACTCAAAACGTAGTGAGACAGCGTCCTGAAAAATGAAACCAATACTGGCAAACAAACTGATCTGAGACCTTCAGAACATGATCTGACCTTGGAGTTCAGTGCACACTGCAGCGGCGAGTCTTTGCTTTTGTTCAGGATGTCGGTGCTCGCTCCGTTCTCCAGCAGCACCTGGATGATTCCCTCGTAGCCCCAGCGGGCCGCCATGTGCAGCGCCGTGTCGCCTTTATCGTTCTGCAGGTCCAGACGGCACGTTTGGACGTCGTAGTACACCAACACCTTCACACACTGACACACAACACACAGCATGAGCACCATCAAAGTCCAGAAAGATCATGCAGCTGATAATCATTTTCTTTATTGATTAATATTTAAATTAAATTAATTGATTAGATTATAAAAATAAAAAAATGAATATCAAAAGTCATAAGCTACAAAAAAAACAAAGTAATGATGCAAGAAGAAAGAAAAGGAGAACAAGGAAATCTAGGAAAGGAATTAGGAAATATTTGAAAAAAAAATTGAATTAATTAAATTGTCTAATTAACCAATATATTTTCTATTTTTTGACTAATCCTGTGCTTTTAATTTCTTACTGGGCAGAAAATATTAAAAAAAACAAAAAAATATTTTTGTTTTTCAGATTATTTATTTAACTTTTTTCATTGGCCTGTTTCATAAACAAAGTTCAGAACCACCAAGCTAATTAATAAATAAAATTCAGGACAAAGGCTGAAAAAGTGAGTGTTTGACTTACGTCCTCGTGTCCGTACATGCAGGCGAGGTGCAGCGGTGTGTTGCCATTGTTGTCCTGAGCGTCTGTGTTAGCTTTGTAGTGCAGGAGCAGCAGCTAGACACAGAAAGACAAAAAGCATCAACAATTAAGTTCAATGAATTACATTAATGTTATTTATTTTATTACCTTTGTTTACCATTATTGCAACTAAATCTCATTACACAACAGTCCGACCAAGTAGGCGTTCAATGAGTGCTGATATAGACTTTTAACTGCTTTACTGATGTTCCAGTTACTTTTGTACAAAAACTCTTATTTTGGAGTGACAACATGGTCATGGTCAGCATGGTGTTAAATTACTCTTTAAATTGAGCCACTGTCCTGTAAAACATAAGAGCGTACACACAAATCTGTCACCAAAGACTTAATGAGGTTCAATCAGATACCACCAGAAGACACTATGTCCTCAGATATCTGATCTGAGATGAATGGACAACAACGCATAGACTGCCCCAATTTCAAAATGGGTTAATTTTTGTACAATTTGTGTTCACCTTCTTTCTCAAGTCTTCATATGACAAAGGGGTCAAATGTAACTTCACAAACCTGACAATCTCTTCTACATGTATCGTGGCATTTGTGAAAAGCTTAGCTGTTGACAAAGGGCAATCAGCAGCCAGTGGTGGAGTTTCTGTGTGCTATATGGAAGAATTACTAGGTTATTAGGTTACATATGAATTGTCACAGGTGGATTTATGGACTCAACTCTGAGACAAGTAGTTACCGTAATTGCTTTAGTTATAGTCTATAAGTCTAGAAATCACTTTTAAACCAGCAATAAATTATTTTTTTAGCCACTTGGAGGCAGCAGAAACAAGTTGTGAACACAACCTACCACCTTTCCACATGATTTAATGACGTTGTTCTAAAACAGTTGCTTATTTACAGATCCAGCAAGTACAATAAGCTGAAATTCACTATGAAGCTCCCTAAAGACCTGGAGCTGCAGGTTTTCATGCTTTTGTGATTCTGTTGTTTTCTGCATAAACACACGGACGAATGCTGCGCTGTATGTGTGTGTGTGTGTTTAAGTGTGTGTTTTCACCGTGACTCCTTGGTATCCCCGCTGACAGGCCAGGTGCAGTGGTGTCAGGGCGTGGTAGTCTGTGGCGTTGACCGGCGCTCCTTTACACACCAGCAGGTCAATGAGCTGAGACTGACCTGTCACACACAGACACACACATTTCACATATAAACGAACATTCCCATCATCAAAGGATAAAGGATCATAATTTATCCCTCTGCGAGTGAACACATGCTCACCACAGACTGCAGCGACGTGCAGCGGAGTGTAACCTCGGTCGTCTCTGGAGAATGGCGTGACGATGGATGGGTCGTTCAAACGGCTGCAAACAGTAACCCGACAACCAAAGTTACTTTACAGCCTTAGAGCATCACTTAAAACGTGGAAGGCAGAAAAGTCATCTCAGCTACAGTAATGAGTGATTCAGGAAATGAATAAATAAATGCGATGAATGGTTTCAATGAATAATCTTTCTGAAGCTGAGTCAAATGTTGTTCCAAGTTTATAAAATGCTGTAAAATCACATGCTGGTCACAGTTCTCTCAGGGTCATGTCAAGTATTTAGATGCAAATTTGGCTCCTGTCCCATGTGGGTCATCATATCTGATTCTTACTGCTACTGAGAGGTAAATAAACAAACTGAATTCCAGTGACACATTTATGATGTTTCACATTTGAAGCAGTCTCTGTGAGTGTGTGTGTGTGTGTTTAAGTGGGAAGTGAAAGTGCAGACAGCTTTTTGTTCCTGATTCACGGAAAAACTGAGACAAAGGGGAGATATGAGATTGAGCAGAAAAAAAAAGAAAGAAAGTGGAGGATTTCCCAAAGCATTCTCTCGTTTCTGGTAAAACACCTAAACATTATTAACATGTGTCTCTTCAAAAGTCACTTCATTAATATTTTTTTTTCTTCTATCTGTGTGTGTCTGTGTGTGTGTGTGTGTGTGTGTGTGTGTGTGTGTGTGCTGACCCGGACAGCTGGAGGTCATAGATGTCACAGGAACAGAGGGGGTGACACATCTTGACATCCTCGTTGTTCTCTCCTTCACTCAGCAGACGTTCCACCTCCACTTCGTTTCCATTCGCTATGTGCTACACATGACATGAATCAATCAGATCAATTCATTCATTCTAATTTCTTAATTTTTGTAGGAAAATAAACATTGATGAAAAATAATCTGCGACCATTATCTATCTATAAAGTCATTTTTTAAGAAAAAAATTCCACAGATGGTGCCAGCTTCCAAAATGTGAGAATTTGCTCCCTTTTCTTTCTTATATCATATTATTATAGCGAACTGGATATCCTTCAGTCCTTTGATGAAATCATCTGAAGTTGTGATGTGCATCAGTTTCTGATGTTTTATAGAACAAATGATAAATCAATAAATCAAAGAAAATCCTGCCCTACATTGAGGCCATAAACATTTATCCTTAATTTTTACTGTTTATGAGTTTGGTGATTCCGGGACGTCTAAAGAGTGTTTCGGTTTCTGGAGCTCACCTCAAACAGACAGTGGATGGGCGTGGCAGCACTCTGATACAGCAGACTCATCCTCTCTTTGAACAGTGCCTTGTCATTCAGCTCACCTGAGCCCTAAGGGGACAGAAACAAGTAAACATGGACGACCTTTAACAAATAAAACGCTGCTCAGAGCCAAGACTTGGGTGACAGAATAAAATTTGCTATTCCCGAGTGACTCACGGTGTTCTGCAGCTTCCCCAGGTTGATGTACTCCACTGCAGCCTCGAAGGTGCTCAGACAGTAGCTGAGTTCATCTTTACTGGAGTGGCTGAAGCAGAAGTTCCTGATGTAACTCAGGTTGGCCATCCTGAGGACAGACACGAAAATAACCTAATGAAAACATTTCAGTGTTTCCATTCAGGATGGGAATGGAAAATACAGCACAATGATTGGAAAAGGACAAGTGTGCAGAGTCCTGCGCCCTGTTTACACCTGACATTAACAGGTGTAAATGCGTCCGAGAGGATTGAGATCCGATTGTACACATTCTTTGAGCATTGTGCGCTAATCCTGAGCCAGACTGAAGGACCGCTCATGTACAAACACACAAAACAAGCTGTCTGCTTTCCATTTGGTTTACTGTCATTTCAATGTTTGGGACTATTTTAACCTTTCTAGATAAGCAGCAGATGTTTGTGAACACACTGTCTGTTTTAACTGATTGAACTAGTAACTGCATCATCCCCCTCTCCTTTTAATAGTAAGGAGACCCTAAATAAAAATGGTTATAGCCAAGTCTTTATCATTTGTGCCTTCAGCTTTAAAAGTTCAACACATTAAGTTGTTTCTTTCCTTCTAAAAAAAAAAAGTCCCCAGACTCCATTAAAACTCTAATTTTTCTGTGAGCTGTTGAGTTAGGAGAAACCTAATAAACTTTGTAAAACGCTGTCGACAACAAATTCTTAATTATTTAGACCTTCTTGTAAATCTGACAAATGTTATACATGAAGTTATTTTCCCTCTTTGAGTAAAAAAATATTGTGTCTGTTTGTCCCAGCATGTTGGCTACTACTGTTGAGCTACCAGGAGTATTTGGTCTTTGTAATTTAAAATGATGATGAATAAACATGTTTATTTGCATATAGAGCCAGGAAGTGAGATTTGATCACAAGTGGTCATTGGAGATTTGAACTGACATACTGTATTTAAAACTGGGAGCTCTCAGTTCACAGACACTTACACACTTTAGGAATGACAGCTCAGCTTCATTGTTTCCCTAAAAAAACAGCCACAAAGGTCAAAGGTCACAGTAAATCCCCCGTCCCTGCTCACCAGTTGGGTATTTCCGTCTTCACCAACAGATAGAGGACAACAGCAGGTCGTCCGCACACACAGCCTCTATACTGACTGCAGAGGAAGACAAACACTCAGTGAAACAACTCAAAGATAAGAAACACAGAGAAAAATAACACATGGAGTCTTGACACTGCCGGACACTCTCCCTCTGTCCAAACCAAATTACTAAATTGGCCGCTTGACAAACATTGATTAGGAGTGCACCGTACCGCTCTGCAGACCGACAGTGAGGTTGTTGTGGGCAAATAAACTGGGAGCAAAGTTTCCAAAGCAAACTGGACAAACACATTAGAGGCTGACAGAGCAGGTATTGTTCAGTGTGCTCATCTGATTACAGACAGTGAAAGGAAGCTCAGAGATCATGTGAAGGTCAGTCTGCCTGTCCAGGGAGTTAACAGCTGACTTACACACTGACGGGACTTAATATTAGTCACATTTCCTCTTTGATGAGTTGAATCAAATGGAAAATGTGATCATCATCATCATAACAAAATGAGTACAGAAAGATAAAGAGGCCTGTGGAGATCTATAAAGAGTGACAAATCATGGTAGCGATGACGCTCACAGTCTCACACTCAGTTCAGCTCAGTTCTGAATTAATGCGCGTTACTCGTCTGATCCTGAGATAGAGATTAGAAGAATAATGGGCATTTAATAAATATACACACATATCCACATACACACAGTCGGTGCATACCAGTGCGTCTGGGGGTCTGTGTGGCCGTCAGGGCGACTCTGCGCAGGCAGAACAGTTTGAGGAGGGGGGGAGGTCTGCTGGTTGAGCTGACTCAGCTCTCTCTTTGCCCGAGACAAGTTAATACTGCGGAAACACAACAGCAGCAGCAGGTTACAGGTGAGAAACAGATGTGTGTTGCATCAATGAAAAATAAAAATAAACAAAGAGGCATTCACAATGTCAGCTACGTAACTTCCTGTTTTCAACAGCTGTCGTAACTATGTCAACCACAGGCGCATTCGGCTGATGGTCGCCAGTTAATGGGGTCGCTCATTTGTCTAAAACACCAGCCTGCTGTACATTATTAAGCGTATTACACAACTTCTTACCAAAGAAATCAAGAACATGGCACAAAATATTCATTTTAAAATGTTTTCTTTGTGTCAGGGTTCCCACACCTTTTTCATGAACAAATTCAAGCACTTTTCAAGCATCTTCAAGCTCCAGTTTTTCCATTTTTCAGCACCTTTAAATAGGTAGCCTACTAATTGTGTTTGCCATGATGGCCATGGGAAGCGCAGCGGTGCCACTGTATGGCATAATAATATGGGTCTAATTAGCATTATTTCATATGGTGGTAGATTGACTGTTTTGATTTTTAACTAATTGTGAATTGGCTTGTATTCTCAGCTTGTGAGCGGTGTATTGTGTAACTACCATAGCGCAATAACAGTGACCAACAGGTGTCGATAGTAGTCTACTGTTATTTCCGGCAAACACCAAGCGAGTATGATAACTGAGTTCTGCATGTAAAGGCATCGGATCAAGCGCGTAGCCGCTTAGGAAACATTTTTGTTTTCTCCTGGTTTATTGAGATAGACATCACACAAATTTCAAGCATTTTCATAATTTCACAAAAAATTCAAGCATTTTCACAACCTTGAAAACACTGAATTGAAATTCAAGCATTTTCAAGGAATTCAAGCACCCGTGGGAACCCTGTTGTGTCTTTAGTCCTGGGCACATTGAAGCAGACTTTCATTCAGAAACAACACGGTGTAGAATACTGAGAATGAATCAGAATCACGCATCGAACAAAGCTGTGTAGTATATGTGCTAGTAACTGATATGTTAACTTCGAGGACAGTATCAGTTGAACTTCATTTGTTTTGTACATATTTTTAATATTGACTACAGATCACTTGACAAAAAAAGATCGATTTTCTTCCTTCCACGCAGCGGATTCAGTTCATGTCGGGGAAAACAACTTCTGATTTCAAAATCTGATTTTTAGTGTTGCGTTATCACATGTTCATTCAGCTGAAAGGAGGGCCGTTTGGAAATCTCTCTCTGGTGGTACATTCATGGTCACTCTGTAATTTGACAATTGAGAGAGCTGCTAAAAATCATTTGGATTTTTGGTTCATCAGTCTTTTTTGGCAGATACATGTCAGTTAGGACGACCTAAATGCATCAGTGCAGCACAACTACACAACCCAACATTTACAGAAACATATAGACAACTACATGATATCTATCCTCTACCTTTGACCTTTATCATAGTAGTCCAGTAAGTTGAAAACACACACAGAGTGAAGAGCTGCAGCGTGTTGAACTGACCTGAACTCAGGTTTGACTCCCAGGTCTTTCTGCTGCAGCTCCTGCAGACTCCTGCTGGTTTTGTTGAAGGCGGCATCCTGTTGAAGAGCAGCAAAACAGGCATGAGATCATCACAAGAAGACTGAACACATCACTGACATGACTGTAAACATCCATGTTCATTGCAGTTTTCATCACAGGAAAATGAAACATGGACAGAAATCTGCCATCAGTTTCTATGTACTGGACAATTACTGAAAAAAAAACATTCAAAGCAACAATAATTGCCAGAAACAAATAGTAATTAATTTACTTCCAGTGTGATGTGGAGGCAGAAAGACAGATGTCTCAATAAAGAAACCACAAGAAGTGAGACAATGTGTTTCATCAGTATTATTAAATGTGGCAGAGCAGTGAGAATTCACACCTACCTGGCTGGCTTCAAGTGTTCCCACAAAGTTAAAAATTAAATCATGGATACCATGATGAACATACATCTGGAATAAGAAGAAAAAACATTTTAGTTTAGTTCCACGATCCAAAAATCAGCATCACTTTTATTAGCAAATAATTTAATATCACGACTCAGTCAAAGTTAATACAAAAATAAAACAGTTTTAGCAGAAAAGACTGACAACAGAGTAATAGGCAGAACATAAAACTGCTAAAACAACTAGTTCAAGTCACAAGTTTGCTTTGGACTTCAGACAAGATCCATACAGAGTGGGCATGATACAAAAGCTGAGCAGCATCTTAGCACATCTCTTTAGCATCTCCTGATGTTTCAGCTTCTTTTATAGTTTAAATGTCTTTCAGCCTTTTCACTGACCTTAATCAATGTTCGCTTGTCTTATTTAGTTGTAGTACTGTTCTATCATATTCAAAAGCTTGCGAATTCTAACAAATGTATTCTGTAATTTGACTCATAGCTGAGCCTACATCTATTATTTAATACATCGTAATACTTGAATGCCATCAGTCACAGCAGAGGTTCCTTTATTTATAAATAGTCCTTGTTACTATTTAAAAATGCATTGATATAAAAAAAAAAAAAGAGAGCTTACATTGTACTAATTTTATGTAAACTAAAAATCTGTTAATATGCTCTGAGGTCTGTTTGTCATGAAACAGATCATAGACACAATGCTTCTCTGCTGAATGAGGTTACCTCTACTGCCTGTTTGAGAAGAGTCATCTGAAGCTCCTGTTTCGCCAGAAGTTTCTGTAGAAAAACGCATTCATGAGACCAGTAAATGCAGAGAAATGCATTAGTCACTGCACTGTGCGTGACGCAACTCTTCCTGTTACTGTGATTGGGTGGGGGGTCGGAGCATGAAAACAGCTATGCACATCACCATGGTGTTATACTGTTGTTGTTTTTCTACTCATTGTATATACCTTTTTCTAAATTTAAATTTGCCTTTACTTTTATATTTTATGCTCTATATATACATATGTATATATATTTTTATTTTATTTTATTTTTTATTTTATTTTATATTGGATATTGGGCTGCTCCAGGACCAGGGGAAACCAATTTCGTTGCATCCCATGTTTACATGTGTTGTAATGACAAAAAATCCTTGAATCCTTGAATCTTATGACACAGATTATCTCATTAGACTCCAGAGGGCCTGACAAGACATCCATGTGTCCTGTGGATCCTCACTGATCGACATGTTGATTGTGGTTCAGTTCATGTCGGAATTTCCAGTTTCATATCAGTTGTGACGTTAAACTGCAGCACATGATGGACAACTGTGTGACAAAAGTTAGTGATCCAAAAAATCCATAACTTTTATTTCTTTGTGCCCGTGATGGAAAATATGTTCAAGCTGCTAACATGAACAAAAGTGGAGTTAAAGGACACGTTCACAAATGTCTGAGTCTGTCTTAAAACAGTGGATAGTGCCCAAATGAACCATGTGACGGGTTTGGCTTGTAATCATTCCTCCTGTTCATACTGAACACGTACAATGTACTTTCAATGGAAGTGAATGGTGACAAAAACTACAGCCTACTATTTACACTCTGCTGTGGCACCTGGACACAAACTACATGATCAACTTCACTATTTGACCTAAAATAACACAGATTTATCAAAGCTACATCACATTCTCAGAGCTCTTCACGTGGGACATGCCAATTCTGTCCTATTCTGTGTAGAAATTCAGCTTTCCAAAAATTCTGCACCTGAACGGAGACACAATCCTTGACCAGACACCTTCCATCATCTCCATCACTCTGTCCTGCAAGGTCAGCTTCTACTTACCAGGCGAGAGTCTCTCAGCAGACACTGAAGACATTTAGTGTAAAGACCGTTCACCGAGTCCTGAGCAGAGAGAAGACAAGAGGGCTGTCAGTACTCCTAAAAACATCTTGAATTATTTAGCAGGTTATAATTAACAAAGAAGAAGATGGCAGAAGTAGAATGAGGACAACAGAGAAAGGGAAAACATTGGAAGTGGGAGGAAGACAAGACACAAAAAAGAAGAGATTAAAGAGCAAAAGAACAGAAAAGGAGGATTGGTCCTACTATGTGGTGTCGGAGTCCCTTCCTCTCCTGCTCTTTGAAGGCCTGACAGAAGCCGTGGATGAATTTGTCCAGCTTCTGGGCATGGCGGCCCAAGAACTCCCTGACCTCCTCCAGGCTCTTCAGACAGTATGGGGGCGGTGGGCTGAGCTCACCCGGGCTCGGCTCCACCTCGACGGGCCTGGAGATGCACAGGATGCTGTAGCTCTGCTCCTGGTCATTGTAGAAGGTTTCATCAAACAGGATGGGGATCGACGCCGGAGCTGGAAAGCCGGATCCCAGGAGGACCTGCCTGTCCTGGATCCTGACCTCCTGCAACACATGACAAGACCAACACCTCTGGTAAACAGCTGTGTACCTGTTTATTTATTACAATACCACATAAAGACAACAACAGACTCTCTGTAATTTGGTCTCAAAAACATCAATCCTCTGAAGGCTCAAGGTCTCTAGTTTGTGGTCGTACAGTTTTATGAGGCTAACTTTGGAGTGTAACACAGTCTCATGATAGGATCTTCACTCTAACTATAAAACTGAAAGACATAAATGTCAGCTCAGGATGTCGAATGGAAGCGATTAATAATGTAACTGTCTAATCTGATGATGATACTAAAAAAACAGTCTGAGCTTTAATGTAGGTCCAAAGTTTTAAATCTCAACTTTGAGAAACCAGGAAGAGTTTAATCAAGATTTTGGAACAGCCCATCGAAGCCTCTTTGAATTTCAGTTTAAGAAAAATCACTTTATTTATTTTTTTAAGATAATTTTTTTGGCCTTTTATGCCTTTATTGATAGTACAGCTGAATATAGCCAGGAGGCAGAGAGAGGGGGAATGACCCGCAGTAAATGGCCGTCCGATGCGGGATTCGAACCGGGGACATTTGCAGCAAGGACTGAGGCCTCTACACCCGGGGCGGCCGCTTAACCCACTACGCCACCATCCGCCCCGCATCCTGCTTTTGATTCAGACTTTGAAAGTAGTAGATTGAATCACCTCATTTTTTTATCTAGACCTGCAGACAACCAACAGAAGGTAGTCAAATATTCATTGTGTGTTCTCAGACTCTGATGGAGCTGACGTTTATGAGGTGAAGCAGTGACAAACCTTTCCGTCCACAGTCTGGTATCCATCCTCCAGTGGCTGCAGAACATAGTTCTCAAACTGAGAGTCTGAGTAGCTGCTGACGGCCAAACTTCCACAACAAGGAACCAGAACCTGCGGGCAGGGGAGAAGTCAAAGAACAGTGATTCTTTTAGTTTCAGCATTACTTTGACTTACTACTATACAGCATCAGTAAATCTGAGTTCAAGAATTCAGACTCTTATCTTGTGTGAATGTAGCGCACAAAACACAGACATGCAGGGTCATTTCTGAATCGCATGAGGTCACCTGCTAATACTAATCCCATGTGTAATGACTGCTGCACTAAATTTCTTTGCAAGTGACCAGCCTGAGTTTTCTCTTTATTTGGAGGCCTGAAAAGGTACTGTAGAATGTGTAGTGCACGTATACAGTCTTGGATGTTGTGTGTCTTGTGTAACTGATTTTCCAGGTCAGCAGTCAGCTGTAATCCAGTTAGATGCATTTCCTGTGCCCTGCTGATGTTTTGATGGCATTCACATCAGAGTTTCCAGAGGAGTCCTGATGAGTCAGGGCTTCTCCTGGCTAACGCTCATCAACATCCGATCCCTGTCTTGACAGGCATCACAACAAGCTCAAATATGTTTTTGCGAGCAATTATGCTGTCTTAAGGTCATTTGATATTTGATGATTTTCACAGCGGGTGCATTTTCTCATTGGCTGGAGTTTGAAAGTTTCATCTGAGTGTGCTGATTGAGAAATTTTGTTTATTATTTTTTTGTTTTAAGAAATGTCCACCTGTCACCTCAGCCGATTAAATATAAACTGAGAAATGCATTGAGAGGAAAGTGTAGACTGTGATAAAAGAGGAGGAAGCAGCTGGGGGAGTGTGAAAACCACAAAATGAGTTGAATTTCAGGGATTCATGTTGAAAAAACAGCTGATGTCTGCAGTTCAGTTCACATGTAGAGAAAGTCCAGAAGTCCTGGTCAATACTCAGGCTGCTGCATTCTGAACAATTTGTAGGCTGCCTACAGCCTATAGTCAAGGCTTGAGGTGATAAAAAGCATGAATTATTATACATAATAATTATTTTTTTCTGTGTCTGCCTTTTTTGTGCTGCTTTGTGCATTGTTTCCTTGTTTATTCCAGTATGTTTATTCAATCTCTGCTGGCAGCAACATCGATATAGTCTCTGAGTTCTCATTTTAGCCTTAAGCCTTTTAGTTTTTGGTGTTTGTTCCCTACTGCAGCTCGAATCCCATCTGACCACAAAATGTTTTTGACCTTTCCTGGCATCCTGTGTCCATATAATAGTTTCTATTAGATAGAAACCCAAAAATACACACTGCCAGGAAACACTAAACTGCCACAAACAAGCCACAAAATTCAAAAAGATACCAATACTGACTTATAGCCAGCAGTTCCTCATTCCTTGCAAGCCAGACCAGATAAAATGAAATCTAGATAGATGTTTTCAACTGATAAAATCTGAGAGACAGACGTCGTGTTAAGCTGCCAACAGGCTTTTAAGATTGAAATCAACCACGACTGGGCATCCCACACATGATGTTTCACATACTGAGAGCACCAGAAAAAGAAACAGACATCCTTCAAAGAATGCTTGTCCTGTGAAGTTATGGGCAGGAGATATACTTGATGGGTCAATGCATCCGCAAGATGCAACACACACATGAACGGTAAGGGGAAAATGGGGATGTGACAAGCTCAGGGGTTAGCAACAACTCATGGTGGAAAGTTCTGAAGACGAGCTAATTGACCAAGTCACATTTGTATGAAGGGTAATTTAGAGATGCAGCGATTTTGTACAAGTATAGTCTGAGGGAGCATCTCTAAAAGCTTTTTTGTTTATTTCTTTTTCTGTTTTTTGCAGTTTTGCCCTTCACGTGATATTTTGGTGAGTGCTAAATCTATCAACGCTGCAACGCCCCTTTTCCTGCTTTTTTGGCGTTGGATTAGGTTAAGTCCATCTTTTAACTCACAGCTCCTTCATTGACTGTAAGTGACAGAAATCATGACAGTGCAGCTGAGCCTCTCTCCTTCTGATAAACACACACACACTTTGGTTTCAAATTTAAAAAATAAAATAAAATAGGCGGGACTCACAATGCCGTGGATCTCTGCCACTCGACTGCAGAGGTCCGGTCTCTGCTTCTCCAATGCCAAGTAGAAAGGATTCTTCAGGATGTTCTCATCATATACAGCCATAAGGAGCTGGAAGTCTGGATCCTGGAGAGGATAATGCAAGGAAGTGATTAGCATGAATAGAGAAAGATTCACCAGGTGCTGTCTGGGAAGAGAATCAAGCAGATAGCCACCGCGACATCTCACTCAAAACCACAGTTGTCAACCTCAGGGTAAAAGTTGCTGAGATATTTTAGTCTGGATCAAAGTGGTGGACCTTTGCCAAAAGCAAAGACTCCAGCATGACTATAAATGCAGAACCACAAACATCAGCTACTCAGTAATTGATGCAGTGTGACAGTGTGTTGTGAGTTTCCCAACAAAGACATGTGGAAATACTGGACATCTGTCAAGACTTGAGTTATGGCCGATGTCTAAGGGAGGTAAACAAAACTCCGCAATAGATCTTCATGTCTCTAAATTGACAGGGATCAGTAACCCGTGGCTCTGGAGCAACATGTGGCTCTTTAGTGTCTCTCAAAAAATCCCACTGTGGTTTTGACAAAAAAAAAAAAAAAAATCATAATTTTAATCAAATCTCTCTTCTAATGGACAGTAGTGGGCAGCTACATTGGCTGAAAAAACAAGTCACATTGTATCAAATCTTCTCACTTGATTTATTACCCCAGTAAACAATTTCCTTATGAGATTATGGTCTTAAGCTCTAGTGTCAGTCTTCCTTCAAACCGCTTGGTGTTCATTTTGTAAATTATGATCCCATTTAGAATAAAATAGACGATAAAGCAGAAAGTGAGGGTACCCTGTGATTGACAAGTCGTTCTCAGTGAGTCCATCCAGCACAGCACTTCGGGATCATGAAACCAGGCAGTGCTTATCAAACATAAATCAAGATTCTGTTACTGCATTGACTATTTCTCTTCTCAGATTTTAGTGTAATGCTTTTGAACTTTTCCCTCTATATTTTGCCGAACCTCACAAGGGGTGGCTACAAGTCTTGAGTCTCCCAAGCAAGGCTCGCTGGGGAAAAAGAAAAGTCTCAGATGAAAACAGACAGAATTGTTTTCTTACCAGCATGCTTGAATTACCATGAGAAATGAGCATTAAAAAGGTTAAATAGGTTTTGTAGCTCCAGACATATTTTGAATAATATTATATATAACTACATTAACCACTTTGTTCTTATTAGTTGCTGAACTTCCAGACATAAAGTCTCTTTCAGACTCCAGATTTGATATGAGGGGGGTTGTTTGTCCACCATTTTCCACACACGATTTCCACAGACGATCCCTCCTTCAATGTGTATGATGTAAATGTTATTGTCAGCTGTCGCTGGCCTTAAGATGCGCTGTAAAACCTCACACAGACACACACAGAAACACATCTGCCTGGATGAATGAAAATCCTGAGCTGTAAATGCTGCTCCAGAGTATTTAATTATATGCTTTAAGGCTGTGTGCTTTGTTTCTATATTTTATTTATTTATTAGGTTAGTTCTATAGGTTACATGTTCCTGTGCTGACCTGAGGACAGTTCTCCACGCTGGTGAAAAATAAAGTTCTCTTTTTTTTTTAAATCTAATTGTCAGACTTGGCAAACTGGACTCAGGACATACTTCCCAACCCTCCCGATTTTCCAGAGACTTCAGTTTTTCATATTCCTGTCCTGGTTTCCTCCTGAGAGACAGTTATCGCACATATCTCCCAATTCATGACAAATGTTTACCATTTTTTCCCCCCCTTTTGTTATTGCACCTCTTTCTGGCGGTGTCCTGCAACTCTAAAGTCTATTGTCTCCATGCATGTGATACAGAGGAGAGCTACTGATTCTCTACATCAATTTGCAGTTCAATTCTCTCAGAACTGAGTGATAGCAGAGAGATAAATTGAGAAAGAAATACTATTTCTCACGTAGAGGGTGTAAAAAAAGAGGGCAGACTCTCGAAGGGTCAGGGACAAAAAATGTAATGACTGAGGGAAAAGGGGTAAAATATTCTGTTAATTTACCCCTGGAATAAAAAGGTTTTAAAATAAAAATGCTGTTGCAGTGTACTTAATGGTATTTTTATTCTTTAAAAGTGATAAGAATGCAGGTAACAGTCCATAATCCTCCATTTTTTGACGTGTCAATGTTGGCAGATATGATTCAGGATCAGCACCACCTCGAACTGATCGCTAGTAAATCTAAAAAGTAGCCTCGGAAGTATTTAACATGTCACTGGATGGATCAAATTCAACGAATGATTTTGACAGGAGATCGAATTAGCATAAAGTTGTGAGAAGCTGCTCTTGCATGGACAGACGATAACATCACTGCACATATTTCCTTAGACAAAGCTCCACTGTCTGCAACACAACGCCATGCACTTTCCATTTTAAAATACAACACAACATGATCGTTTAACACTTACCGTTATCCAGTAAGTGAAACTCTCGGTTAGTCTAAAAAAACTTATGACCACAGTCACAAGAGAAAAAGATTTACAGTGTAAGTGATGACTAGCATGTGCATGTGTGAAGGAAGTGAAATGGTATTATTGGTAAACTGCAATTTGACATCAGTGACAAGCCGAGGTTGACTGATTTAATAGGGCTAATATAACAACGATAGTGTTGAGCATGAAAAAGCTCACAACAAAGAGAAACCCAAGTGATGTCTCCTGCATCTATTAGATCTCCACAGTTTTACCCAGCGTCCATGTCTGTCAAGTAAACGCAGAAGTGCCAACAAGATGGAGGTGACCAGATCCGCATATTCTAAGCTTCGCATTGGCTGTTTTGGGTAACGTCACGGATACGGCATCCATGTTTTGTTTTTACCATCTATGCTTTTACCTCCTGTAGTTAAGCCTGAACATTGACATCACATCCATCCCATAATTAAGTTTTAGGAAGGAGTTTCGGAGTAAAGCTAATCAATCATCACTGTCAGGACGGACTGGGCCTCTTCTACTAGTGAGTAGATGATCTGAACTGCCACCTTAGATACTCTCTGAGTTGTATAGAGGATACAAATGTGTGTGCTTACAGGCACTGATTGCTACAGTACTGTTGGAGGCTGTGCAGGTTGTAGGGCGAATTGTTTTATTGACTAGGAGTAGTAAGGATTGATTGAGTTACAGAGCTGAGTTTCTGGGTGTATCATTCACTATGTGTGTTAACGTTAAATGTTAACACCTACCCAGCTGTTAACCGTTCCTCCCTGTTTGTGTGCGCTGGTGGGTACACCTGGGGAGGGGAACTCTTATCATTGTAATGCAGAAGTGTTGTAACACATAAATTAAAAGTGTCAGACGTCCTACATCTGCTTGACGAACTGAACTTATTTTGCAAATGCTGTTGCTGAGACTTCTTTGTTGTTTGACAGCTGAACTCTTGATTTCTCACTTAGGAAGCTTTTCCACCACACAGGCCGAATTCCTCTGATCAAGCAGTCAGTAGTTGAGATATTTCACTCAGAAACATAAATGGTAACTTTGTGACGTGCTAGAGGAAAGGTCAGAGGATCAACAAAGTCATTAAGATTCACCATCTGGGGACCATAAATGTGCAAAGCTTCATGACAACGCCTCCAAAAGATGTTGAGATATTTAATTCTGGAGTGAAGTGGTGGACTAAACATCCTGCTAGCATGGCACATTTTAACACTTTATCCAATAACCTATCTTAACCAACAAACCCCAAACCTTATTCTACCTGAAGATGCACCGAATTCAACTTAGAGATTGACTTGATTCATCCATCAATGTGCAATAAATCCTGCAAAAATAAAGAAGAAACCATGGCTATAAAGAGGAGTTTAATAATGGCCATGTTATGTTCAAACGTCGTCTAAAAGTTTCTTCCACCTGTAGCTTCTAAAGACCTCAGTAGAAACAAACTGATCTCCGATCTGTCATTATGTCCATTAAGCAGCCTTAACAGCTACACAACTTTCTTACAGTTGATCTACTCTGGCTGTACAAGAGAAAAATACTTCATCTAACAGCTGATCAACTCACCCCATCACTCTGCTCAGAGACGAGCTTCATCCTGCCTCAGCTCCAGTGCAGACAAGCTGGGAAGTGGTTGAGCAGAGCTGAGACAGACTCCCCACCCGAGCGGCCTCACGTCAGGCTGCTGAGCTGGGATGAAACCGAGGAATGAGTCACGTGATCCTCGTGGTGCTCGTGACCATACCAAGCCTGGAGCTCCCAGCGTATTCAGTGGTGCAGAGGAATGTGCATCCCCTCAGGGCCCAACACACCGTTACATTACACGCTAAGAGTGCGGCAACTCAGCTGACGTCTTAGTCTGAGGCTTATGGAGTGTATGGACAACAGAATAAGCAATCAACAGTGAAGTGATTAAAGGTCACACGTCCACACAAACAGGACTGAGACTATCATATGAAGGTAGATTAGTGCCATATATCTGAAGAAGAGCAGACTATGATTTGCACTTGTAAAACCCGTAATTCGCAACTTGTGAACGCGGATCTCAGAGTTTGTAAGTGTAACTTCAGATCCACACATCTGCAAAAAGCAAACTGCAAGCATATTTCACAACTTGTGAAAGCGCATCTTCGAATTTGCACTTGTAACTTCAGATCTGCAAAGCTGCACAACATGATTTGCATGCGCAGGTTCCTATTTGCTCGCTCAGTTGCGTCATCCTTCTCACGTGAATTTTGGCACGATTCTCTCGGATGGATTTGAAGGAAACGATTTGCCCGCAGAGACCAGGAATGCCTGTTTTACCACTCTTTTCCAAAAGGTGGCAGTGTGGTTATTGGATAATATATCAATAAACAATAATATGCAATAAGACAGAGTATTACAATGACACGTGACAGGTAGAACAGAAATTGCTGATCATTACATCAAGATAAAGTCAGTAAAAAAAAAAAAACAAGAGATAAAAAACATACATAGACATACAAGAGAATATATCTTAAAGAACATTTAGAAGCTTTGTGTTTTTCTTATTATGTACAAGTTTAAGAGATTTGAGAAGAGAGGAAATTTCTAAAATAAAAATATCAAAGAGAGGTTGATTCTTTTGCCATTTCTGTTTATGAATGAAAAATTTGGCTTGTAGAACATAAAAGTTAACTAAAAATTCAAATGATGAATCTGTAGAGTTCTCATAATAAAAGAAGATGTCTTTGAGAGTGAAGACATAATGGCCCTGTTGTGCAAAAAGGTGAAAACTAAGGTCTATTAGAAATTTCTTAACAGTATCGCACTCAAAAAATAAATGTACAAGTGTTTCATCTTCCTTATTACAAAAAGAGCAATGTAAATCTAGGTCTATGTCAGTATATTTTGAAATATTAACATTTGTAGGGTAAATCTTGTGGAGAATCTTAAAATGGACTTAATAAACGGCTCAGTGGTGGTGGTGGGTGGCTGGCCATGACTCTTGGTCTACGACACGGCGCCATGAGAACATGGAGAGAAGTGTTCAACAACGTGTAAGTAACATTATGGTTTACACGTTGTTGAACACTTCTCTCCATGTTCTCGTGGCGCCGTGTGTCGCAGACCATGATTCATGGACAGCCGTTTATTGAGATAATCCCCGACTTTTGCATGGCCAATAACCACACTGCCACCTCTTGGACAAGAGTGGTAGAACAGGCATTCCCTGGTCTCTGCGCGCAAATCGTTTCCTTCAAATCCATCCGAGAGAATCGTGCCAAAATTCACGTGAGAAGGATGACGCAACTGAGCGAGCAAATAGGAACCTGCGCATGCAAATCATGTTGTGCAGCTTTGCAGATCTGAAGTTACAAGTGCAAATTCGAAGATGCGCTTTCACAAGTTCTGAAATATGCTTGCAGTTTGCTTTTTGCAGATGTGTGGATCTGAAGTTACACTTACAAACTCTGAGATCCGCGTTCACAAGTTGCGAATTACGGGTTTTACAAGTGCAAATCATAGTCTGCTCTTCTTCAGATATATGGCACTAATCTACCTTCATACTATCAATGATTTGATTTTTAAACAATCAATACTACACTTTCAGGAAATCCTGGTGATAAGGTGCTCTCCATGTGATCGCTGGGTCTCTGGTACAAGTCCAGGCTGTGACCCCTCCTGTTACGTGATTCCACAGAAACGTGGAAAAAAGGAGAAAAGCTAAATTTAATTTGCTCAGTGTGTGCACAGATACAGAAACATTATGGCAAAGAGGGAGAAAAACACTGAAACAGATGGTAAAGACAGAGATAGGAGATAATTACAGTAAAATTCCTAAAGATCCGGCGAATGGATGTTGATAACTCTTGTTCTCTTTGTGAATGATTTACTTTTAAGATATCATTTGTTATCATGACTAAATGCTTCACTCTCTTTTATACAAGCATATCCAATAATTACCCCTGCAGTGAAAACTGCTCTTTTCTAATATCTGATCTTATTCATTTTTAAGATTTTCTATTTAGTTTCGTATTACAATTAATCATTCAAATAGCATGAACTAAGACTGTAGAGTATTTTAACTCTTTAATCCTCTTACATTATAACACAGAAACAACTGAGTGTATCTGTGAGGACAGACACATTGAAAAACGTGCTAATCTGGAGGTAGCCTACTAATTATTCCCTGTGTTGGAATGCGATTAAAGGGATGATGTCACATGTTGTTCATTCTGACAAAGCCCCAAATCATTTGATTTTTGTTTAAGATTGGAAACATAATTTTAACTATTAAACGATTGACAAAACTGTTGCGCATTTATTTATTTTATACTAATTAATCGGTTATTCCGCCAATTGTTACATTTCAGTACATATTTGTGTATATCTTATTAAGTATTATATTTCTACATAATACTACAAATGAAGCTGTTTGTTTCAGTCCTGCTGTAGCCACAGACCGCAGATCAGTCAGGTAAGACAGATGTAGAAAATAACCAGCGTGCTGAAGAAAGACAACTATCATGAATAATACAGTGAGCAGGTGGCAGATAAGGTCAGAGGAACTGATGAGATGAAAGAAGACACCATTCCTGCCTTCAGGTTCCTCTATCGATCACTACAAATCATTCAGGAGCTGAATGATTGAAACCTCTACAGGGAGATTTCACAGCCTGAATGTGACCAACACAAAACTCCTCAAAGCTCTTCTGAGTGCTAAAAGAAAACAAGAAGCAGAGCTGACCGCTCTCCTTCATCACACACACTCTGGATCAGAGCTGACCGGCTTAAAGGCATGTTAACACAGTGCAGGACTTCAAACACAAAAAACAAAGGGGATGTCAAGCTGTACAGAGCTAATGATGTGATTTCCGTGCGTGTTTTCAAAATAAAATCATATTAAAAACACATTGTAATGCAGAGCTATAACGTGCCACAAATGGATGCATATTTCACCATAATATTGACCATCCAACGTGGTACATAGAAATGACACTGTGTTATTAAGCTTTCAGGTTTAATCTGTCTCTGGTTCGGATGTGGTGTAGTCAAAGGCAGCTAGATTTGTTTGTGCATCAAACCAAACTCCATTAAAAAAAAAATGGAGACAATAGCACGATACACAATGAACACGTATCCAATACGTTTACTCTCTTTTAATACCGGTAATTGTCTTTGTTTAAAAAAAACAACAACAGTTGTTTATGTATTTCTATATTGTTCGATCAATCTATCGTATTATACAATATAAAGGGTGGCGCACATATGTAGTTAGTATGCAACGATTTAAAACGATGTCTCATGATCTTTTACTGTGTTCTTCGTGTACTACACTTTGCAGGGCAAATGTACTCGACGTTAAATGCCTCATTTTCTGAATGGAGATTGGTTTGAAGTGCTTGTTTACACGGGGCTTAGTTAGCATTCCTAACGGGACAGCTACCGCTTTCATCCGGCGGTGCACATCACAGGAGACAGCACATATAATGGGCTATTTCTGCTAAATTAACTGCTCACCGGAATAAATGTTTGGTGACATTTCTGACCTCAGATATTCAGACTTTTAACGTGACTCAGCCGAACAGAACCGGAAGTTTTACAATTAGCCGGCTAGCTACAAACAACGTCGTATCAAGCAGCCAACAACATAAAGCGCAGCTAAACAGCTAGCTTAGCTCTGCTGCTACACTGGGGCACTTAAGGACAGAGTATTAACGTGTTAGCATGGACAACTATAACTCATAACTCACCCACAAAAATCAGTCAGCAGAAGTAATGCAGTTTTACCTGTTATCAGTGAGTCCCTCGGGTCATCCAAATGTGGGCATGGCAGTGACAAACACCTACAGCAGCCTGTCAGGAGCTGTTTACTGCGATCAGCTGGCTAGGACATTAGCCTTAGGTCCGGGTTGCCAGACATCAGACAATAAAACACGTAAAAATAAGCTGTTAAAAGAGCCGCCTTTCCGCGTAACGAAGTCTGGATATTCACACGTCTTACGAATCCAATTTAGTCCCCACACGTAGAGAAACAGTGAGTGTTTTGAGTCTTGAACTCCTGTTATTGCTCAACTGATCCAGAGACGCCACTAAAACAAACTGGTTCACACTGGCCCCTACAGCCCAGCACGGTGTACTTCAACAGAGGGAGCCCAGCTCCACCACTGCTGCTCACAGTCACCTGGCTTAGCATGTGGACTGCTACCAGAGATGCTGAATGTCTTCTGTGGCTGTGGAGGAACTTCACACTAAATACAAATGATAAAAATATCTAGAATAGTTAAATTATCTCCCAGCGAACCTTGAACATCTATGAATTACTAATAATACAAACAAATGCAATATATAACACATATTCTGCTGCTGTATAGTGCTGAGTGTTTACCTTTGATACATATATCATTGTACCTTCCCTTAAACGTGTGCACTCTAGTATAGTACCTTTAAAAATAGAGTTTACAATGTGCTTTGACAGTCAAGCGCAACAGGATTCAAAGGCAAATAACAACAGTGAGCAAAATCAAGATTTAAAGAACCTGGTTATAGCAGTAGGCTTTAAAAACATGACAATATGAAATATAAAAGCACTTAAGTGACGGAAGACAATACGACAAAGGCAAATATCAAAGTAGCATTTTCACCAAAAAAAATAGCCGACCCATTTTAATTAACTGAACAAATAACTGATTTGTTTTATTGGATTTACAAAGTAACATTATGGAGATAATTACAGAGCAAGAGAAGCAGATTCACACAGTTAAAGTCCATGTAAAGACAATTCTGAGATTTCTTTCAAAATGCATTAAATGTGTTGGAAAATAGTTGCTGAAAACATGTGAAACAACTTTGGATATATTGCTGAAATGTGGAGTTAGAGGTGAAAACTGTTTCTCACCAGTTTTCAGTCCAGGATTTTTTGGGCGGTCCTAAAGGGTGGCTCGATGACACGCGGAGGCCACCCTGAGCATACCCCTGTACAGACTACTGAGAATACTATTTTTTTTTAACCCAATTTTGACACCTAATTTCATAAATTTGTCAATATCTTTAATCATTCAAATTTGGCTCGTGGTTAATACCACTTTCTTCTTTGGTCTGACAAACTCGGAACACATATTTATTCTTACTTTACATGGACTTTAAAGCTGGTAAATTTAAACATATAGAAACATTTGTGGATCATTTGTTATTTAAATCCCTGTGCCACAGTTTAGTCCAGACCATGACCACACATACACACACTCAAAATAAATGTGACCCTGTAAAACTTCCCCGACAATGGGTTACAAATGTATTCAGCCCTTTAACTATTCACAATGTTGTACCACCAAATTAAATTGAACAAATTCAATTTATCTTAAAGTTTCATCTTAAGTAGATTTAAAGTTGAGATGTTTTTCCCCACAGCCAACATCAAAGTAAGCTAGGAGACACCGGGGAAGACCAAGACCTTGCTGGAGGGATTATATATCTCATTTGGCCTGGGAATGCCTTGGGAGGAGCTGGAAAACGTTGCTGCAGAGAGGGATTTCTGGAATTCCTTGCATAGACACTAGGACCCACCCCAGATAAAAGGAAGAAAATGGATAGATGGATTTCTACAGAGCAGAAAAGGGAAACAAGAGCACAAGAAAACAACACAGAGAATCTTTGCCTCATGGTGCCATTGATGGGACACTAAAACTACTGTGAAATGTAGCTCCTGTTAACTAGATAGCTCTACACAGTTAGCCCTACTGCCCAGAAATGGGTGATTGGAGAAGGAGGGAAGTGTTTTGGATCGCTGGGAGGAGGAAGTTTTAGGCCCAGGACAGGGGGAAGTCTATAGGGAATGCTGATGAAGAGTGACATCAGTGTCATTCCTAAACTGGTCAATCAGATTTCAGAGAGCGGGCAATGTAAGCAGAGCAGTGGCCAAGAGACCCATCCTTTGGGTGTTAACAAAAAGGAAGCTAAGAAGAGAAAAGGAGAGCATGACGCAGCAAGAAGTCGTTGGACAAGAGTACATTTTAGTTGGTTCTCAATCACTACTGTGTTAACTAATTCAGAGAGAGATTCATTTATTTATTTGAAAATCATTGAGATCATGACTTTATTACTCATATGCAGCATAACTCTTGATGATGATGTCTTAACTGGGGGGAAAAAAAATTATATAACCTTCATAAAAATTAATGTCACAAGAACTAGAGTCTCAAGGGCGAATATTTTTTTTGCAACCGATTGTACCATGGCTGAAATTACAAAAAGAAACTAAATATGAGAAAAATATTTTATACTTCTCATGAAAACAACGTGCTATAAAAGTAAAGCACAAGAATTAAGAAGCAGAATTTAGTTTCATTAACAGAAAACAATTTCACAGTGAAAATAAATCCATGAAACCTGACATATCAAGTTTCATTACTAACATTAACACATACTTCATATATCTCCTAAATTTAAACAAAAGTGAAGGCTTGGATATCCACTCAACACTTATGTATCCACAAATACACCATCCAATCAGAGTAACAAACTCCAACTACTGGTACCGTTAGCTCCAATCCACAAACCTTACGGCAAAAAAACAACAAAACAACATTGAAAATACAAAATTAAGTTTTTTTAAGCTTTTTTCTACTCATTTAAATTAACTTTACTTTAGATTTCCTCCATATGTTTTTTTCAACACGGGGCTGTAAATGCCATTAGAAATTGAACATTAAAAATAAAGTAAAATAATATGAATGAATGTCGTTAAGCTTCACAAAGTTAGCTTCCCCCCACTGTAATCTTTAAATATGTTCTCCAACCTTTAAACATAAACACATACTTTAAATTACCCACTCCTAACTTACATAAATCATTTTAAGCTCTTTAATATTATCTTTTAAGGATCCAGCATCAGATGGGGCAAATACAGAAAGGTCCCCCACAAACTCTTATAATAATAATAATAATAATAATAATAATAATAATAATAATAATAATACATTGGATTTATATAGCGCTTTTCAAAAACTCAAAGACGCTGTACACAGTAAGGAAAAAATAAATAAATGAATAAATAAACATGAAAATAGCATGGGGTGGTGAAGGGGAGTCAGGGGCTGGGGTGAGGGAGATTGAAGGCTTGGGAAAAGAGAAAAGTTTTCAGTCTGGTTTTATAGATTGAGAGTGAGGGTGAGTCACGGACAGAGGGGGGGAGGGAGTTCCAAAGACGGGGTGCGGCACGTGAGAAGGCCCTGTCGCCGTAACCCTTCAGTTTAGAGGACGGTTGAGTGAGTGAAAGTATGGCAGAGGATCGAAGGACTCGGGGGGGACAGTGGGGTGTAAGAAGGTCGGATAGGTAGGGGGGTGCCAGGTTGTGGAGTGTTTTGTAGGTGAGGAGGAGTATTTTGTAGTTGATCCGGTATTTGATAGGGAGCCAGTGGAGAGAGCGGAGGACAGGAGTGATGTGGTCTCGCATCCGGGTGTGGGTTAGCAGACGGGCAGCGGAGTTCTGAACCATTTGCAGTTTATGGAGGAGGCGAGTGGCGATGCCGGTTAAGAGGGAGTTACAATAGTCCAGACGGGAGGAGATGAATGCATGGATGAGAGATTCAGCAGCAGATGGGGAGAGGCAGTGTTTGATTTTGGCGATGTTGCGGAGGTGGAAGTAGGAGGTCTTGACGGTGGCGTGGACATGTTGGGCTAGGGAGAGGGTGGGGTCGAGGGTGATGCCAAGGTTGCGGATGAGGGGGGAGGGAGTGATGGTGGTGTTGCCGATTTGAAAGGAGAGTGGGCGAAGTTTTTTGAGGGTGGTTTAGGTGCCGATGAGGAGGACTTCAGTTTTATCAGGGTTGAGTTTGAGGAAGTTGTTGGATAACCAGGTTTGTATTTCTGAGATGCAGTTTTCAAGTTTTGAAAGGGGGGGTTATGGGTGGATTTGGAGCTGAGGTAAATTTGGGTGTCGTCGGCGTAGCAGTGGAAGTCCATGTTGAATTTGCGAATGATGTGGCCGAGTGGAGACAGGTAGCAGGTGAAGAGCAGGGGACCCAGGACAGAGCCCTGAGGAACTCCTTGCGTGACGGGGGAGAGGGTGGAGGTGGAGCCGGAGAGGGAGATGAATTGATTACGGTCGGTGAGGTAGGAGGTGAACCAGTCGATGGCAGTGCCCTGAACACCAAGTTGGTGGAGCCGGTGGATGAGGATGGAGTGGTCTACTGTGTCGACCGTGTTATCTTAACAATTTGAACCAAAATACACTTGCACTGAGTTTATCATAACATTAATGTTGGTTAAAGCTTTACAGAACCAAAAAGCACTAATTGGATATTCACAGAAACTACAGCTGTGACTGGTTTCTATTGACCACCTTGTTGACAGACTGATTGCTGAACTGACTGCGTTTTGGCTGCAGTTCGCAAGGGGTCCTGAAAAAAATGCAGAGACCTGTGGTGGAGAAGTTATTTTGGCTTGAAGCCTATGCTGCAAAATAGTGACATGAAAAGGTTTCCTTTGGTTTTTGTCCAATGGTCTGAGAAAGAGAGCCAGCAACATAGACAGGGAAGGAGAGAAAGTGGGGCCCTTGTAGCGAGAAAGTGATCGAGTGTATCAGTGGAATGAAACGTTATTTCCTGATTGTTTTATCGCAGTTACAGTCATTACGTCACAGCATGATGTACTGCTTCTTCCGCCTTCTGGCTAATCTAAAAATTGTCAAAGATGTAATGAATGACGCATTGGTGCTTGAACAAGCCATCTGTAACAGCACCCACCTGTCAATCAAAGTAGCCATGCTGTTAACATGTTTATTTCTGCTGTGAAGTTGGACATTTTAATATGAGGGCTACGGTGATTGACTGCAGCTTTTGGCACTTCACTGCCACAGAGGTTGTCATTTAGCATTTTGACAGGGGTAAACATAGGGGTTATCAATGATAGTAATTCGTGTCAAACAGAGTCAGTGTGCTGCTATTATGCATGTTGGCTCACTGGAAAGGCTCTGATGCAATAAATCGAATGTATACCAAAATTTGAGCACTACATCAGGAAGTACATAGTCTACACAGTGTACAACAAAGAAGTATACTAACAAAAGTATCTGAATTGACACAGCAAAATATAAATCTGGTCTGACGAAGAAAAATTGACTAGTGTTTTTTTTTATCTTCTCATATGAAGGACATTTCTGACAAAAGATTTGGTTGAACTTTTCTGCAACATGAAACTGAGGTGGTCAAATGTCATCTTTGTTTATGCTTGAAGAAAAAAAAAAATCAGGAATTGAACTTGTTGGAGGTATTTTCATTCCAAGTCTACATGTTTCTCTTCCCACATCCCTGAAGAGTACAAGCACCAATACAACAGATAACATAGATGACCCTCAGATAAAAAAAGATGACGCGATCGTAAAGCAAAGACATTAAAAATTAAGTGCTTTTTGTTTCTTATCTTAGTGTCTTTAAACTTCAGTCGCTCTCACTGCCACTCTCTGAGCTGACATTCCAGTTGTCATCCCCTAGGTGCTCCAAAAACATCAGACCTGAAGACCAAAAAGTATAGACATCAGATGTAACTACATAGCAGGTATCAAAGATGATACTTCATTATTTTCCCGTGAACACAATTTACAGTCAAATGTACGCTCCCTCTGGTTTTCAGTAAGTGTGGTTCTCACCATTTGGAGCACTGCCTTCATCCTCTTCCAAGTGCTCCATGTCGTAACTCACAAAAATACTCTGGAAAGAAAGAACCTTGGTTAATAATCTTGATTATTATAAATTAATCTGTACTCAATAGATTAGTTAGATGAAAAACGATGCTGAAAACGACTGATCACTTGTCAAAATTCTTGGTAATTTAATAACAGACAATCATTATTGTTGCAGCTCAAGCTGTGGACTGAATTCAATGGACTTCAGTACCTTGTTCCTGAGGAGTCTTTCCCAGTATCCCTTTTGTTGTTTGACCAGTTTGAGGACCGGCTCGTTAGACTTCATTTCCCAGCAACAGCCATCAACAGCAAGGTTGGCTTCAAGTTCCAGGTCGGCTCTGTAGGTCCGACCGTTCACTTTGCCACTGAACGATCAAAAGAGAGCAGTTTTCTAATTTAACAACATATAATTCAGTTGTCTTCCATGTGTGCTCAGGCTGTAAAAAAAACACACTCTGCCTGCACCGTACCCTCAGACACACCACAGTCTGTCCTTCACAATGACCTACCTTATGTCCTCAGTCAGCCAGGCAGCAGACTCCACTGGAGAGTGGCAGCTCTGAGGTCACCATAAACACTGGTGTGCCATACAATATTTCTTTGATCGTTATTTTACAGACAAATTCTCAGAGAAAGTAAGATCTGAAGTAAACCTCTGTTAAATCAATTTGTTGGTGCCTCTGATTTATCTGCAGTTTATACATATTATTTTAAATTTACAAACGTGTATGAATTTTTACATTTTGTATCTGGACATTACAGATGATTCTCCTGAAGTCCAGGTCCATATACACGGAAGTCTCTATTGTCTCCCTCCAGATCACAGCTGCCTTTGTGAACCTGGGCCGTGCGCCCTGATCAGTCTGTCCGGCTCCCCCTCTACCTCGTCGTCAACCCCCCGCCCACGGGGGCGCCCGCTCAGCTGTCTTAATGAGCGGTATCGAAAATTCGCGAGGTTTTTTTCATTTTCGGGCGCTCGTGGCGCCCCCCACGAAATGGCGCCCCGGGCGGCTGCCCTGTCCGCCCGTACCTAAAACCGCTACTGCAACAGCCTACATGTGTCGGCTGGATTGCACGACCGAGTCACTACCAAGAATCAAAGCTGGGCTACTAATATTTAATTATCCATATTCCTGCAGCTCACCAGCAACTTTTACCCAAATGTGCCATAGCTGTACCTGTTCATCAGCAAACCATAGCTGATGAACAGGGATAAGAGGAAGGTGATTAGTACAAACATTATTATTAATTATTATTATTATACATTCTGCTGCCCACCTTCCAAACAAATTTATGAAAAAGGTGCTACTAAGCAACCCAAAATCACTGCTGGGAAAATTCCTTCACCACAACAGCCCTACAACCAACTGCTATATACAGTAATAATCATGTGACACTAAATACTGATTTTAGAACATTTTATTACAGGCAAAAGTAGGTGATAACTTTGTGCCAAAACACAGTTCAAAACTGAAAAGGCTGTGGATGGAACGGCTGGTGTCACTGCAGCAGAGCAGCAGCAGTAAAAACTTAATTCACTCAAAAATTCATTTGATTAAATCTTTACCTGTGAAACTTATTCCAGAAACGGATTACAGAACAACTTTAGAGGTCAAACTAAGAAAAGGAATGAACTTCATGGCTAACTGTTAACCTGAACTATGTCTCATATTTGTGTATGATTTAATTCACACAGAGGCTAGCCATCCTGAACATGTACCCACTCCCACCGGTGTAAAGTGGCCTGGATAAGAAACCCCACTGAATGTGGGATGTATTGTGCAGTAAGTGAGCGATCATTGGTGGTCTGCTCCTGACGGACCTGTAAACGACCCTGTCAGGGTAGAAATCACAGCACTGACTCTCCGGGTTCATCAGCTTCACCTTCACCATCACAGAGTCGGACGTTTGGTACCAGCGGACCTGAGGCTGAACTCAGTCACTCTGAATGCTTCAGCCAGAATTTCTTCCTCAGCTCCGATGACCTCCGGAGACGTCGGACCATCCCCTGACCTACAAATAGCACCGTGCTGTTTCACTGATCACTGTAAAGGTGGCTGATATATTGTGACATGTACCCAGTCCACTAAAGTTGAGTATTTCTTTACCCAGAAATGTGAGACGCCTCCTTGCAGCTGTTGCTCTTGCTCTCCTGACAGAGCGCCTTCAGGAGGTTCAGATGCTCCGGGTTGCTGACTCCCATCCCGGTGTTCAGGATTTCTGACTGCACGTTATGTTCATTGATCACAGTTTTCATACCTGGCACCTGTGTCACACGGACCTCAACAAGACAAACAACAAGACACAACAAGTTTACTGCACCAAACAGGCCAGAGTTCACATTAGACGTTTTATTCAAATTAATATTGATACTTTGGATAAACTTTTTTTTTTTAAGTGTACAGTCTGCAGGACTTAGGAAACCTTGATCTGTTTCAAATTTACTGACCGATTAAAGAGATGACTAACAGGTAAAGACTTACCATGGGATCAACAAAAACAGTGTTTCCCAGACCGAAAACCACTCTGGCTCGATGCTGCAGGCCTTGAATCTTCTGGGTGATTGCTCTGGTGACCTGTGAGCCAAAAAAATGTACAATCACATGATAACCACATGGGGGTTTCTGCTCGTAAGCATAAATTCTAGGACAAGGAAAGCCACAAATCTGAGTTCTTCAGCTGACAGAAAGCACATCTCTCAGCGTTGACCCTGTTACTCCTGTTGAACACCTGCAACTTATTTTAGCTCTGACTGTGTTTAACAAGGATTATCACACATAGTGGAACTTTCTGGTTGCAGTGGTACTGGTAATGTGTTTGTGTATTTGAGAGCAAAGTGAGGAGGTCAGCAGGAAACCTTGGGGTGCCAGTTGGTCTCAGCGTCAACTGGTTTCAACTGGCAGAGGACGATCTCCACAGCCTGGGCGGGCAAAGAGTGAAACTGCTCTGGGAGTTGGAGGATCTGATGGCATTTAACCTCCTCCTCCTTCCCCACATCAATAAATCGAACAAAGATGGTGGAAAACACACGGTCACCTCTGTCGGGGACAGACAGGATCTTCACCCTGCCACAGGAGAACACAGTTACATTACATACATTTATCTGAGTCTGCAAATCTCCTGTAGGGTGATAAGCCCTTAAGTAATACTTATATTTAGATTCATGTCAGACCTGTGGAAGACCTCGCCCTCCTGCACCGCGTACAAGCCTCCCTCCAGAATGTCCATGGCACCAAGTTTCTTGTCAGCATAGTAAGAAGTCATCTCGGACACCATGCTCTGAAAATCTTCAACCTCTTTCCATAGAATACGGCCGTAGAAAACAGATGCTGTCTTAATGTAGAGAGGCATGACCTGGAAGCATTGGACACAACACAGGTCCAAATTTACTGCAGTGTAGCAACAGATGACACTACAGGTGTTACATTAAAAATATTTTGTAGAAAGAAAAATAAAGGTAGAGTTTTAATCAACAATTTTTGTTGTTGAATTAATAAAGATGAAGGTAGGAAGTGTGTAAGGGGAATAACATACTGCGAGCTTCAAATAAGTCAATCAAAGATCTGATTTATACTTCAATAGATGAGATTTAAATTTAGAAACAGCATGAGCAAGGTAAAACATAAGCTGTATGTATTTTATGTATAACCACTACGAAATCCTGGTGTTGCCCATTCTGGAAGAAAACCAAAGCAGTTAATTAAATTAAATACAAAAATGTGAACGTCCTCACTTCTATGACTCCTGCAGCAGGAAGCACCGACTTATCCAGGTGAGGAACGAATCTGTGACGGTTGGGACACACACTGCTGTCTCTGCGAAAGAAAACATACTAAATCAAATAATGTTCTCCTTTATTTAAAAAAATAATTAATTAATTTGTAATGAACTAGAAAGTTTCTCCAAATTAAGCTAGACACGGGACAGTGGATTTTAATCATCATACATTGATGCAAGAAAAAAAATTAACTTGATTAACGTAAATGTTAATCCATGTTTTTAACTCATGTCACTGAGGTGTGTGTTACCAGGTGTGATGAACAGCTGTAGAGTTTGTTTAGGGTAAAAACTAGTGCTGTCAAAATTAACGTGTTCATTTTGGCGTTTAATTTTAAACAATTAACACGTAAAAAAAAAATAACTCAATTAACGCGGTTTTGTTTACTTCCGGTGGCGGCTAACCCATAACCTTTGGTCACATGCGCGGTCAAACATCTATCCAAACTAAAGGAGAGTCTATGGCGGAAAGATGAATAAGGACGGACTTTTAGGGGGAACATTTCATTTTAAAAAGTTGCCTGACGGCTCGTTGGACAAAAACAAGGCAATTTGCACAGTTTGCAAAGCCGAATTTAAATTCCACAGAAGTAACACGACTTTAACATATCACCTCAAAGCAAAACACCCTGCTGAAATTACCTCCACGGGACCTCGCCAGTCTACACTACAGGAGTGTGGCACTCGTCAGTATATTTCCTCATTCTGGCTTTTTTGCACTGTGCATATGTGCACCTTAAGCCAATAAAATGAATGAATTTAAATATACCTTCTCTGTGTTTATTCTACATTAATTTGATCATTTTACATAAATAAATATTAATTATAAGCTTCAGTCTCAGAAAAATGCAATTCATTTATTGAAAAATTTCTTGCTAAATTAACCGTGATTAATTACAGAAATTTTTGCGATTAATTAGATTTTTTTTTTAATCGATTGACAGCCCTTGCATCCAAGCTGGACTGTTTCTATTCTAACACAGCTTTAGCAGTCTTAGAAGTCCACAGACCATACGCATACTTTGTAAATCATCTTGTCTCATCCAATCAATCAATGTGCATTGCATCTCATGTAAAGTGAGTGAGTTAGTTACCAAAAGGGAGAAATAAGTGAGTCAGACAAAAAAATAAATGATTTAAGGGCCCAATATGATCAATTCACTAGAATCCCGACACATTCATTCACGACCCAACATACAAAAACAAACAAATATCGGAAGAGTCAAATATTCAAATATTCCAGCCCTACTGCACTTCTGATTGAAGACTTACAGGCATAATTCATTGTCATTTGTTTTTGTAAATAGTTAGTAATAGGTTACGTCAATTAATCCATTTACTGACTAACTTTTTAAGCTCTGGGCTGTGGTTCAAAGTCTGCTTGCTCTTCCTGTGTTTTATGGCCATAACAGTTTATAGACAAAGAGCAGATGAACATGTTCTGAGGGTCTCAATATCAAATATCAGTGGAAAGCTGACCTGCAGACTCCAATACTCTTCAGGTAGTTGCAGAGAGCCTGTTGGTCTTCTGTTCCTCCCGGACCACATGGACACCCTCAGCAAAGGACAGCAGCTCAGCAGGCAGCAGGGCGCTGGTTCTCATTAGGTAGCGCAGAACCCCAATAATGTGACAGACGTTCCTCTCTGAGATCAGCAGCACAGACCTGATGACATGAGGGCGGCTCTCTGGCTGATCCTGGGAGGGAACCTTGGAAAAGATATTACAGTAATCACAGATATTTAAACATAAATTTCATGCAGTGCACCTTTTAGATGCACATGTGGTGAAACTGTGCATCTCCTTCTGTAATCATTTATGTGGGAATAGAAGTTTGTCTGTGCTTACTCGTTCAGAAAGGTTTCTAAAGTTCTCCACCATGCAGAAGAGTCGGCTGCCAAAGACTTTGGGAGAATTGGGAAAGCCATAGTGGACGACACAAGTTGCATCTCTGATCCCCAGACACTTCAGACACTCGTTGGTGGTCACTAGAGGTCAAAGGTCAATCACAGCAAAAATAACAGGTGGCAGCACTGTTAATGTTGAGGGAGGACACTACATTTCTCTACTGTTGATAACGTTCTCCATGCTCACCCAGAATAACATGAGTGCCAGGCCCGATGTCTTTGCTCCACTGCTGTACAACAAAGTCAAACTTGTGAGCTTCCCCTGTTAATTTATTCTGGTTCGAATTGGGCTTCAGTCAAATTAAAACTGTTGAAGGTGTGCTGGATTCAGGAATTTTAGGAACCTGTGAGATACAGGAAAAACTATGTCCAATCAAACATGTTAAAAAAAAAGAGAAGAAGCATGTTGCTGATCTGATTTCAGCCCACAGGTATGTAATCATCAACTCTCACCTGAACAGGCTGAGGTTTTTAGTCAGAGCTGCAGCCAAAGACGAATCTGTGTCCTCTGATGAGCCACTGAACATGAGAGCAGGTCAGTGTACTTCAAAAAACTACACATGCTATGACACAACTCAGTCTTACTCTTCTCTCTGTTCAACAGCAAACTGCTCAACTAAACTAAATGTGCACCCACCTCTTTGCATCGACAGTGGATGAGCCTTTATTTGATTGGCTGTCTGGAGACGGCTGTTCTTCTGTGACCTTTACACTTCTGCTGCCTCCCTCAGAGGCCTTCAGCTTGGCTTTGTGCTGTTGACACTAAAGCAGCACAGAAGAGGAGGGATGAGAGAGAAGAGGTGAGGATGTGTGGATATGTCCTGCAGAGCTGACAGTTAACATAGTGAGGAGAGCTGCTGCTGACCTGTGGAGTGTAGGAATCCGTCAGCCAATCACCTGCTCCGGCTACAGACAGATTTTGTGACCTCACTGAGGGTTAAACCAGATTTGTGTCAGTATGAATGTAAAACAGATTCACTTCTTAGCCAAAAATGTTTACTGCAATTTATCACCCGACAGCACATGTGGATGAGTTTACATATACAGACACCCAGTGGGACTGTCATGCTGTCCATGTACGTCTTAAAAATGTGACTGTCAGTGTGTTTACCAGGAGGTTGCTGAGTTTTTGCTGGCAACTTGTTTGAGGTCATGCAGACAGTCTGGTTTAAGATGCTGGAGTTAAACATGACCGGAAGTTAGTCCACCTCGTCCAGCCAAGTGTCGGGAGCTGACTTGCTAATGTAAACTGCAAACTTCTTGGCCACCAGATCATCGTTCACACAGATCTGAAAAATCACCAGGAGAGTATTATGCATTATGTGGAAATATTAAAAACTCTGATAACAAATTAATATTGTAATATAACAAAATATCAGTAAAAAAATAACACGAGAATATAAACAGTAAAGTTACCGTTAAAATTAGATAAATATGCTTATATGTCTTAAAAGGATAAAGTCACACATTAAAGTAGATCTTTTCTGATCTTATCTGTGTTTATATGACAATAATTAATGTAACTTGCTAAAAGGTCTGAGGAGTCAGAGTTCACCTTAATGTCACATAGAGCTCGATGAAAGTGGAGTCTGACTCAGGTTTAAGCAAAACGACCTCCGTCCGAGTCGACACTGATGGAAGGAAGCAAATTTTCAAAGTGACTCAAATTTTACGTTTTTACGTTACATCAATCTCAACACAGTTTAGGAAATGTTACTTTGAAGACCTAAATTCTACAGAAAATAATAAACAGATGTTCATCTATCTGATATGTTGGTCACCTTGCAGCAGGTTGTGCAGGTAGAGTGTAGCAGAGCTATCCCACTCTGTGGACAGACTGCAGAGGAAAGGGATAAAATATCAAGCCGAGAGTGAATTTTATTTTAAATTATGGAAAAAAAAAAGAAAAGAAAAAAATCACAACACAGGGATAAAGCAGGGAAAGAGGGGCTTTAAACATTTTTACATGTAATAAATAGCGTGTATCATTAATCCATTCACAGTTCAGTGGTAAGCAGTGAGCTTGTCTTACACGGGCACTGCCTTCTTCTCATCGACAGACACTCGCAGAGTTATGGGTTTGATTCTCACAAGGTGAAACTTCCTCGCCAAGAAAGGCAGCTTGAGGAAGTCTGGTAAAGCAACTCGGATCCTTGACGGACCGAAACAAGAACACAAAAGTTAGAAATTGAATGACACGGAACAGGAGCTTGAGACCAATAACCTGTTAAAACATGAAATCAAAGCAGGCTTGTATTTGGAATAATTCAGTAAAATGCTAGTGGTCGAGAGAAAGACTGGTACTGTTCTCGTCTTACTGATCTGAGGGGATGATGAGGTGTTCTCCATGGTCGACCAGGAAACAGTGAGCCCAACAGGAGTCTACAACGATAGATTCCACTACAGCCCGACACCATGACTTTATTGCTGACCAGTACACCACACACACCTGAGAGGAAATACAGTATACAGATCTAATCCACCTCCACTCCCATTAAGGTGTCACAAGACGGCGTGGACTACTTACATCATCAGTGTGTGTAAAAACATGGTGTTGCATTACCTGTCCCTCCTCTAACGATGTGGGCTTCAGCTTGCGCAGGTCCAGAGTGACGCTGTGATAGTAAAGGTTCATCTGAGTCAGCAGACGGTTGTATTCTTCTGTGGCCTCTGCGTCACCACAGGGACCCTCAATGACCCGACACCAGAGGCAGGACGGGTTCTCAATCTGCAGAGGCCGAAGAAATATTATGGTACGATTTTACAGAGTCACCTGTTAAATTTCCAGTTATATAATCTGTTTTTTCTTCAACCTTAAAGGCTGTTATAGCAGCATGTTAATGCCCACGGCCTTCGCTCTTAGAATGACATAAATACTGAATATACAAGATGACAAAACACAAAAGCAGCAGTCTCTCTCGTGATCAATTAATCAGAACTAGTATCACCACATCCTTGAGTGACTGTCTAATCATTTCAGCACTACTAACAGTACGTATATTCCCACCAGATGATCGACTATGTACTAGATGATCCAATGGAGACATATTTTGATAATAAATTAGACACATAACACAACCTGTTATCCTGACGTCCACATATCGACAAACTGATGTTAAATTAATGGAGTTTTTCCTCTGTAATAACAGCAAAGCTTGGTTCATTAACAAACAGGAACGAGTCATACCTACAGCCACATTAAAAGTCAAAGCTGTCCAACCCAGACTCACATTTCATTTGGTTTACATGTTACATTTACTGGGGATTCTTCTGTAAACTTACTGACCTTTAAATGATCGTTTTGTTCTATTTAGTCGTTTTGTCTTGTCACAACATAAGGGTGGAGGGAAATTTTATAACCTCAACTTAAGCATGCATTTAAGGAAATTACACAAGCAGAATTGCAACCTAATTTCAAGTCAATTACAGAAAATTACCGACAAAAAAAATAATTAACCAAAAATAAACAAACCCACATAATTCAACATTTTCCAACCTTCCAATGTTTTTCTCGCGCACACCCACAGCACGCACGTTAATTAACCGGTAGCTGATTAACTGCTCACTTACCTTAAGAACAGATATTTCGACCATCGTGTGAGAGTCCTTCAATCCACACTGACGTGCTGAGAACAACCCCGCGTTTGCTGAAGTCCAGTTTATCCCTGAAAGTCAGAAAATAATTTCAAGTTCAGACTGACTTCGACGTTTTTTGTTTTTTTTCCGTGCTAATAAGCGCCTGTCAGCTAGCAAGCTAACGTTAGCTCACTGGCACGACAGTTCTCAAATTTAAAACTAAAAATGTAACTAAATGAAGCGGGAAATTTGGCGAGTATGCGTTTATTCAACGTTTTGCGTTTCTTCTGTTTAGGTTTACAACTAGTTTCATGTGTAAAATGTGTACCTGTGTCCGAGCTTTTGAACAGAACGCTTGAAGACGAAAACGCGGCGTAACGGACTGACACCTGACTCTGATTGTGACCGTTAGGGGTCGCTATGGAGACACCGTTAGGCGACTGTTAGATTATTTTACCTAAAAGATTGAAATCAGTTTGTATCAGAGTTATCCTAACGTGAATAAAATAACATTCAAGTAAAACATATTATGTCTGATATTTTCTAACATGTATCAAACTGCCATGAAATCCCGAAGAGCGGGTTTAGAAGGCCGACAAAGGTCTCAGTACAACTAATCAACTTTTTATAGGAACAAAATTCAAATCATTCTCTCAACTTCAACAACAATTTGACATCCCATCTAAGGATTTGTATGGGCACCTCCTGATAAGACATTATATAACAAGCCATAAAGACATGGAGATGGTCAGTACTTTATCAGTGTTTACTGTACCAATAAAAAACACATCCAATATGTACGAAAGTCACAAAACACAGAAAACTGGGAAATAGGAATAAATATAATAACTGATGATACTACATGGATGAACATATGAGCAGGTTTTCATAAAGGAACTAAGAGACAAAGAATTTGACTGCAAAGTAAAGACCACATATTTTAATACCATCAATATCATCTCTTCATATGTGGGAAAAACTCCAATGTGGCATTATGTTGTGTACAACATTGGACCCACCACACACACTTTTTGGGGACTGAAGAACACGAGACAGAGTATGTAGTGTATATACAGTGTGGATATATTTCTATGTTTAGAGTAGTGCTCAGTAGTTTTTAATATAAAAGCTTATTATGCAAACACACACGGTGTGACTGTATGGTGGGAGGATGTGTTGTCTCTCTTGTCCTGCAGGGGGCGAAAAAGAGACACGTGCTCCTCACCTTCACCAACAAACTGCAGACGAAGAAGAAATGAAGCCGTTCCAAAACGGCTTCATTTCTTTTGAATGATCCAATGGAGACATATTTTTATAATATTTTTAGAACATTTGGGCTACGGACCCGCTGTGGCCAGAGCATAGACATTTATACATAGACGCCGCATTGAGCGCTGAATCGTACGTCGACGTCGCCGCCATATTGTTTCGGGCAGATCTGCCCGTAAACTAATACAAGGAAATGGACTGAACTTTATAAAGCGCCTTTCTACAAAGTGCAAAGTTAATGCCTCTCATACACCCATTCACACACACACTAATATATCTGGGAAACAAACAGGCACCTAAAACAACGTATGTAACTTTTAAAGTGATGATTATAAATGTTTACTCCTTATGTAAGCACCAAACCAACGTATGTATTTTTCTAATGCTGAGTGTTTACAGCTACTAATGTGTGTAACACTGTTACTGTGATGATAAATATTGAAATATTTATATTTAACATTTAATCTGTGTCTATAATAACCAGATCCTGAAACGTAGATGTGACATGAGGGTTTCTGAATAAAGAGCACTAACGTGTACATTACACGTGAACATATATACATACATATATACATACATATAGTACACACACAAATAAACATTAGCATGTTAGCAGGTGTTAAGCTGTTGTTTTAAAGAAACCTTCTGCTTCTGTAGTGGTTTTCAGCCTGCCAGACCTCTTCCTGCCAGAGTTATTTTCTGCCTTTTTGATGGTGTAAGAGACGAGGGCTTTGAGACTCTGGGCCTCACTTCAGACAAAGTTTGGAAAAAGGCGTCACCTCCACCTGACTTAGTTTACTTGCTTAGTTTTGCTAAATTTCTAGATGTCTATGGTGATGCTATTTGATCCCCACCCGACACTCAACAATTGAGCTTAGCCTAATATGTTGTTTGAGATGTTCATTAGTTTCTGACTCTGGGAAAAACGGTAAAATTCCCCAAAACTACAGTATCTCTGAACTCTAGTTTAGTCTCTGTGATCTCCTTTTGACAACTAATGTCATATTTTTTGCTTCCATTCACTGAGACTCCCCTTAAAGAGTCTGTAGCTCCCCTGGGGAGGTCCACCAAACTCACTTTGCAGTATCTCTAAAATAAAGACGTACACACTCATGGTCTGTCTGACCTCCTTTGTTAACAGCCCTTTTTCTTGTCGTTATTATAGCACTATATTGTTTCTTGCAGTGTGATATTGTCCAAATAATGCATCAGAACTGTTTGTTACAACACTACTTTTATACAGACAGGGTTTGTCAGTACTCAAACGTTGTTTAGGAATAGTTTGCAACATATTTCAAGGTTTAATTTACTTCCACTGCTGCAGAACTACAGTTTGTTAACCCATCATTTGTTCCATTATTACTTAATTTTACCTTATTTGACCTCACACAGTTCAAGTTTTCAATCTTCCAACAGTTTTCTGTTTACCATTGTACCATCAAGGTGTTTTAAAACTGTAGGTGAGAAACATGCTGCCACAGAGGAAGAACGTAGTGACAGCTTCATCTGCACAGCTGAGTTCCTCTGGACTGTCATCTTCTTCTGGTTGCTGATGCTCTGGTTTTGTTCCTGTAATCTGAATAAAGCAAAAATCTAAATTTTGTGTGTGAATCGCTCTTAGTCTGGCCCCTCTGCTGAGAACAGTTTGCCTTGGGACACCCGACCAGGATGACTCCAACAACAACACAGCTCCCAGGGTCACAGGAACACGCAAACCTCTCCACCACGATAAGGTAGCGATTCTTGGAGAGGAAACTTTATTGATTTCAATGTTACATTACATTACATCACATCACATCACATTTTACTACATTACATTACATCACATCACATCACATTTTACTACATTACATTACATCACATCACATCACATTTTACTACATTACATTACATTTTACAACATTACACTACATTATATTACATTTTACAACATTACACTACATTATATTACATTACATTATATTACATTTTACAACATTACATTACATTTTACAACATTACACTACATTATATTACACAATATTACATTACATTACATTTTGCTACATAACATTACATTAATCAACTAGATCTTTATCTTGTTCTCCATCTTCTCGATGTCAGAGGAGGGGGAGAAATGTCGGGACCTTCGTTATCATTGAGGACATCCTATTCGTGAGGTTCCTCATGTTCGTCCTCAGTGATAACTGTGATGTCTTCTTCATCGACAGGATGGTCTACATCGGCCTCAAAACAATCTATGATGATGAGGTTGTTGCCATCTTGAACTTCTTCCTCAGGTGACGTACGGTCACAAGAAGCCGAAGTTTTATCTGGCGACTCCTCATCATCATGATTGTCATCGGTCTCGTAGCCATCTATGTCGACTGAGCTGGCCTCCTCTGTTCAGGACTCATCTAGTCAGATGAAGATTACTCCTTCCAGCATTTCCGTGGCTTCGGACTGGATTATATTACATTACACTATATTGCATTTTACTACATTATATTACATTACATTATATTACATTACATTATATTACATTTTACTACATTATATTACATTACATTATATTACATTACACTATATTACATTTTACTACATTATATTATATTTTACTACATTACATTACATTATATTATATTTTACTACATTATATTACATTATATTACATTTTACTACGTTACATTACATTACTTTATAATACATTTTCCTACATTACAATAAATATTACATTTTACTACACTACATTATATTACATTACATTATATTTTACTACATTACATTACATTTTACTACACTACATTATATTACATTACATTATATTACATTTTACTACACTACATTATATTACATTACATTATATTTTACTACATTACATTACATTATATTACATTTTACTACATTACATTACATTATATTACATTTTACTACATTACATTATATTACATTTTACTACATTACATTTTACTACATTACAATATATATCATTTTCCTACATTACAATAAATATTACATTTTACTACACTACATTATATTACATTACATTATATTACATTTTACTACACTACATTATATTACATTACATTATATCACATTTTACTACACTACATTATATTACATTATATTACATTTTCCTACATTACATAATGTTACATTACTTTACATTTTACTACATAACATTAATCAACTACATCTTCATCTTGTTCTCCATCTTCTCGATGTCAGAGGAGGGGGACTAATGTCAGCACCTTCGTTATCATTGAGGACATCCTATTCGTGAGGTTCCTCATGTTCGTCCTCAGTGATAACTGTGATGTCTTCTTCATCGACAGGATGGTCTACATCGGCCTCAAAACAATCCATGATGATGAGGTTGTTGCCATCTTAAACTTCTTCCTCAGGTGACGTACGGTCACAAGGAGCAAAAGTTTCATTTGGCGACTCCTCATCATTATGATTGTCATCGGTCTCGTAGCCATCCATGTCGACTGAGCTGGCCTCCTCTGTTCAGGACTCATCTACAGAAGACTCCTCTTCATCTGATCAGATGAAGATTACTCCTTCCAGCGTTTCCGTGGCTTCGGACTGGATTATATTACATTACATTATATTACATTACACTATATTACATTTTACTACATTATATTACATTACATTACACTATATTACATTTTACTACATTACATTATATTATATTTTACTACATTACATTACATTATATTATATTTTACTACATTATATTACATTACACTATATTACATTACACTATATTACATTTTACTACATTACATTATATTATATTTTACTACATTACATTACATTATATTATATTTTACTACATTACATTACATTATATTACATTACATTATATTACATTTTACTACACTACATTATATTACATTACATTATATCACATTTTACTACACTACATTATATTACATTATATTACATTTTCCTACATTACATAATGTTACATTACTTTACATTTTACTACATAACATTAATCAACTACATCTTCATCTTGTTCTCCATCTTCTCGATGTCAGAGGAGGGGGACTAATGTCAGCACCTTCGTTATCATTGAGGACATCCTATTCGTGAGGTTCCTCATGTTCGTCCTCAGTGATAACTGTGATGTCTTCTTCATCGACAGGATGGTCTACATCGGCCTCAAAACAATCCATGATGATGAGGTTGTTGCCATCTTAAACTTCTTCCTCAGGTGACGTACGGTCACAAGGAGCAAAAGTTTCATTTGGCGACTCCTCATCATTATGATTGTCATCGGTCTCGTAGCCATCCATGTCGACTGAGCTGGCCTCCTCTGTTCAGGACTCATCTACAGAAGACTCCTCTTCATCTGATCAGATGAAGATTACTCCTTCCAGCGTTTCCGTGGCTTCGGACTGGATTATATTACATTACATTATATTACATTACACTATATTACATTTTACTACATTATATTACATTACATTACACTATATTACATTTTACTACATTACATTATATTATATTTTACTACATTACATTACATTATATTATATTTTACTACATTATATTACATTACACTATATTACATTACACTATATTACATTTTACTACATTACATTATATTATATTTTACTACATTACATTACATTATATTATATTTTACTACATTACATTACATTATATTACATTACATTATATTACATTTTACTACACTACATTATATTACATTACATTATATCACATTTTACTACACTACATTATATTACATTATATTACATTTTCCTACATTACATAATGTTACATTACTTTACATTTTACTACATAACATTAATCAACTACATCTTCATCTTGTTCTCCATCTTCTCGATGTCAGAGGAGGGGGACTAATGTCAGCACCTTCGTTATCATTGAGGACATCCTATTCGTGAGGTTCCTCATGTTCGTCCTCAGTGATAACTGTGATGTCTTCTTCATCGACAGGATAGTCTACATCGGCCTCAAAACAATCCATGATGATGAGGTTGTTGCCATCTTAAACTTCTTCCTCAGGTGACGTACGGTCACAAGGAGCAAAAGTTTCATTTGGCGACTCCTCATCATTATGATTGTCATCGGTCTCGTAGCCATCCATGTCGACTGAGCTGGCCTCCTCTGTTCAGGACTCATCTACAGAAGACTCCTCTTCATCTGATCAGATGAAGATTACTCCTTCCAGCGTTTCCGTGGCTTCGGACTGGATTATATTACATTACATTATATTACATTACACTATATTACATTTTACTACATTATATTACATTACATTACACTATATTACATTTTACTACATTACATTATATTATATTTTACTACATTACATTACATTATATTATATTTTACTACATTACATTACATTATATTATATTTTACTACATTATATTACATTACACTATATTACATTTTACGACATTCCATTATATTATATTATATTTTACTACATTATATTACATTACACTATATTACATTTTACGACATTCCATTATATTATATTATATTTTACTACATTACATTACATTATATTATATTTTACTACATTATATTACATTACATTATATTATATTTTACTACATTTTACTACATTACATCATATTACATTATATTACTTTACATTACATTATATTACATTATATTACTTTTTACTACATTACATTATATTACATTACATTACATTATAATACATTTTCCTATATTACAATAAATATTACATTTTACTACACTACATTATATTACATTATATTATATTTTACTACATTACATTATATTAGATTACATTATATTACATTATATTACTTTTTACTACATTACATTACATTACATTATAATACATTTTCCTATATTACAATAAATATTACATTTTACTACACTACATTATATTACATTACATTATATTATATTTTACTACATTACATTACATTATATTTTACTACATTACATTACATTATATTACATTTTACTACACTACATTATATTACATTACATTATATTACATTTTCCTACATTACATAATATTACATTACTTTACATTTTACTACATAACATTAATCAACTACATCTTTATCTTCTTCGTTATCACTGAGGACATCCTATTTGTGAGGTTCGTCATGTTCGTCCTCAGTGATAACAGTGATGTCTTCTTCATCGACAGGATGGTCTACATCGGCCTCAAAACAATCCATGATGATGCGGTTGTTGCCATCTTAAACTTCTTCCTCAGGTGACGTACGGTCACAAGAGTCGTCAGATGAAACTTCTGCTTCTTGTGACCATACGTCACCTGAGGAAGAAGTTTAAGATGGGAACAACCTCATCATCATGATTGTCAGGGGTCTCGTAGCCATCCATGTCGACTGAGCTGGCCTCCTCTGTTCAGGACTCTCCTTCAGAAGACTCCTCATCATCTGACTGGATGTCTTCCACCATCCAGTCAGACGAAGAAGATTACTCCTTCCAGCGTTTCCCTGGCCTTGGACTGGGGGTCCAGTCCTCATCACTGTCCTCCAGGCTCCTCTTACTGGAAACGCTAGTACCAGCAGAGGAGGAGGTGGGATCCTCGATGCTGCTTGAGGACTCAGGCGATGATGTCACACTCCCAACATCATTGCCTTCATCGACCTCATCAGCACCCAGAGGAACAGTGATGTGGCCATCGTCCTCATCCGAGGAACTGATGCCAAAAAAGGCTCTGTCATCATCTGAAGAGCTGAAGGCCGAGGAGCCTTCGCCTTCAGATGAAGAACAGAACTCTGAGAAGGCATCGTCCTCATCTGAGGAACTGGAGAGGGAGTATTCGCCTTCGTCCAAAGAGCTTGAACCAGGGACGTCCTCGTATTCATCAGAAGAGGTGGATCCCTCGTCTTCATCCGAAGGGATGAAGTCGGGGTCACCATCCTCTCCATCACAAGAGGCAGAGCTCTCATCCTCATCCGAAGAGAAGATGTCGGGGTCACCATTCTCTCCGTCAGAAGAGATGGAGCCCTCGTCTTCATCTGAATAGATGAAGTCGGGGTCACCATCCTCTCCGTCAGGAGGAATGACGCCCTCGTCATCAACCAACTGAAAGAGCATGAGAAGTGCCTCTTGCATGAGGACGAGGTGATCTGCAGGAACAAATGAAGGGAAAAGTTGAGTTATAGAGTTCAGTTATAAAGTTGTAAATAGTTAAAAATAGTAATACATCCAAATAACACTTAACAACTTAAATTGAACTCTGTCATAACGTTGTGTGTGAGAAATGAGGACATGACAAAACACACACATGCACACATCAAACGGCTCACACACACACACACACACACCACCACAGTGGTACCAAACATGGACCGTGCACCATCATCATGCAATAACCCTATTACAAAAATATCAATTTAGTTCAACGGCAACAAGTTGTCTTGCTCAGTCTTCCTACAAGCACAAACATGATGACTGAATCGCAAACAAGACAAAGCAGAGACAAACCAGACGACATCACACGCCTACTGAACAAGTCGTGACCGAACAGAGGCATTGCAGAAGAAATTTTAAAACCGTATGACAAAGATAAAAGGTTTACACAAAAATCTAGGTCAACCTCTGACACATGATGTAAAAAAAACAGGATTTTCAGTTATTGAAAAAGTGAAAAACCGCACATACTGCTTACTCCTCAAGTTAACAATAAACTTTTACTAAGTTAAATTAGTTTTTAGGCTGTGGGCCAAGCAAACACACAGGGACATTTTCTTTAACACAGACCAACCATGTAATACATCATTCACTTCATATCACTCCACCATTGTTAACAATCACTCATATTACAGATGTACTATGAAATATAGTTCCTCTTTTAACAGAAACATGTTAAAAATTACTATTTGCCAACTCGTCCAATTTTAAATTACACAGGTTCTGCTCACATATTAGAATAAGAATAAGAATACATTGATATAAGTGTCTTACCCAGAGGCACGACCAGCTCAGGCGGGTCCGGCTCCGCCAGGGCCGGCAGAGGGAGGTCCAGCTCAGCCAGGTCTCCAAGGGACGGGTTGGGTGGTCCGGAGGGAGGCATCTTTCCTGCAGGTGCTTTCTCTTCCTTCGGCCTTTTTCTCCTTGTCTTCCTCCTTTTTTCTTCTGCTCTTCTGGTGCTTCTCCTTCTTCTTTTCGCCTTCTTTTTTCTTCTCCTCCTTTTCCTTCTTCTACTCCCAACTGTAAGTAAAGCTGAAAAAAAAATCCTTCTTCTTCTCCTTTTTCTCCTCCTTCTCCTTCTTCTCCTTCTTCTCCTCTGGGTTGTCCGGTACAGGTGCAAAGTGAGAACGTGCGAAAGGTCAGCAGGCCTTATATGACCTCGTCTGCGCGTCACCGTTCTATTTCCATGGCTACTACGGACGCACGCGCATATACAGTACGTGTGCGTGTGTGCGCGTTAAAGATGCGCTAAATGATGACTTTTCTGATTTTTATTGTTTCCACAACTTCCACTATATGTTTCTATCACTGAACAAGGCAATAACTTCAGCACATACATATCTTGAAAATTAAACACGTACAGTCAGTAGAGTCAGTCAGTAAATCTTATTCTATTGATGTTTGTGCAGGCAGCTATTTTTCTGTTTACTGATGTTTTTGTTTGGCCTCATCATCTCTTTTATGGTGTTAATTTTTAAGATGTAAGTGTGAAGAGTGACTCCTGATTTTACACTCAGCTATTAATATTTTTAAAATAAACATCTCACCACCTCATTTTACTTTTTTACTTCTTTTTTTTTTGTTACACTTTTTAATTCATTCAATAATGGCCTTAGATGAGTTTGAACACATCGGCACAGGTTTGAGTATTATTATAATGTATTATCATGCCTATGTATTTTTATTATTATCATATTATTCACGTATGAGAGAATGCAGCATTGCTTGAGGTAATTGTTATTAAGGATGAAACGTCCTATACTGCCATACTGTTCTCATCTTCTCTGGTACATATTTGTCCCAGACAGTCTTCTCAGTAAGTCTGAGCGATGCAGAGAAAGATTAGTAGGCATTCCTCCACAGTCCTGCCCTGCTGTATGCAATTGATTTCTCTATTCCTGTATTGCTGTAAGTATAGCGTACAGTCTGGGCACTCACAGTAATAAGACCACACAGGCCCTCAGACAACACTCACCAGCAATGCCCCCCCCGGATTAAGCAATTCTACTGTAGTGTGGATCCTTATGCTAGTTTAGACCCAAGGACAATACAGTAGAGGTGAAGATGATGTGTCTGTGTGTGTGAGAGAGAGAGGCAGTGGACAGGATAGGGCAACTCAGAGGGTGAGGGAGAGAGAGGGCTGGATGAAATTGAGAGGAGAAAAGAAACGATCGCTCTGATCTTTACCTGGATATATAAATTTCAGTTTTCATAGGAGGATCTTCATATTTATAGGCGTAGGAACATGTTTAAGCGTGCAATGCTTGAATTTCAGAAATGAATCCATTTAATGCATCCATTAATCTGTTCCTCTACAGTGAGGACAGTAATCAACAGTAATCCTGCTTATATTAACGACAATATACAGTATGTATATGTATATATATATTTATATATATATATATATACATACAGTAATCAACAGTAATCCTGCTTATATTAACGACAATATACAGTATGTATGTATGTATGTGTATATATATATATATATATATATATATATATATATATATATATATATACACACACACACACACACACACACACACACACACACACACACATACATACATACATACATACATACATACATACATACACACACATACATATAGTACACACACATTTATATGTGTGTGTGTGTGTGTGTACTATATGTATGTATATATGTTCACGTGTAATGTACACGTTAGTGCTCTTTATTCAGAAACCCTCATGTCACATCTACATTTCAGGATGTGGTTATTATAGACACAGATTAAATGTTAAATATAAACATTTCAATATTTATCATCACAGTGTTACACACATTAGTAGCTGTAAACACTCAGCATTAGAAAAATACATACGTTGGTTTGGTGCTTACATAAGGAGTAAACATTTATAATCATCACTTTAAAAGTTACATACGTTGTTTTTGGTGCCTGTTTGTTTCCCAGATATATTAGTGTGTGTGTGAATGGGTGTGTAAGAGGCATTAACTTAAAGCACTTTGTAGAAAGGCGCTTTATGAAGTTCAGTCCATTTCCGTGTATTAGTTTACCGGCAGATCTGCCTTATCCAATATGGCGGCGCCGTTTACGTATCGCGACCAACGACCAACCCGCTCAATGCGGCGTCTATGTATATATGTCTATGGTCTATGGGCCAGAGCGGCTCATCTTTTCTCCGGAAGTGGATGTGAACAAGTAGTCCGTAACCGGAAGTGCAGAAGTTCAGCGTGAAAATCCCCTATAAACCAGCGTGTTGTTGTCAGTCAGCTGAAGGGTTTTGGGATCGACCAGGAAGTGCGGTGGGTGGAGGAGTGAGAGGAGAAGCAGACGTCGGAATAAAAACGGAGAGTAAAAGTTGATTTGAACAGAGTGCATTGTACATTGATATTGTCATTGGAGTGTAGAAAGTAAGTAGATATCTACAGAGAGTAGATTGTGGGGGTATCGGCCGACGGCCTGTATAGGTCCGGTAGCGGTACCCTAGCGCTGCTTTCTGTAAGTGGGTGTAAAATGGAGGGAAAGGAGGTGGACGGAGACAGTTACAACAGTATGGAGATGAGTGAAGAGGATTATGAGGTTGATAAAGGTGGTAGTGAATGGGAGCAAGTGGGGAGAGGAGGAAGGAGTAGAAGGGCAAGTGGGAGAAAGAGAAAGAAGGAAGATAAAGACAGTGTGGAAGGCACGGAGAGTGAGGGGCAGGGAGATGAGGCAAAGAGTGGGAAGAAGGGTTCACTTAATGTAGTGGTGAGGTTTGAGGGAGAAGGGGGAGTAAAGAAAATGGATCCACTAAAAATCACAAAAATAATCAGAGCACAAGTAGGAGAAGTTAAGTATGCTAAAGTGTTAGGTGATGGGAACTTGCTAATTGGATGTAACACAGAAACACAAGTAGGAAAAGCTCAGAAAATGTTGAGTGTAGGAAAAATGAAGGTTATAAAAACAGTGAAAGTTGGAGAGAAGAGAAATGATGGATGTAAGGGAGTGATAACAGGGGTTCCCCTGGGTATCAGCGTAAAGGATCTAGTGGGAAATCTAAGAGTGAGGAATACAACAGTTAAAGATGCTAAAAGAATGACAAGAGGACCTGAGAAAAAGGAATCAGAAACAGTAGTAGTAGAGTTTGATGCGAGAGCTATCCCAAGAGAACTTTATTTTGGATTTGTAAAATATAATGTGAGAGAGTTTGTCCCAAAGCCAACAAGATGCTTCAAATGTCAGGAATATGGACATATTGCTAATCAATGCAAAGGGAAAAGAAGGTGTGCCAGGTGTGGAGGGGATCATGAATATGGGAAATGTGGGACAGGGGTGAAACCAAAATGTTGTAACTGTGGAGGAGAACATAGTGTAGCATACTGGGGATGTGAGGCTCTGAAGAGAGAAATAACAGTACAACAAATAAAAGTAAATGAAAAAGTATCTTATGCTGAAGCTGCCAGGAGAGCGGGACAGGGGAAATCCAGTGGCAAGCAACAGAGTAAAGAAAAACAAGTGATGTGTGAAGTGACAAGTATTGTGCAAGAAGTTGAAAAGAAAATGATGGAGGAGAAAAAGAGGTTGGTGACATTCATAGCAGGAGTCATTAATGCGACCGCAGATGTTAAATCCAAAACAGAAAGGATACAGATCATAGTAAAAGCAGCAATACATCATCTGGACATGAGAGGGATAAGATGGGAAGAGGTAAGAGAAGAATTGAGTGTTCAGGCCAGTCAAGAAACATCATGTATTGGATAATAGTATTAATGATAATCATACAGTGGAATGCAAGAAGCTTAATTGCTAATGGACAGGAGTTAAAACAATTCATCTATAGTCAGCAGGAAAAACCAGAAATATTGTGCATCCAGGAATCCTGGTTAAAACCAAATTTAGATTTCATTATTAAAGGATATGTGGCAATCAGAAGAGACAGGAAAGAAGGGACAGGAGGTGGATGTGTCACGTTTATAAAAGAGGGCATTGCTTATAGGGTTATTGATATTGGAATCGAGATGGAGAGTATTACAGTAGAAGTATGGATAGGAAAGAGGAAGCTGGCAATAATAAATTTTTATAACCCATGCAGACAGTTGGACATTGTACAATTGGAAGCAATGGAAGGTAAAAGCAACGGGAACACAGTGTGGTGCGGAGATTTTAATGCGCATAATACACTATGGGGGAGTGAGAAGAATGACCGCAATGGGGAGATAGTTGAAGAACTGTTGGATGGAAAGAATCTGGTGTGTGTGAATGATGGGAGAGGGACAAGAATAGATGTAAATACTGGAAAGGAGTCAGCTTTAGATTTGACAATAGTGACCAATGCATTAGCCCCATTATGTGAATGGAATGTATACCAAAAAGGGACTATAGGAAGTGATCATTATCCTATATATAATAGAATAAATTTAACAACAGTACAGGTCACGGAGAGAGTAAGGGGAAGATGGATATTAGAAAAGGCTAATTGGGATGAATTTATGAAGGAAGGGGAGGAAAATCTATCTCAGATTAGTGATGATATGGAAGTGGAAATGATGGATAGGGAAATAAAGCAGGGGATCATATCAGCAGCAACCAACTCTATTCCTAAAAGTACAGGTAGGAAGATGAATAAGGCAGTACCATGGTGGGATGAAAAATGTAAACAAGCAGTAAAGAACAGAAACAAAGCGTTTAAATTAGTTAAAAGATACCATAACTTTCAACACCTGATCCAGTATAAGCAAGCACAGGCAGTTGTAAGGAAAACAATTAGACAAGCAAAGAGGTCGTATTGGAGGAAGTTTTGTGGGTCAATTGGGAGCAACACTAAGATAGGAGAGGTTTGGGGAATGTTGAAAAAAATGGGTGGAGATAGAAAGGATTGGAGTTATCCAGTCCTAAGCTCTGGAAATAAAGTAGCTGTAACCAATAAAGAAAAGGCAGAGTTAATAGCTAAGACTTTTGTTGATGTGCACAGTTCAAATAATTTAACAGAGGAAGGAAGACAGGGCAGGGACAAAACTAGAAGTGAAAACAGGGATGTGCTAAAAAGGAAGGATAGTAGGGGAAACGAATTAGATGTCCCATTTACCATTGGAGAAATGAAAAGAGCAATAGCCAAAACAAGAAGGAGTGCACCAGGTAAAGATCAAATATGTTATACTATGATTAAACATCTAAGTGAGGGGGGATTGGTGAAAATATTAACATTATACAATAAAGTCTGGAAAGAGGGTAAGGTCCCACGAAGTTGGAAGGAGGCGATAATAATCCCAATCAGGAAGCCTGGAAAAGATCCAAGTAAGTCAATAAACTATAGACCCATAGCACTTACATCACATATAGGTAAAATAATGGAGAGAATGATCAATGAGAGACTAATGTATTATATTGAAAAAAGGGGGTTGGTGAGTAAATATCAAAGTGGATTTAGAAGGGGTAGGAGCACAATGGATCCAGTATTGTGTTTAGAGGATGACATCAGGAAAGCACAGGTAAATAAAGAAACGGTGGCAGCAGTATTCTTTGATGTAGAAAAAGCCTATGACATGTTGTGGAGAGAAGGTTTGATGATAAAGATGCATCAAATGGGAATTGAGGGAAACTTATTTAACTGGGTTATGGATTTTTTAAGGGAAAGAGTTATTCAGGTTAAAATAGGATCAGAGATATCAGAAAGCTATATTGTAGAGAATGGTACGCCGCAGGGGAGTGTTATAAGTCCTACACTATTTACAATAATGATAAATGATATATTTGATAATATACCTACAGGAATGGGAAGATCTCTGTTTGCAGATGATGGGGCATTATGGAAGAAGGGAGGCAACATAGACTATATAGTTAAGAAATTACAGGAAGGGACAGATCAAGTGGAAAAATGGGGAGCAAAATGGGGCTTTAAATTCTCGGTGGAAAAAAGCAAAGTAATGTTCTTCTCAAAAAAGAAAATCAGTGAAGATAAAAAGTTGAACTTATATGGAAAGAATTTAGAAAGAATAAACAGCATGCGATTCTTGGGATTGATTTTTGATTCTAGAATGACATGGAAAGAACATGTGAAGGGAATAGTTAAAAAAAGTAAGGGAGTGTTAAATGTTATGAGATGCTTGACTGGGCTAAATTGGGGAGCGGATTTTATGTCCTTAAAATATATATACGTAGCGCTAATAAGATCTAGAATAGACTATGGCAGTGTGGGATACGGATCAGCAGTTAAATCGGTCTTATCACAGCTAGATATTATCCAATCACGAGCAATAAGAATATGTCTCGGTGCAATGAAAACGACTCCAGTTTGTTCCCTTCAGGTGGAAGCAGCAGAAATGCCATTATGGATAAGGAGAAAGCAGCTTATAGCCAATTACTGGATACATTTAAAAGGACATGAGGAAGACCATCCAACAAAGAGAGTATTGGAGATGTGTTGGGAAAAGGGGAGAGAGCAAAAATCAAGCTTTGGGTGGGTCAGTGAGGGAATAGTAGAGCAACTAAAAGTAAAGGAAATAGAAGTCAGCCCAACAGTTTTGTGGACAACAATACCTGAATGGACATTACTCGAAGCAAGAGTAGATCTAAAACTATGGGACATTAAAAGAAGAAATAAAACAGTGGACCTGGTACAAGAATTTTATAACTATACTGATGAAAAGTATGGGGAATATATTTATTTATATACAGACGGATCAAAAGAACCAGCAACAGGAGTAACAGGTGCAGCAGTGGTGATTCCTAGTCATAATAACAAAGTCTTAAAAAGAACTTCAGATCATTTAAGTGTATATGCAGTGGAATTATGTGCAATAGTTTTGGCAATAGAATGGGTAGAGGGCAGGGCAGATAGGAAGATAATCATATGTAGTGATTCAATCTCATCACTCTTGAGCATTAAAACCAGATCAGCAAAATCACATCAGGAAATAGTATATGAAATACTGTTAAGGACATCCAGATTAGCACAGCAGGGGAGGGAAATAACGTTCATGTGGGTTCCAGCTCACTTAGGATTAAAAGGAAATGAAATAGCAGATCGAATGGCAAAGGAGGCAGCAAAGAAAGAAGAGGTGGAATTGAAAGTTAAATTATCAAAAACAGAAGGGAAAAGTTTAGTATGGAAAGAAATAATTAATCAATGGAAACAATATTGGAAAAGCCAGGAAAAGGGGAGACATTTATATAAATTACGAGAGGAAGTGGGAGAGGTGGGGTGCTGTGGAGGCAACAGAGTGGAACAGGTAACCATGAGCAGACTAAGAACAGGGCACAGTAGATTAAATAGCACACTCAACATAATAGGGAAGCATCAAACTGGGCTATGTAGCTGTGGAGAAAGAGAGACAGTGGAGCATGTGATAGTGGAATGTCATGGATATGATAGGGAGAGAGAAGAGATGATGGCAGGGTTGCGGAGGATAGGAGCAGTGGAAAAAAATTTCAAAAGTATAATAGAATGTGGGAAATGTAGCAAAGGGAGGAAAATTGTTATGAGATATCTGGTTTTAACTGGGTTAATAAAAAGAATATTAAAAAAAAAAAAAAAAAAAGAAAAGAAAAAAAAAAGAAAAGGAAAAGTAAAGTAAAGAAGGAAAGTCCAGAAGATGGCGGTATATGCAACCATATGGATGCCGACTGCCGTAAAACACCAAAGAAGAAGAAGAACAGTCAGCTGAAGTTAGTGTTTTCAACTCGGCCGCATGGATACAGTTCATTTTGTACATTCACTGTCTAGAGAGAGTTAAATAAATACAGTGAACAGCGTTCAGCTTCATGGAGACTAAAGCGGCTGTTGCGGTTCCTCCTTACGGACATGTCGTTGCCAGCGAGAAGTGGAGAAACTCATCGCTTATTCAAAGCTTAAAAGGTAATTAAGTATTTTATTGGAACACTGAATTAAAGGCCTGTCAGCATAAAACATTAACAAGCTAAACGTGTGCCAAACGCCATTAAAAAAAACATAAAAACATTGATACGCGACTTGTTTCTGTAGAGCAAATAGATACTCGTATGACATGAATGTACACATTTTGTGTTCAATGAATTGTCATTGTAAAAAAAAAAAGCTGTCAGCAGGGAATAGTGTCAGAAAACTTTTCACAATAAAGTAAGCGTCATAACAGTCTCATGAGTCTGAATTTAACGTGAATATTGTGTTCTTGTGACTATTTGATTAGCTTTTTAATGAGTCCCCTGAGTGGAGTTTTGTGTGAAAGAAAGCCAAAGTCATTCCACTGATGATATCTTCTGTGTTTTGGACTGTTGGTAGGACAAAATTAGCTTATTATTTGATTTAATAAACGCGCCAGCTTTCGGTTTGGGAAACGTTGATTGGCCTTTGTGACATTTTATGGATCAAGCAATTAATCCAGAGACATATGAGTTAATCAGTCATTGTTAGTTGTTGTTTATGCCTTTGTTGCATGCATGTATTTAGCCAGATTAAAGTTTAACCTAGTATACCCACTTCTACACCTATTTAGTGTGCTTTATGTAGCCTCTGGTATGTGATGTCTATATTTGTGACTCTTTTAGCCAGTCAACTAAAAAAATGTCACAGCAGATTGAAGAATGGCATGATCTTGTCTGCATATTAATAAAAATAAAATATAAAATAAAAATGTTCTCAATGTAAAGAAAATGCTCTAATAAATAAGCTCTACTCTCCCATCTGCTGCAGGTGGAGGTGTGAAAATCCACTTTGAGAATGAGCTCGGTGTGGCAGATTTCCACCTGCCCAACAAAAGCTCCATCCTCTACTTGTCTGAGTGTGACATCATAGCAGGAAACGGCTACAAGAGGAAACTGGTTCGCTACAGAAATGTGAGTTTAATTAACGAGACGAGGGACAAAGCAGTTTTGATAACTGCTTCCCTGTGCTGTTGTGTGTGATATGAATGGTGTCTGTCCTGTTTTAAAGAGCAGCAGTAGTTTCCAGGAGTTGGTGCTGGTGGAGAACACCAGACTCAGTGAGCAGTACTTCCCTGCTGTGCAGAAATTTGTGCTGTTTGACCTCGGCCTGACTCTACTTCCGGTCAGCGGGCAGGCTGAGGCCTCACAGCTCATCGCTCAGATCGTGAGTAGTGAATTAATTCTAAAAAATGATATTTTTTTGTGTCTGGAATGAATATTTGGTTTACAACGGAAATCTAGATGTATATCTTTTAATCTTTCCTGCCAGCTGAACTAAGGTGAACCCGTAGTACTAAACTAATAGTTGTCATCCACTGCCAAAGAAAGTTGAGGGTAACAGCCTGCAGGTGTCGGGTTGACAAGATGTCTGTTGGTTTTAGCATAAAAGAGTCAAACTCAGATCTTTGGTGTGAAAGTAAGCTCTCTGCCTAAACCTCTCGTAGTAGTACACTTTGCTGACTGATGCTGATCTTCCAACCTGCTCTAATCTTCTCCAGGTTCACAGAGATGGCAAGGAGAACCCCTTTAGGAGGAGGACTTCATCTCAGCTGCTGGACCCGCTGGTCCTGGCTCTAGTGCAGCAGGTCCCTGGGGTCGGCAGGGTCAAAGCTCTGGCCCTGCTGCAACATTTCTTCAACATCCAGCAGCTCTGTAACGCCACCCAAGCAGAGCTGGAGCCCATAGTGGGTCAGGCTTCAGCTCAGCAAATTCATAGTTTCTTCCACAGACCCACGGGTGCTGGATCCTGAAGACTCAACTCTAGGTCTTGTTTAACCAGGAAGGTTTGGACTTAATGATAATGCAGATTAATTTCAGTTCACAAGGACACACATTCTTTGAAAGAAAAGATTGCAATGACAAAACAATCTAACTTTGCAGCATTTTTCAAGTGTGCAACTGTAAAGTACAATATTTTTTACTGTTGGCTATGTGTGAGCTGCAATGTTTGTGAGATATTTCAGCCTGGGCCAAAGTGGAGGACCAAAAGACCAACATTTCTATTTATAGAGCAACGCAGCTAACATGGCTGCTGAATTCACTGCTCTTTGTCATTTTATGTGCACTCTCCACCTTTGCATTCAAAATAAATACATAAAGCTATTAGATCAGTTGTCTAAACTCACTGTTTAATCTTTGAACATTTTCACATATCAGCAACCTGTATTTTTCTAACTCACAGACGTAATGGGGTATTAAAGATTGTCATCTTAAGTCTTGTCTGAGAACAGCTGATGGTGTTTTTAATTCCATGATTCGGTGTAATTAGAAACACCATCAGTGTTTTTTTTTTCACTTTTGGTATCCATGAAAAACAAATAACACAATTAGACAACAAAAACATTATTTTGATTTTGTTTATTAAAAAATTAAAATAGAAAAGCAAATGCTTTTTGTCTCATTTGGAAACTTCTCTTCAGTAATTTGTGGCAGTATGAAACAATTAAATAAACTACTAAAATTATACAATGAGTAAACAATAAAAAATGTTTAAATTCGGTTCCCAGACATTTTAGGAATTTGCAATGTTTTTTTTGTTTTTTTTTTCTGATCATTTTACATTTATTACGTAAAGGAGTAGATAAATGCTGCAGAATCAACATCTTAAAAAGACCAGCGGTGGTGTTTAGCTCAGTTGGTAGAGAATCCACCCCATGTGCAAAGGCTCAGTCCTTGCCACGGAAGCCCAGGGTTCAATCTGACCTGTGGCTCTTTCCCGCATGTCATCCCCCATCTCTCTCTCCCCACATTACCTGTCACTCTTCAAGCCGTTTCTGTCACATAAAGATAAAAAAAAAATCTAATCAGGCTTCGACTTCAGAGACTGTATGTCATTTAGTAATTTAGCTGAATGACACACAGTCAAGGACTTTCTCATTTAGAATTTAATCAACAAAATTACACTTTTTTTTTTCCAGCCATTGCTCTGGCCAGTTCTCCAGCAGCTCTAAAACATCGGCCCCATAGAGCTTCATCTCAGCAAATCCACAACGTCTTCCACAAATTCACTGCTACTGGATTCTTAAGGCTTGGTTCTGGCTCTTTATTTAACTAGGAGGGTTTGGGTAAAAGGATAATGCAGTTTTTAAACATTACACTGATAATCTTTTGACCCCATCCTAAATCCCATTCAGTCTCCCCTTTAACCTGGACTTTGTAATACTGGGAATGTGGATTGTCTGGGAAATCCTTCCACACGTCACGGTTTTGAACTTGTTTCCCATCATCAGAAAGTTTAAGTCAGAGGAGCCTTAATATGAGTCTCATTTTTTTCAAGTTTAAAATGTTGCAACACCTACAACAGCTACTGAGTCCAGCTTGGTGGAGAACAATTAGTATCCGTGCTAAGAAAGTAACTCATTTTGTTATTGGCTTTAGCGCTAGTGAGATGATTGTTGTCCTCTCTTGCTATTTGGCTATCATTGGGCAGTGTTTCGAAGATTGAACTCCAGTAGGTGGACAGTTTAGGACATTGCCAGAATAAGTCTGCTATAGAGACAGGTGAAAATCTGTATCTGTCACAGGTAGAACATACATCTGGGAATAAGGTTGGCTATTAATTTATTCATTCTGAATAAACATAGCATTTACTCTTGAAATAAATAGTCCTTTTACTAATTTCTCTCCAGATGTGTATTTGTTGCATCACTGTCAACCGTAATGGGGCTAAAACTTTCCTTGTACGTGAATGTATACATATTCATAGATCCTATTCAATTCCTCTATAGTATGCTGAGTGTTTATCACCACTTGTCATGCTACAGTTAAAATATGAACAGGTAAAGAATCATCCAAGGGGAAGAGCAGTAGGTCTGTTCCTCCCAGTGTCCTTGAACGCATCATGCTGAGTCCAGGGTATTTAACATTCTACCCTGGACAGCGGCAGGTTGTTGCGCAAGCGCAGCCCATTCAGTCTGCATGAATACGGAGTGAGGACAGGAGCTCTGACAGTACTGAGACTGGGTGGACACAGTGGATTGGACGGACCGGACCGGACCCGGGCAGGCGGACATGGATGGACAGAACGGCAGCAGCAGCATCTGCTCCCGGCCGCACGGTACCGTGGCGGACGGCAAGAAGAAGAAGAAGAAAATCCCCGACAGAGTAACTCTGAAGAAGGAGATCGGGCTGCTGAGCGCCTGCACCATCATCATAGGTGAGGCAGGAAAACAAGAGAGAGCTGCCACTTGGGATCAGCTCAGTCTTTAACTCTATCACTGCAAAACTTCTAAAAACAAGTTTGGCTTTAAAAAAAACTGCTGCAGGACTTCACAATAAGTGTTAAAATGAAGCTTCAGTCCCAGGGGGACTTGTAATAGATAGACTAATTAAGAAAATCAAAGTTATGTGGCATTGATCATGAGAAAATAGGGACTCCATGTTTGTTTGCATGTGGGTTCACATCAAACTGAGTTGTAGTGCTTACGTGGCTGAATATATAAAGTCCAGAAGCTGGTGGTCAAGCAGAAGAACATTGTGTGCTGGAGCAGAATGAACAGCAGGGACCTTTAAACACACCTAAGCACAGTAAATGTGAGCATCATCCAGGCTGGAGGGAGGGAGTGTGGGGGCCTGCAGGGAGTCAGGCTGCATGCAGAGGGCCGGCTGCACTACTCTGCTCCTACAAATCACTGATTGTATTAATATTACCAGTATGCAGAGCAGAAGGGTGATGGAGAAATGTCAGTGTGAATGTATCGGTTGTCCGGTTTCCTCTGGATTCAGCTTCAGTCTTTTCCACAGTATTTTATTATTAAGACCACAGGAATTACTATTTTTATTAAAGTTTAAGAAACTTTTAATGTGATGGATGGAAGTGATTTATGAACATCTTAAATGTGGTGGTTTTAAGGTTTTTATTCTCTATAGATCCTAGTTGACCCCAAACTGGATTATTAACCTCAGAGGAGCCCAAAGGCACTGTTCAAGTTCACTGTGTGGCCACTGCATCATAACCTGATGTTGGGGCCTCAGTTACAGCCTGGTATTGCATTTAATATTTTAGTTTATTTTTTACTGAATGTAATCAAATGACCATACATTGCTTACTGATACATACTCAGTGCATATAGAGTGGGAGACACTGGGTGTCAGTAGGGGCCCACTGATAATTTTTTACCAAGGGCCCCTCATAGTGTGCTAACGTTACGGAGTCCTGCACTCTAAGTGTTCTCTGAAGCCTTAGATTCAACTCCTGTCAGTTGGAAAGTTGCTAATTTGTTATAAATCTTAAAATTCGGCCTTTAAGTATTAATTAACTTTGGTATAATACAGTTGCATCAGCATCCTGCTTTATTAGCTGGTCTTGTGGCCCATGCCTTACAGGGCCAAATCTAGTTTTAAAGCACCCCTAGCACAGAGATAGACATTTATACAATAATTGGACTGTCAGAGTGTGTAAAATAATTTGATTTGTTGAGCAAACAATATAATTGAAATTGGAGAAGGCTGAGATGAAGCCACTATAGAAACTGACTGTAGAAAAGCTGGATTTTATTATTTACTATCATCTTTTCAGTATTTTCCTAAAACAGAAGCGCCACTGTATTTATTTATTATTTTTTTGCAAAGATTACTAAAACAAGAGGAGCAGCAGGACGTTGTACGTGGATTGAGTCAAAATAAAGTGTAACACTGTGGCTCATTGATGTTGTAATAAATGACAGCGGTGCAAACACAAGCCAGGAGATCAGAATCAGTTAAGCAGTATATATTGAATCAGGCAGAGAAGCTGAATCTCCTGAGGCTGAGTAGCAGTGTTGTCTGCAGTGAGGGAATGCCCGGACGTGTAGGGCTAGTTGTGGCCAAAATCTAAAAACTGGAGCAGAGGATGAGATGGGTCTGGATGTGGTAGATCCAACAGGAAGCAGGGTTAGTAACAAAGTTGATCTAAAGAAAAGACGTCAAAAAGAGTTGGCCGTAGCGTCCATTACCACTTGGGAAACTGACAGATCTGACGGAGTCTGGAATCTGGTGGGTGAGCCAGGTCCTGATACTTACTGTACTGGCAGGTCATGAGGGCATGACATAAAGGGGAAGGGGAAGGAAAAACACTAAAAGCAGGACACAAGGCCTAAATCCTAACAGTTTAGACTGAAAAGCAGTTGACAAGATGAGAGTCTTCTTCTTACTGAGCCAGCTGACTTCCTGTTAGCTCCCCACACACATGAATGATAGGAAATAATTTGATGATGCGGCTCCTCTAATCTTTCCAAATGTTATTGGATTGAATGGATCAAATTCTGTTGATGCAATAATTTCAGTGTTTGTGTGTGTGGATGTCTATAGACGTTCCTTTTCTCATGGTTGTACTCAGGAAGACTTTTGGGTCAGTGTGTGTCACATAATACTGCAATGTACAGCTACTATACTCTAGATTTAGCAATGACAGTATGTAATTAATTGACAGAGTTTATGGTCTCAGTCTCTAGTTTCAAATCTACCATGCAGCATGATGTTCATTTTGTAAATGATGGTCCCAATTAGAGACAAATAGAAGATAAAACATGGCATGCTTCAGGGTGTGGCTACATAGGATGCCATTTCTTCTTGCTTGAATACACCTTTAAAACCAAACACAGCCCAACTTGCACTATGTCACCCATAAGCTACAAATATGTTCACTTATTGCTCCAAAAACAAGATAGCAGCTTAAGGCATTATGGTGTCCACGAATCAATGGGTGACCAAAGGTGGGTTTAAATTCAGGGTTAATCCTTTTAATTAATTAATTAATTAATTAATTAATGTGCAACAGTGTGGCTGATGTAACTGCTGCACTCAGCAGGTTATCCATTAAATGCAGGGTTAGGGGGGTTGATCTCAGCTCCTCTTGTCCACACTGAACCCTGCATTATTACTGATGGTCAGACCAGCACCTTGCATGATAGTTTGCTGCCATCAGTGTACGAATGGGTGTAATGAAAGGCAAAATGTAAAGTTCTGTATATGCTTTATATAGAATTTCTATATAAATGCAGTGGATTCACTGTTTGCAGACTTGTTATTTATCTATAAGAACTAAATGCAGTAGGAGAGCAGATGGCTGCAGGATCTTGCTTAAGGCTTGTCTAGTAGTTGCACGTTACGTCCTTCTGAGGTCTGACCTGCAGCCTCCTTAGTTTTTGGTGCAGGTTTTTTGCTAACTGGGCCACCTCTCCTTCTCAGCTGTTGTTGCTCACTCAAGGCGGACATTTTTGTAAAAATCCTTCTCGAGAACAAGAGAAAGGTCCTGTGTGCAGAATGCTGAAGCACCTTTCCATTCAAAGAGAGGACTGAGTGAACAGACTGGCTGCTCTGCACACTGGACCAGGCTCAGCATCAAGAGTCATGTGCCACTAGATTACATTGAATCGAGTTTTTTTCTGTAAACCTTCATCTACACAACACCAGTCTGTTTTTGTCCTGCGTGTGAATTTTAGGAAGCTGCAGGAATAAACAGATGTAGAAGGTGAGTCGGTCACTTCCCACCTCTGCAGCCCATGGTAGATAATTTATGTCTCGTTATGTAATGGATGTCTGTGCCACTTGGCTGCCTTCTGCCGTGCTACTGGTAGCGCTGTAGTCTGAATGTGTCGGATCTGCTGGTACTCTACACTGCATACTGAAGCTCTGGGCAGGAGGGATTGTCCCGGCCTGAGTGATGGCCTTTACCTCCTTCTCTAACTCACTCTGTTATAGAGCTCTTTGTGTTTTAATGCCCTCTGTATAAACTCAGCAGGGAACAGTTTGGATTGTGTGACTTGGGTTACTCAAGAGTCTCAATGGGTCACTGGTGTTTTTAATGTCGGAGATGTTCAGGGTGACGTGGAGGGTGAAAACCCTCCAAACAAGTCACGTGAAATGCACACGTGCTGTGTACTATATATGTGTAAACATGTTTACACTGAATGTACAAATTTCAGTTCATAGGCTAGATTAATGTTTCTTTATTTTTGTTTGAACATCTTCAACATTTTCATTTTGTCCCTGCTATTATGTCTGATATTTATTTCAGAAATTAAAAATGTAATTATATTCAGATTTTTGTAAGTCAAACGATCAAAAAGATAGTTTAGTATTTTGAAGTGAGGTTGTATGAAGTACTCCATTCGCCAGTAAGCAGCAGTCGAATCGAAAATGTAAACCAATGTAGTACTGAATGACATGTTCATTGTTCAAGAAACCTGTTGTATCGACCCACTTCAAAATACCCAAACTATCCCTTTAAGATTTTAAGCTTGTTACTTGAATATTTACATCAGAATTTGACAAACAGATATAAACAATTATCTGTCTGATCATCTTGTATATTTTTTTTAAACACCAAATTGATAAGGTATCTTGTTTTTTATGACTTATTTTTAATATGGGCAGATTCCATCCGATGATGTGATATGATCAAAAGCTGTGAGCTTTTTTTGTCAAGTGTCACAATGTTTTGATTCTGTCAGATCTAAAGTCATCCAGTTTGTGACTGGAGTCCTACATGCAAAGAGACAAAGGGTGACAACACGTGTGAGAAGTACATTTTCCTGAAGCTCAACAATGACTGTCCAGATTTAATGAATTCCCTTTTATCTGTTTATATGGAGACCTCATTTTCTCCTGGTGTTAACATTCAAAGTTCTGTATTCCGTATCTTATACCTCCTTCCTCCTCTCCTCAGGTAACATCATCGGCTCCGGGATTTTCATCTCCCCAAAGGGGGTCCTGGAGCACTCGGGGTCAGTTGGTTTAGCATTGGTGGTTTGGCTACTAGGAGGCTGCATCGCTGCCTTGGGCTCCCTCTGCTATGCTGAACTGGGCGTCACCATCCCCAAATCTGGAGGAGACTACTCCTACGTCACAGAGATATTCGGTGGTCTGATGGGGTGAGTGAAGAGAGTCTATGGTTGTGTCTGAAAATTGCAACCCTTATTCAGTATGCGCTCTTCATGAAGCTGTATGTACAAGATGTCAGATGGCAAGATCAAAAAGCAAGAGAGTTCATGCTCTCAATGGGAGATGGAAGCATTTAAGCTGTGATGTAGTGAAATGTAAGTAAAATGACTGAGTGTCTGATGTGACCTTCCTTATATTAATATAATAAACAAACCTCCATCCTGTATTCTACATTGTTTTTCACGGGTTGTGCTTCTACTGGCACTCTTTAAATTACGTCATCTTGTTGGGCCCTCTTCTTCTGGTTTTCTGACTTTAAAATTGGCAACACCTACCTGCTTATCTCATAAACCAACTCCTAATACTCATATAATGGTAGAAGATGGAAACAAGCATTCATTTACACCTTCTTTTCCTAAAATACTTAAAGTCTGTTTGTGTGTTAAAACTCACAATAAAAGCAGAAAAGGTGATGTCTATTTTTGTGTGAGTTAACGATTATGTTTTTATTGAATCTGTCTCATGGCACTGAATGTCTTTTTCCTTATTCAGGTTTCTTCTGTTGTGGAGTGCCGTTCTCATCATGTACCCGACCACGCTGGCTGTCATCGCCCTCACTTTCTCCAGCTATGTCCTGCAGCCCGTTTTCCCAAACTGCGTTCCTCCGTACATGGCGACACGGATGCTGTCTGCCACCTGTCTCTGTAAGTGGCTTGTACAGTCTTTGATTTAAATTTACATGTTAGCATTGTCTGCTCAAACAGGACTGGTGGACGCCATGTTCAGTGGAAGGCTACATGACGTAAAAAAAACAAAAACACTTGAAGATAATGGCTCCACTACTACTCATATTTCACTAACAAGGACCACGCCCGTACGGATGGAGTTTAGACATGTTTATTACGAGTGATGTTCAGGAAGCATGGGTGATATGCTGTAGGAGGGTTAGGGGGGATGAAGGGATGGGGGTTGAGGGATGAAGGGATGAGGGTCGAGGGATGGAGGGATGAAGGGATGAGGGGTGAAGGGGTGAGGGATGAGGGATGAGGGAGAGGGAAGAAGGGGAGGAGGGGGGATGAAGCGGGACCGTCGTCAGAGTGGTCCTGAGGTTGGCCGGAGGAATCCTGGGAGGAACCTGGGGGGATGGAGACTCTGAGTGGGGGGAAACCGTCTCTCCGCGACTCTACGGATTAGAGCCCCAAGAGAAAACTTCATGTGGAGAGAAGCGCGTGTGCGTTTCGGATGTCGTTCAGGTCGTTTCGGACGTAGGCTAGGTACGCGGTCAAGGCCCAGCGGCCGAGCATTTTGGTGGTATTGTCGGGTATGCCCCGTCTGGAAGCGGTGGAGGCTGCTCCGATGCGGAAGGAGTGCCCCGAGTACGGCTCGGGCGGGATGCCGGATCGGAGCAGGATCTGGCGGAAGTGGTGGTGGAACCAGGAGCGCGTGGCTACTCTGCCGGTCTCCGAGATGAACAGAGGGTCTAAAGGGGAAGCTTGGCAGGCTAGGCGGGAGTTGATGTAATTGAGAAGGGGTTCGTATGGGCTCAAGGGTGAATTCAGGCGAAAGAGGTAGACTGGTTGAGGTTGCCCGGACTGGTTGGTTTTACTGTGTTTGAGGAAGTATATTAGGGTATCGGAGGAGAGGACAGAGATGTCGGATAATGATGCGTGGCGTGACGGATCATAGAGCAGGGTGGAGGCCGTAAACTCGGAGCAGCGTAAGAAGCCGAAGAACGCCAGGAGGAACATGGATTCTAGGACTCTGTCCGTGCTTGTGGACAAGTAGCCTTCGCGGAGGGTTATAATGCAACGGGCTAGGAGATCGGATGTGAGGGGGAGTCGCTTCGGCGTAGGGCGTGGTTCGGCCTTGCGAAGGCCTTTGAGGAGCATGTTTATGTGGGCGTGAGCCAAGGCGGGGCATGGAGACCCCGTGGATATTTTAACGAGAAAGTTGATTCCGCTGAGGTAAGCTTGTATGGTGGATGATTTGGTTTTTTGGATTGAATGGGCGAATGTGACGAAACTGGTGAAGGTGAGGACGTCTAGAGTAGGGAATGGGAGGTTATGTGAGGCGTGGAAAGCTTTAAAGCAATTCCAGCCGGTTAGGTATGAGGAGAGGGTCCGTGGAGTGACGCTGTTGAGGATGGAGTCTTGTGACGTGGCGACCAGGTGTTCCAGCTGCGGGGTCAGTTGAAGATGGTGGCTGAATACGGTGGGATCGGAGTCGGAAGGGGATCGGAGTCTGGAGCCAAGAGTTTGAATTTCTGGAGGGAAAAGCGGGAGAGAGAGTCAGCGATGGCGTTTTTGTGGCCTGGAATGTGCAACGCTCGAATGATGAATTGGTGTTGTGCAGCGACCAGTGTGAGCCTACGGATGAACTGCATGATGTCGAGAGAGTGGGACCGGCCTTTGTTTATGATGTCTACGGCGGCGCTGTTGTCTGAGTATATGGCGATAGTTTTCTTGGACCATTCGTGGCCCCAAAGAATAGCTGCTACGATAACTGGGTATATTTCGTGGATAGTGGAGGAATGAGGGAGGGATGGGAATTCGCGAGGCCATGCGGCTGCAAACCGTTTACCGCTGTAGGAGCAGTCGAAGCTTGCGGAGGACGCTGAAAAATGGTATTCCGTCCCATGTAGGAAGGAAGTGAGTGTGATGTGGTCGTGGAGATTACATTACGTTGCATTTAGCAGACTCTTTTATCCAAAGCGACTTACGGAGGAGGACGTAAGCTGAGAAAGGAGCACGGAATAGTTGTTAGTTTTGTTAGGCAGGGAAGCATTCTCGAAACAGAAAGGTTACAGAAAGTTTTTTTTTTTTTTAAAGGTCGAAAGGGATGTTGCTGTTCTTGTAGCCGTTGGGTCATTCCGCCATTCGGGGACGACCACAGAGAAGAGTTTGCGAGTGTGACCTCGCTTTGCGAGAGGCGAGGGTACGACTAGACGGTTTGTATGAGCGGAGCGTAACGCCCTGGTCGGCACGTGAGCCTTGATTAAGACGCTGAGATAGGCACGGGCAGATCCTGAAATGGTTTTGTAGGCTAGCGTCAGGGCTTTGTGTTTAATTCTGGCAGCTACAGGCAGCCAGTGCGGGTCGCTGGAGAGTGGGGTGACATGTGACCTTTAAGGTTGATTGAAAACCAGTCGCGCTGCGGCATTCTGGACCATTTGCAAAGGTTTGATCGCGCAAGCAGGTAGGCCAGCCAAGAGCGAGTTGCAGTAATCAAGGCGGGAGCTGACTGTAGCCTGAATCAGGGGCTGAGCGGCATATTGGGTCAGGTACGGTCTGATTTTTCTAATATTAAACGATGCGTAGCGACATGACCTCGCTACGGAGGAAATGTGTTCAGAGAGAGAAAGACGATCTAGTACCGCGCCCAGGTTTTTAGCAGCGTGATTAGGGGTAATAGTGACAGTACCAATTTTTCAGGGTGAAGTCATGGCAGGTTGACTCGTGGGCAGGGATGACTAGGGGTTCGGTTTTTGACAGATTAAGCTGGAGATGGTGGTCTTTGATCCAGGTTGACAGATCAGAGAGACAGGCGGAGATGCGTGGTGTCGTCCGACTGGAACGACGGGTATAACTGTGTGTCGTCGGCGTAGCAGTGGTGGGAGAAGCCGTGTGAGCGGATAACTTGGGACAGCGAGATGGTGTAGATGGCAAACAGAAGGGGACCCGGCACCGACTCCTGCGGCGCCCCCGCGGAGAGGGTATGAGTCGATGACAGACGACCTTGCCGAGAGACGTTAAAGGAGCGTCCAGCGAGGTAGGACTCGAGCCAGGAGTGGGCAGAGCCTGTAATGCCCATGTTAGCGAGTGTGGTTAAGAGTATGTCGTGGTTCACTGTATCGAAGGCAGCCGATAAGTCGAGAAGGATGAGTACAGATGATTGCCCTCGTGCTCTGGCTGTTTTTAGGGCTTCTGTGACGGATGGTAGAGCTGTCTCGGTGGAGTGGCCACTTCTGAAACCCGATTGTTTTGGGTCAAGTAGGTGGTGAGGTTGAGGTGAGATTTGGGGTGGATGTGGCTATCGAGGGGAGGTGTGAAAGGAAGGATCGACCTTGGGGGATTAGAAACTGCCTGGTTGCGATTTTGAAGGGACTGAAGTATGGGATAGCTGAGTGGTGATGGAGCAAGTGGTGGCTGGATGTGATGGTGCGCCGCACTGATCGCAGTGGAGGGATTGACGTGCTGCGGAGGTGCAGCAGTAGAGCTTGTGATGTGAACGGAATGTCGTAAGAATAGAAACCATTGCCGCCGAACCACGAAGCTAGGTCGATGATGAGGGACAGGTAGTCGTCCGGCTCTGACCTGCGGTCGGGGAAGGCTGGACAGCTCACGTCGCGGTACGGGGAGAAGGTGAGGGTGAATTTGGGAGCTGAGAGCTCCTTGGAGTGGGTGGTGAGTGGTTGTTTGAGTTGGAATGTGCCCGGGGCTGCAGGTTGCAGTTCCCTCGGGATGTGGGTGTTGTATGTGGATGGGTGAATGAGTTGGGCTAGATCGACGTAATTGCAGGACGGAATCTGCTGACTGAGGGCGGATGACGCCGGGGATGATGTTGGAGACGCCGTGGGGCGTGCTGGAGGTGTGGCTGTGGCTAGAGAGTGGTTGGAAGGCAGGGGGGGGCTGGAGAGGGAGGGAGCAGGAGCCTGCTGGAGGGGGAGCTGTGGAGAGAAGGGAGGCATTCAAGGTGGGAACAGAAATGCTGGCGGCATGAGGGTTATGGGAAGGGGGGGGGGTAAGGGTAGGGATAGGGGGGGTATGGGTAAGGGAAGGGAGGGGGGAAAGGAGGAGGAAAGAAGGGGGTTTGGCTGAACGTGCCGCCGTGGGTCGCTGTGGAGGCTGCGGTGGTCTGGGTGGGTGCCGGAGGGGCTGCAGTAGCTGTGGAAGGAGGAATGGAAAGGCTAGGATTGAAAGGAGGGGGAGGGATGGTGGGATGATGGGATGCATGTGCACGGGAAGAGAGTGGAGCTTGAGGGACAGTAGAGAAGGAGTGGGAGGCGGGAACCGAGAGTGTGCGGTTCGATACAACCTGGCCCTGGGTAAGGGCTGAATGAGAGGGCTGAGCCGAAGGCGGTGGAGTGACGTCATCGTCGCGGCGGCGGCGACCCGGAAGTGGTGTCCGGCTCGTGGAGTTTTGGAGAGAGTTTCGGAGATGGCGGAAAAGTGTGGCCTTTCTGTCGGAGTGGAGGAAAGGGATGTTGTGTTGAGTGAGATGCCGTTTCAGGCTGGCGACTGTCCAGTCGGCCATGCCTGTGGCTGAGGGGCGCGCGGCGTGTTGCCCGAGTGAAGACGCCTCGGAGCGGATCCGCCGGTCGCTGGCGCGTCTGGATCGGGAGCGGGTTGGAGAGGAGCGTCTGGAGTCGCCGGTGTCTGACCGGCGACGGAGACGGGTTCTCCCCCTGGGCCTGTGAGGTGGAGAGGGCCCGATGGCGTTGGAGCTGTCCGAGATGGATAATCTCGGGCGCCGGCGAATCTGGACGACGGAGCGCGGCCGTGGTGGCTGCCCGGCGGGGATTACCGGCGACGGAGATGTTGCGGACATTTCGGGAGTATTGGATATCTCCTCGAGCAGGTCGCTGTCAGAAGCATTAAGGGCGAGAGTTTCTTCCATGGTGCGGACGTGACAGCGGTGTCGAAGAAGGAGTGGACGGAAGAGGGAGAGCTTAAGTACGTGGAGAACGGAAATTGAACGAGTACGAGGCGTGGCCCTTGTTCCCGAACCCGGTTTATAAAACCCCATTCTGATTCACTTGGGATAGATGGCATACAGTATATTGCATCTTGCTGCTGACTGGCTCCAGACAATACACCTGCATCATTTATGAAAAATGACATGAAGTCTTGTTGTTGCTCTGCTGCTGCTGGTGAATTCTGATCTTCCTTCTGTGCTCCTTTATAAAATAAAATAAAATATCTTTTAATGCTGCTTATAATTAAGTTTATCAATAAACTACAGATCCATTCCTTTGGGACATGTGTCAAAGAGGAAGTGGTCACGTGTAAAATCTCTCTTATGTAACTTCTAGCTGGAGGCTTTTTAAAAAACCTTTTATGGCACTAGTAAATAATGCACAGCATTGCTTTAGAAGGGGGAGAGGGCTGAAAGACTGGATGTTAGATTGGGTTAGCTGTATTGTTTATATTTTCAACAGTAGTGTATGTTTTACTTTAACAAGAAAATAAAGATTTGTGGATAAGGTTGCCAGTTTAAACTGATGTGCTTGGCAAGCGTAACACTGTCACAGGCAACAGGTTCCTGAAGTGTAAACTTCTTGAATCCAATTAGCAGTAGAGAGCTGCTTGAATCCTGAATGACGCTTTTGAAATAACCCCTAACCCCTGCTAATGTTTGCAGCTTACATTAGAAAAGACAGACACACTGTTTGATGAATTCCTTGCACTTTCTCTGTGTTTTTGAAAGCTGTGTGTGTGTGTGTGTGTGTGTGTGTGTGTGTGTGTGTGTGTGTGTGTGTGTGTGTGACTTACTTGCACAGAGATCTCAGGGTTTTCAGAGGAACAGAGAGCACTTCATCATGTTGCATTGTTTAGATTTGGTTATAAAAAGTGTGATCAGTGGTGTCCAGACATTTGTCATTCGAAGCTATCTCTTTCGTTCTGGATTTTGTTCTGTCATCATCGCCTCATGGTCAAAAGACAGCAGATGCTTATTTTTCTTCCAGGCAGCATGAAACATCTGCAGTAGAAGAGCTCTTCACATTCAATGCAGCGCAGACTAGTTGAAAGGAAGGAATTAATTGTCAGGCCCAGAACAAAGCGGCAGACTCAGACGCGGAATAGGCAGGTTTGGAAGAAACTTTTATTGTTTCCGAGCTGCTGGAACACAGTCTACAAAAATTACAACAAAAATGGCTACACTGACCAGAACTCTAACTAACTAAAACTCTGCTACTCTCTCTGAAAATCTCAAACACTAAACTAGAAAGAAAAACGCTTCACCAAAATGGGAAGGAATAAACTAATAAAATTTATCAAACACAAACACTCACTCAAAATGAGGAGGAAACAGAACTATCTATATCTATGACCTAATCTCCTAAACTGGCTAGAAACAAAACATTAATGGCAAATGAAGAGAAGTAGAAAGTGCATTACTGGCTCAAAAATATACTTGAGTAAGGAGTATATAGATCATGAGTAGTACTTGTTCTTTAAAAAATACTTTTTTATTCACATGCATTACTTACTGCTACTTCCCACCCCTGGATTTTTTCCCCCTAAAAAACAAGAATGGATTGTATGGAAAAAAATAAATGTCAGTACTAAGAGAGGCCATGACACAAGCCAAGACATTACATGGATCAATGTGGACCTTTCAGGCTGCCTAATTGCTTGGTGTATTGTCTGACAGGACCTGCAATGACGGACATTAATCCACTTTGTCTTATCAATGAGTATATAACGTCAGGCCTGAAGTCCCGTTGGCAAGGTGAAACAGCAGGCCTTCAGCGTGTGATTCCTCGCCTCTGACGTCATCATTCACACTTGTTTTTGGAGCTGGATGCTGAAACGTGAGCTCTGCCCAGCCTCCTTGGGGCATCGGGGGGAGAGCCTCGCCATGTTTTGTTTGCTCTTCGCAACGGAAGTGGTTTGTTTTGTGGGGCTGACAGTTTGTCTTTGTGTTGGAGAGTGAGGCCACCATGAGAGAGAGTGGGGCAAAGCTGGTGACAATGATGGACGAGGTGAAACAATCAAGCCCCCCCCCCTTGCCCGTTTCCCACATTCCTGCCTCCCATGGCAACTACTGCTGCTGCCGCCCACCGCCGGCAAGAGAACCAGCACCTATTTCACAAAGTAGGGATGGAGCTACACTTAAATATTTAAAAGGAGCGCTCCACCAAATGTGCGTCTCAAAGTCAGTTTACTTGTCGTGGTTGGTAATACTAGATCTTTGAAAATAGTCACCTGAAGTCTTCTTGGACTCTGCAGGAACTTGGTCAAAACATTGATGATGTTGTACTCTAGTAATGTCATCAAGTTGTAGTGAAACAGGTGTAGTAGTTTTATGGAGCTTGGGGATTATAATGGCTCAGTTATCTTAGAAAGAAACTGGTTTAGAAATGTTGTGTAACATGAAAAAATAGAGAACCCTGTTTCTTCACCACTCCATGTACCAGGCTAGTGATATGAGGTGAAGTGTGTGCATTAATTTTTTTTCTGAACAATCAGAAATTGATGGACACAAACGTCCTTGGTGACATCAGAAAGCTGTGAAGGAAGGGGGTTTATTATGTTATCTAAATGCCCAACACGCAGTTCTGATTATTAAGATGGGTAATGCATCTCCACTTCCTATCAACTGTGTATAATTAATGTCCTTTGAATTAAACTCATAATGCCAAAATAGGTAAAACAGTGCCAGCTGAAGTATTGTTGGCACAGATGTATTAATACAATATCGAAACACGAGGTTGGGAACTTATTGTATATCTGTGATATAATATTCTAAACTCAAGGTTTACTAGCTTTGTTCCTGAGTATTTATGCCTTTATGTTATCGAGGAGTGAGAGTAGACCTGGGACAGGAAATTGAAGATCATTCAGGACAAATAAAAGTCTGCGCATGTCCTACTTTTGACTGTGATCTTGACAGAGTGTGTTTTCTGATCAGTACTGCTGACCTGGGTGAACTGCTCCAGTGTTCGAATGGCTACCAGGATCCAGGATGTCTTCACGGTGGGAAAGCTGATGGCTCTCGGCCTCATCATTGTCGTCGGCTTGGTCCAAATCTGCAATGGTAACATCATCAGCCCGTGGCCTAGAGCTTTACTCCTCCCTGAAATAAAAACAAACAAACTCAAATGTGTGATTTATCCTCCAGGGAACTATGAGGCTCTGACTCCTCAGGTGACCTTTTCCCTGGAGAGGACGCCGTCGGTCGGTCAGATCGCTCTGGCCTTCCTGCAGGCCTCCTTTGCCTTTAGCGGCTGGAACTTCCTCAACTACGTTACAGAGGAAGTAGTTGAACCCAGACGGTGAATATTTATAGTTCTCATCACCTTGTCAACATATTTCAGTGCTTCCATCTCAGCTTGTTTTTTTGCAGTGCTTGTTCAGATTTTTGGTGACATCTCTGGGTTTTTTCAAAGGCAGTCTAAATCAAATCTTAAAGGAATAGCTTGACATCTATTTACTCACTTTCTGGCTTTATGTTTAATATGACACTAAAGATAAAAATATAAAGATTTTAAGCAGGTGGAGACAGCTAACCTAACTCTGTTAATGGGACAGAATCCCCCAACCAGCACCTCTAAAGCTACCTAATTAACAAACCTAAAATGACAATATGTTGTTTTACCAGGCGTTATGTGCTGGATTAATTTTTGGCTTAGAGCACTTCCTGGAAAATGTGTTTTTCTTGTTAGAAAACAGCATATACAGCAACTGCTCTAAAATGTTTTTTATATTTTTTTGTGCCAATTAAACAAACAAGAAACTATTCCCTTAATGTCTATCTTTAAATATACTCTCTGTACGTATACACTTTTCTGTTAAGCGATGTTAGGACTTACATTTTTTTATTTTTTATTTTTTTAATTCTTTACTGTTACCAAACAATGTGTATGTAGCTTGGCAATATTGTGCATCACATCGCACAATATTGCCTTATATTATACCATCACATCAACCAATCTTAGCCAGATTGCTAGTTGGCTAAAATATATAGGTTTCATTCAAGATAACTCTTCAGCTAAGATATTACATTATCCATGCGTTCTGTGGAGATCAGATATTGTTTACAGCCAATATAAACTGCACTAAACTAATTAGCACGTCTTGGCAGGCCAAACAACCATGTTAGCTTCTCTCTAGCTTAAGCCAGGTAGCTATGGTCACGATCATGGTTCAGGTTGCAATAAAGTTTTGACCAACAAGCAGATGTAGCTGATAGAAGTTGCCTTATTTTTCGCTTTTGCCATGTTAGAGCAACTTCAAAATGTCTTTGCACGTCCCTTGTAAATCATATGATTTATGACGACCTATTGTAGTAAGAAACGCAATACACCTTGAGTGTGCGTCCACATTGAGGGACACTGCATTTTAAATAAGCTTGTCCTTTTAAAAAATCTGTTTTTTGGCAGAGTTAAAGAGATAAAAGTAAAAAAAAAAAAAAATGTTATTTTTCTCCAGATTTTTTTGATTTTTCTAGTGCCTTTAAACGACTTCCATGCATGTTTAATTGATTTTTGGTTTTGACTGTATCATCTGTGCATGGTGTGTCAGGAATCTACCTCGTGCCATCTACATCTCCATACCATTGGTGACCTTTGTGTACACGCTCACCAACATTGCCTACTTCTCCTCCATGTCGCCCGAGGAGCTGCTGTCATCCAATGCCGTGGCTGTAGTGAGTAATGTGGCTACATGATGATCAGTGGCAAACAGTCGGAGCTATGCTTTATCTTTTAGTCGTTTAGGTCAGCAGTGAAAATCATTTCCTAGATCAAGAATATTACAAGCAATAAATAAAAGGTCAGAGGTCGGGGTCAGGCCCCTCCAATGGGATCATGAAATGATTGATGGAAGATGAAAGAAAGAAAAAACAAAGTTCTGTTGCACAAATCATGCTTCTTGGGTTTTCTCTCATCTTTGAATTTTAGTGAAACATTGGTTATTTGCAGAGTTTTTTTAAAAGCATGTAAGATGTTTAGATTCTCTTTGAAATGTGACAATAAGCCTCAACTACACACTGGACCTTTAAGGACATCTGAGGCTCAGCTTGTCAGGCTCAGCTGTAAATAAGTTGTCAACTAAGGTCAACCAGTTTATCAGTTTAGCTGTACTTTGAGGTAACATTGTTAGCATGCTTTAAGTTATTATTGTTATCACTTGCTGATGGCAATGTTAGTGTTTCTGCAGTTAAGTATATTTACATGTTTGCATTGTCAACTTAATGAGGCAGCATGCAGAGTGTTGGATATCTGTTATATTTGACATGTTTGTAGAGCTAAAAAAGAAATCACAGTAATATTGTAATGTTTTATTTAATTTTAGGAAAATCCGTTTTTGAGGTTTACTGATTGGTATTGCCATCTCTCACCACTAGTGTGGCTAAAAGCATGCAGCCTTAAAACTAGCTTCGAACAGATGACCTTGTCTCTGATGGTGAATGAATCGACAGGCAGAAACATATTCAAAAAAAAAAAGTAGAGAAAACTACATAAATCTGCCATTAAAGCTCACATGGGCCACCTGGAGTTCGTGTAGTAGTGTTTATCAAGGCTGTACCCGTCAGTGAATTTGTCTGTTGTCCTGCTGTTCAGACATTTGGAGAGAAGTTGCTGGGAATGTTCTCCGTCATCATGCCCATCTCCGTGGCTCTGTCCACCTTTGGAGGAATCAATGGCTACCTGTTCACCTCTTCCAGGTGAGACTCTCTGCCCACTCCTTCATGCTCCAACACTGCTTTAGCATAGCTGCTGATGACCTGTCTGATGTTTGTGCCTGCAGGTTGTGTTTCTCCGGCGCCAGAGAGGGTCACCTGCCCAGCCTGCTGGCCATGATCCATTATAAGAACTGCACACCCATCCCTGCCCTGCTCGTCTGCGTATGTACAACCTCACATTTATAGTCATCTCGGTGCAAATATGCAGTATTTGAGGCTGTAATGACATGATTTCCCCCACAGAGGTCAATGATGGTTCTTCTTATCAAACCACACTTGCATATGTATTGCATATAATCTTTTCAAAGCTATCTTAAAGCTTTTAATGATTACTCTAAAGGTTTTCCAACTATGTCCAATTGGTAGGCGATCTCAGGGTAGACCCAGAACACAGCGGAGGGATTATATATCTCGAAACATCTTGGGATCCACCAGGAGGTGAAAAACAGTACTGGAGATGAGGAGGGGCTTTGTGACTATATTGTTTATTCTGCTGCCATTGTGACCCGCCAAACTCCAGTGACAAAATTGGTGGTTTGCTCTTTTCATATTCATCACATTGTTATGTTTTCCAGTGCGCTGCCACCATTGTTATACTCTGCATCGGAGAGACCTACAACCTTATCAACTACGTCTCCTTCATCAATTATCTGTCATACGGCGTCACCATCGCGGGTCTGCTGTACTACCGCTGGAAGAAACCCAACCTGTACCGACCCATCAAGGTACCTACATATCTTTTTTCCAGACGTTGAATTTACTGCTAAGTACATTTACTCAATCACTGCACTTAAGTACAGTAATATGAAGGTACTTGCACTTCACTTGAATCATCTCCTTTAATGTACGTTCTACTTTGTTCTTCTCAATCTACCACTGCTTTTTACCTTTTTTAGTTGATTTGTCATCTCCCAATGTGTCCCTCATTCCCAGTAAATTGTTTTGTTTTCATAAGTCATAAACATTCAACACATATTTTTCTTCAGGTGAACCTGTTGGTTCCTGTGTGCTACCTGATGTTCTGGGCGCTGCTGCTGGGTTTTAGTCTTTACTCAGAGCCAGTGGTGTGTGGCGTTGGTTTAGTCATCATGCTCACCGGCGTACCTGTCTACTTCCTGGGTGTCCATTGGAAAGAAAAACCAAAGTGTGTCTACAACTTCATTGGTGAGTTTCTAAAGGAAAGCAAAAAATTGCCATGCAATTTGTGTTCACTAATTGGCTACAAGTAATCTGACCCAGAACTAATTGGGATTCATTTTGTAACAGCTGATATTTAACTTTTGACTTGTGTTTTACTGCAGAGAGGGCGACCTACGTGGGCCAGAGGTTGTGTTTCGTGGTTTTTCCTCAGTTTGACCCCATCAAGATCGCCACTCCGTCAGAATGGACTGACCGGTCTTCAGGCAGGAGCAGTTTGTCTGCCAATTCTTAAAACTTTTACCTGAATATATACAGATCTTTGTTTTTGCTTTTTGTTTTTACTCCTCATCACTGTGTAAGTCCAGACACTTCCTCCTGGTATGGGAGCTTCCTGTCTGACCTTTGACCCTCTGAGACTCTGGTTTCCCTACAGTCAAGTGGAAACGCCTGTTCTTCTGCGCGGGCTGCTTGCACTTTTTATTTTTTCTTCTCTTTTCTACTAAGTCGTCTAGTACAACAACCTAATGCCAAGTGTCACACTGTGAAAAGGACTTTTATTCTCAATTTGGACCCATTCTGTAATATGACAGAACTCTGACTGACTGATGGTTATTTCTTCTGAATGTTTCTGGTGTTAAATGTGCCTTCAGACCTTTTCACACCAAGTCCCAAACAAATTTGGTATTTTGAAAACAAACAAACAAATAATTCTAGACATCTGCAGGCCACCAACAGCTTTATGTGTTTTTATTGTGACTGCTCAGTATCATGTCACCATTTTCACTCTAATATGCATGTTGGCATGCTTCTCCTTATCTCTGATAAACCTAGTTAATGGGAGAAAATAACTTATTGTTTTTTTCAGAAGAACAGGTATATAGAGATAATTAATCTTGAGATATCGTTGGATAATTTTAAGACAGCGCCTTAAAAAAAAAAACCTTCACAACCATTGGCCATTCTTGGCTTCCATAGCTTTGTTTTGAGCCTTAGCCTTGAACAACTATGACGTTCACATTTGCTGTTTTGAGTGAAGTGTCTCGACAACTATTAAAAGGACAACCATGTGATTTGGTTGATTCATGTTCCCCTCAGGATGAATTGTAAGAGATTTGCTACATTCATTGTGATATTAGTGCTTATTAACAAATGTTAGCATGCTAACATGCTAAATGAAGATTGTAAATGATTCAGGAATCGTTCAGAAACAGATGAAAAAAATGGAAATAATGATGAACATTAGACCTGTTTATCATAACATCATTCTCACTGTGTGCATGTTAGCATGCTGATGTTAGCATTTAGCTCAAATCACCACTGCATTCAGGCACAGCCCCACAGAGCTGCTCGTATGGCTGTACACTCTGAAAAGAAGATCTAATGTTTATTTAATAAAAAAGTAAAATTAAAGGTCGCCAGTCGAACAGAGAAGGGTGTTAGCCCCAACTAGTCTGGACCTGGCTGAAACAAAAGCTGGGCAGGAAGGGCCAAATAGTAAAAACATTTTTAGATTCCACCTAAATATTTGGATATGCGCCCTGGATGAGAAATAGTTGCAATGGTTTGTGGGTGCTGTAGTTTCTTATTTGCTTCTAGCAATTGAATTGTTGCAAACTTTGGGTTTGAATTAACATCAACTGCTGCTTGCTAATTTATCTCAGCAAACAGAACATGTTTCACTTTTTCAGAAACATCAGTAAAAGTTACTCTCAATGAGAGATTACACTGAGTTTCAGAAGCCAGTGGTTGGACACTAAATCAAGACTTCAGCTCTCTATTCTCCATGTTGTTGGTAATTCCTCCTCCAAAAGTCAGACGTTTACTGAGTTATCTGGATAATTAAAACACCTGTATTATTATACAGCACCTGATCAAAAAAAAAAATCAGACTATCGGACACTGTACTTATTTTAGACGTATTATGGAACAGCAGAATATAGATATTTTCTTTTAGACAAACACACATAAACATCAAAAATCAAAATGGCTGCAAATAACATCAACATCAACAATATGAATTTTTAAAAAATGTCACACTTGGTGTAAAAAGGTCTTTACAGGGAAAAATGTATATTGAAATGTTTATTAACTGATTCACTATATTAGATTTTAATATATTTTGCATGTGCCTTCCGCTTTGTGTATTGCATTTGATTATTTGAAAAGCACTTTGGTCTTCCATTGTCTATTATCTTGTCTCTCAGTACTCACTATGAAATCTTTTCCTCTCATTTGTAAAACCAGATGATGCTGGACTAATTTTGCACAAAGCCTGAGACCAATGCCAAGCTTAAGTTTATTAATCTGTTGTTAACAAAGTAGTCTGGTTTGTTATTGACTTACACTGTGACTGTACTCAGAGTTTGAAATACTTATACATTATTACAGCAAAGTAAGATTTTAAAATGCGGTTGTGGCAGCTTCTGTATATTAAGCAATGCTAATGCAATGTGTGACTGAGACAAAATATTCCATATCTATATAATTACAAATAGTTCGTGCACTATTTTTTTTTTTTTTGCTCCATTTGGCTTTACATACATAACCTTTATAGTCAGCTGGACTCGGGAGATCACAAAATCACATGTAGTCAGGTAACTATAAATGATACAAAGTCAACTTTCAATAACTTCTGACTCTGTGTGGTTATGAATAATATAGGACATAAAACTTTCCACTGATATTATTTTGTTTTTGTTGTCAGACAACTGTGCTCTTATAAGGCAGTGATTTAACTGAGAATTACATTATTGTTAGCCAACTAGCATTTTTAGACTCATTCAAATCATCATCTTATAGATGTGCAGTTGTTTGATTGATAAAAAGATTAACATAACAGAGTAGTAATTTTTTGTGATACACCATCATGTAAAATACGAGTATACAGTTTGTACAGTCACACAAATGTCTCGGAGCAACATCCCTGCCTGTCAGTTTAGGAAGCAGTAAAGTGTTAATGTGCTGTGTGCCAGTTCATTTTTAACAAATCTGTATCTCTGGTTTCATTACAAGTTTATGACTAAAGCAGTTGTTGCTAGTGGTTTTGAATGTTGGCAAGCTAACTGTGTAGCCTCGAGCTGTGTCCCAATGTTAACTGTCACTGTCTAACATGGGTAAACTTCAAACAATCAGATCTGGTGTGAAAACATCAACATCTCTGTCAAGAAAAACCTTGATGCTCTTAAATCCAACTGCCTCGCAAGGTTAATATTTTCAAGGCCACTCAGCAAAATTGGAAGTAAGACTGAGTAACACTGCTGTGTCCATGTTATATTGATCCATCCATGCTCCTCTTCCACAGAGACTGACATGACCATGTTTCCACAATAGTCCAAAATAGACAAAACAAAAATTCACTTTTCACTGAAGTTTCTTCTACACACCGAGGTAAGGGGTATTCAGTTGGTTGAAATCTGCGACTTCACCACTAGATACCACTAAATCCTACACCTACACACCAGACCTTTAAACTTAAAAGAGAAGGAAAATATATTTAGATATAAGATAGATAGATATAAGACTTTTTTTGTATTTGTCAATTATTTGCAACTACTTTTTGCAGATGTGAGTGGTACTGCCATTTTCTTTGTGCATTGCGTTCTGGGATATTATTTCACCAACATTTTTTAGTGAACATCTGGGTATAAACTTTATGCTCAGAATGTGCTTTGATGGAGTTTACAGCATGATATTGGAACACAGCTTCTTTCATTCATGCCCAAGTTTACAACTGTTATTATGTTTTACAATCTGCCTCTTTGTTTCACCTGCTTCTGCTTGAATGTAGAGACCAGCTGACTCATTTAACATTTAACATTTGTTTTCTGTATTTAAATTGCAGTAGATGCCCTGCTTATATGAGAATCTCTCTTCAACAGTTGCCATATAATTAAAGAGAAATGCCACTCCTTATAACAACCTTATTCATGTAAAATTTTAAGTCTTGTGCTTTAACTACACCACGGCTGTAACCTCCAGAGAAAGTTGTTTGTTCCTGATCACTATGGTTTCATTTAAATTCTAAACACACCATGAATGCAGCTGTATTTTGTCCTAAATCTTCTAGACCTTTGTTACATTACCCCAAATAAATCAACATGATTTTTAAGGATCTACAGCAAATCTACTTGGTTTTCACTGTTATTAATATTATTTTGTAACATAAGTCTTTAATTGCTTTATGTAGACATGTCAGTATTTCCATCTTCGTAGACTCGAGGAGGGATTCATCCTGTTGCAAATAACGTATAATAATGTATAAAAAAAAAACTAACTAGGAAAAACCTGAAATCCAGGAGATCAGGAAAACCACAGAGCAGGATCTGTCTCATGCTGTCTTCACATACATACAGACACTTTTACACTGTAAATTATTTGTAAAGCATCCAGTGTTTACAATGGGATCATTACATGAACGTTAACTCTTTTTGTTGTTGTTGTAAAGATGAGATAAATAACTATAGCAGCACAATAAATGAACTGGAACGTGTCTGATGTTTGTCTTTATGAATGAATGAATGAATGACCTCTCTGCTCTAGGTAGTGCTGATCTACTTACTGTTGATCTATGACGACATGGTGACGTCGCGGTCTAAACAGGAAGTTTAAACAGCACGCTGCTTCAGTCTTTCCCCACATGACCACACGTTACAGCTGCTGTCGTCGTCGGTAACAGTCAACATATATGTCGGTGAGTTTATTTAAATTAACCATACAACATATGTACAGATACATATTTGCATTAACATACGCGTCACCGGTTGTTAGTGTCTGTTTCAGCTGACGTTATGTTGAAACACTGTTGATAGAGCAGCCACAGTGTTAGCATAGCATAGCAGTGATGGGTTTGTTCTGCCAAACTGCGTTTAGAAAAGTCACAATTTAAAGTTAACCTGCTTGTACAGAGGAGCTGGATTATCCATTTCCCCGTCTAACAAATTATTGTCACCGTGGAGATATTTCGGCACGTTTTTAATCATTAATGGTCAATTAAACTTGAATAAAATCTCCATTTATGTTTGGCTCTTAACGTTGGAGACAGACAGATTATCTGACCTTTGATATGTGAGCAGCAGGCAGCCTAAAAGTTAATATTATTTGTTTTATGTGTGATATGGTGTTTGAAATGTTTTTTTTTCGGGTGAATAATAAATCCCACAAATTCAGGTTCAAGTGTAAGCTCCCCAGTTACCGTGTGTTACCGTGAAGTCACTTTAAATCAGCTGATTTCTGACGGGAGTTTCTCGTGGTGGCTTCATACATGAAACGGACCAGAGACAGTAAATATTTAAAGTCCAGTGCTTACAGATGATCGTCTAGTCTTTCTCTCTGCTGTCGACAGGATGAGTGAGCCGCCAGGATGGCAGCAAGCAGGCTGAGCTTCAGAAACATCACCGCCCTGGCTCCCATGGTCCGGGTGGGGACTCTGCCCATGAGGCTGCTGGCTCTGGACTACGGAGCTGATCTGGTTTACTGTGAGGTGAGGATGGAGGCTCAATCTGAAATCAGTGTTTAAATGAAAATTGTTAACCCTGTGCTGTCTGTTTCAGGAGTTAATCGACATCAAAATGGCCCAGTGTCACAGGGTAGTGAACGGTAAGAGCCTCGTTCGTAACGCAGATGATGATCCAGACTGACACAACAAACAAGTTTTACATCATCACTGTTTTGCTGTTTGTCAGAGGTGCTGCAGACGGTGGACTTTGTCGCTCCAGATGAGCGAGTGATGTTCAGGACCTGCGAGAGGGAGAAGGACAGAGTTGTCTTTCAGATGGTGAGACAGAAAACAAACATTTCGTCCATGTTTGCTGTCAGTTTGTTGTAGATTCACAGTCAGGGACGTTTTCTCTTGTTTTTCAGGGAACCTCTGACCCAGACAGAGCACTGACCGTGGCCCGGCTCGTGTAAGTCCACACCTGCATGTCTGACATTTAAGTTGAACATAATCCCAATAGTATTCACAACCTGTATGTATTATGACATTTATTTATTTTATGTTATATTTCGGCAGTACAGTGGCACAATAGTTTGCACTGTTGCCTCACAGCAACAGCTTCCTCCTACAGTCCAAAGATATAAACTTATAGGTTGATGGATGACTCTAAATTGTCTGTAGGTGTGAATGGTTGTTTGTCTCTATGTGCCCTGCGATAAGCTGGTGACTTGTCCGGGATGTACTCGTCTCTTGCCTAAAGTCAGCTGGGATAGGCTCCAGCCCCACTGTGACCCTGATGAGGATAAACGGTTAGAGAAAATGAATGGACGGATCCTATATAGTTACAATACACCTATCTCTCTCTCTTGTAGCAAACTAAGACAACTTGCCTGCCTTGTTAACTCATTGTAAAACACACTTTGATCAGAAATAAAATTAGAGATTGACTCGTTCTGTCAGCCTCAAGTGGCTGTTCAGGGAATTGCAGATTTGCGTAGACTTCTTTTCTCAGCCATGGAGGTTGCCGCAAATAAGGCCAACACAGGCTGCAGTTCCACACCTTTACTGTCTGCAAAAACGGTCTAAACAGCAAAATGAGCTGTTGAATCAGGTGTTTGTTGAACTTTTATTTTCTAGGTGCTCAATGAGATGTCTAACTTTGGTATCACATATGCATTTTTTAATATTTCAAGGCTTTAAAATCCAACACATTTGCAGAGTTAAATACCTATATTAGAACTGTGAAAATTCACATTAAAAAAGCAGGCAAATGCAAATATAATGTATAACGACCTGGCTGGTAAGACACTACTTTTTATAACAATGTGCTTGTCGTACAGGGAGAAGGACGTGGCTGCTGTCGATGTGAATATGGGCTGTCCGAAAGAATACTCCACTAAGGTGAGTTTCCTTTCAGTAATAAACCTGCTGCTCTGACCTTTGACCTCTGGCTCACCTCTGACCTCTTGCAGGGCGGGATGGGAGCTGCTCTTCTGTCAGATCCTGACAAGATTGAGGCGGTGAGTACCTCAGCTAGACAAGTCTCAAGACAAACTGTATAAAAATTGTAGTATTGAGTCTGTCTGAAGAAAATGAGCACCACTGTGTTTGTAAATGCTGCTGATTATGTGTGGACAAAGAGACAGTAGATGTTTGATTACAAAACATTTTAAAAATAACTCTTACTTGTAGATCCTCAAGAAGCTGGTCACAGGACTTTCCATACCGGTCACATGTAAAATACGAATCCTGCCTTCGGTAAGATGTGAAAAATAATTATCATCTATCATAAATATGTTTTTGTGTTTTTGTTATGTTACATTTCATGTTGTGACAATAACAACTGAGGCAGATTTATCAGCTGCTTTAAATGGTGAAAGTCTTGCAGTGTCCCCAGTAATATTATCTGTAACTGGTTTCATGTTTTTACTGGATTCAGTTGGAGGAGACGCTCAGTCTGGTCCAGAGAATTGAGAGGACCGGCGTCGCTGCCATCGCTGTTCATGGCAGGTAAACTGGTTACCTTTTTAGTCTATATTATAATATTGTCTATATATTTTTGTTTGAGTTTTGGAAAAAATTCATAATTTAACTCTTTTTTTTTAAATTATTATTATTATTATTAAATTAAAAATATTTTGGTTTCTTATCATGCTGTTTTTCTGCACCCTCATATAGCGGTGACAAGTCAAAAAGCAGATGTATCGTGTTTCTGATTGGCCTGTTATCTGCCTGCTTCATTTATGTAATACGGTGTGTTTACTTACAACATTTTCATGTTTTTGTGATGATCGTTTCGTTGTCAAGGATGAAGGAAGAGCGCCCCAGACACCCAGTCCACTGCGATTATATTCAGGCCGTCGCTCAGGCTGTTTCCATCCCCGTCATCGCCAAGTAAGAAACCAGACATCAGGGAAAAAAATCAATTTAAGAATATGTTTGGTAATTGGTCATTAAACACAATCGATGTCTTCTGCAGCGGAGGCTCTCTGGATCTGGTGAAGACAAACGGCGACATCGAGGAGTTCAGGAAGGCGGCAGGCGCCTCGTCGGTCATGTTAGCCCGCGCTGCCATGTGGAACGCGTCAGTCTTCAGCAACCAGGGACCACTTCCTGTGGAGACGGTCATGGAGGAATACCTCAAATATGTGAGTTTTTGCGTGATCACAGACCCATGTTTTTAATATGACGTGTTATTGGATGATTTTTGTCATCATACAAGTACACAGATTAATCTTTAGTGCCTGCTACTGAAAACAGACTTCTGCTGTTGTTTTTTCATTTAAATTGCCCGTTGGAAATTCCCAGTTGAAGAGTTTTTGTCCTACATCTTCAGTGGAAGTTGGCTGAATCTGTTACTCGTGGTCTTGTGTTTCACAGGCAATCCAGTATGAAAACAATGCCTTCAACACCAAGTACTGTCTGTGTCAGATGCTGAGAGACAAGGTGGAATCTCCTCTGGGGAAGCAGGTGCAGGCGGCTCAGACCATCGCTGAGATCAGGCACAGGACTTTTTTATGACTCCTGGACATTTATTAGGTGGAAGTGACACAGCTGGTGTCTGATGTCACGTATCAAGTGATGTGTGCTGTAATGTGACGCGGTGTCATTGTGGTGTTGTGTTGCAGCGAGGCGTACAGGCTGCAGGAGTTGTACCAGCAGACCCAGGAACGGCTGCAGGCCAGGAGGGATGTCCTGGAGAGCAGCAGCCAGCCGGACCGACTTGTAATGGACGGAGATGTCACCACCATGGCTGTCAAGTTTGAGCGGTCAGTAATTTAATCAATGAACATTGTGATAAATGTGCATCATTTAATATAATTTAATTCAGTGCAATTTTATTTGTCCCTGTGAGGTCAATTGTATGTAGCAGCTCACACTCAGATCCAGTTTGTATGCTACTGCATAAATACCCTGTTACAAGAATTTCTAAAGAAGAACCCTTGAATAAGGAGGACTGGATTCAAAGTATCAAAGTTTAAGCTGAATTTATTATTCTTGTACAATAAGGAGGTTTAACAGTGCAACACACAAAAGGGATTACAGAGAAAAGGCTCCCTGAGGAGCCCTGTTAGTAGGTTCTTATACATTTTTTTAAAAATAGGGGGTCTCGGACACCTTCCCACTGATACGGATAACATCATAACATTCCTTTTTGGTTTACTGCTCAATAATGAGCACTATATTTTATATGCACTAAGTACTCCGCTAGTCAGTCTCTCCTGTCCTTGTACCACTAATTTATAATTGTCTCTCCCTGCTAGCCTCAGTAAATCAGAGGCCAACTAAGGGAAGTATGCGAGACATACAAAAGACAGGATACACACACACACTATTTATAAGGTAAAACATCTGCACCCCAGTATAATCCTAATTTTTATAACATACCCATGTGAACTTTTAAAGTTTCAGAAAAATGTCAGGAAAAACTGACTCATGTATGAGTTTTGATATTTAAATACACTTTAACATTCAAGTAGCATACTAACGATTAGTCTGTTATAGGTTTGACGACTGAAGCTAAAAGGACTGCTCTCTCACTGTGAATCTCATCTGATAAATCACAAGTTTGACAATCTCCATGTGTGTTTGTGGTTTTAGGAGGGAGTATCCACCTCAGATCACTCCAAAGATGTTTCTGCTGGAGTGGAGCCGCAAGGAGAAACTAGAGCAGCCGCTGTATGAGATGGTAAGAAATTCACTTGACTTGTCTTTACTAGAAGTTCAGGGTGACACTGGGGCTCATGCACAGAAAACTAAAAAAATAAAACTCCAGTCAGATAGAAATGACCTTGATTGATTTCTCGATTCCATTGATCCCTGCGCTGGGAAGTCCTTACTTTACTTTACTTGAGAACAGATTGTATCCAGCCAAGCGAGCTAGTCAAGGTTTTGGTCTGTATAGCTACTTTTCCTGTTCATGACAACTGTACGGATGTTCAAATTATAATAAGCCTTAAAGTTGTGCATAATTTACAGTCTGACTGCTTGACAGGTAAGTGCCATTACAGATGGCTTCTTAAAGCACCCAGGTTAGGTCCGTCCAATGATCCACGTCTTTGCTGATATTTAGATTAGCCTGGAGGCAATCGAAGCTGTACAGCCAACGAATGACATCACTCTACTGCATACTGTCAGTGTAGCTAGCCAATGTTAGCGAGCCACAGAGTTGTGAAAGAACAGTATGTTTATGCCTAATGTTAGTGTCAGCATTCTGAATGAGTCTTTAAAAATGAAACTTGTTAAAGACAAAGTTGAACTTTTTTAATATTTAAACCAAAACACAAAATGAACACAGACAAGTCGTTTGAGGCATCGTGTCTCAATTTAATTTCAAGGTCGAGTCTTTTCTGTCACATCAAGTGACAGCAAGTCATCAAAAGAGTGAGTCCAAGTCACAGCAACTTCAGCGATCAGTTATGAACAGTTTGTGTGTGTTGTGCTTTCAGGTGCAGCGCTCTCAGGATCGAGCCTTTCAGTCCACCGTCACTATAGCAGGAAAGAAATACAGATCTTCACTGTGGTGAGTACAAAGACATACACTTCCAGAATCAGCATAGATCTGTGGGCTCTTGTGTTAAATTATGTTGTTGTGTTCAGGGAGAAGTCGAAGAAATTTGCAGAACAAACGGCCGCCATCGTCTGCCTGCGAGTTCTGGGTATACCGGAGGGTCGAATCGGAGAGGAAGACTCTGGCCTGGTCTGCAAAAGGAAGAGGGAGGCAAAGATGAATGGCATCACAGAGGAAGAGGGGATCAAGAAAAGACATGTAGCTGAACAGGAAACGGACAACTCAAAAATGGCTGCAGTTGCCAATGGTGACCGCCACAAACTAGACACCCTCCAGAATAACCGTAGGAGTTAATGAACAGTCAAAAACTTGATGAGACGCTCCGATAACGACTGACAAACGTTTGTGTGAAGAGATAGATTAAAAGTTTTTTTTTTTTTTTCTGTCCATACGTTTTCACATGTTCAAACTGGGAACTGCCCAGTGCTCGACTGTGGAGAGTCTTTACTGTTCACTCCTCTTAATTTTTATTATATAAACAGTATTTTATTAGTATGGAACAGAAGATATAAGTATGCAGCCGGTAGGGGGCAGTGCTGAGCCTTCATATTAAGTTTTCATCACTTTAAATATTTCAGAAACAACACATTCATTTTAACCTTGGTGCCTTATGGAGAAGAATATTTTTTCCTTTCATTTTTCTACTCTTATTTTTGGACGGGCCTTAAACTCATCATTTGTCTCCTGAATGCGTCCTGTAGTCTCAGTTGAAGACAGCCGATGTTGGATTAAATGTGTTTAACTCTTATTTGTTGCCATCACCGATTCACTGAAGTAGATATAGGGTGATATATGTTTCTATTTTTACTAGTATCCACCATCAGGTCTTATTTGTTCTTTATCTGAACAATCTTCCGAACCATCCTGACACATTTAGTTTCATATTCATTTTGTAGGAACAAAGCGTTATTTTGAATCCTTTATTATATATATTTTAAGTTCAGTGAAAAGAACAAAACCTGTAATAAATCCATCTGGATAACAAATACTGATACAGTAGGTGCATCCTGATGGAGTTAATGTCTCAGCTAAACTAATAAACTCAGCTGAAAGATCCAAACTATTGCATTCAGACGACACATTCCTTCATGTAGAAACCGAGCCGATGTGCACAGTGTGATAAAATGCTAAGGTAACACCGAGCCTGCCTTTGGTCTGATGTTTATGAAGTCTGAAAGTCCTGGACTGAACCTGAGAGATGTAGACAGCCAGATACTGACGTCATCGCCGGCCTGTTTAATGGTGCTTTCAGGGGCACTGCGAATACGAGGATGACGAGCTGTACTGTGACCCCGTACTGTAAATACGACTAATACTCAAGGATTCAAAATAAACTAGAATTTAAAAAAAGTTATTACTAGACTCTGTGGAGTGTTTTCAAGTAACAGAGCAGTTGTTTTATTATATGTACTGTGAAATATCAAAAAACAAAAACCCAGACTATTGATCAATAAGAAACTGTGTCAATCCTGCAGGAAATACTGTCAGTATTAATACAAATGTGTATTATAGATGTCAATAAATATAATTAAACAAGAATATTATATATACATACATATTGAATATCTACTATGTATGTATAGAGCCAAAAGAATGTCATCAAAATTGAAAAACAATAATTCAGTTCCCCTTTTATCCGGTCTTATTTAATAACTCAACATTTACTGTTTAAATTTTGCGTCATTGTAATTTAAAGACTGCTCTAATTTTTTTTATCCATAGAACTTTAATTCTATTTTCTTTAAAAAAGTAAGTTTGACTTTGTATTATTCTTATTAATTATTAACAAACTTATTTATTTGTTATAATTACCTAACGTCGCTGTAATAGAGATTACGAGGAGACCGTGAACGCATCATAAGGATCAACCTGGAGGAGAGTAAAACTCGCTGCAGCCGAACAGAAACAGCGAACACAACAAGTTAACACAATAATGGGACTTCTGCGGTGTTACTACACGGTACAGAGGCGTTTTTATTGACCGCGCCCGTGTCCGTCAACAACTTTTAGTCGTGAAATTAGTCGACGTGTTTTTGGCGGTCCAGCTGACACAAGAGTTCTGCTTTCGGTCGGATGGAAGTGAGTGAGACAGGTCAGTTTTAAAAGACAGACAGACAGGTCGGTTTAACGGCTGCCTTTGAGGACAGTAAGTGTCTCCCCAGTTCAATGTCCACATTAAACTTCAGTGAGGAGCTGGACTTCAGACTGATCTTTGAGGAGGACGGCAAACAGACAGCAGGTACGTGTCATTTTGGCGACGTTAGTTAGCAATTTGTCAAAGTGCAGTAAGCTAGCAAGAACGAGCGGGAGTTACACCGGAAGCTGAGCACTTTAGACTTCAAAATAAAACACCTCTTCAGTCCAATACAAAACAACGTACACGATCTTTGAAGTAATCAATATAAATGTGTATTTACGGAGTCATTAAGTAACATTTTTTGGTATTGTTGCTAAATGTAGGTTTAATTTGATTTACTATAACAGAACAGTTATTATTAGGGATAGTTGGGATGAAATGTGATTTATACCCATCAATTTATGTTTCAGAATAAATGAAATCCACGCTACTACACGGGAAAAAACAACACCGTATTATTTGAAAATGTAAACAACAATAACAGTAAAAGTATTGGAAGCAATAAAAACATACAGGCAAAGGACAGATGGACAGTAATAACACCTGCTCTTATTGTCTAAGTTTTAGATGGTGAAGAATGGGTGTACTAAATGAAATATGAATCATATTCAAAGCATAAAATCTTTCCAAAAGAGAGCAGGAAAAGAGACTTTAGTATGCCATGAAGTGTCAATTATGGATACAAGTTAAAAACAGTTTAACCACTATGGTTTCCCTCAAAAGTTTAAATGATAATTTGCTTAATCTGGTTTATTATTTGTCTTTATCTCTGTGTGTAATAATATTAATTATAATAATAATAATAATAAACTGCTGTGTGGCTTTCGAACTGATAAGTCTGTCAATGATTTTATTGATGAGGTGATTAATGTTTAAACTATAAAAAGTTAGGGAATCGTGAATTGTGCCCAAGTTCGCCTCTTTTTTAAAAATCAAGTTGATTATTTAGCGAATTATAAAAGTTTTGTAAAAGAGATCAATTTCACTTGTGGTACACACTCGTCCTTCTATGGTTGCCTTATTTGGAATTTTATTTTGAAAACTGTAAGCGGAAGTTATGCTGTCCTGCTTTCATGGATGTGACAAAACCAACTGTCTGCTGTTAAATTTAGTTGAATTTTAAAGTGTGGATCAGGAGGTGAAGAAGGGACTTTACCAGCCTCCTCTAAAACCGCTGATCAGTGGAGGCGCAGTAGTCTATTGATTACTGATCAGTCTGCGGTAGTTTTAATGTATTGATAAGTAGGCTGTTATAGTATTTTGGATCAGCTAATGTTGCTCATTTTATGTTGACTGAACTAAACTAACAAATATTCAGTTTATCTTTACCATCATGGAGAACACAGAAAACTTATTTGTTGCTAATAAAAAATAAAATGCCAATTAATCTTTAGTGAGTCTACAGCTAGCAGCTCTGTGAGCTAAATGCTAACATGCTTACAGTGACACCCGGCAGTGCTGAGCAGGTGTATGCTGTTTACCATGATGTTTATTAGTATGCCAATATTAGCAGCACTCCTGATTGGTCAAATGAAAACACTGCTGCCAGTTGAAAAGTCAGAAGTTTGAGATTCATCCTCAGGGGAACATGAATGTGTGCACCGAATGTTCAATCAGACTAATCGTTGAGATATTTCAGATTCACTGGCTCCAGGTTCTGAATTTGAATGATTTGCAGCTTCTCTTCATCTTATATGATTATAAACATATATCCTCAGGTTTTAGACTGTTGGTCAAACACATATTTGAAAAGAAATGTCACCGTTCTCTGCTAGTCATTTCTCACTATTTTCTAATACTTTAGACCACAAGGCTCACCTGTAACGGTGGCCTTACTGTTTTAAGAAAAAACAATCTTTGGTTGAAATCTGGTAAATACCCCAAAATAAATAAATATTTAATATTTGTTGCATTACTAATATTTTAACATCGCTGTTATTTTCAGAACTGGAACCAGACTAGAGTTGCACGATACTCACAGTACCACACTGGGCCAAATCCTAACGGTTCCTACTATACTAGAAATTCTACAGGACGGTACTACTGTGGATTACTATACTACCGGTGCCAGTTTCCGCTACATAGCGGCCGCCTCTACTCTCCTTCCGGCTTCTAACTGCATGCTACTCCCTTGTAAGCAAAGCAACATGGCAACTACTGCAACCGACCTATGCAGCTTAATAAGTATTTATAACTTGTACAAATACATTGCAGTTCATAAAAATAATAATAATAATGATAATTAAAGCTGCAAGCAGCGATGGGCGGGCCCTCGCACGTGCGCGCACGTCGAAATGTGCTCACATTGAAACGTGCATCACATAACCTTCATAACTGCAAGAAGTTTCAGACAGCTCTGTGAATGTCCTTCCTGCCGATTACTTCTTTCAATATTTTTATGCATCGCCACGCCCACAGCGATTCCCCAAAATTCATCGTTTTGATAACTTTTACTCAGGAAGTCTATGTGAACACACTTACCAAGTTTGAAGTGAATTGGATACCATCCCCAGGAGGAGTTCGTTCAAACATGATCCCTTGTCAACCAGCCCAGAACAGCAAAAATGACAATTTTCATAGAGCGCCACGCCCACAGCGATTCCCCAAAATTCATCGTTTTGATAACTTTTACTCAGGAAGTCTATGTGAACACACTTACCAAGTTTGAAGTGAATTGGACACAATTCCTAGGAGGAGTTCGTTCAAACATGACCCCTTGTCAACCAGGTCGAAACACCGGAAATGGCGATTTTCATTATTAAATATCTCGCTTTCTGTTCATTGTGGCTTATTGCTCCAAGAGGTCTTGTCATGTTCTACAATTCGGCTGAGTTTCATAATTCTGTGTCCAAAACTGTGGCGGGGCTGTTCAAAAGAAAAATTCAAGGGGGCGCTATAGAGCGCTTTTGCCCCGCCCCCTCATTAATTATGCAGCCGAATTTTGCGTAACATTGGTCTTAACAACCCCAAGAAGTTTCAGACAGCTCTGACAAAGTATATGATAGCCGAACAGTTTTGCCTGAAAATCAGCCAAAAAGTAAAGGGAGTCTGGTTTTTCGAGGAAAAAAAAGGCAGCGTCCACTTTGACGCACCGTCACGGCCACGCCCTCTGATAAAAAGTTGAAATTATTTCTCAGATGTCAAGTCCAAGGCCTTGACAACATCCACACCTAGTTTGAGGTGGATATGATCAATATTGTCCGAGCTGCACGCCATCTCGTAAAAGTGGTCTTTTTTGTCGTCACTAGGAGGCGCTATGAAAATCACCGAATATTTTTGTGGAAATGTATTTTTTCACAAAGTTATAGCACTTTGAAATTTTATGGAAAAATGGAGAATTTCGTGGCCCTGCCCCTCTGACATAGTACATCAAAAAGTTATGATTTTGATAACTTTTCATCGTCAAAGCCTCATGAACCCATGTGCCAAGTTTCAAAAGGATCGGACGAAAGCCCTAGGAGGAGTTTGTTCAAATGCGACCTCTGGAAATAAGCCAAAAACCCTGAAAAGTCCAAATTTGGCAAAAATTGGACGCCGTACGGTTCACTGTAGCCTGGGACACCAAGAGACTTTTTTGTGCGTCTGGGCATGTTACATACTCCCACCAAGTCCCGTACACGTGGGCGAAACCGTGGCGAGGGGCACCTCCAAAAACGCGCACCTAGGTGGCGCTGTGGAGGCATATGCGTACGTCCATGTGTGAGACCCCCAAAATACGTAATTTTACACCTGACATTGGGGGGGTAGGCACCGTTTCCCCAAAATTCATCAATTTGATAACTTTTACTCAGGTAGTCTATGTGAACACACTTACCAAAGTTTGAAGTGAATTGGACACAATCCCTAGGAGGAGTTTGTTCAAACATAACCCCTTGTCAACCAGCGCAGAACAGCAAAAATGACGATTTTCATAGAGCGCCACGCCCACAGCGATTCCCCAAAATTCATCATTTTGATAACTTTTACTCAGGAAGTCTATGTGAACACAATTACCAAGTTTGAAGTGAATTGGACACAATCCCTAGGAGGAGTTCGTTCAAACATGACCCCTTGTCAACCAGCACAGAACAGCAAAAATGACGATTTTCATTAAGTGCCACGCCCACAGCGATTCTCCAAAATTCATCATTTTGATAACTTTTACTCAGGAAGTCTATGTGAACACACTTACCAAGTTTGAAGTGAATTGGACACAATCCCTAGGAGGAGTTCGTTCAAACATAACCCCTTGTCAACCAGCGCAGAACAGCAAAAATGACGATTTTCATAGAGCGCCACGCCCACAGCGATTCCCCAAAATTCATCATTTTGATAACTTTTACTCAGGAAGTCTATGTGAACACAATTACCAAGTTTGAAGTGAATTGGACACAATCCCTAGGAGGAGTTCGTTCAAACATGACCCCTTGTCAACCAGCACAGAACAGCAAAAATGACGATTTTCATTAAGTGCCACGCCCACAGCGATTCTCCAAAATTCATCATTTTGATAACTTTTACTCAGGAAGTCTATGTGAACACACTTACCAAGTTTGAAGTGAATTGGACACAATCCCTAGGAGGAGTTCGTTCAAACATGACCCCTTGTCAACCAGGCCGAAACAGCAAAAATGACGATTTTCATAGAGCGCCACGCCCACAGCGATTCCCCAAAATTCATAATTTTGATAACTTTTACTCAGGAAGTCTATTTGAACAGACCTACCAAGTTTGAAGTGAATTGGATACAATCCCTAGGAGGAGTTCGTTCAAACATAACCCCTTGTCAACCAGCCCAGAACAGCAAAAATGCCGATTTTCATAGAGCGCCACGCCCACAGCGATTCCCCAAAATTCATCGTTTTGATAACTTTTACTCAGGAAGTCTATGTGAACACACTTACCAAGTTTGAAGTGAATTGGACACAATCCCTAGGAGGAGTTCGTTCAAACATGACCCCTTGTCAACCAGCGCAGAACAGCAAAAATGACGATTTTCATAGAGCGCCACGCCCACAGCGATTCCCCAAAATTCATCGTTTTGATAACTTTTACTCAGGAAGTCTATGTGAACACACCTACCAAGTTTGAAGTGAATTGGACACAATTCCTAGGAGGAGTTCGTTCAAACATGACCCCTTGTCAACCAGGCCGAAACAGCAAAAATGACAATTTTCATAGAGCGCCACGCCCACAGCGATTCCCCAAAATTCATCGTTTTGATAACTTTTACTCAGGAAGTCTATGTGAACACACTTACCAAGTTTGAAGTGAATTGGACACAATTCCTAGGAGGAGTTCGTTCAAACATGACCCCTTGTCAACCAGGTCAAAACACCGGAAATTGCGATTTTCATTATTAAATATCTCGCTTTCTGTTCATTGTGGCTTATTGCTCCAAGAGACTTTTTTGTAGGTCTTGTCATGTTCTACAATTCGGCTGAGTTTCATAATTCTGTGTCCAAAACTGTGGCGGGGCTGTTCGAAAGAAATATTCAAGGGGGCGCTATAGAGCGCTTTTGCCCCGCCCCCTCATTAATTATGCAGCCGAATTTTGCGTAACATTGGTCTTAACAACCCCAAGAAGTTTCAGACAGCTCTGACAAAGTATATGAAAACCGAACAGTTTTGCCTGAAAATCAGCCAAAAAGTAATGGGAGTCTAATCTCCTAAACTGGCTAGAAACAAAACATTAATGGCAAATGAAGAGAAGTAGAAAGTGCATACTGGCTCAAAAATATACTTGAGTAAGGAGTATATAGATCATGAGTAGTACTTGTTCTTTAAAAAATACTTTTTTATTCACATGCATTACTTACTGCTACTTCCCACCCCTGGATTTTTTCCCCCTAAAAAACAAGAATGGATTGTATGGAAAAAAATAAATGTCAGTACTAAGAGAGGCCATGACACAAGCCAAGACATTACATGGATCAATGTGGACCTTTCAGGCTGCCTAATTGCTTGGTGTATTGTCTGACAGGACCTGCAATGACGGACATTAATCCACTTTGTCTTATCAATGAGTATATAACGTCAGGCCTGAAGTCCCGTTGGCAAGGTGAAAACAGCAGGCCTTCAGCGTGTGATTCCTCGCCTCTGACGTCATCATTCACACTTGTTTTTGGAGCTGGATGCTGAAACGTGAGCTCTGCCCAGCCTCCTTGGGGCATCGGGGGGAGAGCCTCGCCATGTTTTGTTTGCTCTTCGCAACGGAAGTGGTTTGTTTTGTGGGGCTGACAGTTTGTCTTTGTGTTGGAGAGTGAGGCCACCATGAGAGAGAGTGGGGCAAAGCTGGTGACAATGATGGACGAGGTGAAACAATCAAGCCCCCCCCCCTTGCCCGTTTCCCACATTCCTGCCTCCCATGGCAACTACTGCTGCTGCCGCCCACCGCCGGCAAGAGAACCAGCACCTATTTCACAAAGTAGGGATGGAGCTACACTTAAATATTTAAAAGGAGCGCTCCACCAAATGTGCGTCTCAAAGTCAGTTTACTTGTCGTGGTTGGTAATACTAGATCTTTGAAAATAGTCACCTGAAGTCTTCTTGGACTCTGCAGGAACTTGGTCAAAACATTGATGATGTTGTACTCTAGTAATGTCATCAAGTTGTAGTGAAACAGGTGTAGTAGTTTTATGGAGCTTGGGGATTATAATGGCTCAGTTATCTTAGAAAGAAACTGGTTTAGAAATGTTGTGTAACATGAAAAAATAGAGAACCCTGTTTCTTCACCACTCCATGTACCAGGCTAGTGATATGAGGTGAAGTGTGTGCATTAATTTTTTTTCTGAACAATCAGAAATTGATGGACACAAACGTCCTTGGTGACATCAGAAAGCTGTGAAGGAAGGGGGTTTATTATGTTATCTAAATGCCCAACACGCAGTTCTGATTATTAAGATGGGTAATGCATCTCCACTTCCTATCAACTGTGTATAATTAATGTCCTTTGAATTAAACTCATAATGCCAAAATAGGTAAAACAGTGCCAGCTGAAGTATTGTTGGCACAGATGTATTAATACAATATCGAAACACGAGGTTGGGAACTTATTGTATATCTGTGATATAATATTCTAAACTCAAGGTTTACTAGCTTTGTTCCTGAGTATTTATGCCTTTATGTTATCGAGGAGTGAGAGTAGACCTGGGACAGGAAATTGAAGATCATTCAGGACAAATAAAAGTCTGCGCATGTCCTACTTTTGACTGTGATCTTGACAGAGTGTGTTTTCTGATCAGTACTGCTGACCTGGGTGAACTGCTCCAGTGTTCGAATGGCTACCAGGATCCAGGATGTCTTCACGGTGGGAAAGCTGATGGCTCTCGGCCTCATCATTGTCGTCGGCTTGGTCCAAATCTGCAATGGTAACATCATCAGCCCGTGGCCTAGAGCTTTACTCCTCCCTGAAATAAAAACAAACAAACTCAAATGTGTGATTTATCCTCCAGGGAACTATGAGGCTCTGACTCCTCAGGTGACCTTTTCCCTGGAGAGGACGCCGTCGGTCGGTCAGATCGCTCTGGCCTTCCTGCAGGCCTCCTTTGCCTTTAGCGGCTGGAACTTCCTCAACTACGTTACAGAGGAAGTAGTTGAACCCAGACGGTGAATATTTATAGTTCTCATCACCTTGTCAACATATTTCAGTGCTTCCATCTCAGCTTGTTTTTTTGCAGTGCTTGTTCAGATTTTTGGTGACATCTCTGGGTTTTTTCAAAGGCAGTCTAAATCAAATCTTAAAGGAATAGCTTGACATCTATTTACTCACTTTCTGGCTTTATGTTTAATATGACACTAAAGATAAAAATATAAAGATTTTAAGCAGGTGGAGACAGCTAACCTAACTCTGTTAATGGGACAGAATCCCCCAACCAGCACCTCTAAAGCTACCTAATTAACAAACCTAAAATGACAATATGTTGTTTTACCAGGCGTTATGTGCTGGATTAATTTTTGGCTTAGAGCACTTCCTGGAAAATGTGTTTTTCTTGTTAGAAAACAGCATATACAGCAACTGCTCTAAAATGTTTTTTATATTTTTTTGTGCCAATTAAACAAACAAGAAACTATTCCCTTAATGTCTATCTTTAAATATACTCTCTGTACGTATACACTTTTCTGTTAAGCGATGTTAGGACTTACATTTTTTTATTTTTTATTTTTTTAATTCTTTACTGTTACCAAACAATGTGTATGTAGCTTGGCAATATTGTGCATCACATCGCACAATATTGCCTTATATTATACCATCACATCAACCAATCTTAGCCAGATTGCTAGTTGGCTAAAATATATAGGTTTCATTCAAGATAACTCTTCAGCTAAGATATTACATTATCCATGCGTTCTGTGGAGATCAGATATTGTTTACAGCCAATATAAACTGCACTAAACTAATTAGCACGTCTTGGCAGGCCAAACAACCATGTTAGCTTCTCTCTAGCTTAAGCCAGGTAGCTATGGTCACGATCATGGTTCAGGTTGCAATAAAGTTTTGACCAACAAGCAGATGTAGCTGATAGAAGTTGCCTTATTTTTCGCTTTTGCCATGTTAGAGCAACTTCAAAATGTCTTTGCACGTCCCTTGTAAATCATATGATTTATGACGACCTATTGTAGTAAGAAACGCAATACACCTTGAGTGTGCGTCCACATTGAGGGACACTGCATTTTAAATAAGCTTGTCCTTTTAAAAAATCTGTTTTTTGGCAGAGTTAAAGAGATAAAAGTAAAAAAAAAAAAAATGTTATTTTTCTCCAGATTTTTTTGATTTTTCTAGTGCCTTTAAACGACTTCCATGCATGTTTAATTGATTTTTGGTTTTGACTGTATCATCTGTGCATGGTGTGTCAGGAATCTACCTCGTGCCATCTACATCTCCATACCATTGGTGACCTTTGTGTACACGCTCACCAACATTGCCTACTTCTCCTCCATGTCGCCCGAGGAGCTGCTGTCATCCAATGCCGTGGCTGTAGTGAGTAATGTGGCTACATGATGATCAGTGGCAAACAGTCGGAGCTATGCTTTATCTTTTAGTCGTTTAGGTCAGCAGTGAAAATCATTTCCTAGATCAAGAATATTACAAGCAATAAATAAAAGGTCAGAGGTCGGGGTCAGGCCCCTCCAATGGGATCATGAAATGATTGATGGAAGATGAAAGAAAGAAAAAACAAAGTTCTGTTGCACAAATCATGCTTCTTGGGTTTTCTCTCATCTTTGAATTTTAGTGAAACATTGGTTATTTGCAGAGTTTTTTTAAAAGCATGTAAGATGTTTAGATTCTCTTTGAAATGTGACAATAAGCCTCAACTACACACTGGACCTTTAAGGACATCTGAGGCTCAGCTTGTCAGGCTCAGCTGTAAATAAGTTGTCAACTAAGGTCAACCAGTTTATCAGTTTAGCTGTACTTTGAGGTAACATTGTTAGCATGCTTTAAGTTATTATTGTTATCACTTGCTGATGGCAATGTTAGTGTTTCTGCAGTTAAGTATATTTACATGTTTGCATTGTCAACTTAATGAGGCAGCATGCAGAGTGTTGGATATCTGTTATATTTGACATGTTTGTAGAGCTAAAAAAGAAATCACAGTAATATTGTAATGTTTTATTTAATTTTAGGAAAATCCGTTTTTGAGGTTTACTGATTGGTATTGCCATCTCTCACCACTAGTGTGGCTAAAAGCATGCAGCCTTAAAACTAGCTTCGAACAGATGACCTTGTCTCTGATGGTGAATGAATCGACAGGCAGAAACATATTCAAAAAAAAAAAGTAGAGAAAACTACATAAATCTGCCATTAAAGCTCACATGGGCCACCTGGAGTTCGTGTAGTAGTGTTTATCAAGGCTGTACCCGTCAGTGAATTTGTCTGTTGTCCTGCTGTTCAGACATTTGGAGAGAAGTTGCTGGGAATGTTCTCCGTCATCATGCCCATCTCCGTGGCTCTGTCCACCTTTGGAGGAATCAATGGCTACCTGTTCACCTCTTCCAGGTGAGACTCTCTGCCCACTCCTTCATGCTCCAACACTGCTTTAGCATAGCTGCTGATGACCTGTCTGATGTTTGTGCCTGCAGGTTGTGTTTCTCCGGCGCCAGAGAGGGTCACCTGCCCAGCCTGCTGGCCATGATCCATTATAAGAACTGCACACCCATCCCTGCCCTGCTCGTCTGCGTATGTACAACCTCACATTTATAGTCATCTCGGTGCAAATATGCAGTATTTGAGGCTGTAATGACATGATTTCCCCCACAGAGGTCAATGATGGTTCTTCTTATCAAACCACACTTGCATATGTATTGCATATAATCTTTTCAAAGCTATCTTAAAGCTTTTAATGATTACTCTAAAGGTTTTCCAACTATGTCCAATTGGTAGGCGATCTCAGGGTAGACCCAGAACACAGCGGAGGGATTATATATCTCGAAACATCTTGGGATCCACCAGGAGGTGAAAAACAGTACTGGAGATGAGGAGGGGCTTTGTGACTATATTGTTTATTCTGCTGCCATTGTGACCCGCCAAACTCCAGTGACAAAATTGGTGGTTTGCTCTTTTCATATTCATCACATTGTTATGTTTTCCAGTGCGCTGCCACCATTGTTATACTCTGCATCGGAGAGACCTACAACCTTATCAACTACGTCTCCTTCATCAATTATCTGTCATACGGCGTCACCATCGCGGGTCTGCTGTACTACCGCTGGAAGAAACCCAACCTGTACCGACCCATCAAGGTACCTACATATCTTTTTTCCAGACGTTGAATTTACTGCTAAGTACATTTACTCAATCACTGCACTTAAGTACAGTAATATGAAGGTACTTGCACTTCACTTGAATCATCTCCTTTAATGTACGTTCTACTTTGTTCTTCTCAATCTACCACTGCTTTTTACCTTTTTTAGTTGATTTGTCATCTCCCAATGTGTCCCTCATTCCCAGTAAATTGTTTTGTTTTCATAAGTCATAAACATTCAACACATATTTTTCTTCAGGTGAACCTGTTGGTTCCTGTGTGCTACCTGATGTTCTGGGCGCTGCTGCTGGGTTTTAGTCTTTACTCAGAGCCAGTGGTGTGTGGCGTTGGTTTAGTCATCATGCTCACCGGCGTACCTGTCTACTTCCTGGGTGTCCATTGGAAAGAAAAACCAAAGTGTGTCTACAACTTCATTGGTGAGTTTCTAAAGGAAAGCAAAAAATTGCCATGCAATTTGTGTTCACTAATTGGCTACAAGTAATCTGACCCAGAACTAATTGGGATTCATTTTGTAACAGCTGATATTTAACTTTTGACTTGTGTTTTACTGCAGAGAGGGCGACCTACGTGGGCCAGAGGTTGTGTTTCGTGGTTTTTCCTCAGTTTGACCCCATCAAGATCGCCACTCCGTCAGAATGGACTGACCGGTCTTCAGGCAGGAGCAGTTTGTCTGCCAATTCTTAAAACTTTTACCTGAATATATACAGATCTTTGTTTTTGCTTTTTGTTTTTACTCCTCATCACTGTGTAAGTCCAGACACTTCCTCCTGGTATGGGAGCTTCCTGTCTGACCTTTGACCCTCTGAGACTCTGGTTTCCCTACAGTCAAGTGGAAACGCCTGTTCTTCTGGCGGGCTGCTTGCACTTTTTATTTTTCTTCTCTTTTCTACTAAGTCGTCTAGTACAACAACCTAATGCCAAGTGTCACACTGTGAAAAGGACTTTTATTCTCAATTTGGACCCATTCTGTAATATGACAGAACTCTGACTGACTGATGGTTATTTCTTCTGAATGTTTCTGGTGTTAAATGTGCCTTCAGACCTTTTCACACCAAGTCCCAAACAAATTTGGTATTTTGAAAACAAACAAACAAATAATTCTAGACATCTGCAGGCCACCAACAGCTTTATGTGTTTTTATTGTGACTGCTCAGTATCATGTCACCATTTTCACTCTAATATGCATGTTGGCATGCTTCTCCTTATCTCTGATAAACCTAGTTAATGGGAGAAAATAACTTATTGTTTTTTTCAGAAGAACAGGTATATAGAGATAATTAATCTTGAGATATCGTTGGATAATTTTAAGACAGCGCCTTAAAAAAAAAAACCTTCACAACCATTGGCCATTCTTGGCTTCCATAGCTTTGTTTTGAGCCTTAGCCTTGAACAACTATGACGTTCACATTTGCTGTTTTGAGTGAAGTGTCTCGACAACTATTAAAAGGACAACCATGTGATTTGGTTGATTCATGTTCCCCTCAGGATGAATTGTAAGAGATTTGCTACATTCATTGTGATATTAGTGCTTATTAACAAATGTTAGCATGCTAACATGCTAAATGAAGATTGTAAATGATTCAGGAATCGTTCAGAAACAGATGAAAAAAATGGAAATAATGATGAACATTAGACCTGTTTATCATAACATCATTCTCACTGTGTGCATGTTAGCATGCTGATGTTAGCATTTAGCTCAAATCACCACTGCATTCAGGCACAGCCCCACAGAGCGCTCGTATGGCTGTACACTCTGAAAAGAAGATCTAATGTTTATTTAATAAAAAAGTAAAATTAAAGGTCGCCAGTCGAACAGAGAAGGGTGTTAGCCCCAACTAGTCTGGACCTGGCTGAAACAAAAGCTGGGCAGGAAGGGCCAAATAGTAAAAACATTTTTAGATTCCACCTAAATATTTGGATATGCGCCCTGGATGAGAAATAGTTGCAATGGTTTGTGGGTGCTGTAGTTTCTTATTTGCTTCTAGCAATTGAATTGTTGCAAACTTTGGGTTTGAATTAACATCAACTGCTGCTTGCTAATTTATCTCAGCAAACAGAACATGTTTCACTTTTTCAGAAACATCAGTAAAAGTTACTCTCAATGAGAGATTACACTGAGTTTCAGAAGCCAGTGGTTGGACACTAAATCAAGACTTCAGCTCTCTATTCTCCATGTTGTTGGTAATTCCTCCTCCAAAAGTCAGACGTTTACTGAGTTATCTGGATAATTAAAACACCTGTATTATTATACAGCACCTGATCAAAAAAAAAAATCAGACTATCGGACACTGTACTTATTTTAGACGTATTATGGAACAGCAGAATATAGATATTTTCTTTTAGACAAACACACATAAACATCAAAAATCAAAATGGCTGCAAATAACATCAACATCAACAATATGAATTTTTAAAAAATGTCACACTTGGTGTAAAAAGGTCTTTACAGGGAAAAATGTATATTGAAATGTTTATTAACTGATTCACTATATTAGATTTTAATATATTTTGCATGTGCCTTCCGCTTTGTGTATTGCATTTGATTATTTGAAAAGCACTTTGGTCTTCCATTGTCTATTATCTTGTCTCTCAGTACTCACTATGAAATCTTTTCCTCTCATTTGTAAAACCAGATGATGCTGGACTAATTTTGCACAAAGCCTGAGACCAATGCCAAGCTTAAGTTTATTAATCTGTTGTTAACAAAGTAGTCTGGTTTGTTATTGACTTACACTGTGACTGTACTCAGAGTTTGAAATACTTATACATTATTACAGCAAAGTAAGATTTTAAAATGCGGTTGTGGCAGCTTCTGTATATTAAGCAATGCTAATGCAATGTGTGACTGAGACAAAATATTCCATATCTATATAATTACAAATAGTTCGTGCACTATTTTTTTTTTTTTTGCTCCATTTGGCTTTACATACATAACCTTTATAGTCAGCTGGACTCGGGAGATCACAAAATCACATGTAGTCAGGTAACTATAAATGATACAAAGTCAACTTTCAATAACTTCTGACTCTGTGTGGTTATGAATAATATAGGACATAAAACTTTCCACTGATATTATTTTGTTTTTGTTGTCAGACAACTGTGCTCTTATAAGGCAGTGATTTAACTGAGAATTACATTATTGTTAGCCAACTAGCATTTTTAGACTCATTCAAATCATCATCTTATAGATGTGCAGTTGTTTGATTGATAAAAAGATTAACATAACAGAGTAGTAATTTTTTGTGATACACCATCATGTAAAATACGAGTATACAGTTTGTACAGTCACACAAATGTCTCGGAGCAACATCCCTGCCTGTCAGTTTAGGAAGCAGTAAAGTGTTAATGTGCTGTGTGCCAGTTCATTTTTAACAAATCTGTATCTCTGGTTTCATTACAAGTTTATGACTAAAGCAGTTGTTGCTAGTGGTTTTGAATGTTGGCAAGCTAACTGTGTAGCCTCGAGCTGTGTCCCAATGTTAACTGTCACTGTCTAACATGGGTAAACTTCAAACAATCAGATCTGGTGTGAAAACATCAACATCTCTGTCAAGAAAAACCTTGATGCTCTTAAATCCAACTGCCTCGCAAGGTTAATATTTTCAAGGCCACTCAGCAAAATTGGAAGTAAGACTGAGTAACACTGCTGTGTCCATGTTATATTGATCCATCCATGCTCCTCTTCCACAGAGACTGACATGACCATGTTTCCACAATAGTCCAAAATAGACAAAACAAAAATTCACTTTTCACTGAAGTTTCTTCTACACACCGAGGTAAGGGGTATTCAGTTGGTTGAAATCTGCGACTTCACCACTAGATACCACTAAATCCTACACCTACACACCAGACCTTTAAACTTAAAAGAGAAGGAAAATATATTTAGATATAAGATAGATAGATATAAGACTTTTTTTGTATTTGTCAATTATTTGCAACTACTTTTTGCAGATGTGAGTGGTACTGCCATTTTCTTTGTGCATTGCGTTCTGGGATATTATTTCACCAACATTTTTTAGTGAACATCTGGGTATAAACTTTATGCTCAGAATGTGCTTTGATGGAGTTTACAGCATGATATTGGAACACAGCTTCTTTCATTCATGCCCAAGTTTACAACTGTTATTATGTTTTACAATCTGCCTCTTTGTTTCACCTGCTTCTGCTTGAATGTAGAGACCAGCTGACTCATTTAACATTTAACATTTGTTTTCTGTATTTAAATTGCAGTAGATGCCCTGCTTATATGAGAATCTCTCTTCAACAGTTGCCATATAATTAAAGAGAAATGCCACTCCTTATAACAACCTTATTCATGTAAAATTTTAAGTCTTGTGCTTTAACTACACCACGGCTGTAACCTCCAGAGAAAGTTGTTTGTTCCTGATCACTATGGTTTCATTTAAATTCTAAACACACCATGAATGCAGCTGTATTTTGTCCTAAATCTTCTAGACCTTTGTTACATTACCCCAATAAATCAACATGATTTTTAAGGATCTACAGCAAATCTACTTGGTTTTCACTGTTATTAATATTATTTTGTAACATAAGTCTTTAATTGCTTTATGTAGACATGTCAGTATTTCCATCTTCGTAGACTCGAGGAGGGATTCATCCTGTTGCAAATAACGTATAATAATGTATAAAAAAAAACTAACTAGGAAAAACCTGAAATCCAGGAGATCAGGAAAACCACAGAGCAGGATCTGTCTCATGCTGTCTTCACATACATACAGACACTTTTACACTGTAAATTATTTGTAAAGCATCCAGTGTTTACAATGGGATCATTACATGAACGTTAACTCTTTTTGTTGTTGTTGTAAAGATGAGATAAATAACTATAGCAGCACAATAAATGAACTGGAACGTGTCTGATGTTTGTCTTTATGAATGAATGAATGAATGACCTCTCTGCTCTAGGTAGTGCTGATCTACTTACTGTTGATCTATGACGACATGGTGACGTCGCGGTCTAAACAGGAAGTTTAAACAGCACGCTGCTTCAGTCTTTCCCCACATGACCACACGTTACAGCTGCTGTCGTCGTCGGTAACAGTCAACATATATGTCGGTGAGTTTATTTAAATTAACCATACAACATATGTACAGATACATATTTGCATTAACATACGCGTCACCGGTTGTTAGTGTCTGTTTCAGCTGACGTTATGTTGAAACACTGTTGATAGAGCAGCCACAGTGTTAGCATAGCATAGCAGTGATGGTTTGTTCTGCCAAACTGCGTTTAGAAAAGTCACAATTTAAAGTTAACCTGCTTGTACAGAGGAGCTGGATTATCCATTCCCCGTCTAACAAATTATTGTCACCGTGGAGATATTTCGGCACGTTTTTAATCATTAATGGTCAATTAAACTTGAATAAAATCTCCATTTATGTTTGGCTCTTAACGTTGGAGACAGACAGATTATCTGACCTTTGATATGTGAGCAGAGGCAGCCTAAAAGTTAATATTATTTGTTTTATGTGTGATATGGTGTTTGAAATGTTTTTTTTTTGGGTGAATAATAAATCCCACAAATTCAGGTTCAAGTGTAAGCTCCCCAGTTACCGTGTGTTACCGTGAAGTCACTTAAATCAGCTGATTTCTGACGGGAGTTTCTCGTGGTGGCTTCATACATGAAACGGACCAGAGACAGTAAATATTTAAAGTCCAGTGCTTACAGATGATCGTCTAGTCTTTCTCTCTGCTGTCGACAGGATGAGTGAGCCGCCAGGATGGCAGCAAGCAGGCTGAGCTTCAGAAACATCACCGCCCTGGCTCCCATGGTCCGGGTGGGGACTCTGCCCATGAGGCTGCTGGCTCTGGACTACGGAGCTGATCTGGTTTACTGTGAGGTGAGGATGGAGGCTCAATCTGAAATCAGTGTTTAAATGAAAATTGTTAACCCTGTGCTGTCTGTTTCAGGAGTTAATCGACATCAAAATGGCCCAGTGTCACAGGGTAGTGAACGTAAGAGCCTCGTTCGTAACGCAGATGATGATCCAGACTGACACAACAAACAAGTTTTACATCATCACTGTTTTGCTGTTTGTCAGAGGTGCTGCAGACGGTGGACTTTGTCGCTCCAGATGAGCGAGTGATGTTCAGGACCTGCGAGAGGGAGAAGGACAGTTGTCTTTCAGATGGTGAGACAGAAACAAACATTTCGTCCATGTTGCTGTCAGTTGTTGTAGATTCACAGTCAGGGACGTTTTCTCTTGTTTTTCAGGGAACCTCTGACCCAGACAGAGCACTGACCGTGGCCCGGCTCGTGTAAGTCCACACCTGCATGTCTGACATTTAAGTTGAACATAATCCCAATAGTATTCACAACCTGTATGTATTATGACATTTATTTATTTTATGTTATATTTCGGCAGTACAGTGGCACAATAGTTTGCACTGTTGCCTCACAGCAACAGCTTCCTCCTACAGTCCAAAGATATAAACTTATAGGTTGATGGATGACTCTAAATTGTCTGTAGGTGTGAATGGTTGTTTGTCTCTATGTGCCCTGCGATAAGGGTGACTTGTCCGGATGTACTCGTCTCTTGCCTAAAGTCAGCTGGGATAGGCTCCAGCCCCACTGTGACCCTGATGAGATAAACGGTTAGAGAAATGAATGGACGGATCCTATATAGTTACAATACACCTATCTCTCTCTCTTGTAGCAAACTAAGACAACTTGCCTGCCTTGTTAACTCATTGTAAAACACACTTTGATCAGAAATAAAATTAGAGATTGACTCGTTCTGTCAGCCTCAAGTGGCTGTTCAGGGAATTGCAGATTTGCGTAGACTTCTTTTCTCAGCCATGGAGGTTGCCGCAAATAAGGCCAACACAGGCTGCAGTTCCACACCTTTACTGTCTGCAAAAACGGTCTAAACAGCAAAATGAGCTGTTGAATCAGGTGTTTGTTGAACTTTTATTTTCTAGGTGCTCAATGAGATGTCTAACTTTGTATCACATATGCATTTTTTAATATTTCAAGGCTTTAAAATCCAACACATTTGCAGAGTTAAATACCTATATTAGAACTGTGAAAATTCACATAAAAAAGCAGGCAAATGCAAATATAATGTATAACGACCTGGCTGGTAAGACACTACTTTTTATAACAATGTGCTTGTCGTACAGGGAGAAGGACGTGGCTGCTGTCGATGTGAATAGGGGCTGTCCGAAAGAATACTCCACTAAGGTGAGTTTCCTTTCAGTAATAAACCTGCTGCTCTGACCTTTGACCTCTGGCTCACCTCTGACCTCTTGCAGGGCGGGATGGGAGCTGCTCTTCTGTCAGATCCTGACAGATTGAGGCGGTGAGTACCTCAGCTAGACAAGTCTCAAGACAAACTGTATAAAATTGTAGTATTGAGTCTGTCTGAAGAAAATGAGCACCACTGTGTTTGTAAATGCTGCTGATTATGTGTGGACAAGAGACAGTAGATGTTTGATTACAAAACATTTTAAAAATAACTCTTACTTGTAGATCCTCAAGAAGCTGGTCACAGGACTTTCCATACCGGTCACATGTAAATACGAATCCTGCCTTCGGTAAGATGTGAAAATAATTATCATCTATCATAATATGTTTTTGGTGTTTTTGTTATGTTACATTTCATGTTGTGACAATAACAACTGAGGCAGATTTATCAGCTGCTTTAAATGGTGAAAGTCTTGCAGTGTCCCCAGTAATATTATCTGTAACTGGTTTCATGTTTTTACTGGATTCAGTTGGAGGAGACGCTCAGTCTGGTCCAGAGAATTGAGAGGACCGGCGTCGCTGCCATCGCTGTTCATGGCAGGTAAACTGGTTACCTTTTAGTCTATATTATAATATTGTCTATATATTTTTGTTTGAGTTTTGGAAAAATTCATAATTTAACTCTTTTTTTTTTAAATTATTATTATTATTATTAAATTAAAAATATTTTGGTTTCTTATCATGCTGTTTTTCTGCACCCTCATATAGCGGTGACAAGTCAAAAAGCAGATGTATCGTGTTTCTGATTGGCCTGTTATCTGCCTGCTTCATTTATGTAATACGGTGTGTTTACTTACAACATTTTCATGTTTTTGTGATGATCGTTTCGTTGTCAAGGATGAAGGAAGAGCGCCCCAGACAACCCAGTCCACTGCGATTATTATATCAGGCCGTCGCTCAGGCTGTTTCCATCCCCGTCATCGCCAAGTAAGAAACCAGACATCAGGGAAAAAAATCAATTTAAGAATATGTTTGGTAATTGGTCATTAAACACAATCGATGTCTTCTGCAGCGGAGGCTCTCTGGATCTGGTGAAGACAAACGGCGACATCGAGGAGTTCAGGAAGGCGGCAGGCGCCTCGTCGGTCATGTTAGCCCGCGCTGCCATGTGGAACGCGTCAGTCTTCAGCAACCAGGGACCACTTCCTGTGGAGACGGTCATGGAGGAATACCTCAAATATGTGAGTTTTTGCGTGATCACAGACCCATGTTTTTAATATGACGTGTTATTGGATGATTTTGTCATCATACAAGTACACAGATTAATCTTTAGTGCCTGCTACTGAAAACAGACTTCTGCTGTTGTTTTTTCATTTAAATTGCCCGTTGGAAATTCCCAGTTGAAGAGTTTTTGTCCTACATCTTCAGTGGAAGTTGGCTGAATCTGTTACTCGTGGTCTTGTGTTTCACAGGCAATCCAGTATGAAAACAATGCCTTCAACACCAAGTACTGTCTGTGTCAGATGCTGAGAGACAAGGTGGAATCTCCTCTGGGGAAGCAGGTGCAGGCGGCTCAGACCATCGCTGAGATCAGGCACAGGACTTTTTTATGACTCCTGGACATTTATTAGGTGGAAGTGACACAGCTGGTGTCTGATGTCACGTATCAAGTGATGTGTGCTGTAATGTGACGCGGTGTCATTGTGGTGTTGTGTTGCAGCGAGGCGTACAGGCTGCAGGAGTTGTACCAGCAGACCCAGGAACGGCTGCAGGCCAGGAGGGATGTCCTGGAGAGCAGCAGCCAGCCGGACCGACTTGTAATGGACGGAGATGTCACCACCATGGCTGTCAAGTTTGAGCGGTCAGTAATTTAATCAATGAACATTGTGATAAATGTGCATCATTTAATATAATTTAATTCAGTGCAATTTATTTGTCCCTGTGAGGTCAATTTATGTAGCAGCTCACACTCAGATCCAGTTTGTATGCTACTGCATAAATACCTGTTACAAGAATTTCTAAAGAAGAACCCTTGAATAAGGAGGACTGGATTCAAAGTATCAAAGTTTAAGCTGAATTTATTATTCTTGTACAATAAGGAGGTTAACAGTGCAACACAAAAGGGATTACAGAGAAAAGGCTCCCTGAGGAGCCCTGTTAGTAGGTTCTTATACATTTTTTTAAAAATAGGGGGTCTCGGACACCTTCCCACTGATACGGATAACATCATAACATTCCTTTTTGGTTTACTGCTCAATAATGAGCACTATATTTTATATGCACTAAGTACTCCGCTAGTCAGTCTCTCCTGTCCTTGTACCACTAATTTATAATTGTCTCTCCCTGCTAGCCTCAGTAAATCAGAGGCCAACTAAGGGAAGTATGCGAGACATACAAAAGACAGGATACACACACACTATTATAAGGTAAAACATCTGCACCCCAGTATAATCCTAATTTTTATAACATACCCATGTGAACTTTTAAAGTTTCAGAAAAATGTCAGGAAAAACTGACTCATGTATGAGTTTTGATATTTAAATACACTTTAACATTCAAGTAGCATACTAACGATTAGTCTGTTATAGGTTGACGACTGAAGCTAAAAGGACTGCTCTCTCACTGTGAATCTCATCTGATAAATCACAAGTTTGACAATCTCCATGTGTGTTTGTGGTTTTAGGAGGGAGTATCCACCTCAGATCACTCCAAAGATGTTTCTGCTGGAGTGGAGCCGCAAGGAGAAACTAGAGCAGCCGCTGTATGAGATGGTAAGAAATTCACTTGACTTGTCTTTACTAGAAGTTCAGGGTGACACTGGGGCTCATGCACAGAAAACTAAAAAAATAAAACTCCAGTCAGATAGAAATGACCTTGATTGATTTCTCGTTCCATTGATCCCTGCGCTGGGAAGTCCTTACTTTACTTTACTTGAGAACAGATTGTATCCAGCCAAGCGAGCTAGTCAAGGTTTTGGTCTGTATAGCTACTTTTCCTGTTCATGACAACTGTACGGATGTTCAAATTATAATAAGCCTTAAAGTTGTGCATAATTTACAGTCTGACTGCTTGACAGGTAAGTGCCATTACAGATGGCTTCTTAAAGCACCCAGGTTAGGTCCGTCCAATGATCCACGTCTTTGCTGATATTTAGATTAGCCTGGAGGCAATCGAAGCTGTACAGCCAACGAATGACATCACTCTACTGCATACTGTCAGTGTAGCTAGCCAATGTTAGCGAGCCACAGAGTTGTGAAAGAACAGTATGTTTATGCCTAATGTTAGTGTCAGCATTCTGAATGAGTCTTTAAAAATGAAACTTGTTAAAGACAAAGTTGAACTTTTTTAATATTTAAACCAAAACACAAAATGAACACAGACAAGTCGTTTGAGGCATCGTGTCTCAATTTAATTTCAAGGTCGAGTCTTTTCTGTCACATCAAGTGACAGCAAGTCATCAAAAGAGTGAGTCCAAGTCACAGCAACTTCAGCGATCAGTTATGAACAGTTTGTGTGTGTTGTGCTTTCAGGTGCAGCGCTCTCAGGATCGAGCCTTTCAGTCCACCGTCACTATAGCAGGAAAGAAATACAGATCTTCACTGTGGTGAGTACAAAGACATACACTTCCAGAATCAGCATAGATCTGTGGGCTCTTGTGTTAAATTATGTTGTTGTGTTCAGGGAGAAGTCGAAGAAATTTGCAGAACAAACGGCCGCCATCGTCTGCCTGCGAGTTCTGGGTATACCGGAGGGTCGAATCGGAGAGGAAGACTCTGGCCTGGTCTGCAAAAGGAAGAGGGAGGCAAAGATGAATGGCATCACAGAGGAAGAGGGGATCAAGAAAAGACATGTAGCTGAACAGGAAACGGACAACTCAAAAATGGCTGCAGTTGCCAATGGTGACCGCCACAAACTAGACACCCTCCAGAATAACCGTAGGAGTTAATGAACAGTCAAAAACTTGATGAGACGCTCCGATAACGACTGACAAACGTTTGTGTGAAGAGATAGATTAAAGTTTTTTTTTTTTTTCTGTCCATACGTTTTCACATGTTCAAACTGGGAACTGCCCAGTGCTCGACTGTGGAGAGTCTTTACTGTTCACTCCTCTTAATTTTTATTATATAAACAGTATTTTATTAGTATGGAACAGAAGATATAAGTATGCAGCCGGTAGGGGGCAGTGCTGAGCCTTCATATTAAGTTTTCATCACTTTAAATATTTCAGAAACAACACATTCATTTTAACCTTGGTGCCTTATGGAGAAGAATATTTTTTCCTTTCATTTTTCTACTCTTATTTTTGGACGGGCCTTAAACTCATCATTTGTCTCCTGAATGCGTCCTGTAGTCTCAGTTGAAGACAGCCGATGTTGGATTAAATGTGTTTAACTCTTATTTGTTGCCATCACCGATTCACTGAAGTAGATATAGGGTGATATATGTTTCTATTTTTACTAGTATCCACCATCAGGTCTTATTTGTTCTTTATCTGAACAATCTTCCGAACCATCCTGACACATTTAGTTTCATATTCATTTTGTAGGAACAAAGCGTTATTTTGAATCCTTTATTATATATATTTTAAGTTCAGTGAAAAGAACAAAACCTGTAATAAATCCATCTGGATAACAAATACTGATACAGTAGGTGCATCCTGATGGAGTTAATGTCTCAGCTAAACTAATAAACTCAGCTGAAAGATCCAAACTATTGCATTCAGACGACACATTCCTTCATGTAGAAACCGAGCCGATGTGCACAGTGTGATAAAATGCTAAGGTAACACCGAGCCTGCCTTTGGTCTGATGTTTATGAAGTCTGAAAGTCCTGGACTGAACCTGAGAGATGTAGACAGCCAGATACTGACGTCATCGCCGGCCTGTTTAATGGTGCTTTCAGGGGCACTGCGAATACGAGGATGACGAGCTGTACTGTGACCCCGTACTGTAAATACGACTAATACTCAAGGATTCAAAATAAACTAGAATTTAAAAAAAGTTATTACTAGACTCTGTGGAGTGTTTTCAAGTAACAGAGCAGTTGTTTTATTATATGTACTGTGAAATATCAAAAAACAAAAACCCAGACTATTGATCAATAAGAAACTGTGTCAATCCTGCAGGAAATACTGTCAGTATTAATACAAATGTGTATTATAGATGTCAATAAATATAATTAAACAAGAATATTATATATACATACATATTGAATATCTACTATGTATGTATAGAGCCAAAAGAATGTCATCAAAATTGAAAAACAATAATTCAGTTCCCCTTTTATCCGGTCTTATTTAATAACTCAACATTTACTGTTTAAATTTTGCGTCATTGTAATTTAAAGACTGCTCTAATTTTTTTTATCCATAGAACTTTAATTCTATTTTCTTTAAAAAAGTAAGTTTGACTTTGTATTATTCTTATTAATTATTAACAAACTTATTTATTTGTTATAATTACCTAACGTCGCTGTAATAGAGATTACGAGGAGACCGTGAACGCATCATAAGGATCAACCTGGAGGAGAGTAAAACTCGCTGCAGCCGAACAGAAACAGCGAACACAACAAGTTAACACAATAATGGGACTTCTGCGGTGTTACTACACGGTACAGAGGCGTTTTTATTGACCGCGCCCGTGTCCGTCAACAACTTTTAGTCGTGAAATTAGTCGACGTGTTTTTGGCGGTCCAGCTGACACAAGAGTTCTGCTTTCGGTCGGATGGAAGTGAGTGAGACAGGTCAGTTTTAAAAGACAGACAGACAGGTCGGTTTAACGGCTGCCTTTGAGGACAGTAAGTGTCTCCCCAGTTCAATGTCCACATTAAACTTCAGTGAGGAGCTGGACTTCAGACTGATCTTTGAGGAGGACGGCAAACAGACAGCAGGTACGTGTCATTTTGGCGACGTTAGTTAGCAATTTGTCAAAGTGCAGTAAGCTAGCAAGAACGAGCGGGAGTTACACCGGAAGCTGAGCACTTTAGACTTCAAAATAAAACACCTCTTCAGTCCAATACAAAACAACGTACACGATCTTTGAAGTAATCAATATAAATGTGTATTTACGGAGTCATTAAGTAACATTTTTTGGTATTGTTGCTAAATGTAGGTTTAATTTGATTTACTATAACAGAACAGTTATTATTAGGGATAGTTGGGATGAAATGTGATTTATACCCATCAATTTATGTTTCAGAATAAATGAAATCCACGCTACTACACGGGAAAAAACAACACCGTATTATTTGAAAATGTAAACAACAATAACAGTAAAAGTATTGGAAGCAATAAAAACATACAGGCAAAGGACAGATGGACAGTAATAACACCTGCTCTTATTGTCTAAGTTTTAGATGGTGAAGAATGGGTGTACTAAATGAAATATGAATCATATTCAAAGCATAAAATCTTTCCAAAAGAGAGCAGGAAAAGAGACTTTAGTATGCCATGAAGTGTCAATTATGGATACAAGTTAAAAACAGTTTAACCACTATGGTTTCCCTCAAAAGTTTAAATGATAATTTGCTTAATCTGGTTTATTATTTGTCTTTATCTCTGTGTGTAATAATATTAATTATAATAATAATAATAATAAACTGCTGTGTGGCTTTCGAACTGATAAGTCTGTCAATGATTTTATTGATGAGGTGATTAATGTTTAAACTATAAAAAGTTAGGGAATCGTGAATTGTGCCCAAGTTCGCCTCTTTTTTAAAAATCAAGTTGATTATTTAGCGAATTATAAAAGTTTTGTAAAAGAGATCAATTTCACTTGTGGTACACACTCGTCCTTCTATGGTTGCCTTATTTGGAATTTTATTTTGAAAACTGTAAGCGGAAGTTATGCTGTCCTGCTTTCATGGATGTGACAAAACCAACTGTCTGCTGTTAAATTTAGTTGAATTTTAAAGTGTGGATCAGGAGGTGAAGAAGGGACTTTACCAGCCTCCTCTAAAACCGCTGATCAGTGGAGGCGCAGTAGTCTATTGATTACTGATCAGTCTGCGGTAGTTTTAATGTATTGATAAGTAGGCTGTTATAGTATTTTGGATCAGCTAATGTTGCTCATTTTATGTTGACTGAACTAAACTAACAAATATTCAGTTTATCTTTACCATCATGGAGAACACAGAAAACTTATTTGTTGCTAATAAAAAATAAAATGCCAATTAATCTTTAGTGAGTCTACAGCTAGCAGCTCTGTGAGCTAAATGCTAACATGCTTACAGTGACACCCGGCAGTGCTGAGCAGGTGTATGCTGTTTACCATGATGTTTATTAGTATGCCAATATTAGCAGCACTCCTGATTGGTCAAATGAAAACACTGCTGCCAGTTGAAAAGTCAGAAGTTTGAGATTCATCCTCAGGGGAACATGAATGTGTGCACCGAATGTTCAATCAGACTAATCGTTGAGATATTTCAGATTCACTGGCTCCAGGTTCTGAATTTGAATGATTTGCAGCTTCTCTTCATCTTATATGATTATAAACATATATCCTCAGGTTTTAGACTGTTGGTCAAACACATATTTGAAAAGAAATGTCACCGTTCTCTGCTAGTCATTTCTCACTATTTTCTAATACTTTAGACCACAAGGCTCACCTGTAACGGTGGCCTTACTGTTTTAAGAAAAAACAATCTTTGGTTGAAATCTGGTAAATACCCCAAAATAAATAAATATTTAATATTTGTTGCATTACTAATATTTTAACATCGCTGTTATTTTCAGAACTGGAACCAGACTAGAGTTGCACGATACTCACAGTACCACACTGGGCCAAATCCTAACGGTTCCTACTATACTAGAAATTCTACAGGACGGTACTACTGTGGATTACTATACTACCGGTGCCAGTTTCCGCTACATAGCGGCCGCCTCTACTCTCCTTCCGGCTTCTAACTGCATGCTACTCCCTTGTAAGCAAAGCAACATGGCAACTACTGCAACCGACCTATGCAGCTTAATAAGTATTTATAACTTGTACAAATACATTGCAGTTCATAAAAATAATAATAATAATGATAATTAAAGCTGCAAGCAGCGATGGGCGGGCCCTCGCACGTGCGCGCACGTCGAAATGTGCTCACATTGAAACGTGCATCACATAACCTTCATAACTGCAAGAAGTTTCAGACAGCTCTGTGAATGTCCTTCCTGCCGATTACTTCTTTCAATATTTTTATGCATCGCCACGCCCACAGCGATTCCCCAAAATTCATCGTTTTGATAACTTTTACTCAGGAAGTCTATGTGAACACACTTACCAAGTTTGAAGTGAATTGGATACCATCCCCAGGAGGAGTTCGTTCAAACATGATCCCTTGTCAACCAGCCCAGAACAGCAAAAATGACAATTTTCATAGAGCGCCACGCCCACAGCGATTCCCCAAAATTCATCGTTTTGATAACTTTTACTCAGGAAGTCTATGTGAACACACTTACCAAGTTTGAAGTGAATTGGACACAATTCCTAGGAGGAGTTCGTTCAAACATGACCCCTTGTCAACCAGGTCGAAACACCGGAAATGGCGATTTTCATTATTAAATATCTCGCTTTCTGTTCATTGTGGCTTATTGCTCCAAGAGGTCTTGTCATGTTCTACAATTCGGCTGAGTTTCATAATTCTGTGTCCAAAACTGTGGCGGGGCTGTTCAAAAGAAAAATTCAAGGGGGCGCTATAGAGCGCTTTTGCCCCGCCCCCTCATTAATTATGCAGCCGAATTTTGCGTAACATTGGTCTTAACAACCCCAAGAAGTTTCAGACAGCTCTGACAAAGTATATGATAGCCGAACAGTTTTGCCTGAAAATCAGCCAAAAAGTAAAGGGAGTCTGGTTTTTCGAGGAAAAAAAAGGCAGCGTCCACTTTGACGCACCGTCACGGCCACGCCCTCTGATAAAAAGTTGAAATTATTTCTCAGATGTCAAGTCCAAGGCCTTGACAACATCCACACCTAGTTTGAGGTGGATATGATCAATATTGTCCGAGCTGCACGCCATCTCGTAAAAGTGGTCTTTTTTGTCGTCACTAGGAGGCGCTATGAAAATCACCGAATATTTTTGTGGAAATGTATTTTTTCACAAAGTTATAGCACTTTGAAATTTTATGGAAAAATGGAGAATTTCGTGGCCCTGCCCCTCTGACATAGTACATCAAAAAGTTATGATTTTGATAACTTTTCATCGTCAAAGCCTCATGAACCCATGTGCCAAGTTTCAAAAGGATCGGACGAAAGCCCTAGGAGGAGTTTGTTCAAATGCGACCTCTGGAAATAAGCCAAAAACCCTGAAAAGTCCAAATTTGGCAAAAATTGGACGCCGTACGGTTCACTGTAGCCTGGGACACCAAGAGACTTTTTTGTGCGTCTGGGCATGTTACATACTCCCACCAAGTCCCGTACACGTGGGCGAAACCGTGGCGAGGGGCACCTCCAAAAACGCGCACCTAGGTGGCGCTGTGGAGGCATATGCGTACGTCCATGTGTGAGACCCCCAAAATACGTAATTTTACACCTGACATTGGGGGGGTAGGCACCGTTTCCCCAAAATTCATCAATTTGATAACTTTTACTCAGGTAGTCTATGTGAACACACTTACCAAAGTTTGAAGTGAATTGGACACAATCCCTAGGAGGAGTTTGTTCAAACATAACCCCTTGTCAACCAGCGCAGAACAGCAAAAATGACGATTTTCATAGAGCGCCACGCCCACAGCGATTCCCCAAAATTCATCATTTTGATAACTTTTACTCAGGAAGTCTATGTGAACACAATTACCAAGTTTGAAGTGAATTGGACACAATCCCTAGGAGGAGTTCGTTCAAACATGACCCCTTGTCAACCAGCACAGAACAGCAAAAATGACGATTTTCATTAAGTGCCACGCCCACAGCGATTCTCCAAAATTCATCATTTTGATAACTTTTACTCAGGAAGTCTATGTGAACACACTTACCAAGTTTGAAGTGAATTGGACACAATCCCTAGGAGGAGTTCGTTCAAACATAACCCCTTGTCAACCAGCGCAGAACAGCAAAAATGACGATTTTCATAGAGCGCCACGCCCACAGCGATTCCCCAAAATTCATCATTTTGATAACTTTTACTCAGGAAGTCTATGTGAACACAATTACCAAGTTTGAAGTGAATTGGACACAATCCCTAGGAGGAGTTCGTTCAAACATGACCCCTTGTCAACCAGCACAGAACAGCAAAAATGACGATTTTCATTAAGTGCCACGCCCACAGCGATTCTCCAAAATTCATCATTTTGATAACTTTTACTCAGGAAGTCTATGTGAACACACTTACCAAGTTGAAGTGAATTGGACACAATCCCTAGGAGGAGTTCGTTCAAACATGACCCCTTGTCAACCAGGCCGAAACAGCAAAAATGACGATTTTCATAGAGCGCCACGCCCACAGCGATTCCCCAAAATTCATAATTTTGATAACTTTTACTCAGGAAGTCTATTTGAACAGACCTACCAAGTTTGAAGTGAATTGGATACAATCCCTAGGAGGAGTTCGTTCAAACATAACCCCTTGTCAACCAGCCCAGAACAGCAAAAATGCCGATTTTCATAGAGCGCCACGCCCACAGCGATTCCCCAAAATTCATCGTTCTGATAACTTTTACTCAGGAAGTCTATGTGAACACACTTACCAAGTTTGAAGTGAATTGGACACAATCCCTAGGAGGAGTTCGTTCAAACATGACCCCTTGTCAACCAGCGCAGAACAGCAAAAATGACGATTTTCATAGAGCGCCACGCCCACAGCGATTCCCCAAAATTCATCGTTTTGATAACTTTTACTCAGGAAGTCTATGTGAACACACCTACCAAGTTTGAAGTGAATTGGACACAATTCCTAGGAGGAGTTCGTTCAAACATGACCCCTTGTCAACCAGGCCGAAACAGCAAAAATGACAATTTTCATAGAGCGCCACGCCCACAGCGATTCCCCAAAATTCATCGTTTTGATAACTTTTACTCAGGAAGTCTATGTGAACACACTTACCAAGTTTGAAGTGAATTGGACACAATTCCTAGGAGGAGTTCGTTCAAACATGACCCCTTGTCAACCAGGTCAAAACACCGGAAATTGCGATTTTCATTATTAAATATCTCGCTTTCTGTTCATTGTGGCTTATTGCTCCAAGAGACTTTTTTGTAGGTCTTGTCATGTTCTACAATTCGGCTGAGTTTCATAATTCTGTGTCCAAAACTGTGGCGGGGCTGTTCGAAAGAAATATTCAAGGGGGCGCTATAGAGCGCTTTTGCCCCGCCCCCTCATTAATTATGCAGCCGAATTTTGCGTAACATTGGTCTTAACAACCCCAAGAAGTTTCAGACAGCTCTGACAAAGTATATGAAAACCGAACAGTTTTGCCTGAAAATCAGCCAAAAAGTAATGGGAGTTTGGTTTTTCGAGGAAAAAAAAGGCAGCGTCCACTTTGACGCAGCGTCCATTTGACGCACCGTCACGGCCACGCCCTCTGATAAAAAGTTGAAATTATTTCTCAGATGTCAAGTCCAAGGCCTTGACAACATCCACACCTAGTTTGAGGTGGATATGATCAATATTGTCCGAGCTGCACGCCATCTCGTAAAAGTGGTCTTTTTTGTCGTCACTAGGAGGCGCTATAAAAATCACCGAATATATTTGTGGAAATGTATTTTAGGCCAGACTGCCATTATATATTCAAAGTTTGGTGAAGATTGGAGAATTTTTCACAAAGTTATAGCACTTTGAAATGTTATGGCAAAATGGAGAATTTCGTGGCCCCGCCCCTCTGACATAGTACATCAAAAAGTTATGATTTTGATAACTTTTCATCGTCAAAGCCTCATGAACCCATGTGCCAAGTTTCAAGCACATCGGATGAAATCCCTAGGAGGAGTTCGTTCAAATGCGACCCCTGGAAATGAGCGAAAAACCCTGAAAAGTCCAAATTTGGGGAAAATTGGACACCGTACGGTTCACTGTAGCCTGGGACACCAAGAGACTTTTTTGTGCGTCTGGGCATGTTACATACTCCCACCAAGTCCCGTACACGTGGGCCAAACCGTGGCTAGGGGCACCTCCAAAAACGCGCACCTAGGTGGCGCTGTGGAGGCATATGCGTACGTCCATGTGTGAGACCCCCAAAATACGTAATTTTACACCTGACATTGGGGGGGTAGGCAAATTTTCGTGAGTTTTTGGGGGGATATGGGCTGTCGAAAATGCGATTCATTTAGGAAACTGAAGAATTAAAAAAATAATAATAATAATAATAAACATTTGAAAAACAATAGGGCTTCGCACGGTTTCCGTGCTCGGGCCCTAATTAAAGCTGCAAGCAGCGATGGGCGGGCCCTCGCACGTGCGCGCACGTCGAAATGTGCGCACATTGAAACGTGCATCACATAACCTTCATAACTGCACGAAGTTTCAGACAGCTCTGTGAATGTCCTTCCTGCCGATTACTTCTTTCAATATTTTTATGCATCGCCACGCCCACAGCGATTCCCCAAAATTCATCGTTTTGATAACTTTTACTCAGGAAGTCTATGTAAACACACTTACCAAGTTTGAAGTGAATTGGACACAATCCCTAGGAGGAGTTCGTTCAAACATGACCCCTTGTCAACCAGGCCGAAACAGTAAAAATGACGATTTTCATAGAGCGCCACGCCCACAGCGATTCCCCAAAATTCATCGTTTTGATAACTTTTACTCAGGAAGACTATGTGAACACATTTACCAAGTTTGAAGTGAATTGGACACAATCCCTAGGAGGAGTTCGTTCAAACATGACCCCTTGTCAACCAGCGCAGAACAGCAAAAATGACGATTTTCATAGAGCGCCACGCCCACAGCGATTCCCCAAAATTCATCGTTTTGATAACTTTTACTCAGGAAGTCTATGTGAACACACTTACCAAGTTTGAAGTGAATTGAATACCATCCCCAGGAGGAGTTCGTTCAAACATGATCTCTTGTCAACCAGCCCAGAACAGCAAAAGTGACAATTTTCATAGAGCGCCACGCCCACAGCGATTCCCCAAAATTCATCGTTTTGATAACTTTTACTCAGGAAGTCTATGTGAACACACTTACCAAGTTTGAAGTGAATTGGACACAATCCCTAGGAGGAGTTCGTTCAAACATGACCCCTTGTCAACCAGCCCAGAACCTCAAAAATGACAATTTTCATAGAGCGCCACGCCCACAGCGATTCCCCAAAATTCATCGTTTTGATAACTTTTACTCAGGAAGTCTATGTGAACACACTTACCAAGTTTGAAGTGAATTGGACACAATTCCTAGGAGGAGTTCGTTCAAACATGACCCCTTGTCAACCAGGTCGAAACACCGGAAATGGCGATTTTCATGATTAAATATCTCGCTTTCTGTTCATTGTGGCTTATTGCTCCAAGAGACTTTTTTGTAGGTCTTGTCATGTTCTACAATTCGGCTGAGTTTCATAATTCTGTGTCCAAAACTGTGGCGGGGCTGTTCGAAAGAAAAATTCAAGGGGGCGCTATAGAGCGCTTTTGCCCCGCCCCCTCATTAATTATGCAGCCGAATTTTGCGTAACATTGGTCTTAACAACCCCAAGAAGTTTCAGACAGCTCTGACAAAGTATATGATAGCCGAACAGTTTTGCCTGAAAATCAGCCAAAAAGTAAAGGGAGTTTGGTTTTTCGAGGAAAAAAAAGGCAGCGTCCACTTTGACGCTCCGTCACGGCCACGCCCTCTGATAAAAAGTTGAAATTATTTCTCAGATGTCAAGTCCAAGGCCTTGACAACATCCACACCTAGTTTGAGGTGGATATGATCAATATTGTCCGAGCTGCACGCCATCTCGTAAAAGTGGTCTTTTTTGTCGTCACTAGGAGGCGCTATAAAAATCACCGAATATTTTTGTGGAAATGTATTTTAGGCCAGATTGCCATTATATATTCAAAGTTTGGTGAAGATTGGAGAATTTTTCACAAAGTTATAGCACTTTGAAATGTTATGGCAAAATGGAGAATTTCGTGGCCCCGCCCCTCTGACATAGTACATCAAAAAGTTATGATTTTGATAACTTTTCATCGTCAAAGCCTCATGAACCCATGTGCCAAGTTTCAAGCACATCGGATGAAATCCCTAGGAGGAGTTCGTTCAAATTCGACCCCTGGAAATGAGCGAAAAACCCTGAAAAGTCCAAATTTGGGGAAAATTGGACGCCGTACGGTTCACTGTAGCCTGGGACACCAAGAGACTTTTTTGTGCGTCTGGGCATGTTACATACTCCCACCAAGTCCCGTACACGTGGGCCAAACCGTGGCGAGGGGCACCTCCAAAAACGCGCACCTAGGTGGCGCTGTGGAGGCATATGCGTACGTCCATGTGTGAGACCCCCAAAATACGTAATTTTACACCTGACATTGGGGGGGTAGGCAAATTTTCGTGAGTTTTTGGGGGGATATGGGCTGTCGAAAATGCGATTCATTTAGGAAACTGAAGAATAAAATAAATAAATAAATAAATAATAAACATTTGAAAAACAATAGGGCTTCGCACGGTTTCCGTGCTCGGGCCCTAATTAAAGCTGCAAGCAGCGATGGTCGGGCCCTCGCACATGCGCGTACGTCGAATGTGCGCACATTGAAACGTGCATGACATAACCTTCATAACCGCAAGAAGTTTCAGACAGCTCTGTGAATGTGCTTCCTGCCGATTACTTCTTTCAATATTTTTGTGCATCGCCACGCCCACACCGTTTCCCCAAAATTCATCAATTTGATAACTTTTACTCAGGTAGTCTATGTGAACACACTTACCAAGTTTGAAGTGAATTGGACACAATCCCTAGGAGGAGTTTGTTCAAACATAACCCCTTGTCAACCAGCGCAGAACAGCAAAAATGACGATTTTCATAGAGCGCCACGCCCACAGCGATTCCCCAAAATTCATCATTTTGATAACTTTTACTCAGGAAGTCTATGTGAACACAATTACCAAGTTTGAAGTGAATTGGACACAATCCCTAGGAGGAGTTCGTTCATACATGACCCCTTGTCAACCAGCACAGAACAGCAAAAATGACGATTTTCATTAAGTGCCACGCCCACAGCGATTCTCCAAAATTCATCATTTTGATAACTTTTACTCAGGAAGTCTATGTGAACACACTTACCAAGTTTGAAGTGAATTGGACACAATCCCTAGGAGGAGTTTGTTCAAACATGACCCCTTGTCAACCAGGCCGAAACAGCAAAAATGACGATTTTCATAGAGCGCCACGCCCACAGCGATTCCCCAAAATTCATAATTTTGATAACTTTTACTCAGGAAGTCTATTTGAACAGACCTACCAAGTTTGAAGTGAATTGGATACAATCCCTAGGAGGAGTTCGTTCAAACATGACCCCTTGTCAACCAGCCCAGAACAGCAAAAATGCCGATTTTCATAGAGCGCCACGCCCACAGCGATTCCCCAAAATTCATCGTTTAGATAACTTTTACTCCGGAAGTCTATGTGAACACACTTACCAAGTTTGAAGTGAATTGGACACAATCCCTAGGAGGAGTTCGTTCAAACATGACCCCTTGTCAACCAGCGCAGAACAGCAAAAATGACGATTTTCATAGAGCGCCACGCCCACAGCGATTCCCCAAAATTCATCGTTTTGATAACTTTTACTCAGGAAGTCTATGTGAACACACCTACCAAGTTTGAAGTGAATTGGACACAATTCCTAGGAGGAGTTCGTTCAAACATGACCCCTTGTCAACCAGGCCGAAACAGCAAAAATGACAATTTTCATAGAGCGCCACGCCCACAGCGATTCCCCAAAATTCATCGTTTTGATAACTTTTACTCAGGAAGTCTATGTGAACACACTTACCAAGTTTGAAGTGAATTGGACACAATTCCTAGGAGGAGTTCGTTCAAACATGACCCCTTGTCAACCAGGTCAAAACACCGGAAATTGCGATTTTCATTATTAAATATCTCGCTTTCTGTTCATTGTGGCTTATTGCTCCAAGAGACTTTTTTGTAGGTCTTGTCATGTTCTACAATTCGGCTGAGTTTCATAATTCTGTGTCCAAAACTGTGGCGGGGCTGTTCGAAAGAAATATTCAAGGGGGCGCTATAGAGCGCTTTTGCCCCGCCCCCTCATTAATTATGCAGCCGAATTTTGCGTAACATTGGTCTTAACAACCCCAAGAAGTTTCAGACAGCTCTGACAAAGTATATGAAAACCGAACAGTTTTGCCTGAAAATCAGCCAAAAAGTAATGGGAGTTTGGTTTTTCGAGGAAAAAAAAGGCAGCGTCCACTTTGACGCAGCGTCCACTTTGACGCACCGTCACGGCCACGCCCTCTGATAAAAAGTTGAAATTATTTCTCAGATGTCAAGTCCAAGGCCTTGACAACATCCACACCTAGTTTGAGGTGGATATGATCAATATTGTCCGAGCTGCACGCCATCTCGTAAAAGTGGTCTTTTTTGTCGTCACTAGGAGGCGCTATAAAAATCACCGAATATATTTGTGGAAATGTATTTTAGGCCAGACTGCCATTATATATTCAAAGTTTGGTGAAGATTGGAGAATTTTTCACAAAGTTATAGCACTTTGAAATGTTATGGCAAAATGGAGAATTTCGTGGCCCCGCCCCTCTGACATAGTACATCAAAAAGTTATGATTTTGATAACTTTTCATCGTCAAAGCCTCATGAACCCATGTGCCAAGTTTCAAGCACATCGGATGAAATCCCTAGGAGGAGTTCGTTCAAATGCGACCCCTGGAAATGAGCGAAAAACCCTGAAAAGTCCAAATTTGGGGAAAATTGGACACCGTACGGTTCACTGTAGCCTGGGACACCAAGAGACTTTTTTGTGCGTCTGGGCATGTTACATACTCCCACCAAGTCCCGTACACGTGGGCCAAACCGTGGCTAGGGGCACCTCCAAAAACGCGCACCTAGGTGGCGCTGTGGAGGCATATGCGTACGTCCATGTGTGAGACCCCCAAAATACGTAATTTTACACCTGACATTGGGGGGGTAGGCAAATTTTCGTGAGTTTTTGGGGGGATATGGGCTGTCGAAAATGCGATTCATTTAGGAAACTGAAGAATTAAAAAAATAATAATAATTAAAGCTGCAAGCAGCGATGGTCGGGCCCTCGCATATGTGCGCACGTCGAAATGTGCGCACGTCGAAATGTGCATAATATCGTTCTTTATAACATCGGTCTTAATAACCACAAGAAGTTTCAGACAGCTCTCATAGACTCAGATCTGGCCTTCAGGAGTCATGTGCGACAATGTACAACTTTATTTCACTGATATAATGTACAGTTACTATTACATGTCATATTCTGTCCACATTATGCTGTTTGAGAACACATTGCAGCATGGCGACAGTCAACATGTGCGACAATGTACAACTTTATTTCACTGATATAATGTACAGTTACTATTACATGTCATATTCTGTCTACATTATGCTGTTTGAGAACACATTGCAGCATGGCGACAGTCAACATGTGCGACAATGTACTTTGAGTTTTGCTTTATTTTACACATTTTTTCCAATTGCAGCGCCCCCAACAGGCGCCATGGGGCGCTATAGAGCTTTTTTGTCCAGCCGCCTCATTACATACTGCAGTCTTGTTTTGGTACTGCTTTCAGTTTTGCTTTATTTAACACAACATTTTTTCTAGTTGCAGCGCCCCCAACATGCGCCATGGGGCGCTATAGAGCTTTTTTGTGCTTATTGGTCCAAGATAGTTTTTTGTAGGTACTGCCCTGTTATACAATTCAGCTGAGTTTCGTGAGTCTGTGGGCAAAACTGTGGTGGGGCTGTTCCACTGAAAAATTCAAGGGGGCGCTATAGAGCAAATTTGCCCCAAGTCCAAGGCCTTGACAACACCCACACCAAGTTTGAGGTGGATATGATCAATATTGTCCGAGCTGCACGCCATCTCGTAAAAGTGGTATTTTTTGTCTCCACTAGGAGGCGCTATGCAAATCACCGAATATTTTTGTGGAAATGTATTTTAGGCCAGACTGCTATTATATATTCAAAGTTTGGTAAAGATTGGAGAATTTTTCACAAAGTTATAGCACTTTGAAATTTTATGGCAAAATGGAGAATTTCGTGGCCCCGCCCCTCTGACATAGCAAATCAAAAAGTTATGATTTTGATAACTTTTCATCGTCAAAGCCTCATGAACCCATGTGCCAAGTTTCAAAAGAATCGGACGAAAGCCCTAGGAGGAGTTCGTTCAAATACGCCCCCTTCTCAACAGTTCGAAACACAAAAAATGGTGATTTTCATGCTTAAATATCTCACTTCCTGTTAATTTTACAAATTGCTCCAAGAGACTTTTTTGTAGGTCTTGTGATGCCCCATAAATCAGCTGAGTTTCATAACTCTGTGTTCAAAACTGTGGCGGGGCTGTCCCAAAGAAAAATTCAAGGGGGCGCTATAGAGCGCTTTGCCCCGCCCCCTCATTAATTATGCAGCCGAATTGTGCATCACATTGGTCTTAACAACCCCAACAAGTTTCAGACAGCTGTGACAAAGTATATGATAGCCGAACAGTTTTGCCTGAAAATCAACCAAAAAGTCAATGGAGTCTGGTTTTTCGGTGAAAAAAAAGGCAGCTTCCACTTTGACGCGCCGTCACGGCCACGCCCTTTTATGAAAAGTTGAAATTATTTCTCAGATGTCAAGTCCAAGGCCTTGACAACATCCACACCTAGTTTGAGGTGGATATGATGAATATTGTTCGAGCTGCACGCCATCTCGTAAAAGTGGTCTTTTTTGTCGTCACTAGGAGGCGCTATGAAAATCACCGAATATTTTTGTGGAAATGTATTTTAGGCCAGACTGCCATTATATATTCAAAGTTTGGTGAAGATTGGAGAATTTTTCACAAAGTTATAGCACTTTGAAATTTTATGGCAAAATGGAGTATTTCGTGGCCCCGCCCCTCTGACATAGTACATCAAAAAGTTATGATTTTGATAACTTTTCATCGTCAAAGCCTCATGAACACACACGCCAAGTTTCAAAAGGATCGGACGAAAGCCCTAGGAGGAGTTTGTTCAAATACGACCCCTGGAAATGACCAAAAAATCACAAAAACGTGAACTTTGACCCAAAATGGCCGCCGTACCCTTTACCGAAACCCGGGTCACCAAGAGACTTTTTGGTGCGTCTCGGTATGTTTCATACACCCTCCAAATCTCATCCGCGTGGATGAAACCGTGTCCGGGGGCTCCTCCGACAACCGAAACCTAGGTGGCGCCGTAGAGCCATTTCTGTACGCTCGTGCCCGAGACCCCCAAAATACGAAATTTTACGCCCGACTTTGGGGGGGTACGCACATTTTCATGAGTTTTTGGGGATATTAAAGCCTGGAAAAAGGCAATTCATTGGGTGGAAGAAAAAGGAAAATAATAATAATTAAAGCTGCAAGCAGCGATGGTCGGGCCCTCGCATATGTGCGCACGTCGAAATGTGCGCACGTTGAAATGTGCATAATATCGTTCTTTATAACATCGGTCTTAATAACCACAAGAAGTTTCAGACAGCTCTCATAGACTCAGATCTGGCCTTCAGGAGTCATGTGCGACAATGTACAACTTTATTTCACTGATATAATGTACAGTTACTATTACATGTCATATTCTGTCCACATTATGCTGTTTGAGAACACATTGCAGCATGGCTACAGTCAACATGTGCGACAATGTACAACTTTATTTCACTGATATAATGTACAGTTACTATTACATGTCATATTCTGTCTACATTATGCTGTTTGAGAACACATTGCAGCATGGCGACGGTCAACATGTGCGACAATGTACTTTGAGTTTTGCTTTATTTTACACATTTTTTCCAATTGCAGCGCCCCCAACAGGCGCCATGGGGCGCTATAGAGCTTTTTTGTCCAGCCGCCTCATTACATACTGCAGTCTTGTTTTGGTACTGCTTTCAGTTTTGTTTATTTAACACAACATTTTTTTCTAATTGCAGCGCCCCCAACATGCGCCATGGGGCGCTATAGAGCTTTTTTGTGCTTATTGGTCCAAGATAGTTTTTTGTAGGTACTGCCCTGTTCTACAATTCAGCTGAGTTTCGTGAGTCTGTGGGCAAAACTGTGGTGGGGCTGTTCCACTGAAAAATTCAAGGGGGCGCTATAGAGCAAATTTGCCCCAAGTCCAAGGCCTTGACAACACCCACACCAAGTTTGAGGTGGATATGATCAATATTGTCCGAGCTGCACGCCATCTCGTAAAAGTGGTATTTTTTGTCTCCACTAGGAGGCGCTATGCAAATCACCGAATATTTTTGTGGAAATGTATTTTAGGCCAGACTGCTATTATATATTCAAAGTTTGGTGAAGATTGGAGAATTTTTCACAAAGTTATAGCACTTTGAAATTTTATGGCAAAATGGAGAATTTCGTGGCCCCGCCCCTCTGACATAGCAAATCAAAAAGTTATGATTTTGATAACTTTTCATCGTCAAAGCCTCATGAACCCATGTGCCAAGTTTCAAAAGGATCGGACGAAAGCCCTAGGAGGAGTTCGTTCAAATACGCCCCCTTCTCAACAGTTCGAAACACAAAAAATGGTGATTTTCATGCTTAAATATCTCACTTCCTGTTAATTTTACAAATTGCTCCAAGAGACTTTTTTGTAGGTCTTGTGATGCCCCATAACTCAGCTGAGTTTCATAACTCTGTGTTTAAAACTGTGGCGGGGCTGTCCCAAAGAAAAATTCAAGGGGGCGCTATAGAGCGCTTTGCCCCGCCCCCTCATTAATTATGCAGCCGAATTGTGCATCACATTGGTCTTAACAACCCCAACAAGTTTCAGACAGCTGTGACAAAGTATATGATAGCCGAACAGTTTTGCCTGAAAATCAGCCAAAAAGTCAATGGAGTCTGGTTTTTCGGTGAAAAAAAAGGCAGCGTCCATTTTGACACGCCGTCACGGCCATGCCCTTTTATCAAAAGTTGAAATTATTTCTCAGATGTCAAGTCCAAGGCCTTGACAACATCCACACCTAGTTTGAGGTGGATATGATGAATATTGTTCGAGCTGCACGCCATCTCGTAAAAGTGGTGTTTTTTGTCGTCACTAGGAGGCGCTATGAAAATCACCAAATATTTTTGTGGAAATGTATTTTAGGCCAGACTGCCATTATATATTCAAAGTTTGGTGAAGATTGGAGAATTTTTCACAAAGTTATAGCACTTTGAAATTTTATGGCAAAATGGAGAATTTCATGGCCCCGCCCCTCTGACATAGTACATCAAAAAGTTATGATTTTGATAACTTTTCATCGTCAAAGCCTCATGAACACACACGCCAAGTTTCAAAAGGATCGGACGAAAGCCCTAGGAGGAGTTCGTTCAAATACGACCCCTGGAAATGACCAAAAAATCACAAAAACGTGAACTTTGACCCAAAATGGCCGCCGTATCCTTTACCGAAACCCGGGTCACCAAGAGACTTTTTGGTGCGTCTCGATATGTTTCATACACCCTCCAAATCCCATCCGCGTGGATGAAACCGTGTCCGGGGGCTCCTCCGACAACCGAAACCTAGGTGGCGCCGTAGAGCCATTTCTGTACGCTCGTGCGCGAGACCCCCAAAATACGAAATTTTACGCCCGACTTTGGGGGGGTACGCACATTTTCATGAGTTTTTGGGGATGTTAAAGCCTTGAAAAAGGCAATTCATTGGGTGGAAGAAAAAGGAAAATAATAATAATAATAAAAAAAAAATAAATAAACATTTGAAATACAATAGGGCTTCGCACGGTTTCCGTGCTCGGGCCCTAATTAAAGCTGCAAGCAGCGATGGTCGGGCCCTCGCATATGTGCGCACGTTGAAATGTGCGCACGTTGAAATGTGCATAATATCGTTCTTTATAACATCGGTCTTAATAACCACAAGAAGTTTCAGACAGCTCTCATAGACTCAGATCTGGCCTTCAGGAGTCATGTGCGACAATGTACAACTTTATTTCACTGATATAATGTACAGTTACTATTACATGTCATATTCTGTCCACATTATGCTGTTTGAGAACACATTGCAGCATGGCTACAGTCAACATGTGCGACAATGTACAACTTTATTTCACTGATATAATGTACAGGTACTATTACATGTCATATTCTGTCTACATTATGCTGTTTGAGAACACATTGCAGCATGGCGACAGTCAACATGTGCGACAATGTACTTTGAGTTTTGCTTTATTTTACACATTTTTTCCAATTGCAGCGCCCCCAACAGGCGCCATGGGGCGCTATAGAGCTTTTTTGTCCAGCCGCCTCATTACATACTGCAGTCTTGTTTTGGTACTGCTTTCAGTTTTGCTTTATTTAACACAACATTTTTTTCTAGTTGCAGCGCCCCCAACATGCGCCATGGGGCGCTATAGAGCTTTTTTGTGCTTATTGGTCCAAGATAGTTTTTTGTAGGTACTGCCCTGTTCTACAATTCAGCTGAGTTTCGTGAGTCTGTGGGCAAAACTGTGGTGGGGCTGTTCCACTGAAAAATTCAAGGGGGCGCTATAGAGCAAATTTGCCCCAAGTCCAAGGCCTTGACAACACCCACACCAAGTTTGAGGTGGATATGATCAATATTGTCCGAGCTGCACGCCATCTCGTAAAAGTGGTATTTTTTGTCTCCACTAGGAGGCGCTATGCAAATCACCGAATATTTTTGTGGAAATGTATTTTAGGCCAGACTGCTATTATATATTCAAAGTTTGGTGAAGATTGGAGAATTTTTCACAAAGTTATAGCACTTTGAAATTTTATGGCAAAATGGAGAATTTCGTGGCCCCGCCCCTCTGACATAGCAAATCAAAAAGTTATGATTTTGATAACTTTTCATCGTCAAAGCCTCATGAACCCATGTGCCAAGTTTCAAAAGGATCGGACGAAAGCCCTAGGAGGAGTTCGTTCAAATACGCCCCCTTCTCAACAGTTCGAAACACAAAAAATGGTGATTTTCATGCTTAAATATCTCACTTCCTGTTAATTTTACAAATTGCTCCAAGAGACTTTTTTGTAGGTCTTGTGATGCCCCATAACTCAGCTGAGTTTCATAACTCTGTGTTCAAAACTGTGGCGGGGCTGTCCCAAAGAAAAATTCAAGGGGGCGCTATAGAGCGCTTTGCCCCGCCCCCTCATTAATTATGCAGCCGAATTGTGCATCACATTGGTCTTAACAACCCCAACAAGTTTCAGACAGCTGTGACAAAGTATATGATAGCCGAACAGTTTTGCCTGAAAATCAACCAAAAAGTCAATGGAGTCTGGTTTTTCGGTGAAAAAAAAGGCAGCGTCCACTTTGACGCGCCGTCACGGCCACGCCCTTTTATGAAAAGTTGAAATTATTTCTCAGATGTCAAGTCCAAGGCCTTGACAACATCCACACGTAGTTTGAGGTGGATATGATAAATATTGTTCGAGCTGCACGCCATCTCGTAAAAGTGGTGTTTTTTGTCGTCACTAGGAGGCGCTATGAAAATCACCGAATATTTTTGTGGAAATGTATTTTAGGCCAGACTGCCATTATATATTCAAAGTTTGGTGAAGATTGGAGAATTTTTCACAAAGTTATAGCACTTTGAAATTTTATGGCAAAATGGAGAATTTCGTGGCCCCGCCCCTCTGACATAGTACATCAAAAAGTTATGATTTTGATAACTTTTCATCGTCAAAGCCTCATGAACACACACGCCAAGTTTCAAAAGGATCGGACGAAAGCCCTAGGAGGAGTTCGTTCAAATACGACCCCTGGAAATGACCAAAAAATCACAAAAACGTGAACTTTGACCCAAAATGGCCGCCGTACCCTTTACCGAAACCCGGGTCACCAAGAGACTTTTTGGTGCGTCTCGATATGTTTCATACACCCTCCAAATCCCATCCGCGTGGATGAAACCGTGTCCGGGGGCTCCTCCGACAACCGAAACCTAGGTGGCGCCGTAGAGCCATTTCTGTACGCTCGTGCGCGAGACCCCCAAAATACGAAATTTTACGCCCGACTTTGGGGGGGTACGCACATTTTCATGAGTTTTTGGGGATATTAAAGCCTTGAAAAAGGCAATTCATTGGGTGGAAGAAAAAGGAAAATAATAATAAAAAAAATAATAATAAACATTTGAAATACAATAGGGCTTCGCACGGTTTCCGTGCTCGGGCCCTAATAATAATAAACATTTGAAAAACAATAGGGCTTCGCACGGTTTCCGTGCTCGGGCCCTAATTAAAGCTGCAAGCAGCGATGGGCGGGCCCTCGCACGTGCGCGCACGTCGAAATGTGCGCACATTGAAACGTGCATCACATAACCTTCATAACTGCACGAAGTTTCAGACAGCTCTGTGAATGTCCTTCCTGCCGATTACTTCTTTCAATATTTTTATGCATCGCCACGCCCACAGCGATTCCCCAAAATTCATCGTTTTGATAACTTTTACTCAGGAAGTCTATGTAAACACACTTACCAAGTTTGAAGTGAATTGGACACAATCCCTAGGAGGAGTTCGTTCAAACATGACCCCTTGTCAACCAGGCCGAAACAGTAAAAATGACGATTTTCATAGAGCGCCACGCCCACAGCGATTCCCCAAAATTCATCGTTTTGATAACTTTTACTCAGGAAGACTATGTGAACACATTTACCAAGTTTGAAGTGAATTGGACACAATCCCTAGGAGGAGTTCGTTCAAACATGACCCCTTGTCAACCAGCGCAGAACAGCAAAAATGACGATTTTCATAGAGCGCCACGCCCACAGCGATTCCCCAAAATTCATCGTTTTGATAACTTTTACTCAGGAAGTCTATGTGAACACACTTACCAAGTTTGAAGTGAATTGAATACCATCCCCAGGAGGAGTTCGTTCAAACATGATCTCTTGTCAACCAGCCCAGAACAGCAAAAATGACAATTTTCATAGAGCGCCACGCCCACAGCGTATCCCAAAATTCATCGTTTTGATAACTTTTACTCAGGAAGTCTATGTGAACACACTTACCAAGTTTGAAGTGAATTGGACACAATCCCTAGGAGGAGTTCGTTCAAACATGACCCCTTGTCAACCAGCCCAGAACCTCAAAAATGACAATTTTCATAGAGCGCCACGCCCACAGCGATTCCCCAAAATTCATCGTTTTGATAACTTTTACTCAGGAAGTCTATGTGAACACACTTACCAAGTTTGAAGTGAATTGGACACAATTCCTAGGAGGAGTTCGTTCAAACATGACCCCTTGTCAACCAGGTCGAAACACCGGAAATGGCGATTTTCATGATTAAATATCTCGCTTTCTGTTCATTGTGGCTTATTGCTCCAAGAGACTTTTTTGTAGGTCTTGTCATGTTCTACAATTCGGCTGAGTTTCATAATTCTGTGTCCAAAACTGTGGCGGGGCTGTTCGAAAGAAAAATTCAAGGGGGCGCTATAGAGCGCTTTTGCCCCGCCCCCTCATTAATTATGCAGCCGAATTTTGCGTAACATTGGTCTTAACAACCCCAAGAAGTTTCAGACAGCTCTGACAAAGTATATGATAGCCGAACAGTTTTGCCTGAAAATCAGCCAAAAAGTAAAGGGAGTTTGGTTTTTCGAGGAAAAAAAAGGCAGCGTCCACTTTGACGCTCCGTCACGGCCACGCCCTCTGATAAAAAGTTGAAATTATTTCTCAGATGTCAAGTCCAAGGCCTTGACAACATCCACACCTAGTTTGAGGTGGATATGATCAATATTGTCCGAGCTGCACGCCATCTCGTAAAAGTGGTCTTTTTTGTCGTCACTAGGAGGCGCTATAAAAATCACCGAATATTTTTGTGGAAATGTATTTTAGGCCAGATTGCCATTATATATTCAAAGTTTGGTGAAGATTGGAGAATTTTTCACAAAGTTATAGCACTTTGAAATGTTATGGCAAAATGGAGAATTTCGTGGCCCCGCCCCTCTGACATAGTACATCAAAAAGTTATGATTTTGATAACTTTTCATCGTCAAAGCCTCATGAACCCATGTGCCAAGTTTCAAGCACATCGGATGAAATCCCTAGGAGGAGTTCGTTCAAATTCGACCCCTGGAAATGAGCGAAAAACCCTGAAAAGTCCAAATTTGGGGAAAATTGGACGCCGTACGGTTCACTGTAGCCTGGGACACCAAGAGACTTTTTTGTGCGTCTGGGCATGTTACATACTCCCACCAAGTCCCGTATACGTGGGCCAAACCGTGGCGAGGGGCACCTCCAAAAACGCGCACCTAGGTGGCGCTGTGGAGGCATATGCGTACGTCCATGTGTGAGACCCCCAAAATACGTAATTTTACACCTGACATTGGGGGGGTAGGCAAATTTTCGTGAGTTTTTGGGGGGATATGGGCTGTCGAAAATGCGATTCATTTAGGAAACTGAAGAATAAAATAAATAAATTAAAGCTGCAAGCAGCGATGGTCGGGCCCTCGCATATGCGCGCACGTCGAAATGTGCGCACGTCGAAATGTGCATAATATCGTTCTTTATAACATCTGTCTTAATAACCACAAGAAGTTTCAGACAGCTCTCATAGACTCAGATCTGGCCTTCAGGAGTCATGTGCGACAATGTACAACTTTATTTCACTGATATAATGTACAGTTACTATTACATGTCATATTCTGTCTACATTATGCTGTTTGAGAACACATTGCAGCATGGCGACAGTCAACATGTGCGACAATGTACTTTGAGTTTTGCTTTATTTTACACATTTTTTCCAATTGCAGCGCCCCCAACATGCGCCATGAGGCGCTATAGAGCTTTTTTGTGCTTAATGGTCCAAGATAGTTTTTTGTAGGTACTGCCCAGTTCTACAATTCAGCTGAGTTTCGTGAGTCTGTGGGCAAAACTGTGGTGGGGCTGTTCCACTGAAAAAATCAAGGGGGCGCTATAGAGCAAATTTGCCCCAAGTCCAAGGCCTTGACAACATCCACACCAAGTTTGAGGTGGATATGATCAATATTGTCCGAGCTGCACGCCATCTCGTAAAAGTGGTATTTTTTGTCTCCACTAGGAGGCGCTATGCAAATTACAGAATATTTTTGTGGAAATGTATTGTAGGCCAGACTACCGTTGTATATGAGAAGTTTTGTGAAGATTGGAGAATTTTTCACAAAGTTATAGCACTTTGAGTTTTATGGCAAAATGGAGAATTTCGTGGCCCCGCCCCTCTGACATAGTACATCAAAAAGTTATGATTTTGATAACTTTTCATCGTCAAAGCCTCATGAACCCATGTGCCAAGTTTCAAAAGGATTGGACGAAAGCCCTAGGAGGAGTTCGTTCAAATACGCCCCCTTCTTAACAGTTCGAAACACAAAAAATGGTGATTTTCATGCTTAAATATCTCACTTCCTGTTAATTTTACAAATTGCTCCAAGAGACTTTTTTGTAGGTCTTGTGATGCCCCATAACTCAGCTGAGTTTCATAACTCTGTGTTCAAAACTGTGGCGGGGCTGTCCCAAAGAAAAATTCAAGGGGGCGCTATAAAGCGCTTTGCCCCGCCCCCTCATTAATTATGCAGCCGAATTTTGCGTAACATTGGTCTTAACAACCCCAACAAGTTTCAGACAGCTGTGACAAAGTATATGATAGCCGAACAGTTTTGCCTGAAAATCAGCCAAAAAGTAAAGGGAGTCTGGTTTTTCGGTGAAAAAAAAGGCAGCGTCCACTTTGACGCGCCGTCACGGCCACGCCCTTTTATGAAAAGTTGAAATTATTTCTCAGATGTCAAGTCCAAGGCCTTGACAACATCCACACCTAGTTTGAGGTGGATATGATGAATATTGTTCGAGCTGCACGCCATCTCGTAAAAGTGGTGTTTTTTGTCGTCACTAGGAGGCGCTATGAAAATCACTGAATATTTTTGTGGAAATGTATTTTAGGCCAGACTGCCATTATATATTCAAAGTTTGGTGAAGATTGGAGAATTTTTCACAAAGTTATAGCACTTTGAAATTTTATGGCAAAATGGAGAATTTCGTGGCCCCGCCCCTCTGACATAGTACATCAAAAAGTTATGATTTTGATAACTTTTCATCGTCAAAGCCTCATGAACACACACGCCAAGTTTCAAAAGGATCGGACGAAAGCCCTAGGAGGAGTTCGTTCAAATACGACCCCTGGAAATGACCAAAAAATCACAAAAACGTGAACTTTGACCCAAAATGGCCGCCGTACCCTTTACCGAAACCCGGGTCACCAAGAGACTTTTTGGTGCGTCTCGGTATGTTTCATACACCCTCCAAATCTCATCCGCGTGGATGAAACCGTGTCCGGGGGCTCCTCCGACAACCGAAACCTAGGTGGCGCCGTAGAGCCATTTCTGTACGCTCGTGCGCGAGACCCCCAAAATACGAAATTTTACGCCCGACTTTGGGGGGGTACGCACATTTTCATGAGTTTTTGGGGATATTAAAGCCTTGAAAAAGGCAATTCATTGGGTGGAAGAAAAAGGAAAATAATAATAAAAAAAAAAAAAATAAACATTTGAAATACAATAGGGCTTCGCACGGTTTCCGTGCTCGGGCCCTAATAAATAAATAATAAACATTTGAAAAACAATAGGGCTTCGCACGGTTTCCGTGCTCGGGCCCTAATTAAAGCTGCAAGCAGCGATGGTCGGGCCCTCGCACATGCGCGTACGTCGAATGTGCGCACATTGAAACGTGCATGACATAACCTTCATAACCGCAAGAAGTTTCAGACAGCTCTGTGAATGTGCTTCCTGCCGATTACTTCTTTCAATATTTTTGTGCATCGCCACGCCCACACCGTTTCCCCAAAATTCATCAATTTGATAACTTTTACTCAGGTAGTCTATGTGAACACACTTACCAAGTTTGAAGTGAATTGGACACAATCCCTAGGAGGAGTTTGTTCAAACATAACCCCTTGTCAACCAGCGCAGAACAGCAAAAATGACGATTTTCATAGAGCGCCACGCCCACAGCGATTCCCCAAAATTCATCATTTTGATAACTTTTACTCAGGAAGTCTATGTGAACACAATTACCAAGTTTGAAGTGAATTGGACACAATCCCTAGGAGGAGTTTGTTCATACATGACCCCTTGTCAACCAGCACAGAACAGCAAAAATGACGATTTTCATTAAGTGCCACGCCCACAGCGATTCTCCAAAATTCATCATTTTGATAACTTTTACTCAGGAAGTCTATGTGAACACACTTACCAAGTTTGAAGTGAATTGGACACAATCCCTAGGAGGAGTTCGTTCAAACATGACCCCTTGTCAACCAGGCCGAAACAGCAAAAATGACGATTTTCATAGAGCGCCACGCCCACAGCGATTCCCCAAAATTCATAATTTTGATAACTTTTACTCAGGAAGTCTATTTGAACAGACCTACCAAGTTTGAAGTGAATTGGATACAATCCCTAGGAGGAGTTCGTTCAAACATGACCCCTTGTCAACCAGCCCAGAACAGCAAAAATGCCGATTTTCATAGAGCGCCACGCCCACAGCGATTCCCCAAAATTCATCGTTTAGATAACTTTTACTCCGGAAGTCTATGTGAACACACTTACCAAGTTTGAAGTGAATTGGACACAATCCCTAGGAGGAGTTCGTTCAAACATGACCCCTTGTCAACCAGCGCAGAACAGCAAAAATGCAGATTTTCATAGAGCGCCACGCCCACAGCGATTCCCCAAAATTCATCGTTTTGATAACTTTTACTCAGGAAGTCTATGTGAACACACTTACCAAGTTTGAAGTGAATTGGACACAATCCCTAGGAGGAGTTCGTTCAAACATGACCCCTTGTCAACCAGGCCGAAACAGCAAAAATGACAATTTTCATAGAGCGCCACGCCCACAGCGATTCCCCAAAATTCATCGTTTTGATAACTTTTACTCAGGAAGTCTATGTGAACACACTTACCAAGTTTGAAGTGAATTGGACACAATTCCTAGGAGGAGGAGTTCAAACATGACCCCTTGTCAACCAGGTCGAAACACCGGAAATGGCGATTTTCATTATTAAATATCTCGCTTTCTGTTCATTGTGGCTTATTGCTCCAAGAGACTTTTTTGTAGGTCTTGTCATGTTCTACAATTCGGCTGAGTTTCATAATTCTGTGTCCAAAACTGTGGCGGGGCTGTTCGAAAGAAAAATTCAAGGGGGCGCTATAGAGCAATTCATCTGCAATAATTATGCAGCCGAATTTTGCGTAACATTGGTCTTAACAACCCCAAGAAGTTTCAGACAGCTCTGACAAAGTATATGATAGCCGAACAGTTTTGCCTGAAAATCAGCCAAAAAGTAAAGGGAGTTTGGTTTTTCGAGGAAAAAAAAGGCAGCGTCCACTTTGACGCACCGTCACGGCCACGCCCTCTGATAAAAAGTTGAAATTATTTCTCAGATGTCAAGTCCAAGGCCTTGACAACATCCACACCTAGTTTGAGGTGGATATGATCAATATTGTCCGAGCTGCACGCCATCTCGTAAAAGTGGTCTTTTTTGTCGTCACTAGGAGGCGCTATAAAATCACCGAATATTTTTGTGGAAATGTATTTTAGGCCAGACTGCCATTATATATTCAAAGTTTGGTGAAGATTGGAGAATTTTTCACAAAGTTATAGCACTTTGAAATGTTATGGCAAAATGGAGAATTTCGTGGCCCCGCCTCTCTGACATAGTACATCAAAAAGTTATGATTTTGATAACTTTTCATCGTCAAAGCCTCATGAACCCATGTGCCAAGTTTCAAGCACATCGGATGAAATCCCTAGGAGGAGTTCGTTCAAATGCGACCCCTGGAAATGAGCGAAAAACCCTGAAAAGTCCAAATTTGGGGAAAATTGGACGCCGTACGGTTCACTGTAGCCTGGGACACCAAGAGACTTTTTTGTGCGTCTGGGCATGTTACATACTCCCACCAAGTCCCGTACACGTGGGCCAAACCGTGGCGAGGGGCACCTCCAAAAACGCGCACCTAGGTGGCGCTGTGGAGGCATATGCGTACGTCCATGTGTGAGACCCCCAAAATACGTAATTTTACACCTGACATTGGGGGGGTAGGCAAATTTTCGTGAGTTTTTGGGGGGATATGGGCTGTCGAAAATGCGATTCATTTAGGAAACTGAAGAATAAAAAAAAAAATAATAATAATAATAAACATTTGAAAAACAATAGGGCTTCGCACGGTTTCCGTGCTCGGGCCCTAATAATAAACATTAGAAAAACAATAGGGCTTTGCACGGTTACCGTGCTCGGGCCCTAATAATAAACATTAGAAAAACAAAAGGGCTTCGCACGGTTACCGTGCTCGGGCCCTAATAAAAGGCTGCAGTATCACGATAATACCTGGAACCGTAATACTTTGTCTGGTATAGTATCGTAGTTACTCATTTTGGTATCGTGATAACTCTAAACCAGACAACACTTTGTGTGTTGTCATGGTCACTTGGCTCATGTCTGAGAGATCTGTGAAGAACGTGATAACAGCTGCGCTGCTATTTTTTATATCAGGAACTGAGAGTGAAGACGTTAACTGATAACATCAAACATGTTATCAAAGCTTTCATGTTCATTTTCTTTTAAATTTTATGTCACATTTTCATTTTAAGCGGACGTATGACTGAACCGTATCCTGATTACAAATATCTCCAACCAAAAGCTGATATCTGATCGCCTGGCAACAACTTTAAAAACATTTGCATCGCGCTATATCAAGCAATTAATCATAAAGACAATCAGCAAGCAGCCTTCGTCAAGGCAGCTTATACACTCTGTAAGCTGTCTGTAAACATGTTGCTCTAAGGGTAAAGTTGGTAAAGAGTTCAAATCACATTAAATTAACTGAATTGGTCTGAACGCAAAGTGTGTTTGGACTGTCCCGGAATTGAAAATAAAAGTCATTTCCAGTTTTTGCTGATTACCTCATAACACCCTAATTGTTAAACTGCTGAATTAAGTGTAATTGTGGTAAAGAAGTGGCTCTCTGTTCAGTCTGTTGGAACCACAAATAAACACAGACTCAGAAAGATAATTTGATATTTTATTGGCACTATTTTGTACCAGTCAGCTGAGTCCTAGCTTAAAGCAGAGATAATTTGAGTATTTTGGCTGATCTGAGTTCATTTGAAAGTCAGATTTCAACTGGTCCACCTGGAGTAATACTGAGGAGGTCTGTATGTGATAAAACAGAGACAATGAAAAAAAAATAAACCAGTTTATTGTCTTCTCACATCCAACAGCTGATACATACTGTAGATGCTTGGAGGCTGGTTGTGTTTCAGACAGAGTGACGCCTAGCCTGGTTGCCGGCAGGTTTTACTTCCTGGTTTTCTAACCGCTCTGTGGCACCCAGCTGGTGACGGGCATCGCCTTCCCCTCCTCCCCGTCTTTCTGCCCTGTGGGGGGAAACAGTTGCATCACATCTCATTTGTCTCTACTGGGCACACTGACGATTATTTGAAAAGAAACAACGAGCTGGAGAAGAGCTGGTGAAGCAGATCACAGTTGCTGCTTGACACCTTTTTTGCATGTAGGTGTGTGTGAGAGCGAGAAAGATGTGTATTAATAGTAGGGTTGTGGCGGAGAGTGTGTACAGCTGTGTGAATAAACTTACTGAACTGTTGTAGGTTATCTGTTACTACAATTAGTCAGGTGTATGAACTGTTAACTGCTGCTGCTGAACATTACAGACCAACGTGTTGTAAAGGTACCATAAGACACCACAGTTACAAATTAGACAACAAACAGCAGGAAAGGAGTGTAGAGGGAGGTGGTTTTCAACCTTCGTAATCTAGCAAGGATTGACAAAAAGATCCATGCGGTAAAAAAGGTGACACAGTATAGAATCGAAAAAAACTCTAATGAGGAAGAACATATGGCTCTACCTCTAAAAATATACATAAAGAAATAAATACATAAGAAAAATATACATATGTGCAAATGTGAATCCCTTATTATGTCCATCAGCTCAACTGCTCAAAGGGAGTCATTGTACAAAGATATAACAGTTCCTGCTCCTGTAGCGTTTTTTTTTTACAGTGGAGCTGCAAGAGTGAAGCTGCGACTGAAACTGTTCTGTTGTTTAAGCAGGAGGTCATGTAGTGGATGGGAGTTGTTGTCCATAATACTGAGCAGTTTGTGGAACATCTAATCTAAGCAAAAACGTGTGGCAATAGCACACACAGACTGCAGAGATTAGGCCGCATGAAGAAAAACCACACCCACAAACATTGAGACGCAACAATATCAATAACTTTATCATCTTGTTTTGTTAGCAGTGGTGCTTTTGATCTGCAGCCACTTTTTATAAGAATATTACTGTTGAATGCTGTCACATATATGTGAATTGACCAACGACAGAAAAACAAGTCTAATTTGAGTGTAAAGATTGAGTGATGTGTGACTGAAAACAAAGGGATGCCATCACATAACTGTGGGTTTACACTTGGTGCTCCCTTCCTGATGATCATGGGGGGTCAGGTTTATTTTGCGACCACCAGACTGGAAGCCACTAAGCATGGCATGAACAGGTGGAGTTAGACAGATTTATTATATGCAAAGGGCAAATTGGTTTCCACAGAGTGAGCCTCATGCATGCCAACAGAACATAGATACATTTGTACTGTACAGTACACACTCTCCATCACCATGCAGACAACATGAAACTTCTGCTAAAACTGTATCCATCCAAGTGTCCTGTATCTGGGACCAGATGGGAGTAGAGTGAAAATGGGTTGGTGGGGGGGGTATACCCGGGGTCTTGTGCTATGGTGAGTACCAAGCAAGTGTTGACTCTGTTACTGAGATCTGAGAGGTTGGGGGTTGGGAACTGAATTAAGCAATTGTTTTTAAATCGATTGACCCAAAGATATTCACTTTACAGCAACTATCCGCTCGTTTAACTGATAATTGACTTGATGATTAATGAACTGATTGTTGTGACACTAGATAGAGGAAGTCTTCACACTACAGTAGCTGGGGCGTTGATGTGTGACAGTGCTGGGAAATAGGACAGAGGCGTGTCCTCAAGAATTGAAGTGCATCAGGACACAATACTAGTGTGTGGTCTTACACTGAAAACAATGAGTGGGTGTTTTGAAGAGTGTCATTTGCTGCTGTTGTGTGTAGCCCTTCCACTTGTTATATAAAAAAGGTGAGAAGTGTTTGACTTCATTTGTCTTCAAATGACTTGTTTCTGAATTAAAAGACATTCACCTTACAGTGATATAAAACAGAGGAAATAAGAAAATCACCAGAAATAAACATTTGGCATATTTTCTTCATAAATGACCCGAACAATTCATTCACAATTAATTCATATTGTTTATAGATTATTTAGTCTTCATATTGTGAACTACTTTTGCCACAATCACATGTTACCAGTGATAAAAGAAAATCCTCTTACAGTATAGAACAGTTAATCTAAAATGAATAATGAAGTCATTACTTTCTTTTATATTGATTTACTTATCACTGTGGTATATGCTGGACAAATACTAAACCTCAGAACCAAATTAAAAGATTTTTCCTGATAGAACCAAACTGTTTTTAAGACAGGACCACAGCTGAGAAACAGGACAAAGAAAAATGCATTTTATGCCTGAAGCCTGAATGGCCAGACATTAAATATATTGCATTTGCTAGTTGAAAGTGACTCTGTGCTAATGTTGATGTTTTATTTAACACAAATGTATACCTTTTAGTTAGTGGAGGTGGTTGTAACATTGTTTGTTGTCTGCTGGTGATAGATGAATATTAACTGTCAGGTGCAGTACTGAGAGTACTACTACAGGGCAATAAAACACAAATGTGTTTGCAATGCAAATAATCACCTATCTGATTTACATCTTTGTTCTTCTCACAGGTCCCGATCTCGATGTGAGGACACCTCCCTCCTCCACACAGGCTCTGGCCGAGCAGCCAGTCATCCAGGAGCTGCAGAGTCACCCTGCATGTCTGCCTATACCAGGCGACTACCAGCATGTTGGCTACCAATCCCAGGGACCCCAGTACGTGCCCCAGGGGAACCCCAGAGCATTTGACTGCCCAAGTATTCAGATCACCGCCATCGCTCCTAACAATCATGTGGAGCTGGGTAGTAGCCAGGAAGCTTCGGTGGTGGGCGGGGCAGAGGGGGGTTACCCTGAGGGGTCGTGGTCGAGAAGCCAGCTGTACCTGCCACTGGACGCCTGCTACAGGGACACAGCACTGTGCCCAAGCCCCTGTAGCAGCCTGTCCTCCAGGAGCTGGATGTCTGACCGCTCATCCTGTGAGTCCTTCTCCCACATCTACGACGACGTGGAGGGGGAGTTGCGTGACGCTGCCCGTCTCGCCCTGGGGTCCCCCCTCGGGTCACCTCTTGGGTCCCCAGGTTGTGGGGGAGGGGCCTTTGGGGTGGAGCTGTGGCAGCAGAAGTACCAGCATCCTCAGGCCTTCAGCCCGGCGCTGTCGCCCTATCAGTCACCCCGTCAGTCACCCTGCCACTCCCCTCGCACGAGTATCACTGAAGAGAGTTGGCTGAACCGCCGGCCCATATCCAGGTACACAACAACTTGGTTTCCAAATGTCTAGCTAGTGGCTTTATTTATGTAACCAAGTTGTCTTATTGAGGACAAAATTGATAGGCCAGATGAAAAGAATCAGAACAATGATTTTACAAACAGCCTTTTATTCTATTCTGAAAGTCTAGTTTAACTTTAAATTTTTAGTTTTAGTTAATTTTTAATATTTGCCTTGGATGACTGATACAGGTAACATCTAGTCTATGATTAAGAAATGATAATGACAGACTGAAAATGGTGTTTAAGTTCAAGTGACCCCAAATGCAGACTGGTGGTACAGTGAACTAGAGTTGCACGATACCCACGGTATACCCGGTACCCCGCGGTACCAAATCATACCCGTTGCTACTATACTAAAAATTTTACACGACGGTACTACCGTGAATTACTATACTACCGGTGCCAGTCTCCGCTACATAGCGGCCGCCTCTGCTCTCCTCCCGGCTTCTCACTGCATGCTACTCACTCGTAAAAAAAACATGGCATGTGCTGCAACCGAACTACACAGCTGCTGAATGATTGGCTGTTTGCCTGTTACTGGTGACGTCCAGGGATGTGATAGGCTGTTGCACGCTGGGTCCGCCCGTCTGTTAGCTGATTGGCTGTTCGCGTGTTTCTGCCGGCAAGCATGAACTCCATGAAGACAGCTCCGCTTCGATAGAAACTCGCTTCAAAACAAACAACAAGCTAAAGTTCTGTCTCGCCCAGACACGAGACAACACACTCACCGTGGCAGAAGCACCGGGCCCGAGCAGCGAGTCTGCCGTGGCGTCTTTGTCGGTGGCAACACTAATTTTGCTTAAAAACGTTGTTGTTTCAAACTAACTTGTACAAATACATTGCAGTTTATAAAGATAATAATTAGGGATCGACCGATACGGGTTTTTTGATGGCCGATGCGATACCGATTTTTTCCCCATGGCCCATGGCCGATACCCGATTTCCGATACCCGATTTCCGATACCGATATGGGTTAAAAAAAGTTTAAAAAATGACAAATATTCCAGGTCTCAAGTTAAAAATAAATAGCCATTTATTTATAATAACATGAATAACAGGAAAATGACAATCATGTCTGAAGCCCATTGAGCATTTTTAAGCAAGTGTCTGCTTAATGCTTATACAGTATTATATCCACTTAAAAAGGAATAGCCCACATACTTCGGTGCTTTTATTCATTTTTATTTATTTAAAAAATATATATTAGTTTGGCTTGACACATTCAAAGGACTGTGGCTTGACAGTGGCAACAGAGCTTGACTGCACATTTGAGAAATGTTGGGGATGACACAAAGATTATTTAGAGTAAATGTTTAGGCCTATTTTACAACTGTAGGCCTATATTGTACTTGATATACCATTGCCTTTGAAGCAGGCAGTGACAGTAAATAGCCTGACTTGATCATCATCCGCATTGCAAAGTGAGTGACTGAATTGTAGATTTGTCACTTTTTAAAAAAATAAAAAATGGGCACACCATAATTTGTTTTAGTTGTGGGGAAACAAAACCTCGCTGCTTGCCCCCTGCTTTGTTTCAGGAAGAGGGGAGAGGGGCGGGACAAATCACAACAATCTCCCTTTAGGTTTGACGCATCAAACTTTATCCATTTCGACATTGTCTTAGTTAATATCAAATCCCACGCCACCTCTAACTCTAACGAAGTGTACCCTTATATTGCACACAATATGCGTGGCGAGTTACGTTTAGGAGGGATTTAGAAGTTTATTCAGTGATAATCACTCGCATGCCATTATTGCTCCCGCGGTGTCGACATGCACTGACACGGCGCTACCCCATGTGTTGAAAAATATTCCCGTACGTATGCTAAAGTAGTCTATGGCTTAGCAAGCCTCTTCTCGAAACCCCAAAACGTTTCATTAGGTCCTGGACTGTTGGGTTCGTTGTGCAGTTATCTGATTACAGCAACTGTTCCGCTCCGCGCTGATCACTTTTTCTCGCTCCATCTGTCTCTCCCTCACGTGCGTGCACACTCACTCACACACACACACACACACACTGGGCTGCTTCACCGGTGTTCGCCGGTTTAACTCCTGCAAACGCCGAATTGACAGTGACTGATAACAACACCGACTTCATTTGAACTTTAAACTGCGGGTGATTGCATCATAGCCTACTCTTAGTGTTACAGCTCCCTAGTTTAGGTTGGCAGTTTAAATGCGACGCACTTAAACAGCATTCCCGTTTTTTTCGACTCACTTAATGACTTTCAGGCACACGCATGCTACTGTATGCAGTGCAATGCCATGTGCATACTATGCTGCGGGGGCTGCAGCAGCGTGCATAGCGGGTCTTCACAGAGCTGCCCTTGAACGCCTGTCTGTAAATGACGCTGGATGCGTATCGGCCGTATCGGCCATGTGTATCGGCCGATGCCGATACACCTAAACAACGCTAATATCGGCCCGATATATCGGCCGGCCGATATATCGGTCGACCCTTAATAATAATAATTAAAAAAAGGCCGCAGTATCGCGGTATTACCCGGAACCGTGATACTTTGTCTGGTATAGTATCGTGGTTACTCATTTTAGTATCGTGACAACTCTACAGTGAACAAAAGGTGACTTTAATCATTTACAAAACCGGCAGGATAACACAAAATAACAACCAACAATAAAAAACATAGAACTGAGATTCACTGGCATGAATGCAGGTAAAGGACAAAAATCAAACAACTCCGGACTGAAAAACTACATAAGAACTAATTAACTAATTAAACACAGGTGACCCAGAAAACAGGTGGGAAAAAGGCAAAGACAGGAAATAAAGTAACACAAGACACCAGAGGAAAGACTCTTTCAACATAAAACAACAAATACTAAAGCAGAAACCCAAAACCATGACAGATGGTTCCATGGTTTCGATGGAGCTTGGACTATATAAAACTCTGTTATCTGCATAAAATAGATGTTTATATACAGTTTAGGAAAAATAGTTTTATTATTATGTATAATATAAACAGTAATGGCCCAAGAACAGATCCCTGTGGCACCTCATTATTGATGGTAAGCATGAAACTAATTAAAAAAGAAATCATTTAGACCTAAAGACAGTAATGGAGCCATGAGCAGAGGAGAGAGAAGGTGGAGAAGGAGAGAAGGCCCCTCTACAGTGGATGAACTTCAACAGCTCAAGGAGTCAAAAAAGAAGCATTGAGATGAAACGCAGAGGCTCATCATGAAGTTAACTCTGGCCAAACAGGAACTGGAGGATGCTCCACAGAAAGAATTTCCTGAAGGTCCAAGCTGTGACAAAAAAACAACTAGAGGCTGTGGAGATCACAGAGACTTTTTTTTCACAAATTTGAAGATATGCAGGGTCTCAGAAGAGTGTTCAGAGCCAGCTGCTTTCAGCTGAGCTTAATTCTGAGAAAACCTGACAGACATCATGAGATCCTGAATCTGCAACAAATGCTCCATAAAGAACAGGCCTAGAAGAACAAGACAGAGGAAAACCTTATGGAATTAAGGTTCAAAGAGGCCATTTGTAGTTAGTTCGACCAACAGCTCAGAAAGAAAAGAATGAAATAATAAATATGAAATGAAACAATGTCACGTCAGCAGATTTGATTCACAGTCAGCCAGCAGATAGTCAGTTAGCATGCTAATTTATCATTTTTGTGAGAAGGGCCACTGTTCATTCCATTTAAAATATGCAGAAGAACCTTAAACAAGGTATATGATTACACCAGGAAGCCTAATTGCCATTATAAGTCACTGTAAAACAAACTTCATTCAAACACACAGAATCAAAATAAAATTAACCAAAACCACCTTAGTTAGTCTTTCTATTGTTCAAACAATTACCAGCTCTGGTTTGATCGAGGGACCATCTTAAACAGATATTATTTTAAGTGGCTAAAGTAAAGTACGTTTTTAACCTTTTCCATGCAAAGTAATATGGTGCTTAGAGGAAGAGATGTCAGTCAAAATGTGCCCACACAGTCTGTTTTTGAACTTAAGGTTTTCTAGTTTCTAGAGGACTAAAGAGTCAGTTATAGGGGGATGTCATTCCTTCTTGTCCATCCAGCCTTACATGATCTAGAGAGAGATCTTAGCTGCCTAAGTAATAACAGTACAGAAGCGGGACATTACAGAATATCTCTGTAATCAAGTTCAGACATCAAAGTATACAGAACAAATTTCTTACGATTTAGAAAAGACAGACAACCTTTTATTCTATACAGGAAGCCAGTAGTTCGATTTTTAATCAATCCTGATAATTCTGACTGGACTTCTTTCTCAGACCATCATCAAGGCCGACCTCCCCCTGCGGGAAGAGGCGCCACTCTGGTGCCGACCCATACGCCCGCTCACCCTCCCCTCACCACTCCCCCAGCCCTACCCCGGGCGCCTCTCCACGGGGCAGTGTGACGGATGACACTTGGGTGGGAAGTCCTGCAGACGCCTTGGGAACCCTGTTGATGTCTGGCTACCAGGATGTCCCCTCCAAGACCAGGAGGACATCAGGGAGCCAGCTGGGCCTCCTGGCTGGTCAAGGCGACCCTGGGCTTGAGCCCTTCCAGGATTCCTCTGGAGAGGAGGGACGTGAGCTGTTTCTTCAGGTGCCCTCCCACTTCAGCTGGAACAAACCCAAACCTGGAAACCCTCCTCTGTTCAGGTTGGCTTCATTTTACTTAAATGTGAATTTTTAAATGTGCTAATTCTTTGAAATGAATTATGCAGCTTTTGTTTTTGTACCTTTACACAGTTAATGAATTAAGTACTTAAGAAAATACTTTCTCTCAAAAAACAATCCACTGTTGGGGCGCTATATGTTCTTCGAGGAGTGTCTGTTGGTTGCCTGGCAAATGTTCTCAGCACAAAACAATCAATTGTCTTTTTACACTTTAGTGTTTTATTTCACTGTGTTTGTTTGTTTGGGTGTAATGTATTTACTAGGTGCCATTTTGAACTTTGGACAGAGCTGTTCTCCTGTTTCTGTCTTTATACTAGGTTAAGCTAAGCTAAGTGTCTTCTAGCAGTAGCTTCATATTTAATATACAGACATAAGAGTGATATGAGAAAGTGAATAAGCATATTTTACTAAATGTCTTACTTTTAACATCCTCTAACTGAGATAATGTCTTATTCCTGATGTTTTAAGAACCTTTGAACTTCCTTATGAGATATACTACTAAAGGAGAAGTGATTGGTGTTAAACAATATCTAATCATAATGTGTCTGTTGTTTCTGTCTCTAGGACCTCATCACCTCCTCCTCTGGACATGCCTCTGCCCAACCAGTTTGACCAGTGTGAGCTGAAGCTGGAGGTCCAGCCCAGATCCTACCACAGGGCGCATTATGAGACAGAGGGCAGCAGAGGGTCCATTAAGGCAGCTAATGTAGGACATCCTGTTGTCAAGGTAAGTCATCGGTTCTAAATAACACTCAGTGTGACGCCACCCTGATTTTTAAATTATGTTTTGTTCCTCCGGGATTTCCTTGTACCGTCAGCTTAATTCTGACAGGTCTCTGAGGAAGATAAGATCAAATAAATGTAATACTTTAATGATCCCACACCTGGAAAATTCACTTGGCAGAGCTGCTCACATACACAAGGTGAATAAGAAAAAGCTCACAAATAAGAAATATATAGAAACAATCTAAGATATAATTGAAATCGAAAAAATAAATAGCTAATAAAATAAAAGTTATATACATTATATATACTCTTGAAGTATACAGATATGCATGTTATATCAAATCAAGAAATGTTCTAATGGAGGAAGACTTATTAGTTCATGGAAGCAGGGCTTAACTACACCAAAAATGAGATAATTTGAAATATTTGTATTATGTCTTTTGTCAAAATTTAAAAGTTCTGAATTGATTGACGAAAATAACTGACAACAATTTTGATAATTCATTCATTATTTAGAAAATACATCAAATATTCTCTTGTTCTGGCTTCTTCATTGTGACTTGTATCTGTTTATATCATTGTAATTTAGATGAGGTTTTGGGTTCAGACTGCTGGTCAGACAAATAAGCATTTTATGCTCCCCGGAAAACTGTCAGTGGCAATTTTCACTTTTTTCAGACATTTTTGAGATTTAACATTTTATTGATTAATCTAAAAAAGTAATTATCTGTCTATTAACAGATTGCAAACATTTTACAAATTAAACTAACAATACACAGTGTTGAGCCACTAGAGATGTATCAGAGAGGGACTGAGGTTGTGTTTTGCTGATGTTGTGAGTGAACAGCCCCGTGGATCCTCTGGATCAGGGAGCAGGGGCAGGCTGAGGCAAGTAAAGCTCCATCAAGGCCTCGTGTGTAACAGACACCATCAGGGCTATTCTGGGTGTCACATTCTCAGGCTGCTGATGAAGCCAGATGAGCTTCCTGCTGCAAGATGTGTAAAAACTCACAGTGCTGCTTGGTAACGCATGAAACTGAAAACCGAGCTAACAACCGCTTGGTGAAGAGTTTGTTTTTGTTTTTGTTTTTTTGTAAAATCCACAATACGTATCAACTTTCATGAACTTTATTAAACCTTATAGTGATGAAAACAAAGTTGTGTTTTATTTTTGTGTCTTTATCTCTAATTTCTTGAAGTAGATATATCTTTACCTTTTTTTGACACAGGCACCAACGAGACAGTCTGTAACAAAGTGTCATCTAAATTAGGCTGGTGGCGTAGTAGTAGTGGCAATTTTTGCACCAACAGGAAGCTAGTAATTGGCAAAAGATAAACATTTTAAACAGGGGGAAACAGTTTGTCTACTTCTGTTAAAAAATATAGCCACTAACACCTTTATGTGTATTTACGTTATGTGTATTTTACATGTAATTTTCTGTAAAACCACAAATGATTCAGTTCATTAATCATTTCTGTTTACATTGCATTAGCTTAATGTTCAGCTAGCCTAAACACCTTGTGGCTCTGTATTAAACATAGAAATATGAGAGTGATACATATCTTCTCATATCACTCAGCAAATAATTTTCCCAAAATGTTGGATTATTCCTTTAAACTTTAGTTACATTCACCAATCAGGCCAGTCAGTGTATGAAAACATCAGAATATGCTGCCAAACATGCATCCACTTCATTCCAAGTTCAGACAGAATTGGACTGATTCTGTCTGAGATATCACACATTCAACATTTTAATTGTAACAGGGGTCAGGATATGAAGATGGATCATTCCTTCAAGTTTCAAAAGTCTAGTACTGTTGAGATGTCTGGCAAGAAAGCAACTGTTCATCAAAATTGTAACTTTGAATTTTGTGTTTTCAGTTGATTGGATACAGCGAGCAGCCGGTCAGCCTGCTGTTGTTTATTGGAACTGCAGACGACCGCTACCTTCGCCCTCATTCCTTCTACCAAGTACACCGGGTAACGGGGAAGATGGTTACCACCAACTGCCAGGAGAAAATTATGGGTTGTACTAAAGTCCTCGAGATCCCTTTACTTCCAGAAAACGACATGTCCGCTAGGTAAAATGGATTTATAATGTTCAGTTTTGGAGTACCGCAGGGCTTAATTCTTGGCCCAGTTCAATTCTGTGCTGATGACATGCTGCTCTATTTATCATTAGATCACAGTGATAGTTCTAGATACTAAAATAATTCTCAGATTAAAGATATTGTAAGGAGTTGTCAGTTGCAAAAGTAGTTACTATTGAACCAGATTGTTCAGATGCCAAAATCTTGGCCTATAGATTTTACATTCATATTGTCTGTTTACAGAGATTATGGTATAATTTAATCAGCAGTAGTAGCAATAAGCTGGTAGCAGCAATAAAAGTAGCATGAGTTACCCTTTTTATGCTACTTTTAGTAGTAATTGTTGTAGGTGTACATTTAATATGCAGCCAACCAGTGAGTAGGGATGTAACGATACACTCAACTCACGACTCGATTCGAGTCACGATTTTTTGTTCACGATACGATTTTTTCACGATTTTTTTTTAAATCAAAATGAGCTACAGACAAACTCTGACCAAATAAAATTATCTTTTTATTTGTAGGAAAAAAATGTCTCTTTACAGAAACTCTCAAACTGTTTGTGTTCTTATTAGGGCTGCCAGCAAGCAGCTGATCTGACCATTACCTTTCAGCTTGAAGTATAACTGAAAATAAAAACAATTAAGATGATAGCTCATTAACTCTTTAATGAGAGTCCACGGCCCCGGGAAACGCAGAGCTGGCCGCGGCACACCGCCTCGGAGGAAATGCGCCCGGCGGAGGCCAGCCAGCGCCGGGGAGAGGTCCCGCGAGGGGATCCTCCCGCACCGTGAGGCCGAACCTGACCCAAGTTTAATCTCCCGTGCAGACTGCGCGGAAGTTGCGGTGATTGGTAAAATTGCAACACCGCCCTGAATTCACGGGGATTCACTGAAGTTGCAAATCGCAACATGGTGAATTCCTGGAGGGTCTGTGTTATGGTATCATTTACGGTACAGTCAGGCCTGACGCCAATTACCACTACTGTGCGCGCGCGCGTGTGTGTGTCTGTGTGTGTGACACAGAAAGGCAGACGCGGCAGTGGAAGCTGCAGCCACAACGTAACCTGTTTCTAATTTAAAAAACGTACTCTCGCATTCGCCAAGAATCGCGATTCATTTTTTCTGTCAACCGATGCGAGTCGTCACGCATTTGTACCGATTTTAATCGTGTCACGATGTATCGTTACATCCCTACCAGTGAGTGAATGTATCCATTCAGACTGACATCCGCCAGTTTTCACAGTTGTTTCACCGGTTTGTCTACCTTTTTCTTGTGTTTTATATCTTGCAAATATGACACATTTGCATTATTACCCTCATTACTAAACATTTGCATTACTGCCCTCAATAGTCGACAGCAATGTGGATTTCATTACCTTTGTGCCTGTGCACATGCAAATCATTAACTTATTAGTGGTCCAAAATGGCAAAGAATACCTTTTAAGTAATAAACAGTATGTCTTTTTTATTTCCTTAGCATTGACTGTGCCGGCATCTTGAAGCTGCGTAATGCCGACATCGAGCTAAAGAAAGGAGAAACAGACATTGGACGCAAGAACACAAGAGTGCGGGTTGTGTTCAGAGTCGCCATCCCTCAGCCGGACAGCCGGATGTTGTGGCTGCAGACAACATCTGTTCCTGTCGAGTGCTGTGAGTGATAGTCACAATAACACATCACATTTACATCTGACGCTTTTTATTTTTATTTCGAAACCAGATTAAAGTTGAACGAGCAGAGCAGGAAGTTGTGATGAGGTGTTGCTTCATGTTTAAAAAATTTTGCCAAAACAGATCATAATCAGTTTTCTCACTGCTGACTGTGTATTTCCTCTTTTGCTTATAAATGTGCTCATGTTATAGCGTACGTGGAGAAACCATGCATATATGTTCCTAAATACCAGTACTAACAAAAACTGTGTTATGTTTCAGCTCAGCGCTCAGGGCAGGAACTTCCTCAGGTCGAGAGCTTCAGTCCAGCCAGCTGCTCCGTGGACGGAGGAGAGGAGCTCCATATCACTGGATCCAACATCTCCACACAGTCCAGGGTTGTTTTCATGGAGAAGGGTCCTGGTAAGATCAGTTTACATTCATTTAGTGTACACTAAATATATTTACATTGGATTTTGTTCATGATTAACATCCTACTTACCTGTTTGTTTGAACTGACATGTTTTGCCCACGCAGATGGACGATCACTGTGGGAAATGGAAGCCAGAGTTGTGCCAGAAAAATGCAGCGGAGTAAGTAGAAACTTTACTTTAAAAAAATACCATGAAAATATAATTAAATAAAATATGAAGGATATATTTAAACTAGAAAAATTTCTAAAGAAATTTTGAGCGTTCCTGATTCTGGCCCTGTCGCCCCCATACATTATTATTGACACTGCTCAGCAAAGTCAGTATTAATACAACAAGCTGTATCATCATTGCCTTTTTAATGGGCTCTTATTTTGAAGGGACTCTTTTTGAAAAGACTTATGTCTTGTGTTTGTGCGTGCTTGTGTGGTCTTATCTGTTTATTAGAGAGTTTTACAAAGTGTTTTAGTTTGAAGGGAGTCTTATTTTGAAAGACTTTTTTCTTCTGTGTGTGTGTCGTGTATGCATGTGTGCGTGTGTTTGTCATGTCTGTCTATGTATGTGTCTGTGTTTGTGTCTGCGAGAGAGAAGGATAAGATGGCCGACATTAAAAATGTAGTCTTGATAGTCATTGATATCATACAGTGACTTTAATAAAGTTAGTCAAAGGCCGGCTTGAGGTTGCCAAGCAACCAGGGCCAGCTGCAGGCCAGAGTAATTAGGCACAGGTGTGCGCACGTCCTCTGTGTCTCTCCCTTGAGACACAGAAAATCTCTAAATGAAGCCCCTCGAAGGTGGCCAAAAATGCAAAAAAAGGTGTGCCAATCATTACTCAGACCAGTGGTGGACGTTAGCAGAAAAAGAAATAAAAAATATAATGTGTGGTAGAGCAACTTCCACCTATGGTTGCCCACAGGAGTTAGATAGTTAATAAACACAAAGTATAGTGTTAAAAACTATTTAATACATTGTATGTACTTCTTATTAATGCTAAACAGAGGAACTTGAACTACTGACAAAAAACAAACAAACAGATTAAACCACTGATACAGCTCCTGCTTTACTCACCATAGAGACATTTCCTCTCTAGATTTCTCAAGTGGTTTAACGAAGCAGTCAAATTGTACAAAGGCCATGAAGCAAAGATTAAAGAATATTTCAAAAAACTTAAAACAAGTATCTGAACTTTCCTCTCCCATTAATCATCTCACAACTCCTTTGGAGGGGACTAAACAAGCTTACTGTTTGTTTGTTCGAGTTTTTTTGCCCTCAAATGGCCAAACATTGCCACTTTAATCAGCTGCATTTACTTATACTGCTTATTATGACAATGAGTAGAAGGAATTATGAAACCCTATGGTATCAGATGATGGAAGGGTCAATCACACAAAGATTTCGGAGCATTTAAACCTCACGTAAGATGGCAAGGAGGATTCCCCCAAGAGGAAGTACAGAGAGGAAGTCAACAAGAGCTTGCTGAAACCACAAAGAGGCTGAGTATGTGTCTGTGTCTGAGGGAGTAGAGGGAGACTGCAGGAGTTTCCATGACATCACAGAAGAATATAAAATGGTATTCCATTTTGGATGGATGTGAGCGTGACTCACGCGTGACTGGTTTTTGTCTCATCACAAGTGCAACAACTCAAGACATGGCAGCCAGCTAATGTTACTTAGTAGTCCAACAGGAAAAGCCCAGCTTAGTCTGTCTTTCGGGCTTTTATTTCACCAAGCTGTCACCGCTGACTAAACGTCAGTCCCACAGGGTCCCTGCGGGTCCTTAAAAAGTCTTAAAACGTCTGAAATATTTTTTTTGATTTTCAAGGTCTTAAAATGTCTTGAATTTTAAAATTAAGATCTTAAATTTCACGTCTTTCCGATCCGTCTGGTCTCGTGCTTAATTTTCATTTTAACCATCGCACCATCGGGGGGCAGCACCTCGATCTACGTGCTTGCAACTTGCATCATTTAGTGACTGAAGAGGAATGTAATGCATTACGTTTGCGGAGCCTAGTTTCAAGCAGCAGAGTGAGAGTCGATTCGCGATGGGAAAGTGTGTGTTTTTAGTGACAGTTGGTTGGAAGACGAAAGGGAACGGGGATGGCTGATGAAAGTAGAGAAGATGAAGCAAGGTGTACTGTGTGCCAAAAAACAATACAGCTAGGGACAATGGGTCATAAAGCGCTTGATTCCCATGCTAAAGCGGAAAAGCACCAAAAAAAAGTAGCATGGCAGAAAACTAGCTTGCCCATAAGTATGTTCACCAGCACTACTGAGCCCAACACGGCCTCTCCATCCACTGAACTTCAGCCTTCAACTTCCACTCAATGACCGGCAGCTTCGCCAGGCGATGCCTTTGGCTGCTTTGCAAATGTAGACACACTCAAGGCCGAAATATTATCGGTGTTACAGACAGTTAGCCGGCACCCCTCGTACACATCAAGCGAGGACATTCACCTCGTTTTTAAAGCGATGTTCCCGGACTCGTAATGTGCGAGCGCCTTCACATGTGGAAGGGACAAAACCTCCTACATGGCAAGATTTGGTGTGGCCCCATTTGTCAAGAAAGAGTTGATTTCACAGGCGAACAAAGGCGTGTTTACTATCATGTTTGACGAATCTATGAACAAGTCAACAAAAAGTAAGCAGCTGGACTTGCACGTCCGTCATTGGACAACTGACCGAACCGGGAATTTGTCTTGGTCGTAATTCAATAGGTCTATACATAGATTATTGAATATACTTGCATTTATTCATCATTTAAAAAAAGGATGATAGATTGTAATGTCTTAGGACTGTTCCATGTCTTTTTTTTAAATTCCTATGTGGGGCCAAAATCTAGAAATTACCTGAAATATATGTACATATACAGTTTATACATCCACTTAACCATGTCAGGATGGAAAATCAGCTCCTGATTTGTGTCCATCTGACGAGTCTTAAGCTCTGATGAGCTGTTCAGTCTCACCACACCACTGTGGTGCTCTCTGTATATATGTTTTAGGTTTTTTTCTGTCGTCATTAGGTCTTAAGTTTTCCTCTCAGGGGACTTGAAAAGGTCTTAAAAGTCTTTAAATTTGCTGCTAAGATATGTGCAGATACCCTGGTCCCAGATATGGCCAGTATGGCCTCCTTCAAAGCTCCTTTGCTAGCGGTGTCAATACTAACACTCCCAGTCCTGGCAGCATGGACTGAGCTAACTAGCTTAGAGGTTAATTTACTTTAGCAGCAAATACATCTTTCTGTCCATCAGGAACTCTTTAAATCACATTTATCATCATAATTCATGAGTCTATTTTTTGTTTTTCTGTAGTTTTCTCATCTCTCTGTTTTTCAGTCCGGCATTGTGGTGGAGGTTCCCCCGTATAATAAGAGGACAACAGATCCCGTCCAAGTCCAGTTCTATATCTCAAATGGGAAGAGAAAAAGGAGTCTGACGCAGAGCTTCACCTACTTGCCTGGAGTCAGATCTCACCTCCCTGTTACTGCAGTCAAACAGGAGCGCTGGGAGACAGACCACGTCTCCCTCAATCCACTTGACTTCTGTCCGATCTCCTGCCAGGTGCCCTCCTGTGACCGAGCGAAACCGGATGTTGTTAATTACGACTCCTGTGACATCCCGGTGCATTGTGGTCCTCCTTCCGAGAACACACCTCGTCTTCATCATCATCCTCCTCCTCCCCCCTCTGTCCCCCTTCAGACCTCCTTAATGTTCCCTCACACCTCCTCGATGCCGCTTCGCACTTCGCCGTCTGTACCCTCACAGACCTCCATGGTCACCCAGACCTTGATTCCTCTTCCAACTTCCATCATGCCTCATCAGATCTCCACGATATCTTCCCAGGCTTCTTCAGTGTCTCTTCAGACCTTCAATATCCCTGCTACCACCTCCTCCGGTGGACCCCATAGGGAACCCTCTCCTTCTCTGAGTTCCAGAAGAGCTTTTGTGACCCCTGCTGAGCCCCAGAAGGACTCTCTGCTCACCAGCCCAGGAGAGGTGCAGATTATCAAGCAGGAACCTGAAGACTCCCAGCCAAATCCAGGATCTTTGGGCCTCCAGGAGATCACGCTGGATGATGGTAGGAAGCTGCATATATTCATTAATGAACTATCCTGCTGTAGGCTTGAAAAGTGTCTCTGAAAAGCTTGTGGCTACTTCTTGTGGAGGTTGGTAGCTATAGTCAGTGTGGATTCAGTGAGTGTGGAGCGTTTACAATAGACAAAAGAAAATAAAAACAAAATATCCATGAAAACTTGTTAAACCATTCCTAATCTACTTCCACACCACTGATCTTTATTTAGCATGTTTCAGACACTAGTTTCTCAACAACAAAGCTCGATTGGTTATTTATGTTATTGTGTGACTTTGATGGTAGATCAGCAGCTCCTGTGCTCTGCAAGATAAAATTACGTTTTTTTGTAAATGTCTGGTTGCATTGGAGAGAGCGATACAACTGTTTCAGTTTCCCCTCAGAAAACTCGGATTGTATGTAATAAACTCACTATGGATACTGGATGGATCTAAAGACTTGTGATCTGGTCCTGGAATTCAGATCTGGTTCTCAGACAATCCAAATTACTGTACTCACCATGTGTCTGTTTGTGCACATGAGGTGTGTGTGTCTGTCTGCACTTGCTCTGCGATGTTGGTTATTTATATGTCAAGGCCCTGTGTGTGTTTGTGTGTGAATACTGGGTCTCTCTCTGATCTGGGTTAATAATAGCTGCGTCTGCTTGTTGCTGGTCTGAATGATGCAGATGGGGGTTAAATTTGTTGCTTCGCCTAAGTTGGTGGGCAGCAGCTGTCGTCAGGCCTCTGACCCTCCTGCCTGGACCCCCCTACCCCCACCCCACCCACTCCCTTGCCTTTCAGCTTGACTTTGACCTCAGCAGCTTGATCTGGTGCTGCAGGAAAAATGTCCATCTGCAGCCTTATCACACACTGAGGCCTCAGAGTCAGTGGATGAAAACGCCTGTAAAACCTCTGTGACTGCAGGGTGCGGGTCAGAAGATGTTTAGGTTGGAAGGTGAAGGAGGTGTTTTTTGGATTGTTTTACTTAAATGTATAAAAAAGCAAAGTAAAGATTAACATCTGCATAAGTAAACATGAGTTTGAAGTTCAGAGCCCACACATTAGTTGACCCTTCCTGTGTCCCACCCCTTTCTGCTCTGTGCTCCAATCACAGTTGAGCGAGCCTCAGTTGACTTTCTCCTTTTCCTGTACTTAAATATGCTACATGCTAGCTTGTCTGTGTTGGAAAGACAACCAAATTATAGCTAATGCTTAATGTTGACCAAAGCTTGCTCGACTGGGCACAGAGCAAAAAGTTGCAGGAATTAGGAAGGGCTAATTGCACAACGTTGTGCAGCCATTGACGTAGCCAATGCAGAAGTGCCAAAAACTGCAAAACAACAAGCGGCTGCTTGAGGCTAGATTTAGAACAAGTCAGCCGTCTTCAGATAATTTTAAGGCTTAAAGTTTAGCAGAATTAACAGCGTGGACGCTTTGATTGACAGGTAGGCGTCACAGCCGGGACGCAGAAGAGACAGGAATGTAAACATGGCGGTGACCAAAGCTGCATATTCTCAGCTTCAAAGCAGCTCTTTAGGAACAGGCTGAGGTTATGTCATGTCAGTGGTTCAAACTGGGCTGAATCTGGTTGTGAAGTTGAAGTTGTTTCTAAAGTACCAAACAGAGTATGTTTTATTGATTTTAAACATACTCGGGTGCATTGAAATCTAGAAATTGAAACAACCTGTCTGAACAAGACTTAAGAGCCTTCAGTCACGCCAGCAGCTCGAGGTGCTGCTTTAAGTTAAATGCTAACATGGTATGAGCTATACCATGTTCAACCAGAAACACTGCATTGAAAACTGAAAGCTGAAGTTGTGTTTAATGGGCTGTGTGTTGTGTTATTGTTTTGCTTCATGAGAGTCAGATTTCACTGCAGAGCTATGTATAGACTGAATGTAGCTGTGATGAAACCATTTGCTGTTATGCAAGTAGACTCTGCAGAGCAGCTAAACTACAGCAACTCAAGATAAACACAAGCACACAGCCTGCACAGTGTCATAAACAGGTTCATGAATCAGTTTGCAGGAATACATAGATTAGTTAGTAATTAGAAGATAATGGGTAGTTGTAGGGTGTAAAGCCCATTTATCTCTTTTACAACCACACAAACGTGTCAAGGTGAAGTCATTAGGCGCTAAGTGTCATAAATAGTAAGTGAAGTCTGAGTTTGAAGTCACAGTTTGTGCCCAGATGCTCCATCCTCTGGCTGAACAGGGTGCTGCAGCACTGAATCAGATTTTATCTCCCTGAATTTGTTTGCCGCATGTTGTTTCATTTCATTTCTGCTTGGTAACTTGGCAACAAAAAAAGCAACATTTCACAATTATTTTCTGTGGTATTAATGACACTGGAGACATTAGCCCTCACCATCATACAACACAGAAATTTCAGCACCAGCAGACGTGTGATGATACATTAAGCATTAAGATAGATTATGGACAACACATTTAAAACACTTAAGCCAAAGATTACTTATCTTTTTCTCTTTCAGTTTTGTTTCATCCAAAATCTATTTAGAAGTATTAAAAATGACAGTATAGCATGATTCCCACACGTCCTTGAAATTCTTGAAAGGTTGTGAATTTTAGGGGGAAAGTTTTTGAAAACAGACATAGTATTGGTGCACAGAGACTGAAGTTCTTTTTATATATATATTTTTTACTTAACGTTGAAGATGTGTTTTCGTTGCACACTGGTGAAATTCTAAAAATGTTGCAACATGTGTTGCAACATTGAAAAACCTTCAATCTTATCTCACAGTTGGGTCCATAAATTTGATGCTTTACACACCTAGCAACATCATAGCAACCAGCTCAGAAACTGATCACTGAGCGTGACAGTTCCTTTTTAAATTTGGAAACAAAAAATAATAATAAAACCTTAACTCAAGGTTTACTGAGCAGACTGACCAGTCTTGGTGGAAAACTACAGAACAAGCAAATATGTAGAATTAATTATTTAATCAATTTATTTTCAGCCTACAGTTATAAAACTGAGAAACTTTTATGTTACCAACTTTAGTCTCCAAGCATCATTTATAAGTACTGTAAAATAAATGTTGTAACTTATCGTGTCTCCTGCTTCTGTTTCATTTGCAGTCAATGAGATAATCGTCAGGGACATCGGCAGTTTGAGCAGCAGCGCACAGCCTGACCAGTTTGACCAGTTTGACCAGTACGACTGGGAGCACCAAGTCCAATGACGCTGCCTTGCCGTTCTGTGGAGGCCCTCAGTAGTTGCACTGCTTCCTCAGGAGACCACTCCAGTGCTTCTTCAATTGAACGCCCTCTGGATGAAAAAACCCAAAACAAAACAAGCCGGCGATCACGTTTGCACAAAGTGCCTGAAAACCAATCAGCAGCCTCGAGTCGACGAGCCTGCGTCGTCTCATCAACTCGTCTTGTCAGGGTATCAGATTACTGTTTCCTCATCTGTCTCAGGAATTTTTTTCACAGACAAACCAAAGATTTTTTTTTTGCCCTCCACAATCAAATTGGAAGAACTGTAGCATACAACCAAAGGGCTTTTAAGAGCGGTGCTTAAATCAGTAATAGAGGCTTAAGGTCGCACAAAAAAGAGAAAATTATTTATTGGCCAATTAATTAAAAAATCTATTTTTGATACTCTGGATCTAATCCAGTATAAAACTAAAGTCCTTCAGCTCATTTTTATATCTTGGTTTTACTCTCTATGGTTTACATTTCCTTTGCTGAATTACATTAACGCTGTTCAACCTGAACTGTTGGTGTGAAGCTTCAAACACTGAATTATAGAAACGTGTCATAAGGTTGACGAAAAAGGAGAAGAGGGGTTGGATGTTTTGTGTTTTGATAAATCTCTTGATGAATGATGAGCTGTAAAATAGTTTATTCTGTGTAAACCGTTTCGATAAAGGATTTTTAGAACCAGAGTCGCTTCTGGATTTGAGATGTTGTCGCACTCATTTTTTTAATGCAGAAACACGTTTAAGGCACTTTAGTTCAAAACATTTCATTACAGCGAGGTCAAAAGGTCAGAGCGGTTAATATTATCCAGGAACAAACAAAACAAAGTTAAGAATGTTATTCAATCCTTACTGAATCGCACAGGGAGAAAACAGCTGCAACATATTCTGCACCTCAGCACTCAAACTGTGGCCAAAACATCCCGCTGTTTGTAAAACGTGAGACAATCATCACAGAGTAACTCTTATAACTGATTGATTTGATCCTTTTGATGCTGCTTTTTTTAATAACCAGATGCATTTTCACTCCAAGAGGACCTCCTGTAAACTGTGACGGGTCTTTTTACAGCAGAAAATGCTACAATGTCTGGGGGACTGTTAAAACCTAAATTTGTTCATTTGGTGAGAACACAAACTATGAGCATGATCTATTCTTTGGTAGCAAACTCTTCTTCATCTACTGTATCCTGACTTCTTTACTTGCAGTGACAAAACTGGTTTGGGCTTTTTCAGAGATGCATTACATTTTAAAAGGGAAGATTTTCCACATTATATGTTGCTGTCCAATCCAAGTGTTGATGGTAAATGTAGTCAACTGAAGTACGAGGATGCACATAAACTTAAATTCACTTAAGCAAATGAATTCCTGCAGTTTGTCGTTTTCACTATTGTTTCCTTTTGAGGACCTAGAAATGAAAAGCAGCCTCCAGAACCTGCACGGTTTTCCTTTATTAATAAGCTTTTTCCTGCCATAATGGACACACTGAGGATCAAGCTCATCTTTAATTCTGTGTAGTTATTTAAAGAGTTGCTGGTCGGGGTCCGCCTGAACAAAGCAGAATTCCTCCAGAGCTGATCTTGATCCCGCTGTCCAACAGCTGTTCCTGCAGGTATAAACCACCACCGTCCCAAACTCCAGCTCTGCTTCAGCGCCGCCGTCCTTCCTCTGCAGCAGACTGACCAGAGCCGGCATCAGCTGCAGCTCAAAAGTCCTGGATCCTCCGCAGGAGCCACACGCTGAAACCACCTGAGCCATGTTGGGTGGTGGCTCGGAGACGAAGAGCGGCTTCCCGCCGCGACAATACCGCAGGATCTGCTGAGGACACGGTGAGATCTTCTTCATGAACCTGGAGAAGATGGCGTCTCCGTGTCGGGCTTTTGTCTTTTCATATTTCTCCTCTGCGCTGCCACCTTCGCCGCAGTCATCCAGCTCTCCCACTTTAACTCCCTCCCTCTTCTCGTACTCCTTCAGCAGCCTCTGAGCGTGTTGCAGGTCATCTTCCTCTTCACCCAGATCTGACTCGTCCATCACGCTGATGAAAAACGAACGGAGGACAGGAACATCCTCCTGTGACTCCCCCAAATTAAGATCTTGAAGTTGGCTGCTGACATCAATATCACTGACCGCTGTGCAGAAAGAGAAAACAGTTCAAGATAATCAAAAGAATTTTCTTGGAAAGATACATATTAATGTTTTCAGTTCAACATATATAACAATTCAGCTGTCAGTGAATCACCAGAAACTACAGTAACAATGGCACCAGGCTTCATTGACAAATAGTAATTTTACCTAAAAACACTACGTCTCTACATGCTGTTCCTCTCCACTGCCTCTCTGATGCCCGATCTCTGTCACACTGTTCCTGATATTTTCACATCTAACTCCGTTAATCAAACGACCAAACCAGAGTTGGTGATTGTACAGCATATCGAAAAGACGGCAACGTGAAGAAACAAACTGAAAAGTAACTTGAGCCAAATTAAAAGTAACATATTTATATGTGATGTCAGTCTTACCCTCTGCTTCAGGAGCTGGTGCCTCCTTTTGAACCTGGCTATCCTCCTTCACACCTCCACCCCATCCATCATCACCACCACCTTCATCCATCCCCCAGTTATCAGCGGTGTCACACCAGTCAGTGGCCGACAGAGGAGGCGCCTGAGCCGGGACTGACCGGCTGGGTGTCTGCGCTGCTGCCACCTCCGCCTCCAAACACTGAGAGCGGAGCACCCTCCAACACTCTGGCCCAGTGCTGCACTCGGCACCTGGGCACGCGAACAGGTGGAGGTTCCTGTGGTAGGGAGAGGCATCCAGGGGACAGTACACCTGGACCACATGGGCTAGCGGGGCTCCGCAGCGACCACAGCGGGGGTACTGCCGGGAGATGAGCGGCAGCCAGTCCGGCTGACCCCCGACTTTGTTGGTGTGATATGTGGACTGGTATTTTTTAGAGTCGAGCTCTCCATCACACAGACCAATCAGAGTTAACTCCTGAGCTGGAGGAGCCGCCATCTCTCACATGTTGTCCCACACGGTCCGTCACCAAAATATTACCGCCAACTGGATGGTGTTTTTAAGTTGTAATAACACAAATACACGGTTATACATATGGTTAAAGCAAGCAATAAAACAGACTTTTAACATGTAAATACTAGATACGTCTAATATATTTAATACATGCAACAGGTTAAAACTTTATGAACTAGAAACTTTATGAACCCGTTAAAACTTTACGAACTAGATTGAGAAAAGGTCCTACCGGAACCCTTTCGCTCCCGTTAGTTAAAGTAACGGAAGAAAACAACAAAAGAAGGCGTATCTGTGGAGATTTTCAAAATAAAATAGGACTTTCTTGTCTTCATTTAGAAGAAAGTAAGCATCGTTTTAGGTTTTAACCTGAACTTTTCTCTTTCATTCACTTGCTTTGACCTTTAAATCGTGAGTTTGGATTAGAAGTACAAACGAATTGTTGAAAACTTTCACGTTATAATATGATAATTGATCATGTTAATGTATATTTGTCTGGCATGGCAGCAACAAGCTCCCGTACATACTGTAATACACATTTAGGTGGCCAAATGTACTATATTCCCTGCGGTACCTCCACGCCAACTGAATTAATTGAACACTTTAGTTAACCCGTTCACTGATTCTAAATGTCTTCAGTTGGCAGTTTTATTGTGAAACAATGTCGATTTGCTTCCGGTACTGTGACCGAATTTGACGAGCGGAGCGAAGCTAACGGGACCTGTGCAGAGTCCCGCCCACAGTCCACCCCGGAGGAGGAGATCCGCAGGCAGCCGGTCCACAGCTCCAGGATCTGCCGCCACATCAGGGATGGTGGACAGTATCTCAGTCCCATGTATGGAGATCAGGCTGCAGATGTCCTGATGTACCTGCTGCTGACTGACAGTGTGTTTGTCTGGGTGAGTTTACACCAGCAGCAACAGTCAGGGTGATACACTGAACTACATTTCAATCTTAAATCTTTTTAAGGTCTGGCACAGATAACTAGTTTGTTGCAGCACGAGTGTGCACACAAAGAGTCACACAGGATCTCCACAGTAAATACATTTGCATGTTATAATTTAAATTAGGGAATATTTGATGAAACAAGTAGTAATCTGGCACCTCACGGTTTTTGTTCTAATTGCCCAAATTCTGATGAGATTACACCACCTTCTGCAACGACTGAGGATTGTTTGGTTTGTTGTATTGAAGACTGGATCCTACACTAACCATCAAAGATGTGGGATTTGAGTCTACGTTGCAACTTGGCTTTAATAAATGACTTGAGACTTGCCTTGGAAGTTAAAGATTCAACACTTGACTTGAACCCGATGACTTGAATGTTGTTGTGTGTTCATTCCATATTTTCAGCTTCAATATTAAATATTATTATTATTACAGGTGTCAAGCACTGAAAACAACATTGTCGTGACTGAATGACAGTCTTGTGCTGCTACCTGATGCTTTTTTTGATCCCATCAGATCAAATCATAGTCATGCCTGTGCCAGCAATAAACCAGGAAATAAATAAGTCTTTCTAAAGGTTTTTATGTATTGTTTAATTACATGTATGTCACCGAATACAAACCAAACCAAAAAAATCCAAATTCAGTCATTGTCATACGTTTTGAACTGGTTAGATAAATTGGCCAGTAACATCATTATTAGACAGATACTTGTATTTTGTATTGTATTCATAGAGACAGGATACTGTAGGTAAGACCACAGTATACTGAGGGTTTTAAAAAAAGGGACATTCTTTAAAGGGATAGTTGAGTTTATTTGCAGTGTGGTTGTATGAGGTATTTATCCATAGTAAGTGTGTCAGTTACAGTAGATGGCGACACCACCCACAGAAATCAGTGTAAATGTGTAAATTCAGAATGTTTTCATCATTTTACCTTGCTGCCAGACAGACACCTTCTTTAGCATATTAAAGTGTAAAATAGTAAATAGTAAATATAAAAGTGTTTGGTAACTGCATCTGAGGAAGATTTGCAGTTTTGCAATATTGATGTATGTATAACCAGCTGATACATCAATATCTGATTTATTTTTTTTACTCCTGCTGCACAGGATCCACACAGGAAGATTCACAGTATTTTAGTGTTTCTAGTTTATACATGTAGCACATTTGTGATCTAGCCAATAAATCCACAGTGTTACAGCTACACTTAATTACGTCTTTTCACACAATACTTCCACTTAATGCCCCTGCAACACTGTGAATCAAAGTGTCTCTGCCTCTTGTTTGGAAGACAGGAATTAGCATCACTCATCACCGTTGACATCACACAGCTGTATTTCTGTTATTGAATGACAATCATTCGTTATCCTTTATCTCATCCTTTCATCCTGCTACCCCTCCCTGCTCGTTTGGATTTATCTCAGGGGAGTTTTGACACGGCCTGCTGCATCTTGCTTATTGCCAAACTCATCCAGTGTTTCGTGTTCGGGCCACTCCGTGTCAGTGAAAAACAGGTTGGTGTTTCTGTTTGTGGTGTTTATTACTACACTCAGCTTTAGTTTTGTCTCTGATGACGCTCTGTAAGCTCACCAGATAAAAGCTTGAAATTGTTGTTGAACTGTAGAAATCACCATTAGATGTCACTAAACTGAACACACATAGGAAGAAAGCTTTATAATTCTTCATCCGCTCATCACTAGTAAACTGTAATCAGTTAAACTAATCAAGAATAAAGCTAAAAATATAAAGAGATTTCATTCTTTTTATCCCGAGCTGTATAAAAAGAAACATCCTGAAAAGAGTTGTTTCTTCATCACAAACCTGCGCTTTGTTTCCTGCTGCAGCACTTGAAGGACAAGATCTGGAACTTTATTTTCTACAAGTTCATCTTTGGGTTCAGCGTCCTGAACGTCCAGATGGTGGAGGAGGTGGTGATGTGGTGGCTCTGGTTCTCCGTCCTGGTCTTCCTCCATCTTATGGTTCAGCTCTGCAGGGACCGCTTTGAATATGTAAGCTTCACTGAATCATACAGAAAACCACAGACAGGAGAGTCTATCCATTGAATATTTATAGGACCCCACAACAACTGTGAAAAGTTCATCGCAAGTTAAAGGAGTTAAAGTTTTAGTATTAACTAAGTATAAATGTAGTTACAGAGAACAGAGCTCAATGTCCTGGAGAGGAAAAACAATTTATTCTGCAAAGTTTATTAATGTCAGCAAATATAGAGACTTTTATTCTTATTTTACTGACAGGAGGGAATAAAAATTCTTTAGAAACACACCACCTAACAGATTTATATATGTTGCTAGTAAAGACAGCAGTCTAGAGCCTCTGTAGCATCTCAAAATATTGTACCAAATAAACATCTGAACATTTAGCTGTTCTAGAGTTTCACCAGTCATGAGGCTAAAAGTATGAAGTTTGTCCTGAGTGTAGTACCAGACGAAAGCTCCTGTCAAAAAAGGATAACAAAACAATATAGACATTAACATTTAACAGAAACAAGTTAAAATCATTTCAATTCTGAATAAAAATATAAAATGATTTAATGTTTTGTGGCCCTGAATGGGTGTTTGTATGTGTTGGACGCACCTTTATACAAACATGGAGCACAAACGGCTTCACAGTGCAAAAGGTAAAAATAGACAACACGGCAAAGACAATATTGCACAAAAGCAATAAAACAGTAAATTGTTCAAATAAATAAAAGCCAATAAAATAAACAAAAACATTGGATTAAAAAAAAGTAAAAGAAGCAGTTTATGAAAACTTATGACCAAATCAGTAAGACTGCATCAATACAAACAGTAAAATGTTAAAAGTAAATGAAAGTCCATGAAATGAAGAACCACAGGGGATAAGAAGTCTGAAAGCAAATGATCAAAACTCAGCAGTAAATGATCAGGCACCTTAAATAAAAGGCAGACTCCCAATACGTTTGTGTTGAAGCTGCAGAGATACCTGTTAGATGCATGTGCGTGCTTATGTCATCCTGTGATGTGACAGATGGTATGAAAAAATTAATGCATATGATGTGTATATGACTATATCGGGTGGACCAATATTCAATTCAATTCAATTCAATTCAATTTTATTTGTATAGCCCAAAGTCACAAAGTACATTTGCCTCGGAGGGCTTTACAATCTGTACAGAGAATGACACCCTCTGTCCTTAGACCCTCGGTTCGAGTGAGGAAAAACTTGCCCACAAAAAACCTTTTAACAGGGAAAAAATGTGGAAGAAACCTCAGGAAGAGCCACAGAGAATATGACAAAAAGGAAGTGGGGAACAAAATGTATCATGCTGAGGGAGCTCGGTGTAGAGCTGCTGCTCCTTCGTGTCAGAAGGTTCCAGCTGAGGCAGTTCGGGCATCTGATTAGGATGCCTCCTGGGCATGTTCTTTTCGAGGTTTTTTGGGGCATGTTTAACTAAGAGGAAACCCCAGGCCAAAGCCAGAACTCGCTGTGGGGATTACATGTCCTATCTAGCCTGGGAACGCCTCAGGATGCACCAGGAGGAGCTGAAAAGGAATATCTGGAATACTCTGCCATTCAGTCCATTCAGCTACAGCAGGGGTGTCAAACTGGTCCACAAAGGGCCGGTGTGGCTGCAGGTTTTCCTTCCAACCAAACAGAAGCACACCAGACTTGACTCATTTAATCAACTGATCTCAGTCTTCAGAGAGTTGATTGTACAAACTGTGAGCTCTTGGTTGGTTGGAACTAAAACCTGCAGCCACACCAGCCCCTTTGTGGACCAGTTTGACACCCCTGAGCTACAGATTAAATATTTTGTTTGACCCAGATGATAAGCTTAGAAAAGTTTGACTTAACATAATAACATACATCATGAACAAATGTACAGAGATGGGTAAAAAAAAAAAAGTGAGGAAACCTATATAAAACATAAATGTACAGTAAATGTAAGATATGTGTTACGGCCTCATAAAATTAAATTAACATTTTACTTGGCACCACACAAATGTTTCAAGGTTTGCAAAATAAATTTTTTATGAATACTGGACTACCGGAGATCTCAAACTAAAATGACAAACAAAAATAATAAAACTCTGCCATCCCAGACAGGGTAAAAAAAACAAGCAAAACTCAGCTCAAAAGAAAGAAAGCAAACCTTGCCCATGCTGCTGCCCCGGAGTGAGAGAATGCGGCCTCCCTCCTCCTCCTCTTTAACCCCTCCCTGATTTGCAGACTTCCACCTGTGGAGGAAAGAACAAGGGAGGACAGGAGGAAGGACAGCAGCCCCAAAAAGAAAGCACTCCCACTACCTGGCCACACATAACAATGTGTTTTAAAATGAAAAGCATAGATAGACGGGTTCTATGTGGGCGAGTTTCTTATATAAACTGACAAGTCTGTGTCTATGTTTGTGTTCCTCCAGCTGTCCTTCTCGCCGACCACCCCCCCTGTCCAGCCATGCGCGGGTGCTGCTACTCTTTGCAACTGGCTGGTTCACAGTCAAGGCCGCTACACCACCACATTTATGGCTGCTGAGGTAAGAAACTCTTTTTCTGATACGCTCTGAATCACCTGAAATACTCTCATTTAGAGAATCAGCATGTCCCCCCACAAAAGATCTGAAGCAAACAGATACTTGCTATGGAAATAAGAGTGACGACGTCCTGAGCATGCTACGTCTGACGTGCTGTCTGTGTTTCAGTGTATGTTGTTGACTCTCAGGACCACACACGTCATGTTTCGGTGAGCACACTAAAGATGTTTATACTTCCTGTTTAGATCAAACAGAAGATCTTGACGGCGTTTTGTGAACCTGCAGGTACTCTATCCACGTGTGGGACATGAATCAGAAGGGGGCAGCTGGGACAATAAGTCCTTCTACGTCTACTACACCGACCTGCTGATGGAGCTGCTGCTACGAAGCCTGAACCTGCTGCATCACATGCACATGCTAGTCAGTTCAGTTAATTTCAGTCCCCACTTTTGTCAGGAGTACTGCTCTTTACTGCTCTGAGCTTAACTTTGTATTTTTCTTGAGCTTGTTGTAATTTTATAGGCGTGTTTCGTGTTAATTTAACGGCAGTGAGGTTCACTGAGCAGTTTTAATTTTGGGTCATGCTTCCATGCTTTTGAAGGTTAATGTTACACAGTGATATGGTTAAAAACAAACACCACATTCAACCAATAATTTCAACATTGTTTGTAACAATGTAACAATGTAACAATAACTTTATTTATACAGCACCCATGAAAAAAAATTACAAAGTGGTTTACATTAAAACAAATAAATAAAAATCCAAATCATAAGTTATAACACAAGATAATTTAAGCATTTTCAACTAATGCTGAGTTTTAAGAACGTTTTGCAGCTGAGGTCACAAGTTCAGATTCAGGAACCATCAGTGGTGACCTGCCAGAGGGTCATCAGGAATCTGACCAGTCAAGGCTTTAAAAAACAGCAGTAATAACCTAAAATCACTTTCAACACTGACAGATAACAAGCAAAGAGCAGATCAGTGTGATGTGGTCGCTTCTCTTAGAACAAGTTAAAAGTCTGGCAGCAGAGTTTTGTATCAGCGGCAGACTTTGGATGTTTGACCTGCTGACGCTGGAATAAATTGCAATAGTCGAGTCTGGTGGAGATAAAAACATGAATGAGCTTTTCTAGATGACTAGATCTGGAGATGAAAGACCTACTTGATGTTGGTTACATTTCTCAGTTGGATGAAGCAGGCAGCACTCAAAATGAAGGATCTCCTTAAGACAATAAAAATAGGACCTATAGCCCTCAGATTAAAGTGTTAATTGCAAATATGGAAAAATGAACTAAACATAATTTCATTTTTTCTGAGGGATGTATTTGTAACAGAGAAATGTATCATTACAAATTATTACATTTATGCATCACAAAATGTACTATAGGTCCATATCATTTTAAATGTTAGGTGTTCAAGTTTGGAAAAACACAGCATGAGCTTTACAAACTTGACAAGACCAGTCTTACCAACTTGTTCTCGCTAGATTGAGTCACCTTTTTAGGCCATTAGGCAAAAGGCGAGAAATCAATTCAAATACATTATATTATAATTTATTCAGAATGTGTGTATGTAAATCTCCATAGAAGAGAATGTCCCTGAAAACATCAAGAAGGTCAGTTTCGAGTTGTTTTCTTTGTCTGACAGCTGTGAGAGTAGCAATTCAGACAGTGAAGGACAGGACAAAAATGTCTGGGGAAATATTCCGTCCTTGCTTCTAAGAGATTATAAAAGACCAAAAGAAGGACCAAAAATGCCTTTTTGCACTTTTGTAAAACTTTTTAAAACTTTTGTTATTATTTTACCCAAAAATTTTTCATGATGCATGTTACTCATTTATATATTTTTCTAATAATTTCACTAAATGAATTTAGAGTGACTCAACTGATCACAGCCATCTGCATTAAGTCTGAGTGCACAGACCCTTTTCATGCAACAGTACTTCAAATCAAGGAAGAAAACTACAAACTCAGACCGTTTGATGAGACTTTAACTACCTGTGAAATTAAAACATGGACTGGTTTGAGACAGGGTGTCTTCTGGAAGCTTCCAGCAGCAGGAAAGAAGAAGAAATCTTCAGCTCTCAGATTAAAGTGTTAATTGCAAATATGGAAAAGCTAAACATAATTTCATTTTTTCTTTGGGTTTGGGACCTGGTGCTTACAGTGTTGTGTTATGACATGATTTACAACATGTAAACTCTTAAAAAAAATTTTTATTTCTCCCTTAGGTCTTCAGTAACATTTGGTTGTCCATGACGAGTCTGGTGATCTTCATCCAGCTTTGTTTTCTCGTTGAGGAGGTTCAGAAATAAATCCGCCGTCACCATAACTACCTGCTGATCCTCCGCAACATTGAGACCCAGTCAGTATAACCTCAGATCAGAGAATCAGGTTGTTGGTGTTGAAGCTGGAGATGCACTGATCTTTGTCTCTCTCTGCACATTCTCATGCCTCTGTGTAAAGATCTGACACAGGTACTCTCTGTGTGATTGGAGTGATTCCTGTGGCACTGACAAAAGAAACCATGTATGTTTATGATTTGTATGGAATATCTTTGAGTTTCTGACTGTTTGTCAGACAAAACCGGCAATTTGAACACACTGACGTTGCTTTGTCTTTTCAGGTTTTCTGTGGCGTCTGCAGATGAACTGGCAGCCTAACAACGATGACTGTGCAATCTGCTGGGATGTAATGAATTTAGCTCGGAGGCTGCCCTGTGGCCACCTCTTCCACAGGTCCGCACACGTGATTTAGTTTGGTCACTAGAGGGCAAAAGAACAGCACAACTCTGTAATGTGGTAATTAAACTTGAGCACACACAAGTTAGTTAACAATGAGCTAAATGAACTTGGGAGACATTTTAATGAAGGGTAGACTAATGAATAAATGATCATCAATGGAAAACTTAATGAGGAGTTTAAATAATGGCACACAATGATGAGATTGTATAAAAGGACATTTATTTCCCCTGATGACTCACTGAGTTGTGACATTTAGTGAAAACTGATTGTTTTCTTTAGAACTCTGTTTGTGTGTCCTCAGCCCGTGCTTGTACTCCTGGCTCGAACAGGACATGTCATGTCCGACATGTCGGATGTCCCTGAACATCGGTGAAGGACACGTGGAGAGGGAGGCCACCGTTGACAACATGGTTGGTGGCCCCGGAGTTGATGCTGCACTGAACCTCAACCATCTTAACCACTTCTTACACTTTGGTGGTGAGACGGCAAACTACATATGTTCAGCTCCTCAGCTGGTCCGTTATGTTTTAACATCCTGAAACGTGTCATCATGTTTATACCACATACACCAACCAGTCTGTAGCCACACTAGTAGCTCTGGAGTTCTTGGAGAACCAGTGGAAAGGCTACGTTGTCTAATCAATACTGTCTGTCCTCTGTACGGTGGCTGTTTTTAGAACATCAGCCTCAACAAACTTGGTTCAGCTTTGATCAGTCTGAGTCCCAGCTGTGGTCCATACAGGTGTGCTTTGAGGATTGATGTTAAAGAAATACTTTAGTAGTGTTGGTCTGCACGGTAAACAAAAGCCAACAGGTGATTAGCTCAGCATAAAAACTGATAGCAGGGGGAAACGGCTAGCCTGGCTCTGTCCAAAGTTCAGACATAACCCAACATCACCTGTAAAGCTCAGGAATGAACATGCATCTCATTTGTTTGATGATTTGCATCTTTTTTAACACCTACCTGTGTGGCCCACCACAGGACATAAACATGATTCTCTTTATGCACATCATGCACATCCTCAATTCTTGGCTGATTATCTGTCGTTAGCTCAGGGTGAAACCAGCTAACATGGTTCCTTAAATTAAATCAAATTAAAAGATATGCTTATCCATTGGTTAGGAGGAGATGCAACCTAACAACATTACGTTACAACTTTTACTGTCCAGCTGTCGTTGGAATTCAACATTAGTCAACTATAATTTTGCTTCAGCTGCAAACTCCTGATTATGTTGCATCGCTGCATTGATGCAGAAACTTTTACGTCTGTGTTAAGCTATGAAGAATGTAAAACATTTCCACACCTCTACTCTGTTTACAGACAAGCATCTGAAATTTATCTTATCTGATTATAATCAGATAATAACATAAATGCTCTAACTCAACCAAAAGACTGCAGTATTAGTCTAGTAGTGACTATACACTGAAATATACTATTTATGTCACTTGTCAATGGCGTGGATTGTGCTGCCTCACAGTTGATGTCACATTAATTATTCAAATGCTGAAATGTGCTTCAGCAGGCTTAATTTTCTCCTCATTTAATATGGGAACCTTATTCACTCTTACCGTTTTTAATGAGCCTTCCTCCATTCCTTTGCTGAGACGCTCTGACCTTCGAACCTTTTGTGTTCCCAGGGTCTATTGCCACTGGTTGCCCAGTTTCTCAGTGGAAGTTATGGCCACAACCAACTTCTTGGGCATCGTACCAACCAACCCATCTCAGATCTACACCATGGTGAGTCCACAGATATATAGACAGGATGTTGTCCTGAAACTCATGCAGCCCATGTGTCCTTGAACAGGTTTACTGAGCTCAGGTGTATCTGTCTGGGTCTCAGGCTCAGCAGATCCAGGAGATGTTTCCTCAGGTTTTATTTTATTTCCTCTTCATTTATTCACTGTGGAAATTAAATCATTTATAACAAAGTAGAGCATTTTGTTTTGAAGGTATGTGGCTTCAACACTCTAATTTTAGATAATCTTGCAATATACAATATTTTCTCTGAAACGCCATTGTAAATTCCAAACAGAAACGTAATCAGACGATATCTGGCATTTTCTCTTGTGATGTCGAGTAGCTGCTAACTATCCAGCTGCTCACAGACTGGACTAACTTGGCTGTGAAGAGTTGAAGACGCTGTTTTAAGATTCTGTTCTAGATTCTGTTATGTGGCAGCAAACGCATCACGCAGCCTTTCAGTAACTATTATACTTCAACCTCAGCGTTTCTACACACTTCATTGCTGCAACTCGCCCTCAGCGGGGTCCACCTTTAGCCCTAATAACCCACATATGACGATTTGGTCTTCTGCTATATCACACACAAATTTATATTTGATATATCACCCAGTCCATCAGTCATGTCATGCTTACCACTCTCTTATACTGTTTTATTTTGATGTACACATTTCCTGTACAGATGTCTTCACATCAAGTCTTTCAGCAGGCTTGGTAGGCTTTCAATTTGAAATGTCTGCAGGAGGCGTTGAGCTTTATTAATAGTTTATTAGTAAAAAGAAAAGTAGAAAGACTTTGCTGATGATGGTAAATAGGTCAAAAGCAGTGGAATGGTCCTTTACCTCTGAACTCTCCTCTGCAGGGATTATCTGTTATTATTATCTGTCCAGGTAACAAGAAACCCACTCAGAAAACCCTGACTCCTTGGGCAGCAACCCTCTATGACATAGGACGTAACTGTTAAACAACCACTATTGCTGATTCAGAAATCAGTCTTGAAAAAGTATTAATCCAGGAACCATCACTGAAGATGATCGCTGCCTGGATCAGACCAGTCACTCAGATCAGCAGATGACTGATTGATCTCCGCATAAGTCTAAGTGCCAGCAGCACCGCAGATCAAACGTATTAAAGTTAAGGGCGGAAGCAAATTGAGTTCCTCTGGTCAAAGGGATGTTAGGGCGAAGCTGCTGCTGAATACACAGCTGAAGACAGATTTAGTGCGCATTCAGACAGGATCAGGGATTCCGGCAACTCGTAGCAGGGTTGTCCTGTGGGGTGGTGGGAGCTAAGGTGGGCTGAATGTAACACTGTGAAACAATCAGGAAATAACTTTTTATTTCTCTGAATAAGAGCTTTATCGAGGCCAGAGCTTTCTCACTGTAATTGTTACTCTGTCTCTCGACCAAAGCGTGACGTGGGGCTCCGTTTTTCCCAAAGTTGGATCTGGCTCAAATTCTCTCCCCCACGCATAACCCCCACTGAAATTAATTGAAAGACCTCCGTTTTTGGCGCGGCGCCTGATCCTGTCTGAATCTCTGCTCAGACTTTTGGGTCTTTGGTCTGTCAGGCGTGGAACTAAAACGACTAAATCTGTGACAAGTTGTTATTCTGAGGGCTTCAAAACCTCAATATAAAAAACTGTCAGTTTGTTTGTTTATTCTCATCCTGCCTCTGTTCCTGTTTACAGATTCTACAAATTTTATACAGAGATTTAAAAATATATTTAGACTTTATGTAAAATATTGGCTTGGGATTGGTGTGCAGAATAAACTGATTCTTGCTTTGGTGAAGCAACGCAGTGGATTGTCGATCAGAACAATGCACAAACACAGGATCCGACTCATTCTCATCAGCTCCTTTGATCTCCATCAAGGACAAAAGGCCTCACACAGGTGAGCTGGCTGCCTAAAAAGACATAGACATTGATGTGAAGTGAAAGGAGGCGGGGATTTTCTACAGTTTATGTAAAGAAATGATTGCACTGTTTGTACAGTTCGACTCCAATAAACTCGTATTTTGTTTTTTAAAGTTGTCCTTTCTTTAATGGATTTAAACATCTGTGATGTTAATGTGGTGAATAGATTTTTAAAGAATACATTCAGGTTTGTTCTTTAAATTTATACAATACACACATTGCCCGTATTGTGTATTTTATTTTGTTATTTTTTGTCTCAATTAATTCATCTTTAGATTTACTGAATAAGATTTACATACAGAGTTGGAGTTTAATGCCTTGCTCAAGAATATGGCATCAAGCCTGCATAGGGAAATTAAGGAGAAGAATTAAATGCACAGATGTAAACAGATGTTGAAATAGCAGTTTGCTAAATAAAATTCAACATCCACTGAAGCAGCTTTTTTCAGAGATTTCAACTTAATCTCTCAGTCTGCTGAGAAGACACGGCTAAAAGTGAGCCTTGGACCAGGACCTTGAGTTCAGATCTTTCTTGTTTTCAAGGTCAAAAATTAAATTTCACTGTCCCCCTTTTCATAATGTCAATATCTGTCCTCCAGGCAGCAGGGGGCAGTCACACGTCACTGTTGTCTTCAGCTCATCCAGTTTCCTGTTAAAACGTGCTGCTAAAATAATAATTGTCTGTATGCGGAGTTGACTGAATATTTTTATTCATCCCTCTCAGCATCTGTGACATCTTAGCACCCTGAGCCCCCTCTACGATTACAACCTCTACAGGCAACTCAACATTAAAATTTCTAATTACTATAATTATTATAGATGCTTTAAGGGGAGAAATCTTTATCTTGATCATGCGTAGTTGTTGCATAAACCACTGAGAAAATCAGGTTTGTCCTCTCACTGCGGGATGATGAAAGAAACAGTGAATGAAGTCTTCAGAGGTTCTAGTCAGCATGAGACTGGACCACATCCTGCAACACCAGGATCCTGTTTGTGGACTTCAGTTTGGTGGAGGGAGGAGGTTGAACAGCTGACCCTGTGATGGGGTCAGAACAACCTGGAGCTGTACACTATGGAGATGAGCCCCCCATCACCATCAGCACTGTGTCTGCAGTGGAAACCTTCAGGTTTCACAGATATACAATCACCTAAAGTGGCCGTCCAACACAGACACATGATGTACTTCCTGTTCCACCTCAGGAAGTTGAATCTGCCTCAAGAGCTGCTGATCCAGTGCTACACTGCAGTCATCCTGTTCTCTGTTCATCCATCACTGTCTGATCTAGGTTTGGCCACCAAACAGAACAAGAATGGACTACAACAGACAGTCAGGACTGCAAGCTGTCCTCAATTTAGGACTTGTATACTCAGACTTGTATACTCAGACTTATGTGATTTGGGTGTTTAGTTGATATGCAGACCATCTAAACATGATCAGTTTTAGTTTAATTTGATATAAAATCTCACTATAAACAAGAGACCACAGCCAGCAGCTCATAAATTCAGTAACGTTATTATCATGATATCTACAGTGTTTTTTTTTAAAAGGAGAACTGTAATGTCAATTTCATCTTTGTAAGCGACTTTTGTCGTGTGTTTGGAATTACAGCGACCTGCAATGTGAACAATGTAAACCACAAAGTGAGAACGGAAAAGAACAGAAAAGATTTAAGAGTCGCTGGATTATTTACACAATATCATTATATGTGTATTATTAACATGATTAATATAACACTTTTTAAATATCATAATTTAAACAACATCCCTCATAGCATATGAACATAAGCGTGAACATTTAGCTTTAAACAGTACAGCTGAGGCTGATGGGAATATCATCCGTTTTTGGTCACAAACTAAGACAGTGCATTAAAAAAATAGACTAATTAATGCGCTCAATTTAATAATTTGTGTGTATGATTTTGTATCATTTATCATCTCCATGCCATTTGCCTTGTGCTGTGTCTCACTCACTGGATCATTTGGATTTAATGTGGTTGGATATGGTGAATATACTTCAGGTTTTGGCTGTTAAACACGACTTTGTGCTTTTATTGAATTTATTATTCCTTAATTTTATTTCACAGAATAATGGATTGATTTACCGTGAATCCATTTTTTGATGATACTGCACATGTCATCCAGTTCATAAAAACTCTGCTTCGGTGTTTCGGAGTGTATCATAAATGTCTTCTTCAAACTTCCAGCTGACTGAATTTACTGTCCTCTGCGAGAGGAGAAAAAGAAAAAAGAGCATGAATGAGTTCTTTCGTTTTCCACATGACTCAAAAAATGCATACAAATCTCAACTAGGATGATAAGCTTACATTCCCAAGTTGAATCCATAAAATGTGGTTACTTTCTCTGCAGAACATAAAACAACATGAAGTCCACTGTGAGGAGACCACCCAACCTTTAAATCATTCATAACGCTGAGGTGGAGTTACATATACTTCATACATACTACATGGGTAGCTGTGAACTGTTGCTTGCTTGCCAACATGACCTCTTGGATTCAACCCCGACACACTCAGAGACATCTGTAGTGTCTTCACGTCTAAAGATGAAAAACAAAGAATCACTTCGGTAGTTAGGTTGTTATCTGGAACTTCTCCGTCCTGTCCGTCTCTGTTGGCGGTGTTTGTGTTGCTTCGTGTGGCCTCTGGTCTTCCCCTCACCTGCTCTGCACCTCACCACCTGTGGCTCATCATCCAATCAACACCATCCTGCATCACACCACCAGCCATGCACCATTCCTCGCCACCGGCCTGTGTCAGTTTGTGTCTCCATCCCTCAAGCCACCTTCAGCCTGAGTGTCACTCTGTCAGAAGGCTTGAAACTGATTCTACTTTAGGACTGGTGTTTGCACTTCGGGTCTGAAGACGTCCATTACAACAAAAACTAGACCACAATGTCAGATATGGTAAATGAACTGTACTTATATAGCGCCTTTCTACCAATCAAGGTGCTTTTTAGGATCTAACCTTTCGTATGCGTTTACCCACCGATGACAGCCTTCTGGAGCAGGTTCAGTATCTTCCTCAAGGACACGTAGACTGGAGGAGCCGGGGATCAAACTTCCGATCACCTGATAAGTGGACAACTCGTACTACCCCCTGAGCCACAACCTCAAATTTCCTCATAGGTAAAATTTATTAATTAACATGTTTACTTATTAACTGATGTTAAAAAAGTTAACTCAGATGTGTTTAGTGGGTCTATAGTTTTTTAAAGTAAAGGTTTATAAATAAGGACTTTAACCCATAAGGTCTTTGTCCTTTAATTCCTTTTATGATGAATTTTGTTTCTTTTATGTTATTCCATGTAACACTTTGTATTCCTGTTGAAAGGTGACTGGTGTCTCAGCCTCTCATAGACAGTCCACCTCAAGTTCTTCTTCTTTGTCTATAGCAGGATTTTTGGGTTCAAGTAATTGACAAAGATGGAGGCTGAAGTTATAACCCTTCAGAAAGCTGTGAAGGAAGACACAGATGTCATTAATGTATTTTTAACAACGTGACTAATTATAACATTTATAGTCATTGTTTTACATGTATTGTTATATTTTAAAATATGTGGCCACACCAGTCTCACAGCCATGTTTGTCTCCATCATACAGGGATGTTAATGTTTCAGGTCATGTTACCCACAGGTTTGAACTTTCCCATGCTCACCTACTTATGATGCTTGGTAAAAAACTTCACTGTCCAGCAAGTCCAGATCTCTGCAGGGTTTATCAGACTCCAGGTAGTGAACTTCAGAGGTAAAAAGGTAGAGAATCGTGGACTCCTTGATCTGGGTGTAACTAAGGGAGATTAGAGGCGAGCCGCAGAGTTCAGTCATGTTGTCATTGCCCTGGACTCGCTTGTTTCAGCACTCAGATGTGAAACAGTCCATAAAACGCAGTTTGTTCGGCCTCTTCTGAGTGTGGGATTCCTGACTTATGCAGCAGCTTTTTAGGATTCAGCCTGATGGTGGGCAGCGAGGTTCAAAGTAAAGGGCTGCGAGTGTTTGAAGTGAATAAAATAAACTGAAGACACTCCGACAGAAGTATTCTCTGAAGCAGTACATATACACATTCATGAAGGGTTCATTTTGACTGAATAAATTTGCGATATGTTTCACAGAGACTGTTTGCTTGCAGCTGTGAAACGACACACTTCCTTGGCTTATTGTGTGTCTGAAAGTGCTTCTGTTTCACAAAGTAAACCTTATCTTTAATTAAAGAGCTTCAAAGACTGAAAATATATAAAAACTTACAGAAACTTTTCAATAAGTTTGTCCTTGTGTAAAGAATGAAGTGCAGTTTGAAAAAGTAAAGCTTTACACAAAGACCTTCTTCTGTTTCAGACCTTTCATCAGATATTGGAACCTGGCTCAGAGTCGGTGCTCCAGTTCATCCTAGAGGTGTTGAGGGTTTGGGTTGAGGTCAGAGGCCTCTATGAAAGTTCTTCCACAACAAAGTGGGTATTTTTTTTAGAGTTGCTTTGTACACAACGGCACTGTCATGTTGAACCAAGAAAGGGACAAACTAAGTTGTAAGAATATAATTGTATTCTGTAGATTTCATTTCACTAAAACTAAGAAGCTAAAAGCAGGAAAACAATTTCTGCTCGGCAGATACATTTTCATCTTGAGATGATAACCAGGGTCAACTTATATTCACCAACAAAAACATTCAGTATTCATTATTCTGTTGTTCTTGGTGAAAAAATGTGATTTGACTTCAATCACTCCGTACACCCCAGTGTCCATCTATCAGTTTACGTATTGTGTATACTGAGCAGAGGAGAAACATTGTTGTTGAGTTACTAGATAGACTTTATTTATCCCACCACGGGGAAATTCACTTGTAACAGCAGCAAGATAGAAAAACAAAAGTAGAAGAGGCCAAAACAAAAAACAAAAACATAATAAACAGACAGAAATTAAATGGACAGAAGTATTTATAACTGCACAATAACCACGAAAAAAAATCAACCTTCAAAAACCGATAAGTACTGAGTGGCATGATACTAATTAGGACATTTATGTAAGAATGCTTTTTTCTTCTTATTTTATGTATACATTTTCCTAAGAGTTGCATCATTTGAAAAAATATAAAACTTCCTGCAACTATACATTTTGACACCCAAATAATAAATAAATAAATAAACAGATTTTTAACTATCAGAGTGTGCAATACACAAGATTTTAGTCTGAATTATTTTTATTTTTTATATCGAATTCACCTTTGTCCTAATTTGTATCTATTGTAAAATATTCGTTATTTATGATATACTCTACTCTCTACTCTACATATTAGTGGTATACTATAAAAAATTCACCTTAGATCTTATATCTCATACTATATACACTATATACTATATACTACATATTATATATTTTCATCTAATCCTCTGAAGTTGAACCTACTCCGGAGCAGGTTTGCACTGCACCATCTGTTACCATGGTGATGTGCCAATGTTACCATGGAGATCTACCTGTCTTACCATGACAAAAAGTGAGCCAGCTTTGGGGAAAACTGAGTTAAGCCCAAAGATAGATGGATAGCTCCCTAATATGGCCTTGTGGTAACAGGCCCCAGAAGAAATGAAGGGAAAGCAGCCATGTTGGAAAGTTTTAGGTAATTACCACTAAGGGATCATTTACAAACTCAACCAAAAAACGGTTTCAACATGACCTCCTGAGAGTCCTGTCTAATGAAGCCATACTATACACATTACAGCCAATGAAATGAACTTTCAGAGTACATCAGACCTTGCTTAAAAGAAACTGTGATGAAAGGATCGATCATTTGGAGAGCCGGATCAAAACACTGAGATCAAAACATTTCGGATGTTCAAAAAAGAGAAGAAGCTACAAGGCGAGACCAAAGAGACGAACACAGAAAACAGATTGAAGAAAAAAAAACTTCCAGGTCAGGTGTAACAATTAGATAGCAGTATATTCAGTTGTAATACTACAACCAGTCATAGTAGTGACCAGTGTTCTGAAGTTTCTCTCTTTTACTGAACTACTAGTTTAAGTGTATTGTAACTCGTACTTTTTATGTTACCTATCTTACTAAACAAGATTCAGTCTCTCTTTCAACTTTGCCTCTGACGTGCAGATTTATCTGGATTCTCTGAAACTTTTCGGGATATCATGGATTGTGGATGACGAAATATCTAAATTGCTTGAAACTGTGTTGAGAAATGTTCTTTAAATGTTTAAACTATTACTGTAACCTTACCCTTGCTTGTGAACAACTGAACCCTTCAGGGACACCCCTTTATATTCAATCATCATACACCTGGCGTTTTTGAGTATTGCACAACTGCATTCATTTTTTGCAGTCATCAAAGTCAGATTGAGTGTATATTTACAACAAAAACAAAACATTAAAATGTATCAGTTTGAATATTAAATAACTTTTGTTTGTAACATGTTTAGATGAATATAGGTCTTTCTGTTTTACACAGCATTTATTTGGATGGGAGTTGTAGTAGCATAAGTACTTCCTGTAGTAGTCCTACTGTGGGCCAGAGTAGTAGTATATCAGCACTCTAATTGTGAGCCAATGTTGAGTGAAAGAAAAAAACCCTAAAACATTTAGTTATGTGAAAACTTTTCCTCAACACTTCAGTCCTACATTTTACAGTTTATACTGTACTTCATACTTGCAACATAGACAAATCAAGCTGCTGAAGAGACGTTCTCTGTCCAAAGCAACACAGCAGCTTCACTTCATACATTTTATACTGTTTATGGCTTCAGGGGCCTCGATACTCTGACCCTGACTGGGCTCTACTTCTTGAGCTGCAGACTCCTTTCCGTCTTAGCAGAAGCTCATAACTCTGAGTGCCTTCTGTTCCTTCAAGTTTGTTTTTTAAAGGTTGGAGGGCATCCTCTCCAGTCAGAACAGCACAGTCAGTGCTGATCTTCTGCCTAAAGCTTGAAAATCCTCATGAAATACTTCACATCCCTCCTCTGCTGAGTCTTACATCTTCACTTCCTCTAATTAACTCTGGAGTACAGAGCATTAAAATCCAAACTACCAACTTCTTGGGTCTTAAACCTGCAATAACTATTTTTTTTAGCTGTTTGGTTGCAGCAGACACAAGATGTGAACTCAAGCATTGACATATCATCACCTTTTGAGTTGACAGAATGAAATATTTGCTTATTTTATGGAGCAACATGATCACAATCATTTTTGTGTGACCTGATTAATGTAAGCTCAACATCCATTCTTTTTTAGCTCTGACTTTCTTCTCTACCAACTCCTGAGGTAAATATCTGACTCTTTAGTTGCTAAATGTGTCACTATGTTCACCAGCCAGTCTGTCTGTAGTGTCTTTTTCGAGATGATCCTCTTAAAATAACACTAGTGTGAGAGTGAGCACCTTTCTAGTCTTCTAACTACTTAATTGACTTTACATTAGTTAAGTACGTTATTTAAGTTAACATACAGAAGTTTAGAAATAAATAAACTGGGTTTAGCAGTCTCTTTGGTGAAAGTCTGGATGTGTTTGATCCACCCATCAACTCCAGCCTCCTCCATGAGTGGACTTTGATTCTCTTAATACTAAATCTTTGCTCCAGTCATAATTAATATGGCCACCAGAGGAGCAAGTAGCTTTTATGGGTTGCGATATGCTACTTGCACAGATGACCTATACAGATGTTTTTTTCTGGTGAAGATGTGCTGGCCAAAACAGTAAAGTCGCTTCCAATCAGATAAACAATGAGCTGAAACTCACTACAAAGCTAACCGAGGGGAGCCGCAGATTCAGGTGCTAAATCACTGCCAGACACCTTTCACATTGTTTTTATAAACATATTGATTATAACTGTTTTAAATGAACAAGTATAATAATAATCTATTGTCCCCTGAAGGAAATCTTTCACACACAAGTCGGAGAATACACAGCACAATAAGAGGTTGTGGGTTTGGTGCCTCTCAAACTACCAGTCCCAAAGTAACTCATTAAAACCATGTTAGTATCCTTACAGACTGAGTGGTAAGCCTAAAAACAGGTGTATATGAATGAAACAGGTGTTGCCTCCAGTTTTTCTATTTATGCCTCTAAAAAAATATTTCACCTCCACCTGTAGTGTAACAAGGTTGGATTATATTAACACGATTTGAGTGGTAGTGTCATGAGGCTTATTTTTGTTCAGTACATACAATGTTCTTCAGTAAGTGAACACACATGCTACAAATGCTGGAATCGAGCAGCTTCATTTCCCAGAGAACTGAACAGAACAAGTAAACAATTTCCAGGAAATATAGTCATCTCTACTACATATCATGTAATTTAACAGAAAGAAAAATCATTCTCACAGCACTGTCTCTGCCAAGTTGGGACATTATTGGACTGGCATGTTTGAGTCTGAATTCGGCATTGATCAAACAAATTTACAATTTGCATTCAAGTCAACAAACATCAGTTTATAGCTGTGATTAATTCATTTACAGCCTCAGATGGTTCTTAGTAAAATAAACCTGTAACTCTGCTCGTCTCTCAGATTAATCCACTCAGAATAAGAGTTTACTTTAAGACAGCAGATGCAAAGTGAATGTGTGAGTGATTCTACGCTCTCCCACGAAAGCCGTCTTCGTTTCCACCTGCAGCTTGTCTCTACATGGAACCGTCTCTGCTGCAGATGCCCTGAGGGGAACACAAACATGATATGAAACGTGTCAGCCAACACCACACAGCACATTTGTTAATTACCCTATATAACCTTCCACAAATTGCCTGTTGTTGCCACTGGTGCCGGAGATAGCCCAGGTCGGAGTGGTGTTTCCTCAGCAGGAGTAGGAGCGTTGCAGGAGGGGTGTGTGCGTGTTGTAATACAGAGCATCTGAACGCTGAGCCGCTTATCAGCTCGACCACGCCATCACTCTCTCAGCAGAACTTTGAGCTGCTGAATTGAGTTTTTTAATTGGTTCTGCTGCGTGCCAGGAGCCTCTGCAGGAGCAGCCGTGTTGGCTTCATTTTGAGAAACAGTCTGCTAGGGACTCGCCATGTTGATACTGTTGACACCCAGCTGAGAGGTTCAGTCTGTCAATAGTGGGGTCCATTTATCTGCCACGGGTTTGGTTTAGGGGCAGAGTAATAAAGGAGAGTGCTGTAATGCAGTTACAGGCGGCGGGCAGGGATTTATTATTACCCGGGATTAATATTAATATCTCATTTACAATATTTCAAATATTTCTATCATTATGCAGTGTAAATGAAGACATTTGGGGCACCTCTGGATTTTAACATCCTCAGTGAATATCACTCTGAGCAGTCAAATGCAAACATACTTCTGCAATAACTACAACTTGTAATACATTTGATGAACATGATATTATTTTTGCAGGTGTGCATAACACAAGGTTAGTGCATTAACAATCGATCCAATGCACTAAATATCTGTGCTTAGAGCTGTTACAGGGACTTGTTGCCTGTCTGACACTTTGCTTCACAGTGAAATGTCTTTACAAGTACAGGATGTATTATAACGATATTTTGTGGATTAATTCTGATGACATCTCATCTCTGCATCAGCAGCAGCTGTAATTTTGCATCAGTACAATAAAACCTCTATTTCTATGGAAGACTGGTGCAGGTGTCCATAAAATATGATCCAGTTTCAGCAAAAACAGTGAAATAGTTGGTGGAGTGAATGAGTGCCGTAAAGTGTTACATACTTTCTGCAGGTGATCACACCTTGAGCACAAAATTCTTTGTTCTCTTTGGTCACCTCTGCCATGTCCGCAGAGGCTGCTGAACATGGTTACACTGCCCGGTCTCCCAGCTCCGATCCAGGCACAGTCTTCCCCACTGGTCCCCTTTACCCTTGGGCTGAAAACCTCCTCCTGTACCAACAGTTTCAGTCTGGATAGCTCGAACTGAGCTATTTGGCTTTCTGTTTAACTTACTTTAGCAACACAAGTACCTGTCCATCATGAAACTGCAGGCCGGTTGAAGTACTTCAGAGGGGGGAAAATATCAGTAAAATACTTGGCGATGAGTGACTTAGTGCTGTAAATGGTTATGTACTTCTCCTAACCTGGGGCCCAAAGTTACATAGAGTGAGAACAGAAGGGTCACAGAAACATGATTACACACGTGTAATATCAGAGTACCATTAATATGAGAGTGCAACTGTTAAATTAAGTTATAAAAAGTAAATCGCACATGATATTAGCATGCCACCTGTACACCACACTATAATTGTTTGTCTACAGTCTCAGTCTCTATGGAGTATCTCAGATTTAATCCTGGGTAATACCGTCTATCGAGCTGCTCCTTCCTGAACCAATAAAAACCAACATCAAACTCATAAAATGAATTAAAAACAGTAAAACATGAGAGCAGGAGGTAGCGCGCTAAGACATAACTCAACAGTAAAAACAGCAGGGTAAAATACATCTAATCTTTGTAACAGTTAGTCAATAGAAATGAATTTCCAGATGAGGAGGATTCTGCTAGTCTCAGCTGCTCATGCAGGTTGTGTCTCTGGGTCATGGTGGTAAAAGCCCATTTTCAGTCTCTAACAAATCTTACAAAGTGCTGCCTATTATTGAACTCTGCTTTCATCTGTGCTGCCTCCATGACCTCCAGCTCTACACCCTCCTCCTCCTCCCTCTCCATCCTCTGAAGGGCTCAGCTGAGGGACCTGGGGCTAAACACACTCCCTGACTTCCCCTGTGTGTATGTGTATGTTTGTGTCTCACTTGTCAGATGATGGTAGATATCAGAATCCATAATGAAGACGGAGGATGCCTCCCAGGGGACGAGCTGGTTCAAGAGCTGCTGACCTGCATCTCTAAGCAGCAGCTCGGCCACTGTCACGATGTCTCTGACTTATCACACTTCATGAATTGGTAATCTCTGAGGAGGCCGGGGCCCCCGAGGAAGCTCTGAGGCCTGGGAGCAAACAACACAGAGTCTTCCTCCGGCACACAGAAATCATGTGGTCCGTGACATCGATTGATCTATAATGTTTTGGTTTTAACAGATTTTTACTGATTGTCAATGGAAGTGAACGGACAGCTGTCTGTTTGACCATAAACGAAATAGAAATATATTCAGTACTTTTAACACTTTAGTACTTTTAAAATGTAATAACTATTTTATTTTTTATGATGCAAACTATGTTGTAGCCTGTGATGTGCAACCAGAAAAACAACCACCAAATAATGAAATGATATATGTGAAAATATGATATGATAAAAAAGTGGGAAAAATAAAAGGAAGATTTAAAGGTACATTGTGTTGAATTTTGTGACATTTAATGACATCTAGAGGTGAAGTGCCAGACTGCGAACAACTTAATACCACTTACCTCACCCTCCTATCCCAAACATGAAGAAGAAACTACGGTGGACATAAAACCTGCAAAAACTCGAAACGTCCTGTTTAGAGTCAGTGTTTGATCTGGGTTTGTAGAAATATGACGGTTTAAAATGGCAGACTCCTTGAAAGAGGACCACCTCCTTCTAGTTATAAAAGGTTTATTCAACAGTAACAAAAACATAACAATTCTTATTTTTTTTAGATTGATATACCGCAAACTAACCAACCAGCACACTTATATGGATGTTTTGGAAAGAAATGCAAACACAGAAAGATAAAGTATTGACTGTAACTGTTTGTTACTTTCTACAACATAATTAAAACACTAAAGACATCGAAACTGTGAAGTGACATGTGTGTAATTATGTATGTAATTGTTTCTTTAAAGATTCTTTAAAGTAGCCATCGTTTGCTTCGATGACAACTTTGCACACTCTTAGCATTCATTTAATCAGCTTCATGAGTTAACCACATGTAACAGATTCAGTTTCAATTAACAGGTCAAAAGTTAAGTCTGCATTTGATACCATCAGTTGTGCTGTTTTATTACTGTTCATCTTATGGCAAGAACCACTCAACAGAGAAACAGCAGTTCTTCATTACTTCAAGACAAGATTTCAAGATTTAAAAATGTAATTTCACTTTGAATTTATCCTCAAGTGCAGTCGCGAAAACCATCAAACACTGTAATGAAAGTGGCTCTCATGAAGACCACTCCAGGAAAGGAAGACAAAGAGTTCATTACAGTTACCAGCCTCAGAAATCAACAGCACCTCAGATTAGAGTTCAAGTGGCAGACACATCTCAACGCCAACTGGTAGATTGCTGCAAAGAAAACATTCCAGAGGACGACCAACACGAAAAAGAGAATTGCTTGTTCTCAAAGAAAAGTGTTTTCCACTTGCTTGAACTCATGTTAGTTTCTTTATGTCCTCTTTTTGTTGTTTGTCTTACTTTGTGTAGTTCCCGTGCTTGCCTTTACTTGTTTTGTAACCATCGTATTGCAAAAGAAATCTGTACTTTTGTCAGATTATTATTATAATTCCATCCACCATGGGAGATGCTGAGAAGGTGATAAAATGCTATCTGCATGTGTGGTTACCACCATGAAGCACAGAGGAGGAGGTGTGATGGTGTGGCGATGCTTTTCTGATGACACTATTGGTGATTTATTCCCAATGTATACAAAAAACACTACACCGTCATACCTACCATACCATTCTGCAGCAACAAGCAGATATGTACTTAATGAGTCCATCATTTGCTTCACAACAGGAAATGACCCAAAGCACACCTCCAGGGTATGTTAGAACTATTTGCCCATCTCAAATATAAAACATATTTTGCTTTGTTTACACTTTTTTGTTTACCACATGAATCTGTTTGTGTTGTCTCAGTGTGAATCTACAAAAAAAGTAACAAAAATAAGGAATTAGAAGGTGAATCTAAATATTTAATTGGTACTGTACATGCACACTCTCCATCTTGTGACTCGTGACATTAACGGCACACACAGTTCACACTAATGATCTTGTCAATAGTCTATACTTACGACTATTATGGGATTACCATGGAGACATAATTACACGGCTGTAATTCTCTGAAGTCACAGGCAAGAAAACTAGGCATGTCTCACCCATCAACATCCAAGTCACATTAATGAGAGTCTGATATTCAAGTTTAGATTGTTACTGAAGAACACTTTTTAGGCTACTAAGGTTGAATGCTGAAACATTAACATCTATTTTTCACTACTTTCTAACATACAGCAAGCGAGTGAACTCTAGAACAGTGTAAAAAATTGTCCAGATATAGAAGTAATGTCGCAGCATTAATCTTTGTCAGCCTTGTTTCTATACAGTTGGAGGACAACTCCTAACTGGATCCTCTTCCAAGCTTTGTTCTTTTTGAAGACAAACCCCACCTAAAGCTCTCAAGGCAAACTTCATCCATGTGCCCACGTTGACCTTTGACTTATTTCACATAATAAAAATGTCTATGCACTTACAAAAACGAAACCAGGGCAAGCGTTTTTTAAAACATAAGACACATCACTCAGTCTGTTGATAAATGGAGCAGGTTAGGACGTCTTCACTGGGAAAACTTAAACAGTTGGATGTCCACCTGTTCACCTGTTTGCATTTTTGCAGTTATCATGCAGTTTTCATTTTTGAAGCTCTGTTATTGGCATTTTCACTCATGAAAAGTTGAGTAAAAATGGTGACAATAAAGTAAAAACAATTGGCTGAGGAGGAAAAGTTGCAAAATATGTACATACAAAAGAGACCTAATCATGTCGTCAGTAATTCATGTTTACAGGCGACTTAAACATCATCATCTAGTAAAGAGCTGAAATATTATATTTCCACCTTTTTTTACATTTTCATGATTTGAGCTTTGTTTTTTAACACTGTCATCTTGTTGTCCCCTCTTCTTCTACAGTGGCTTAATGGCACCAACTGGAGAATTAGCCACCTACTCTGTCCATAGTTCCTAAAATTCACATCACAGTAAGAATGTGTTTTTACCAATTTTCCATAAATTCAACAAGAAACATTTACAATCAACGAACAGAAGCAACACAACAACACAATAAATAAGGCGTTAATAATAACATTTACAAGAATCACAGAAAACATCAGATAATAAAGCTTTAATGGGAATGCAAGAGTCAAGTTTAAAGACAATTCGCAGTTAATTCTATTTAAAAAGGGGAATGTACCTATAAGTACATATTACACATTAGTGCGTACAAGAGGGATGTCTGTAGTTTTTTTTGGTACTTTTCAAGCTTTATTGGATAGAGACTGCATGAAGAGTGACAGGAAGGTGGGGAGAGAAAGAGAGATGGCGTGCAGCAAAGGGCTGTGGGAAGCTGCGGAAAAGACTGAGCGTTCGTACACAGGGTGCAGACTCTCCAACTGAGCTTAAACGGCACACATAAGGTTAGGTAGTAACTGTAGTCAGATTTAAATAAGTATGGATGTGAGATAGTTTGGACGTTTTAACAGAATGTAACCAGATCTGAACCATATTATTTCTGTTCATACAAAATATATTGTGTGAATACAGTAGGCAGGTAAAGGCTAGCTTTCCTTCTTTATGCTAAGCTAGACTAACCACAAATCTGTATTTAACACATGAGTGGTTCTGATCTTCACTCCCAGGAAGGACGCAAATAAGTCAATTTTTCAGAAAATGGCACTATACTACAGTATATATACTATAGAACTAAACCCTTCAACAGACTTCATCTTGACCGTTGGGGTGGAAAGAGTAAATGCACATTGTTTTTTTTTTCAAATAACCTACAAAAAACTATTTTGTTATGTAGGTATAAAGGCTAGGGTTGTGCAGCTTCCCAGCTTTGATATCTGTCAAAAATGGCAGATTGTTTTTTTTAATCAAGACAAAGAGGAAAAAGTGACTCGCCTGACTCCATTCACTCTCACTACATGAGGAAAAAGCTGGGCTCGAAATTACACTGAAAGCTCCCAAACAAAAAGAAACAAAGCCGATTCAAAGGATACCATGACATGAATAGATGAGGCCTTTTAGATTGCCTAAAATAACCAATAGAACCTTGTTTTCAGACAATGGTGCAATCCCTTTTGTTTATGTATGAATGTGTGGTTTGTGTGCCATGCAGTGAAACTGGAAAACATAAAACTACTCTATTTGCCATGTTCATCTCATGTTCATGCAGCGCACAGGCAAGGAGAGATGACAGAAAACGTTTAGACATTTGATTAATAAGCACAGGTTGAACAGGGTTCTTATGAGGTCTTCAATGTCTTCCTCCAAAGCCACTACTCCCTTCATTTCGTCATTTGATGTGACTGACAGGTAGGATAACACAACTGTAATTTTGCAATGTGGGATTCTCAGCAGACAATGTACATACCGTACAGTAAAGTGGCAGGAGCTATTTCAGTCACCCCCAGTTTCCGGAAGTCCCACTCATTTTTCTCACAGACGAAGCTAGGTGACTCACAGTTGAAGCACTCCTACGACTTGGATTGGCACAGTCATCATCAGTACACATGTTGAATAATTGCAGAAAATATTTGGTTCCTTATAAAATGTCAGAGGTGTACACCTCTGTGCATAGAAACATCAGGGAAATATTAACCTCTAACTCGATGGTGAATGTTGGGAAAAAAACAGCACCGAGCACCAAATCTGCTAAGATTCAATTCAATTCAATTCAATTTTATTTGTATAGCCCAAAGTCACAAAGTACATTTGCCTCGGAGGGCTTTACAATCTGTACAGGGAGTGACACCCTCTGTCCTTAGACCCTCGGTTCGAGTGAGGAAAAACTTGCCCACAAAAAACCTTTTAACAGGGAAAAAATGTGGAAGAAACCTCAGGAAGAGCCACAGAGGAGGGATCCCTCTCCCAGGACGGACAGACGTGCAATGGATGTCACGTGTACAGGACAATCAACATAAACATTTTGTACATTTACAATGACTGACAGAATGACAATGAATGATAAAGTGACCACAGTAGCAGATATAGTAGTATTACAGTATGACAGTAGTAATATGTGTAGTGGGCGTCGTGCAGGATCACAGCAGCAGCCACGATCCACGAAAAACCTGCTGGACGACAGAGCACAGAAACTCCGGGGAAGTTTGGTTAGTAGCATGCATTAATGAGACATGTCCAGAGAGAGAGAGAGACAGAGACAGACAGACAGACAGACAGACAGACAGACAGACAGACAGACAGACAGACAGACAGACAGACAGACAGAGAAAGACAGAGAGAGAGAGACAGAGAGAGAGAGACAGAGAGAGAGAGGCAGAGTAGGAGGGAGGGTTTTCGGTAAGGGAGATGTGACTACATCTTTAACCAATACCGTGCCTGGCTAGGCATAACCCTGGGGAGTCCCCCGGCAGTCTAATCCTATAGCAGCATAACTAAGGGATGACCTGAGCCAGCCCTAACTATACGCTTTATCAAAAGGGAAAGTTTTAAGTCTACTCTTAAAAGTGTTGACCGTGTCTGCCTCCCGAACCCAGATTGGTAATTTGTTCCACAGAAGAGGTGCCTGATAGCTGAAAGCTCTAAGATAGCTAAGCAGAGCAAAGATGTTACATTATTTTTGCTTCAGTGGGCATCCAAGAGCTATACTTGTCTATTCTACCAAATCTGCACCTAATCTGATTAGAGTGTTTCATCATGGCTGATAAAATAATTACTAAAAAGTTTGGAAAGTCTGGAACAGTGTACACACATGAATTTGTTGGACTGAAGCCACTGTAGTATGAAAGTGTTGGGTCCTTCTCTTGGAGATGTCATTAATTCAGTGGTTCCCAAACTGGGGGGCGCGCCCCCTAGGGGGGGCGCGGAGGTATTGCAGGGGGGGCGCGGCAAGGCTACGGCTAAATGAATGACTAGTTAGTTACAATGCTAGCATAACAGCATGGACAAGTTTGTGACAGCGCTCCCAGCTAAACGCAAACCAGATTATGAATCTTCACCAAATGTAGCAACTTCAAAAGCAAAGACAAGAAAATATGACGAGGCATATCTCGCACTCGGCTTCACCAGCACAACAGTGGGTAAGGAGGAAAGACCACAGTGTGTTGTGTGTCTAAAAATACTAGCTCGCGACAGTCTGACGCCGAACAAATTAAAACGCCACTTGGAGACAACACATCCCGAGCACAAAGACAAGCCGGTGGAGTTCTTCAGAAAAAAAACTCACACACTGTCGTGCACAGCAGAGTCGCTTTACTAAAGCAGCATCCCTGCCTGCAAATGCTCAGCTCGCCTCCTACAAAGTTGCCTACAGAGTTGCTCAGTGTAAAAAGCCACACACTATAGCCGAGGAATTAATACTTCCCTCTGCGATCGACATGGTCTCAACTATGATCGACGTAGCCACTGCCAGCAAGCTAAAGGCCATTCCTCTCTCAAACAATACTATCTCAAGGCGTATTTATGATATGTCAAAGGACATAGAAGAGCAGCTAAATGACAAGATACGGGACCGACGCTTTGCTCTGCAGATGGATGAGGCGACTGATAGTAATAAAGACTGCTTATTGATAACATACGTCAGATTCATTGATGCCGATGATTTGAGGGAGGATTTGCTTTTCTGCAAACAAGTGACAAGCAGAGCCACTGCAGACGAACTGTTTAAAATAATTGACACCTACTTGAGAGAGGCCGATCTGAAATGGGAGGACTGTGTGGGGATCTGCACAGACGGGGCTCAGGCCATGGCTGGGAGAAGAGGGGGGCTGCAAGCGCTCATCAAGCGCGTCTCCCCTAACGTGCAGTGGACACACTGTATGATACACCGAGAGGCGCTGGCGTCTAAACAGCTGAGTCCCGACCTGCACGATGTCATGACGGACGTCATCACTACAGTGAACTACATTAAAACACGACCTGTCAAAGCACGTATTTTCTCTGCACTGTGTGAGGAAATGGGCTCCGACCACACAGCTGTTCTGTTTCACAGCGAGTCCCGATGGCTGTCACGTGGGAAGGTTTTATCCAGGGTCTTTGAACTGCGGGATGAGATCCGCATCTTTTTGGAGGAGGAGAAAAATGAACTTGCCCACACGTTTAACAACAACAAGTTCCTCATGAAACTTGCGTACCTCAGTGACATGTTTCAAAAACTCAATGAGCTAAATCTGCAGATGCAGGGCAGCGACACACACCTTCCACATCTGGCAGATAAAATCACATCATTCACAAGAAAGCTTGAGATGTGGGAGCAGCGAGTTACAGAGGGAAATATAGACTCGTTTGAGAACCTGAAGTCATTCATTGAGGTCAACAAGCTGCAGAACACAGTGATCCCATGCATGAAAGCTCACATCTCTGCCCTCCAAAAGCATTTCCAGAGGTACTTCCCAGTGCAGGATCCTACACAATATGACTGGATCCGAGACCCCTTTAGTGCAACACCACCTGCCGAATTCAGCACTACAGAGAATGAACAGTTCATTGATGTCACCTCTGATTCAATAATGAGGCTGGAGTTTAAGTCTAAGACACTAGCTGCATTTTGGATTGGAGTGGAGAAAGATTTCCCACTGCTAGGCAAAAGAGCTCTGGCCACACTCCTTCCATTTGCCACGTCTTACCTATGTGAGATAGGTTTTTCTGCTGTGGCCTCCATCAAGTCTAAATACAGATCAAAGCTGGACATTGAAAATGAACTAAGAGTAGCAGTCTCACAGCTGCAGCCCCGATTTGAGAAGATCTGCAGCATGAAGCAAGCCCACACCAGTCACTGAAAAGATGTGGACATAAAAGGTGCAGTTTTTGCAGAGTTAAATGTTCAGGATTTTGTTATTTTCCTCAGAGAGCTGGTAAAGTGTAAAAGGCCACTTTCATGCAGGTATGGAGTTTATAAGAAGATGTGTTGAAAGCCATGAACACCATTACATGGTAAAATTTTATGATACATGATGCAGTGTCACTTTTAATAATTGTAAAGGTGATTTGTCATTTTTTTTTTAGTTTTGTTCAGGAAGAAGTTGCCATTTTGTATGACTTACAATGTTAAGTAAAGTCCAGTGGAGTTTAGAAACAAAGGATTTGTATGTTTGTGTCAGTGTGGGGGGGCTCGAAAATATTCTAATCTTCAGAAAGGGGGGCCCTGCAGAAAAAGTTTGGGAACCACTGCATTAATTAATCATCAATAGATGGTGGAGGTCAGTCACATTTTCCTAGCTGCTGACTGTGTGTGAGGGGAGGTCAAAATGACATTTCATTTAAGATTAGGACCCCGAGCGCTCGCGTTTGAACCTCCCCGCTGTGAAGGGAGATAAATGAGAATACCTAGGACTGGAAGAGGCTTTCTATCCCCTAGACAATTTGCTCGAGGGCGACAGCCGCTCACCGATACCTCAAGTATGGTCAGACTGTTTCATATGAGAGAGAGAAGTGAATCATTCTGCAGAGGAAGAACTGGAAACATTACTGCCACATGTAAATGTCAGGTGTTAGATTAAAATATCAGAGGTGCGTGTATTTATGAACCAGTTATAATATATTTAATTATAAGGATAAGACATGTTTTTCATTATCTCACTGTAATATTACATTATGGCTTACAACTTATAAAGGTTGTGTAACAAGGCTTTATGTAAGTACAGAGGATTTATTCAAGGCAAGCATCGCGCAGATATGGATCTCTGAACTCTAACTCAACATGGATGGTAATACTGCCACTTTAATGTTATTACTAGAGGCTTTAAAGTCCAATAAGGGCCTTTTTTTTTCTTTTTCATTTGCTTTATCTAACCAGACAGTGACATCTGGAGATAATGAACTTTAATTTCTGTCGCAGCCAGAAGAGCAGCAAAAAAAAAAAAAGAAAGAAAGTAAAAAAAACTTTATCAGAGAAAATGTTTTAAATATTTTATTTTTCGACACAACTTTCAAATTATTCAAGAAGAGCTCATCAGTTGTTATCTCTCTAAACCAGTATTTTTTTCATTGCGGAAGCATAACGTGCTGAAAAGAACTAGCCATGCTGCTGTCTGAGGAGCTCACAGGGATGAAACATATCAAAGCAGCACGTATATCAGCTTAGAAACTGCTGGAAGCTCACGAAGAGACAACGCTGTGCTTTAATCTCACTAATACACCCGGTTACATCATGCCTTACTGCTGCCGCTGGCTGTGGGAACTTTTCAGCCTTCTCCTTAACTCGGATGGCAAACAACGTCCATTTGACCCAAACCTCAAGGACAAGCTTGAGTGTCTATTTCACTCCTCTCCTATGAAGAAAAGCAGGTGGAAAGAAAGTACAAGTTTGTGAAACTGGATCCAAATTTTGAAATTCAAGTGTAAATCCATGAAGAGTTTAATTCACTATTAATTGTACTTCATTAGGAGATTTGTGCACATTACAGTAAGTCCGCTGGATGTGTTGCCTTCTAGTTGAACCACGGCTCCATCACATCGTATTTGTTGAAATTAATGATGAATGGCTTATTCAATACTGAAAAATTACATAGACGATTGACAAAAAGGTGAGATTTATGCTTTATTTTCTTCCCCAATTGCAACTGTGCAAAGCATTAGTGCCAAAATATAAAACATACGTACAACTCACATTTGACAGGTGTGTGCTGCACAGGTGGCTTGCTTGAGCAAACAGGCTTTATTCAGCCCACCCCATCTCCACCCACATTTCATATTTTTAGCCATTTTTGGATGTTGTTGGAGCTGCTGGAGGCAGAACTGCCAAGATAGCGCTGGCCAGAGCCACCACACCAATGACAGTATCGCATAGGTTTCCAAAGTGCAGTTTTGAAGCTGAAAATATTCTGCGCTGGATATCGCCATGTTGGCTTTATACTGTCTATGTTTACATTCAGCGACCTAAGTTACATCTCTGTCTGTGGGCATTGATCGAAAGCCTTCTGAAAAGAATAATAACTAAAGCAGAAACAGACCAGCCAGGCTGAAGGAAAGCTGGTTCATGATCTAAATGAAACTTTACTTTTTAAATCATTTGCTGTCAGAGTTTTCCAAACCTCCTGGAGGAAAAAGTTATGAGACTTAAATCGTTAAGAACTAAACAACTCAAAATTTTGTTGTTTGTGCAATTTGCAGAAACTAATTGTTCCAATCTATTGGTGAGTTTTGGGCAATTTAAGAGTCTTCTGAAACTTGTGAGGTGTCTGCCATGGATACATAGTCTTTAATGTTGAGGTGATTAATGTTGAGGCTGCTGTAGACATGTGTTTTATTTTAAGATACCTATGCAGACCACTTTTGAGCCAGGGCCTATTCAACAGGGGTTTACTTCACAATACATGTTTAGTCACAAGCTGGGATATTGTCCACTACTAAGCCAGAGGCTATTTAACCAAGAGGTCAGACAGGTCGGTGCAAACCAGATGTCCAGGAGGAGAAGAGACTTCTTTAGATATTTTGATTAGGAGTCAGGTCAGAGGTTAAGCCTGTAGGGGGTTCTTCCTGGGAGAAGAGTGAATATCTCTTTCAGTTCCTTTTCTTTTGTGTAACTTCATTGACTTTTGTGCCTTGAGCTGTTGTTAATTACATGTCAGGGGGAGGCACAAACTGTCTATATAAGAGCTTGTCCGGCATGAGGTCGGGAGGGTTCTCTCATTTTTCGGCCTGAGACTCTCCAGGTACTTTGTACTTGTTTCGACACTGTGCTTGTTGTAATAAACTTGTTATACGACTAAGACGGTGTCGGCGGCATTTTCTCTTTAAACATCTTCATCTGCATCACCACCGGAGGATCACAAGGAGTAAGAAGAATACACCACACTTGCTTAGTCAGCCACAATAATAGGCTTTAATTAGTGAAGACAGGAAATCTTCTCTTTATTGCGGCTGACGGTTTGTTAAGTTGCTTTTGTTTTAGACCATGTCTTGAGTGCTAAGCAATTATTGTTATCATTACGAAGGTAATGACACAGCACTGCAATAAAAACAAAACAACAAAATCTTGGTTTATCCCTTTAGAACATGGCATGGTCATCAGCAGCTCCCTCGCTGAGGAAATATAATCTGGGCATTTGAACACGTGCAGTATGTTTGGCCTTACCCTGACACTGAACTGATGAGTCACATTCAGTAATGGACTCAGGGGTGAAACTAAAGCCCTTTCAGTTGCAGTGCCTGCCAGGACGAAATACATAAAAAAAAATTTATGTATAAAGAACAAAAAAAAACCACTGTTATGAAACAAAAACAGCACACAGTGACAATGCTGCATGTTACTGTCTTGAACAGAGTTTACACAGGGATGGGAGGTGTGAACAAGGTGCTGTTAGCTAAAACAGGAGAAATGCAACTCCTGCTAACATCAAAGTTGTCTTGTTTGCATGCCGTGTCTTCTCAGCTGCCTGCTGGTAAACCTGCTTTGTGATCAGGACTTCTGGGGTCCGTTTCACAAAGCAGGTTTATTGAAAACTCAGAGTCTGTTAACCCTGGAATCACGGAAACTCAGAGTTTTCCGTTTCACAAAGGAGGGTCAGTCAAACCCGAGAGAGAGGGTTAACTCTAACCTGTTTCACAAAGAGAGGTAACTTAACCTCAAGCTAAGTTGCCACAGTAACAGACTCCGTGAATCTAACCTGGTTGGGACCAGGTTTTCCTGAAGAAACCCTGAGTTTCTCTCTGTCTTCGCCCACTTTCAGAGCCACATACTTAATTTGATTTCCTCATTCCTGCGCTGTCAGAACGTCATCTAGTTCCAGAAGGCAACGTTTGGTGTCAACTTTTTGAACACGGCGTGTCCTTTTGATCACGATCCTGTGGACGAAGGTGCAGCAATCCTGCGCAGGGAATTGCATATCTGTCGGAAGAGAGTACTCAGACCACGCATAGATATTTCAGCCCTCCCGGACAATTTTCTTTTTGAGCGGTACCGTTTTACTTCACAGTCTATAATTTACATACACAACCTCATCCGTCCGCACATTTCAAACATCACGAGTCGCAGTCATGCGCTCACATCGCAGCAGATTTTGTGTGTGGCGCTGCGTTTTTTTGCCAATGGCAGTTTTTTGTATAACATCGGAGATGCTGAGCACTTGAGTAAGGCAACTGTATGCAGGGCCTATACTGCATACAGTTACTATACCTAATATTTGTTGTCTTCCCTGGACACAAACCTGTCAGGGCCATTAAGGAAGAGTTTCACAGGATCGCAGGTGAAGGATGTAGAGATCTGTTGAATTCCTTTAATATCAGGCTGTATCATGACATTGTGCTGCCACCTCAGACTTGAATTAGTATTAGTAGTATTATTTTTATTTGTTTTAGGATTTCCCAATGTGATTGGCTGCATAGATGGTACACACATTCCCATCACGGCTCCCTCACATAATTAGGCTGATTATGTGAATAGGAAATCCATTCACAGCATTAATGTGCAGGTACATGTAGACTAAGAAGTTTCACTGTGTTAAGCACTTCCTCATAATTTAACTAATATCTGTCATTCTCTGCACTGTCAAGATCATATGTGATGCTGCACACATAATCTCCAATGTGGAGGCCAAGTGGCCTGGGTCTGTTCATGACTCAAGGATATACCGCGAGTCAAACCTGAGTGCCAGGCTGCAGCACGATGAGAAACCTGAAGATTTGCAGTAAAATTCTCTTGTCTCCCCCCTTTACAACACCCCATGCATCCTCTCTACATTACAGGAGAGTTTGACGGCCTTCTGCTGGGTGACAGGGGTTACACCTGCCAACCAAGGCTGCTGACCCCTTACCCGGACCCTGAGCCAGTCCCCCAACAAAACTTCAACCGTGCTCACAGCAGGACGAGAGCCTGGGTGGAGATGACCATAGGCCTGCTGAAAGCCCGTTTCCAGTGCCTACGTCACCTCAGGGTGACCCCTGAGAGGGCCTGCGATATTATTGTGGGATGTGTTGTTCTTCAAAATATCGCCACTATTAGAGGACAGCAACACCCCGCCCTACAGATTGATGACCCCGATGAAGACCCCGTCCACCTGCCAGCTATGCAGGATGGCCGAGCGGTCAGAGACACGATTTGTACTAATCACTTTTGAGTTTAAAGCACCACCACAAATAAAAACATGAGGCACATTTCAGTTGGTCTTCTTTATTTCCTACAGATACAAAAGCTAGTTAAGTTAATGTTCCAATAGTTAACATTGACATAATTTACATGTGACCATGCACCCACCTTTAATTTATGTTCCAGTATTTGGATTTCCAAATCTGCTTTTTTAATCTGGCGGTCGAGGTATAGCATTTCTTTATCGGTCTTCTGGATTTTTTTCAGGAGGAGAATTTTATAAATTTCTTTTACTGGTAACTGGGAATACAAAGAGGACATAAAATTAACCTGTTGCACATAAATTCCACACAATAAATCTCTGGAGTTTCATGAACAGCTGTCTCACTGTGTCAATCTCTGCAGTTGAGGTCAGGGGAGTCTCCTGCTGCTGCCCAGCCACACTCTGAGCAAAGGATGAGAATGTTTTAATACTTCAGTGTCACTCTGTACTCCACCACAGTGGTCAGAAGTGTCAATGGGAAGAGAAATCTTGGTAACATAAAGACTCTACCTCAATAGGCCTTCCAGGATCCTCCTCTGTGAAGGCAGCAGACATTGTTTCCTCCTCATTGTCTTCGTCCTGGATGAGTGATATTTTTTACTATACTTAAACTACCATTCAGCAAAATCTTCGGAGTGTTGCCTACTTACAGTTGCAGGGTCTGCTGTGGCGTGAGGGGGCTCCACCAGGCAGATGGCACCATCAGAATCTGTTGGGATAAAATGAAAGACATGACAGGGAAAGAAATATTTGTGTGAATAGGCACCCAAAAGAGGAGTATATAGGCAGAGAAATATTACATTTTATGTAGGCACTTGTCACTGTCTTGAGGTGGGGGCTCAGAGGATGAGCTTCCACCAGGGATTCCCTCTGCCACTGGCCTTCCCACATTCTGGCTCAGGGCCAGCTCCTCTGCCTCCGTTAGAGGTGGGGCTGCTGCGCCACCACCTGTTTTTCGGGCATCTGCCCTCTTTCTGTTGGCTGAGTAAAAATCTGGGTTAGTTGATTAGGCTTCATTGTTTAATATAATATAAAGAAGACATTTTTGAGTGTTAAAAGAGCATTATGGAAGGAATCAAAGAAGTTCAGAGTCAAGTCATGCAGATGTCTGACCTGTTTGAACAATGTTTTTATATTTCATCTTAAGTTGCTGCCAGGTGCGCTTCTCCCCCGCCGGATTGCACCTACATGAAATAAATTAATAGGCTCCATTCATGCAATTTGCCCTTCAATAGTTATTGTGATTGCAAAATATTACATTTAAACTTACGCATTGACCCGAGCAGCAATGCTCTCCCATGCCCTCTCCCTCTCTTTGGCAGCCACTGCAGTGTTGTACTTCTTTCTGAAGACATGCTCATATTCTCCATATGCAGTAATTAATATTTCTAATTCTATTGGGGTGAAAAATGCTGCCCTCTTTCTGTCAGTTTCCATTTTCAATCATCGAATCTGGGCTCCATTGATGCTGGCTTTATATGTCTGTGGCGCTCATGATTAACTCCAGGTTAAACAACTCTGAGTTGATTAAACTAACTCAAATCAGCTGTTGTGAAACCGAAAACTCAGAGTTTCCTATCTCAGAGTAGATCAACTCAGAGTTCAGGATTTAACTCAGAGTTTGTTGAACCTGCTTTGTGAAACAGACCCCTGAAGTGGTGCTGTGTTGAGAAACTGTGAGGCCAGCTATGAGTAAATAGTAAATAGGCTCCGAACTTTAGGTAAGCTGCTCAGCTATCCTTATACCTGAGGATAAAACTGTGGAGGCTGTGGCTTCATTTATGACATGATATATAGAGTAGGTCTTTAGTAGAACACTGCCATGTCAGATAATACAGACCCAAAGTTTACTTATTTCCATAATTCCATTAAAAAGGTTAAACTTTCATAGATTATAGATTCAGGGCCCACACTTCAAACAATTTCAAGTATTTATTTGTTTATTTTTACAAAATTTGGGCTTCTAGCTCAGAAAACCCACAAAAACAGGAATTCAAAAAATTAGAATACTGTGAAGAAATCAGCCCAAATTTTGCAGGGCATTAATGTTTTTAACTGAGTGTCACACACTAATCATCTACTAAACTCAAAGCACCTGACAGACTTGACAACTGGCCAGAAGACCATCATTGATACCCTCCATAGGATGGGTCAGCCACAAAAGTTCATAGCTAAGGAGGCTGGCTGTGTCCAAACATATCAATGGAAAGTCTATTGTGGCAGGAAAAGATGCACCAGCATAAGGGATAACCATGGGCTTCAGCGAATTATCAAACAGAAAAGATTCAAGGATCTGGCAGAGATCCAGAAAGAGTGGAATGAGGCGTGAGTCACAGCTTCAAAAACCACCACATTCTGATGCACCCGGGAGATGGGCTACAACTGTCGGGTTCCTGGGGTCAATGGGGTATTATCAAGAGGAAAATGAGGGCCACCAGACCCAAAAACAAAGAGCTGACAGCAAGCATCAAGGAAATCAGGACTTCCATAACTCCCACGCAATGCCACAGGCTGATTGCCTTAATGCCACGGCGCATCGAGGCAGTGATTAAGGCAAAGGGATTCCCAACCAAGTATTGAACATTGACATATCGTTTAGAAAGTACCATATTTTGATTGATTTGATGTGATCCTAATTTCTTTCTTTTTTTCAGCAAAAACTGAGAAGTAAATGGTGATTTCTTCACAGTATTCAAAATTTTTGAATACCTGTTTTCATATTCATATTCATATTTTTTGAGCTGGAAGTGCAAAAAATGTAAAAATAAACAAATAAATACTTTTGAATTGTTTGAGATGTGAGACCTGAATCTATAATATATGAAAGTTTAACCTTTTTAATTGAATTATGGAAATAAGTAAACTTTTCTATGATATTCGAATTTTTTGGAAAGGGTCTGTATGTGTTGGGTACTATTGAACCTTTTAAATGTTATTTTTTTTTAAGCTGTGAGCTTATTCAGTTTATTTCCATTGGCAGAAATGTCAGAGACTAATATCTCAAAACTTGGAGAAATAAAACCCAGATACCTGCATGACGAGTGGGGATAAATGGGAAAATAGGTGTTTTTGCAATTTGGGTGATTTTTAAAGTGACTTTACCCACACAACAAGTGTAAAAGCTCTGAGTGGGGCAGTTTAAGAGAGAGCTTATTTCTGTTTTCCAAGCAGCAGTGATAAGCAGATATAAATATCTATCAACCACTTCTTACAGACTTTATCTCACAAGTATTTGTGTCTGTCTTTAGAACTGAGCTGCTGCTTCTAAAGAGATTATATAGGACTTTGTACTCTGCGCCACTTCTTCTGGCTTTGACATGAGCAGGTTGATTCACAGTCGGACAAGCATCAAGTTGGTGCTGTTTTTCCCTGAGGCTCAGCGGGTGACCTCGGACCAGCTGAGGATAATTTCCATGGCTCTCCTACACACACCAGCCAAGCACTGTTTAATATCTATTACAGGGCTGGCTGGAACACCCTTATCCACAGGGCTTCAGGGCTCAGCTATTCACAGGCGAGGAAAAGGCCCAAAGTGCAAGACTGACCCTGCGCGATGCTCCGATTAGCATAATTGCATTTCAAACTGGTCAAGATCGCTGTGAGAGAGAAGCAATCAAACAGTCAAATGAGCCATGGACAGCACCAAGATTTCATTAGAGACCCAGAAACTGGTGTAGAGTAGTAATGGGGCAAACTCTTGTAATATGCATGACCACGACACATGACATTGATATGGGGATAAATTTCAGATCCACATGATTGCTTTGAGTCACTCGCCCAATGACACTCCAGTGGAAACCCTCTCATGTTGCTTTTGAGGTATCTTTGGACTAATGTGGGGCTGGGAAACTGTCAGTTTAATAGTGACGTAAGGAGATGAAGAAACAGTAAAATGTCAGCATCAGCAATAAGATAATTAGAATGAGGTGGTTTGTCCTTGCAGATGAATCTCATATTGACATGTGGTTGAAATTATGTTCCCATTATCTTTGGATTTACAGCCCTGATGAATTCTGAGATCATTTCATGCATTAAAAAAGTCCTTTGTAAAGATTTAGCACACAGAAAAGACCACATTTCCACAAAAACTATGATATCTCCAACCCTCTCTATTTGTCAAGCTGTTTGTCCAGGATTGTCCTGATTTGTAAAACACTAAAATGTGGCAGTTTTCAACAACTACTACCAAATTGTCTTACATAGATGTTTATTATGTTCTGTCCTCCCAATATAAAAAGGGAAATGTGTCAGAATTTAATACTAATTAGTCTGTACAGTATGTGTCATTAAGGCTGTTGCTAGCTTATGAGTCACAGGAAAGTGTCATATTCTCTTTGTCACTATGCTAATGGTTGGCTGCCACGCTGAAGAGAAAGTCGTCCTTTTCTAAAGATCTCTAGGAGGTTGGTTCTTTCGTAACGTGCCTGGCAATGAAAAGACTGCATTCAGGACGTCCATGGTGTGGAAAGGTTGCTTAAATGCTGAGTTAATGCCCCCCACCCATCCAAATGAAAACGCCTATGGTATGTGCATAAGCAGACCTGTGCATGTGTATAATTGATTTAAAACCTTGTAAAAGTCTTAATACATGCACTTTACATATTATGCTAAAAGACTGAGGCTAAAGCCAACAGGTCCCAGACAGGTTCCTTGAAGCTCTCACCAACCACCAAAAGTCAGTCCCAGATATACTTGCTCGGTTACTCTCTCATTTACTCCTCTCCCATCAACATTTGCATGCTCTCCTGGCCTGAAAATCTCCTTTTCCCAGTGGTCCACAATGCCTGTGGTACAAACACTAACGCTCTGAACTCATAGTTCAGACAGCCCGGCTAACAAACATTAGCTAACAGCAGCTACAGTTCGCAAGAGATTACTTTACTGTCCATCAGGAAACTATGTAAACAACTGAGAGTTAAGGTGGAGCAGCCAGCAGATATCAGAGTGAAGCAGAAAACATCTTGCCCCTAAAATACACTATTTCTTGTTGTTAATAGTACGCGGAGGACAAAGTCACATAGTGTAAGAACAAGTGCACAGGGTGCAGAGTGAGAATGGTTTCAAAACTTACTCACTTATTTTATGGTAGAAAAGTTACACAATGAAGCTTTAAACTAAAGGTTGACAGGCCTGCTGTGCCTAGATATGGTTGCTAAGTTATGATTGGACATTTCTGTCTGGGGAGGCTGAAGTGAATCAAACCATCCAAATGCTAAAACAAGCGTTATGAAAGTGTGTAAAGCCAGAGAAGGCTGCACAGCCTGTTAATATTTACAATTGCCTTAATCTTCTTGTTAACCTGGCATCTTATTCCAATTATTGAGAAAATACAGAAACTTGTTCTCATGCCAGGCGGTTGGAAGATGTCATGTTTGTTTTACAACAAGTAAAGAAAGTGTGAGTAATTCATTTTATTTAATACCTATGGTAGTCAATCACTTTATTGTTTCATGTTTTAAATATACTGTGGCCTGCAGGGTTCAGGCAGAAATATTCTTTGATTTGGTTTCCTGTGTGCTGAGATTGTTTCTGGTATATCACTTGGGAAATCCAATTAAGAGAATATGATAAAAACAAAAACAAAAAAACACAACAAACAACAGTTAACTGATGAAGCACAGCACGGCATGCGGTTTTCTTCCTGTTAGCGTGGTGATCCTGCATGTCTAAACAAGGCCATATCTCACCACGGTGATGCCGGTATCCTAGCAGCTGCAGCCGGCAGTGTTTGTTGGCACGGCAACAGAACAGAAGCTTAGAGACACACACACACACACACACACACACACACACACACACACACACACACACACACACACACACACACACACACACACACACACACACACAGACTGATGAGTCTTTTCAGCTCTCTGTAAATAAGGTAAATGCAGTATGTAAAGTACTGAAAGATGTGCAAACACAAGCTTTATTACCCAGAGTAGATATTACTCAGTCAGGGCTGACTAGTATTTTCAGCTCACACTTTAATTCGCAATGCAAAGACATCATTTTGCTCTGCAGGCTGAAATTTAATAACCTCAAACATAAACCTTAAATGTCAGATTCAACTTACACACACGCACATCACATTTGAGTGGATTAATTATGCAGATGTGAGCCTGCTGTTGCATGTTGCCTTAGTGGGAGGGTGGAGTCCACCTGTATTTAGCCCCACTTTTGCCTTTCAGGGCCCCATTACGCTGCGACGCAGCTGTTTGCATTGCACAATCAACACCTACATCTGAGAGCTCAATTTGGCTGAATTTACCGCAAGTGCTCCCTTCAGTTTGATTTATGCAAATCAGCAATGCGCCTCATAAAAGACGGAGCTTTTCAATCGTTTGAGAGCCGGGCAGAAGTCAGCTGTTTTGTCTTGGTTTTTCTCTAATTAAGACTTCAGATAACCTGGTTGATGTGGGAGGCTAAATACTCGTCTCTCCTTTCAGAGCTTTTAATAAAGAAGAGGATATTTATGGGATCCGTGTGAACTATCAGCAGCTCACTGCTCAGAGGTGACAACACCAGCCACACAAACAAAAGCACAGTGAAAATAGATTTTTAGATAATGACATAGAGATTGTTTCATCCCATCGCACTGGAAAAATAATTGCATTCACACTCTTAACCTCAAGTGTACTTGATAGGTCATGTACACAGAGGTCGCACTAAGAGGTAACATATGAGAGAAGCTGTGCAGCAGCGTGTGTGATGGGGAAAATTGCTCAATCTTCCAGTCTGTATGTAATTTTTAACATGTTTCATTGGACAGTGTAATCAGTAGACTGACTTTTTACCTCTCAGTAAATTTTTTAAGGGATGGTATTAGCAGATACCAATGTATCTGGACACTTGAAAAGACCTACAACCAGGCAGAGCAACTAAATGTGTGACGTAGTGTAGTTACATAACGGGTTCAACAGGAACTCCACAGCAGCCATCTTGGTTGTTTACGAAAATGCCCCGATGGCCTTTCTGAGTGGAGGTGGGGGGCAGATGTACCTGCCAGAGCAAATAAAGCATGATTCATCTGTTCCCAGGGTATGTAATCAGGATGTGTTGACATAACAATACTCTCCTAAAGGTACTGGTGGCCAACATGAGCTGAAAAGATTTCTGGAGTTTTCTGGTTTGTTTAGATGGAGGTGAGTGTGTGTACAGTGAAAGTAGAAGCAGGCGTATCAAACAGGTATTAAACTCAGAGCTGCTTCAGTGTCTTTGGAGATAGAGAAACAAGAATCTCTCGATTCAGTTCTTGAGAAAACAATGCTGATATTTGTAATAACAATAAATAAAAAGAAACAAAATAAAATCCAGTCCATGGCAGTATAGTGTGTCAAATCAAGTCTGTCTTCTAAAATTATACTTTTATACTATGAATTCAATTTGCTTTTCAATTGCAAAAACTAGGAAACCTTTTAGGAAAGAACAAAATTGTAACATTTTCTTTATGATTGAATGCATTAATAAGTTTATTGACGCTAAAAGAAGAGAAATGATTTTGTAGTTGTGCTGGTAACAAAAAACACTTTGTAAAAATCAGGAACGATTGTGATTGATTGTTGAATATTAAAAGAAGTCAACAGTGACACTTGACAGGACACATTCTCCTTTTCAATCTTTCCCCTGACCCTGAAGCAAAAGTTCAAGGGTTTGTAAAATAATCTTATTTCTCTTATTTTTCAGAGTTAGAGTTGAGAAGACCAATTCTCTGCTGGTCGCCTGGCAACAGCTCCCTAAGAAATGCACAGACAGTATAATCATCTGTAAAACAGTGAATTATCATCTTTACATTTAGTTATTATATTATAGTAAGTTATCAGTTATTTAACGTGAGTTTCAGGACACGTCATTTTGTCAAATGTCCAAAAAATCTATTTTAGATAGATTGTCAGTTTGCTATAGAAATGAGTGGTAGTAGTAGACAGGGTTAGGATTGGGCTGCGACTAATTATCGATTTATTTATTCATCATTATTTCTGTAATTAAAGGTGGAGTATTGTCAATAATGTAACACTTTATGAAGCAACACAGAGTACAAACTAGCAAGTTAGTTGTTTAGCTAACATCACCGCAGCAGCATATCTTGGCATATTACAAAGTGAGCTAAATGACCGTGGACAAGTTTAAAATGTTACCTCACGCACAAGTCATGTCAGTTAGTGTTGTGTGGCTTGGTCTGAGTTTGTTTCCTATTCTCAGAGCCAGAGCTAGTAAACCCTGAAAATATAGTACAGTATGCAGCCACCACCATGTTGTGTGGGTGTGTTAATAAGCCATGTGTAACGGCACTTACCTGAGGCAATGTTGTTAGTTATATGCAACTTTAAGTCTTATCAGAATTTGAACGGGTGAGCAAAAAAATTTATTCAATGATTGCGCACGTATATGTACTGAATTAGAATAGCATACTGCACCTTAAATAAATGAATTGTAGTTTATGTAATGGGTTTCACAAGTTTCCAAAAATCCAAGGTGCCGTCTTCAAATGTCTTGTTTTATTCAACCAACAGTCCAAAACCAATAGATAAATCATCACATTTATGACTCTGGAACAGAAAATATTTTGAATTTTCCTTGAAAAATTACCTCAATGATGAATCGATTATCGTAATCAACCGGTCCTTTCCAGGTCTCGGTCAGGACTTTAACTCTTTACGTGGTTGTGTTTCAAAGAACCCACAAATGTCACAGGTTAGAGTCTCTGTTACATTGTTCATGTAACAACTGTACTGTGGCAAAATGAACAAAACACAAAATCCAGCAGAACGGTTTACATAACAGTAGTGGAAGAATCAGACTCAGAATCAGCATCTGATCGCCTCAATTTGACATTTTAGAAAAAATAATAGTGATACAATGTGTGGTCTGTCTTTCCAATCACATTAGCCAACGGACACCTCACATCAGTTTAGATGATATTATCATAGTTATAAAAATTGTATGGGTGCATGTCTTCATCCTTCTTCTTCCCCAGTGTCCAGCGGCCCTCGGTTTGGGGGGAGGGATGGTTTGATTTGCTGCCAACGATTTGGTGGCCAGATGATGTGAGAGGCCCGACCATGAAGCAGCCCTACAGACACCTGAAAAAAAACAAAAACAAACATAACTCAGGGTCAGAACTGCATTTTCAGAGACAGATAATGTATATGGTGATGTAATATGAGAAAATAACAGATGGAGAACATGGTGTTACCATTATCTTCAGTCCAGTATCCTTACAAATTCTTAAGTGTAAAGAGTACTAGGATATTATACTCATATTATAAATATACTATATAACAAGTCCACCTCTGTGTCAGTGATTATTTTGGTAGATGCAACCTTTTTTAAGTACAATGAGGCATACTCACTGACAGTATAAAGAATGGACAGAGCCTGTGTGACCTCACCCGCAGGTTTCTGAAGCACTGTTTCGAATCCAAAAATATGCGGCGCTAGCGACTGCCATGTTGGATGTACTGCTTCAATAGTTACCAAAAAAGTACTTAAGTAAAAGTAAAATCACTGCTTTAAAATATAGTTTAAAAAAAAGTAAAAGTAGGCCTACAGAAAAGAGCGCCATTGTTACAGTAACAGGAGTAACTATCATTTATTACTTCCACACTGGAGTTGTGTCCATGTTGGAAGATTCTGCAAGTTGCAATTTCAGATTTTGCCTCGTAACCATGATCTTTGACAGAAACATCTAATGTCAACTTTCTTACTTGGAAAACTGACAAACTGGAACTTTTAAATGATTGTACCTGGAACGGTAAATGTCTACAACACTTTACATTCACACACACATATCATGATGGCAGAGGCTGACATACAAAGTACCACCTGCTCATTAGGAGCAACATAGCACTTCCTTTCCAAAGCACTCACCCACCCACATTCACACACCAATGTCACAGCCATTGGGAGTAATTTGGGGTTCAGTAACAAGGACACTTTTACTGGACTGGGCAGGAATCAAACCAGCAACCATCCATTTACCAGATTGTTAGTGTACTATGAGTCCTACTTTCCAGCGGTTTCCTTGCGTGCTTATCAGTTTTGACTTGCCTGTTTTTTGACCCCGCTTCTGCCTTACACCAACTCCTGGGTACCGAACCTTTGCCTTGGAATAAAAACTGTTTGCCTCCTGTATCTGTCTCCTGACACAAAAGTCAGCGGTGACTTAAGTAGCGTGATTAAAAAGAGTAACTTTGTCATAAAATGTGGCATCTGTAACAACATTAAATTACATGACTTTTGCAATGAGTAGGGCGATAAATATTCGGTTTCAAAATGAATCTGCTTTTAATCATTTTATTGGAGCTTCAAAAATGAAGACTACATATGATGGAGAGCTTCACTGTATGCAGATCCATGCTTATTGCGGAGGATTTAAAACAGTTTGATTTACATACACATTCTGGTCTCAAGACTTGCAGACATTAACAGCTGAGATAATTAATACTGGCAAGCTGACAGCTGAAGATCTGATCCCTCACTGTTGTCCAACATCATCCTCGCTGCATGAATTAGAGCTGCTTTGCATAAGGTCGGACACACACACGGCAGAAAATGTCAAATGCTTTTAGTGATGCCTGTTATCTCTGAAAAGCTGCCGTCCCTATCTATATATCTTTCGTCTTATCTTTAGAGTAACCTTTAGAGAGCGGGTGTGCTCCGGCTCGTGGGGCGATACGAGGCTGGCTGCAGACAAACGAAGAGGTGTTTGATTTGACTTCTAGGGTGTCCTTGCAGATGAGGTGGGTTTGTAGTCTGGGGAAAAAAAACAAACTTCAATCCCCACAACAACTGCAGGTCAAGATCCAGTTTAATAACAAGAAGTAATGAAGCAGCCGATTAATATTCATCTGCTGCAGGAGGAAGCAGGTCAGCAGGCTGTTATCTACAAATGCAGGCAGTGAGACATTAAAAATATCCGATTATATTTATTTTGCACATTTTGCACCACTGCTAACTCTGAACTATCTAGAAATGTGGTTACGACAAGCTCAAGAACCAGAACAGGAGGACGTGTCACCAGACATTATTCTTCTTTTGCCCCTATGGTTTTGTCCTCTCCTTTTTTGACTCACTGGTGACTTGTCTAGTTCTTTGGTATGAGCTCTGAAAAGCAGAAGCCTTAGCAGGCTGAGCTCCGTCTGACTTACTGGTATCGATCAACATCCATCCCCCATCAACCCCCCACAGATGTATTGTAGTAATTTCATTCTTTGGGATCACTAAAACTCTTATTTATTGCACATTTAAATACTTTAATAGGCCATACTTCCCACAGCATGAAATCAACTGACATGAAATCGTGACCTCTCTGTATTGCAAAGTGTTTTCTTCATTTTACACATTTCAAAGTTTGAATTTTTTGAAAAACGAACAACAACAAAAAAAAAAAAAACTTTTAGAAAAATAAAACATTAAGACTGCACTCACTCACTGCATATGAATTTATACTATATACTGTATGCAAAGGATCGTGGGTTTGTTTTGGACTATTTCTGATCGACCCAAAGGATGAGTGCATCATTTGTGGGAGCTGATGTGTTTCTGAGTGAAAAGACTGTGGTGGGTGGCAGCTAGCACTGCAGGCCAGATTTAAAAAGAATATATTAAAAGGACACCTCCTCACTGGATGGGGTATATCCTGAATATAACCCATTGATTTAATGGTTTTAGTCATGTTATGACCATTTTGTGGTGACATTAAACTGTCAGATGGGAAATGATGTTTTCCTCCTATAAAAACAGACAGAATGCTGTTAGGTCCGGTGAGATGCTGCCACATCTTCAGTCATTCAGCAGGAATAAAGAGATAATGTGATTTTGTCAAGTGCGTGTTGGTGATGTCTGTTAGGAGAGATGAAATCTGACAGTCGCTCTTTTTCCCCATTTTAAAGCGGTGTCAAATAAAATGTATACTGGGTGAATGACAGAGAGACAAAAAGACCCCTACATTCACCACCTGCTAAAAGTTTCTTTTGATTTCTTTGCTAACAAATCTGGCTGGTTTGAGACATCTGAACTGAACCACAAAACCAGTTTAGAGAAAGAAATATGTCGGGTGTTAAGCTCATTATCTGTATTTCAACTTAGTCATTATTAGAATTTTTTGCCTTTTTTGAAAAAGTGTTCAATGTGTAGGATTTAATGGTGTCTAGCAGAAAAAATAGGGTGGCCGCAAAACACATGACAGTGACTGTGTTTAATTGGTTTAGATCCATTTTTTTACATTAGGGGCTACTGTGGTGGTGCTACATGACTGACTCTGTTAAAGAGGACCTGCTCTCTCTATAAATATAAAAGACTCATTTAAAGATGACAAAACTTCTTATTTCCAGGCGATTATATACTGATAAAAACATAATTTCCTCGCAGCTCTAATGACATAATACATCCACGATCGCTGCACACAGATCTGCCGTAAGCTTTCTTACATTAATACATTAAACAAACACAAATTTCATATTTCCATCATGTTTTCTGCATTGTTTTTCACCTGTTGTTGTTCACCCGGTGTCTTCCTCTGGTTTCCTGAAGCATCATCTACTATTATCTACTTATCCACAAGTTCACTCCCTCAGTATCAAGATGGCCACATGCACACGTCAGTGTTTGTATTACTCTCTGTTATGGTTGTTTCAGATGTTTTTTAAATGGGCTTTTTTAAGCGTTATTAATGATTTATCATTACGTTTCTACTGTCCCTTTTAAAATCCTTTAAACGTTTCTATAAATCACACCACACTGTGAATTAAGGAGTTGTTAGCTGTTAGCTGGATTCACTCGCTGCGCTCCAAACATCTTCTGTTGTTTGCCTTCCTTATCAATATATCCATAGATGGTAACAATGAAGCTCATTTTTGCACTGTTTCTTGTATTTTCATTTGCTTCTCATGGGACGGTTTTGTTGAACTGTGGTAGTGGGGTTCACGGACATGCCCCCCATACACCCTTGGTCAGTGACCTGCACCTGGTCATTGGCTGTTGATAAATTGGCCCAAGATTCAATGCTTTCCTGCTGCTTGCCAGGAGTATTCACATATCTCTTCTTCCTTTGATGTGTATATGTCTTGCAAGACAGTTTATACACAGAAACTTCACTCATTGACCTGGTAAATTCCAATATTGATGAAAAGGAGTCAACTTCTAATATAAAACGAAAATGTTTTATCCTTCTACTTTTACTATCAGTTCAGCCTAACTCAGACTCCTTTCTGAATAATATTAGTACCCCTGATGAATTTAGAGTCAGATCAGACCTGGGCATCTTACAACTGAATGTCCGGAGCCTGCTTCCTAAAATTGATACAATTAAGATCTGGGTACAGATAACTGAAACTGATATTCTTGTTGTTTGAAACTTGGTTGAGTAAATCAATCTAATATCAGGATATCTCTATGAATGGTTATTTTGTTGTATATTATGTAATGTATGTGCTGGATCGTCCCAGGAAAGGTGGAGGTGTAGCTATTTATATAAAAAACAAGTTTCATGCTACTCTCCGCTCCTCTGTAACCATTAGCAAACAATTTGAATTTTTGGCATTGAAACTTTTAATTTCAACAGAGACAGTCCCTTACAGCATGGGCTGTTATAGGCCTCCCTCAGCCTGCAGTGAGGCTCTAAGTTCTTTAAATACCTGTGTTTTAGGGTTAAACTCTGGTGAGTTTGTCTTGGATCTAAACCTTGATTGGTTGTCATCAGCCTCAGATGGCTTAAAATTAAGATAATCGCTCCTTGATCTTATAATAACAAATAGTACAGGTACACTGATGCTGCTGATCTCAGTGACCACTGTGCCATTGCATTGGTCATGAATGCCCAAAACTAAACAACGAATTTTACTCAAGAGATTTCAAACTTTTTAATGAGCAGGCTTTGTTGCATGACTCGTCCAATTTTGAGGGGGAATGAATTTCCCCCCTTGAAGATGTTGAGTTGGCCTGGAATTTCTTTCATTCTGAATTTTTTAAGCTAATCAATAAACATGCTCCCTTACATAAGTTTAAGATAAAGGGGTGAAACAATCGATTGTTTTCACTGAAATTGGAAACCTCTTCCAAAGAAAGAGATCTTGCCTGGGCCAGAGCACGAACAACAATTGAGGCTGATTGGATCATTTTTCATCAGCTCTGCAACAAATGTACCTCCTTAAATAAGAAGGCTAAATCTGAATTTAATTTATCTAAAACCACCAAAAATCTAAATGATTCAAGGAAATTTTGAAATGTTGTGAGATCTGCTTCCGGTGCTATGCCCTCGAGTGAACTGCCAAAGAGTTGGTCAACCTGACCATTTAATGTGCCATATTAAATTATTTTAATGAACATTTTATCGAAGCAGGAAACTTGTCTGATTATTTTAATCAGTGATTAAACTGATTAACTTTAACTGATGAACCTTCTGTTGTAAGCCGCCTCCCTGTTGATTGTTCTTTTCATTTTGAACCTCTGTCTATTTCTGAGGTCCGTAGTGCGCTAAAAATGTGGACTCCAAAAAATCAGTTGGTCCAGATAGTTTGGATCCATTTTTTCCAAAGCTGGCTGTTGACTTAATTGCTGAGCCTCTAACTAGTATGTTTAATCTAAGCCTCTGCACAAACAAACTTCCTAAAGTTTGGAAATCTGCGTTTGTCCTCAGTGATAAAAGGAGGCGAACCCTCAATCATTAATAATTACAGGCCTATCTCTAAATTATGTATTTGAAAAATTGGTCTGTGATCAACTGAAGAATTTTTTGGAATTGAGGAACATTCTAAATTCCCTTTAGTCAGCACTGCTACTGCAGCCCCAAAAGTCCTTAATGATGTGTTTGAGGCATTGGACTCTGTGGATCTGTTTATTGATCTGTCTCTGTTCATTGACCTGTCTAAGGCATTTGATACTGTGGATCACAATCTTCCGGTGAAAATGCTCCTCAAGAATGGTATCTCCAAATAAGCTGCCTCTTGGTTTGCTGATTATTTCAAGTAGAACACAATGTGTTCAGATGGCGGAAGGTGTACCTCAAGGCTCAGTCTTAGGACTCATTCTGTTCACAATTTACATTATTGATCTGTGTGCAAACATGTCAAATGCCTCATACCCTCTTTATGCAGATGATACTATAATTTACTGCTGCTCACATTCGATTGCTCAGGCATTCCGCCTTTGATGCAGTGCAGATTCGTCTGGAGAAAGTGAAACTGTTTTTTTATGCTGATAAATCCAAACTAATGACTTTTTCAAATTCATCTGTTGCCTTGGAGATTATCCCCTCAATCAGAACTGTCCAGGGTGAAACTGGTCACCAGCTATAAGTACGTAGGATTTATTATTGACGAAGCGCTTTCATTCGAATTTCATGTTAAAAATTTGATCTCCAAATTAAGGAGCTCGGAAATTTCTGATGTCAGCCACTTTCTTGCCTGTACTCGATTATGGCGATGTGTATATGTCAGCTTCATGTCCACCTGCCTTCAGTCCTTGACTCCTGTCTATCACTGTGCTCTCCATCTACTTCTCTTCATACAGTATGTTACCAGACTGCCAGAAATCAAAACCAAAGGAAGTGTATCATGAAATGGGCAGCGTCACTTAAAGCACAAATATACATCAGGCTGACAAAATAATGAACACCATGTACTGTGTACCTTGTACTGATAAAATAGCCTTGCAGTAATTACCTGTGAGTACAGCTCTTAATGTTCACATTTTGCTGATTGCACCTGGTCCCTCTTGAGTTTGTAGTTTGTATTGTTCATTAAAATAATTATCTAAGATTTTTACAGTGCTTACGGAGTCCAGGACTTTTATACATTGTTTAAATTGAGGATGTTTCACAGTATGAGCAGTAAAGAATCCATTTGATTGAATAAACTAATAATTTATAAGATCAACAAGTGTTTTAATTTTCTTACTGTGCTAAGTGTGTTGATTGATTATTGTTTTTTTAACTAACTAATAAACACCCATTAACATTGTTTACATGCTGGTAAATCCATATTTTATATTATGTTATATTTTTTCCTGCACCTAAGTTTTAATTACCTTCACTGAAGTTGTACAAACCAAACAGCAATGGATGGTTCTCTTTCTGTTCCCCTGTCTGGTGCAACTACAGGCTGCTGCTGCTGCTGCTCAGAAATGTCTTGGGAATAAAGTGTAAAGCCGGAGAAGCTCTGAGGAGCTGTTGGTTCATGTGATCTGAAGGGATTTCTCCTGAGCTTCTCGGCTAGCTTCCTTTCAGCTGGAAATCTTGGCCTTCTGTCTGGCCTGTAATGTGTTGTCCATAGCAAACAGCACCGTCTCTGCTGAAAATTTCATACTGCTCAAACCAAGAGAGAAAATCTACCATGAAGAGCACGCAAAGAGGAGGAGGAGGAGACAAGGAGAAGCCTGAAATGCAGCGTTAATTAAATTTTTATATTTGGAGGGGATGATGCTGCAGTGTCTGTCAGGATGAACAGGTCAACCGAAACACACTCATCTTCTATACAGGCTTTCAGCGCAACACACACACATACCTACACACACACATAAAATGCATAATCTGTCACTTCAGTTTCCTTCAGAATACTGTAAATCTTTGCTCGAGCCAGAGGTGGATGTAGGTAATCCCGGCTCAATATCAGACTGGATAGATAAAACCCTAGCCTATGACATACAACACACATACACACACACACACACGCTTTCATTTTGGATATATTTATCCATGGATTTTCACAAAGCTACATGTTTTTTTTAAACGGTATGAACTTGATTTTCCATCACAGTTAAATGGAGTAGTTTAGTATTTGTTACAATTTAGGGCCCCTTGGTTCAAAGCCCAATATCACTCTGGACAGCTGTACATGTGTATTTGTTATGATTTCATTACTTATCATCCAAACGTAGCGGCCAAACATTATGCAAATGTAACATCACAAGACATAGCAGCCATCTAATATTGCTTAGGAGTCCAACAGCAACAAGCTCAGTACAGCTCACCAACGACTAAAGGTCAGTCCCAGATTTACTCTTGCCTGGCGGCTTCTTGCTCGCTTACTCTTTCCATTTTCTCTGTTTCTTCTTCCTCCGTCAACATCCTCTCAGGACTCTATGTCCATATTACACTGGCTCTGCATGAAACATTTGTGATTGTGAAGCTGCTATTTTAAGGTAGAATGATGTTGATCAATTTTTTTGTGATAAAATGAGATTGTTTTTCACCAAAAATTACATACAAAGCATAGTCACTCAGTCGCTATGGTAACACTGTTAGGTACAGGGATGTGTGTGTGCCTCTTTCATTACTTGACAGTTTAGTTACAGTGTGTAGGTATTATTATTTTTGTTATTTATTGTTTTACTCTGCAGTAGTTCTCCATCTGTGATGCAGCCTAATGGAAGGATAATGTGATTAAACTGTCACTTTCATTAATGAAGAATTAAGACATGCACAATGTGGACTGCCTTAATTGCTTGATTAGACTGATGCGTAACAGCAGGGGTTTCAGGTCATACCGGTCCAAAGCTGTTGCTGTCCAGACTGTGTCCGTGATGATCCCCTTCAATCCAGAAGTGACCATCAGGAACTCGAACATATCGGTTTTTGTAGCCGAGAGTCCTGAAAGGAAAAGAACAGAAGATTTAGTCTTTAATCAAGCAATCAGACAATCAGGCATTCATAATACATTCCTCCAGGCGGATGAAATCTAATGATGTTAAAAGAGCGGAGAGATTTTGTTTAAAGATGCCTGATTTCCTGAGTGTTGAGTTTCACGATACCAATAATGAGCTGAAAGATAATTTAAAACTGGAACGCCTCGAGTAGTGTTTGCTCTAAAAACACACACAGAAACTTCTATTTGTGTCTTCACAGCCACGGCAGCTCCGAGAGGCAGCTGTGAGCTAAATGCTTCATCAGACTTTGTGTGGACATGTTGTTTCAGGTACCAGCAGAGGAGGAAAATAATTAAGCACATTTACTCAACTACTGTCCTTAATATAATTTTGGGTTACTTTACTTTAGTAACTGCATTACCAGCTACTCAGTCAATTGGATAATCGATGAACTGACTTATCGTTTCAGCTCTACTTGTAGAGTTAAGTACTTTAAATGATTCTTTATTCGTTATTTATTTTATAAACTAGTCATATATTTTGTGGACTAAAAATGTGATTTACAAAGTAACTAAACCTGGTAAATAATTGTAGTGAAGTAAAAGTACAATGTTTTCCAATTGTTTGTCGTAGACAAGAAAGTGGCATTAAAAGAATACTCAAATAAAGTACAAGTGGAAGAACCAGGGTGCAGAATTCACTTGTGGTGTCGTTGCTGAAAACCCATTTCCTCATCCTCTCCCCCCTAACACCTTCCTGGAGGAGAAACTATGGTAACCGCGAAACATGTAAGCCAGTGAGACAGTGTAATTTGTCCATTCTGGGCTACTGTAGAAGAAAGGCATTTCAACATTGTGGAGTCTGAATCAGTAGATAAAATGCTCAATCTGGGAAAACCTGGCCCATCTGGTGTAATGTTCGGAAAATAGGACTTTCCCCTGGAGGTTGCTGTTCGTGTCCTGTGAACTTTTTAACTTTTTAACTTGCGTGGCGTTATCATTGTACGTAATATGAAGTATGTAACACTTCTCTTGTACTCATTTTAAAGCAACATGTAGAAATGAGTATTTTCCACATCAGCATGGCATCAAAATCATATTTCATATGATTCAATCATAACTTAAACCAAGTAGTTTTTGTTTGTAAACTCGAGTCATCTGCAACACTTAAACTTTATCTAAAATGTGAGTTGTTTCTCTGTAAATTATGTTATTAAGTCTAACCATGGATGCATATTAATTGTTGCCAACTACAGCATATATTTCGAATTATTGAGTGCCACTGAAGTAGTTGCTTTTTAGGGAGCTGGGAGTTAGAACATGCTGGATTATACTAATGAAAACACACTTGTGAATATTATATTGTGACATATTCTACAAAATTATTTAACACACTGTTTTTTCAATATTTGAATAAACATACTTTTTCCACCATTACATATATGTAATTGTATTGTTGAATGCATGTTTTTTATTATTCAACATCAAACTGAAGTAAAATGTGAGACAGAAAACTTTCCAGATGGGTTGAATAATTGCTTCATTACCTCAGAGAAAGAAAAGATTGAGATTCAGGAGTAAATTGCATTTAAGGTTCATTCTTGATGGCAGAACAAACCTCTGGGGCAATTATCACTTTCATTTCATTGCCATTAATCATCAGCCTTTAATCATCCCTGCAGTGTCACTTCCTGTCACCACCTTATCATTGAAACAAAGATCAGATCTGAGAACACATTCAGACTAATAAGGGTGGTGGTGGTGATCGCCTTCTTTTGTAGCTGCTTCAATCAGGTCGTCATGTTTATGAGGAGAAGGTCCAACACCCTTCATCATCCCTCTGGACTGTTATGGGCCTGTTCAAGTCCTGATTTATCATTTAGTCGGGGAACATTGTGAGTTATAGCCTCAGTGACTTTTTAAATGGGAATTTGTCTGAGATTCTCAATGACTGTGTGTGTGTGTGCCAGTCCGGGAGGCCGGCTGACCGAAGAGGCCTTGGATACATAAATATTGATTTAGCCACAGCAGCTGAATTTACTGACTCACAAAAAAAACAAGCTGGGACCTTTTTGCAGAAATAAAAAAAAAGGGTTACAGCCTATATGACACCAATTCTCTGCTACATTTGTGTAAGAACAACTATGACATCTTTACAGAACCAAGGACAATATACTCTTCTGTATTTAGCCTGTTATTTAACCAGGCTGCATCTGTTGAGATAAATAAAATCTAAGCAGCACAGCTACAGAGGAAAAAATCCTTTCAGTCCAAAATTCAGTCCATCATTATGTGAAGTCATTTTTAATAAACCTTTTTCTCTATTAACACATTCTTCTATCTTAATTAGCAATTTTCTACATGTGCCACATTCCCTCAGTAAAGAGGTGTGACCTTGACGTTATCGTCACAATGAAATGGTTGGAAAAAACTACGGATCGTCCTCAATCACGTCTCTCTTTTGTCTTTACTGAATTATGCTGGATACCTCTGAGCAGAATAATGAGAAATTGTACATCTCAGTGTTGCATTACAGCATGTAAAACTGTACAAAATGCTGTAAAGACCAACAACAACAACATTGCATTCATTTGAATAAAGAAAGGCAGATAATCATTTACCTAGTTTGCTTCCAATTCAATGTAGTTGAACTAACGTGTTGTGATCATTTACTTAAAATCTGTGTAAAGTAAGAATAAATATGTGCTCTGAGTTTGTCTTTGTGACCAAAAAAGAAAGTGTTATTAACCACACAGGCAAATTTGAATGATTACAAATATCGACGTGTCCCCTGAATGTGCTGAAGCCAGTAGCAATTTTGAAGCAACTGAAATAGGAAATGACTTGAATGACTTTGAAACACTCTGAGCAAAATGAATTAATCTCTATCTCTCTACTAGGGGTGCAGGGGTATACTCAGGGTGGCCTCAGCGTGTCATTGAGCCACCCAAAAAATCCTGGATTTAAAACTGGTGAAAAACTTTTAACCTCTACTTCCACATTTCAGCAATATATCGATCAAAGTCTTTTTCACATGTTTTCAGCAACTATTTTCCAACATTTGATGTATTTTGTAAAAAATTGCAGAAATGCCTTTACATGGCCTTTACGTAAAATATATTTATTTGGTTTCATATATGCATTGTCACGCATTTTTTTAGGCTTCCTGGTTGATGCCCAAAAGATACTAATCCAAAGATGCTCTATAACGGAAGATAAACAGCACCAGCAAAAATGGTATACACTTCCTGTCTCCTTGCCCTTGATCTCCCAAAACTCATTTGCAAATGTTGGGACGGTTCAGACAGTTATTCAACCAACAGAGAGAAGACATATCTGTGTTGATGTTGACAGAGACAGGTCTCAAGCAAAGTTCATCTTTTCCTTATGATTTGTCTGAAAAATGGAATTTTAGTGTCAGAACTTTCAGAAGATATATGGCTTGTGAAAAATAATATTAACTCCAGTGACTATGCAGCGTAAGCAACGCTCATAATCTGTGCTCCCATTAGAGTCAATAAACGTATGACCTGTGATCTGCTATGGTTAAAATGATTCATTTTTGTTAATGTTTGTTTTTTTCAAGAGGAACCTTTTCAAAAAGCTGAATGGAAAGCTGAATTTGTAACCTTGTTACATTTGTCGGACGCATCCAGGGATAAAGAGTGCCACAAGATGTTGGTGGTGACAGATTTTGTGTTTTTCTGCATTTTTATTTTAATATAGTGAAACAGAGTAGTACACAGTAAGTCAGTGAGTCTCATGGACTCTCACTGACTTACAAAACTGTGAAGAACAACTTTAACTTCCACACAAATACTTCTATACTTTCCATGTCAACACAAAGTTGGTGACACAAACATTAATAAAAATGAATCAGTCATCATGCCCACTCCAAAAAATGTATCAATGTATAAATATTGAGATTTTGAAGGAATTAAACTTTCACATTTCAACCTCTCTGCCAAATTCAGTTATTTTGATTCATATTGCCATGAGAGGTATGTCTATGGACAAGAACATGATACCTGACCTGACCTAACATGCTAAGAAACTTTACATGTGTGATGCAGAATTAACATAAATGGTGGGAGCAAAGGGCGAACATAGTGTAGAGCAAACAAATCCATAACTTCAAATCCATAACCAATCACATTGTGATCTCTAAATTCCACTCAGACACAACTGTTTTGCTCCGTTCACCACATGTCTTCATACGTCACAAGGAGTGTTTGAGATGTGGAGCATTTTGACTTTGTTGCTCAGTTCGGGTGTTTTTCTTTGGTTTATGTGTTTTTACTATGAATAAGTAGGCTACATAATTAAAATGTTTCTCTTTAGTCTGTTTTTATGATCACGATTCATTACAGAGTGTTATATTTGGAATATTGATCAGATTCTCTATGCTGTTTCTGTGTCTGACTTCATATCCGTCAAAAATAGACCTGGAGTGAATTCTCAACTGAGCAGAGAGGAAAGATGCTTAGATTTACAATCACTGTCTAGAATAGATATATCATATATCATATATTATATATCATACATACCCCCCCAGAACCCAGTGAATGCAGTCACTATGCTAAGTCCCCAGGCTAACCGGAGTTGGACAGACAGCATCCTGTTAATGAGGGTTTAACCCAGATACAGCAGACACACTCATCCATTCCTTGACAGCAGACATATTCATACATTTCAAAATAACAAAAACACAGAAGTGACATCGTAGATGCTTCAAAGCATTTCCAGATTCTACAAACTGCCTCGTTATCGCTGTCTGAATGCGTTTTACTGAATCTGGGCTGTTTCTGAACAAAGGGTTATAGTGCTTCACAGAGGCGATGAGCGGGATGTTTCACTGCGATGAGTTAGACATTTTTCCTCAACACACACACACACACACATGGTTTCATCAGTGTTCACAGCCGCTGATAAATGTTACAGAGCAGTAGGAGTTTAATGAGGCGGAGGTCGACTGGCAGCTTAGCTCCACGCACTGGATTACAGTTAAACCTGCTCTGACCTGTGTGTATGTGACCGATACGTGCTCCTGAAGGCTCCTGATGCTGATCGTTATGTCTTTATTTAAACTGCCAATGGCTTTTCCGCCACTGTTTCTTTGAATTTGACTGTTTTCATGCTGAGAAAGTCCAAACCTTTTCCGCTAAATTTCTTTCCTGACAGGGTAATGATGTGTCTCAACTATCATTTTTGACACGCACTCCACCATGGCTCACTTTAATTGGATGAAAATATGTGGATTGAGAGATTTACATGATTTCATTATTCATGAATTCCTAAACAGCCCAGTGTAGCTCAAAGAGTTGGTATAAAGTACAAACTCTATCGGGGTCAGAGGTTCAACTCTGTCTAAAGATAATGCAGCTACTGTACGGAGGACTGAACACTAGTACTGAAATGATTAGCCCTGCAGCACTGGAAGACAAATGTGGAGCTTTTGCTTGAAAATCCACTATTTTCACTTTGAGAACGAGCCAAATTGGATTTTGGTTGCCAGATTTTGGCAATTTTGATAAAAGCCTCAACAAAATGGCAGAAAGTATTTATGCTGTGCTTCCTGGTGAGAGATCAGATTTAAATTAATTTACAAAATACAGATGAAGTCCTTTCATCATCATTTTGTGTCTAAGGTTTAGGGCTTTAGTTCCCATTTTCCTCGGTGGGTACATTAGTTTATGTGTTGTTGTGTCACTTTGCTCGGGTAGGAGTGACTTTTTGTGTCAGTGATGGCTGCCTCCTGCTGGAAGGGGACCTGTTTAATGGTTTACCAGACAATAAACCTTATTTATGTGTTACCATTAGTTCATTGCAAATTCTCCTGCATCACACCATAGTCAACACTCCACTTAGTTTTCTCTGGCCTGACAGCGAGGAGAGGAGATTTACATCTGGTATAAGGCTCTCTGTTTGGAGATGAATCTGTAAAACAATCCTCTCTCTGCAGCTGACGGTTATGTGGCAGGCAGACGGTCTGGCCTGCGTGGCCGAATTAAAACCGAAGCTGTGATTTATGTCAGCCTGGCCCGTGTAAGACAACACAGGCTGACAGCCAGCGTCGTCAGCGCCGCCTCCGCCAGGGAACCCATCATAGCCCTGTTAATTATTCATCCCCTCCCCAGCCGGTGACCTGTAATTTGCACGGTGGCACCCGACACCAACAGCTGCTGGGATGAATCACATGAAGATGGCATGTTATGATACTGTGAACACGCCTCTGTCGGCCTGATGCTCTGCCACTGCTTCACAGCCTCGCCAGCGCTGCTGCAGGGTCACACTGTGGATATGAGATCTAATCTGTTTACTGGTGCACTGGGTGTTCGGGGCTGTCTGTCCCTGAGCTGTGTTTTCTCTGTGTGTCACTTGTGAGAGAATTTTCTACTCATTCTACACATATAGGGGTTACACAGGGTCAATTATTTGTGTGACTGTTAAATCTTAGGCTAAGAGAGAAAGACACTGACTTCTTCTTGAGATACTGAGCATATACATGCTTGTGTTTGAAAAGCAGACCATTCTGATCATTACTATGGTAACCAAGGTCAGAGGATAGAGCTACCTCCACACAATAGATAGGTACATAACATAGTAGCCTCTACAGAATCAGATGGCAATGTGGGGCCATTAAGTGTATTTCCTTGTTTGTAGACTAACAATCATTTATAGACAGAGAGAGAGAGAGAGAGAGAGAGAGAGAGGACAGCTTCTTCAGTATTGACAGAGCATCATGCATGCATAAATCCTCTATTCTCTTTCATCAAGCTTCAATAAACCTTTCAGCATAAGACATTTGATTCATGTGCACTTTTTTCTCCACTGACTGAACTGACCATTGATGGATAAAATTCTGCACATCAGCTTATTGGATGATGTGTTTTGATGCAACATGTTTACTAATGATTATTACTGTTTGCATCATGAGCTGTAGAGGAAACTCAATATTTTAACCTGAGAAAGTTGAAGTGCAGTCTTCCCCACTGAAAAACGTAGAATCTATTACAATGTGTGCTATTTCTAAAGTCAAACAGCTGGACACAAGATGTCTCCTACGTCATAAGTGGAAGCTCTAAGTTTCCACATCACAAACTTGTGAGATTTAAACTCACCAGTTACACCATGTGGCCGCATGTACAAAGCCTGAGTTCTTACCGCAGTGTCGCAGATTCAATTCCCACCCATGGCCCTTTGCTACATGTCATTCCTTCTCTCTCTCTGTACCTTCCTGTCTGTGTTTGGCTTTCACTCACTAAATGAAGGCATTAAAAGACCAAAATAATAATAATAAAAACCCCAGAAAACTTTGCTAATTTAGCCCACAGCTCACGGTGAAACATATTTCTGAGCTTTGCACATTACATTTGACCATAAAAATCATTATAATGGTTGAATACAACAAATATGTCTTTACTCTTCCTCACCAGAAATTACATTTCTGAAGAAATAGACAATAATTTAGTAGAGCTAAACACTAAAACACTAAAGTAGTTCAGTTTAGACTTTTTCAGGCTTCTTCAAAACCATCTGGGGGCTGAGGGCTGGGTATTTCAAATGTCTACATCTGTGAAAGGGCATTTAAGTCACATTAAATGAATGAATAAATAAATACATAGGCTTGATAAACAAATATGCCTATGAATCATATGGCATAGAAATCCTGTAAACGCCTGCACAGTTTCAGTCCCACTTGAAACTTGATCAGGTCAGAGAGTTTCAAGGACTGAGAACCACACTAACATTAGTATATGATGGTTGAGCTCTATGGTGGCAGGTGTGGTTCATCATCCCAACTACGGTGATAATCATCCAAAAGCTGGTTTTGGTCCAATCAGCAACCTCCATGGCTGCTAAGTAAGACCGATGAGGAAGTGCAAAAACTGCAGTTCCTTAAACATCCACTTAAAGCTGGCTACAGAACAAGTCAATCACCATAAGCACTCACATTAAAATGTCAAAGTTCACAGCAGAAATAAACATGTTTAGGCTTCTTTTTTAATATTGTATTATTTGCATTAATAAGTATAATTAAAAGCATGGTTGCTTTGACGGCATGGTGGGTGCTATGACAGGTAGCTTGTTTAAGCACCCAGACTTCATTTAGCCCACCTCAGGTTCATCAACGATCCATGCCTCTGCTGATTTTAGATTACCCGGGAGGTGGCAGAGGCAGGACAGCCAACATGGTGAGATTCTAAACTTTACATACAGCGCTTACTTATGGGTGATGTCACAGACATGCCATCATTATTTTATCTTGTCTATGGTTTGGTCTTCTCTGTGTAACCTATTCCCTTTCTTTTGAATGTAACATATGGAAATAATTTTTTTTTTTAATAAATTCATCATGAAATAAAAAGTCCCTAAAACAAATAAATGTAGTCTTTTTGAGGATTCTCCTCTTAAATAAATAAATAAATAAATAAATAAATAAATAAATAAATAAATACATAAATAAAGGATTTCCACATTTATTATTGCACATTTATTGCAGGATTTTTTTACAGTGACTAAAATGACATATTATATGCATCAGAAACATATGTTACATCTGGACCCGCTTACTTATGTCACAGGCTGCCACTGGTGTCATAGTAACATATTAGTGTTTGTATCTTCCCCAATAAGACATTATTACAGGGAGACATGTTCTGATGAGAACTGCCAGCTTTGTCCAGGTTTCACTCAACCTCTCTTGCCCCATGCCAGCTGGGATTGGCTCCAGCCCCCTACGACTCTGATAGGGATAATGTCAGGGTCTGGTTCTGTCTGTTTTGTGCTGTTGTTTTTCCCTTTTGGTGCTCCTTGTTTCTCCCCTCCTCCTCCCTGTTCTCTCGCAGGTGCAGAGGTGTGATTGGCCCCTCCCTTTTCCTGCCGACAGACTCACCCCTCAGCCTATCAGCCTCTTCCCTCCTCCTTTTAGGCCTGGCTTTCCCTGACTGCAGCGCCAGAGTATTACCTCCCATGTGCTCCAACCGCATGTCTGGTTCCTTTGTTCCCCGGAGAGAAGATCACCTTTGCCTAAGTTCTCCACCTGAGAAGGTCGCTTTATGTTTGGTTTTTTGAGGACATTGGCTCTTTGCAGTGCCTTTCTACCTGTTTTGATTTTCAGTTTTTGTGGACTTTGCTACATTAAAGTGACTTTTTGTTAAACACCTTCACGTGATCTGTCTCTGCTTTGGGGTCCTACTCTGGTCACATAACAGATAAGTGGTTATGGAAAATGGATGGATGGATGTTCTGATGAATAAAGAAATACTCTGGTCAGTGTCTGTTGACCTAAATTAATCTATTACAGTACTAGTGCCAAGAAGCAGGATCTGAGGCTGCATAGGGTCTGCTTAATAAACCCCCTTCCCACAAGCCTTGTTATACCCAGGTGTCATGGGGACGAGGTAATAGAGAGAGGCGTATGTGGCTCTTCTCTTCTCCTTTATTCTAAACATCAAAATCCAGTCAGAACTAGTATCCACTGAGCATATCTCAACAAAAAAAAGAGACACCCTGAGGTCTTCTAATCTTTATGACTAGAAAGTCTGAACATCCTCTCATGTCAAAGGTTGTGATGTTCCTTTTGAGTTATGCAACAGTGATTTACATATACAGAACATTAATTTTCCACCACATGTTCTGATGTAAAAATCCAACTGTTTCCTCAACCTGAATGTGCAGCTGCACCAAAAATAAGAGTGCCTGCAGATTCCCCACATTTGCTGAAATGAAAGTGAGTTCATCCAAAAAAGACACACACACACACACACAAATTTTGTTTTTCAATGCTTCCAACGGTTAGTATTTCTTTGGTTAATGAAAAATGATCTCAGGCGATTATATGTGTGGTTTTTCAGAGTAACACATACACTATTCATCAAAGACATGCTGCTGTTGAATTTTTTAGATATAGTTTTTCAGTGCTCTGAGCACCACTAACTACATTCACTTTGTTGTGGAGAAATTGCTGAAGTCAACGGTCAATGGTGAGGTCAGAAAAGAAGAAAGTGTTCAGGAGCCTTTGATGTCTTATGCTGTATTATTTATTGACGCTTGATCAAGGAGAATTAGAGACACTCTCAAAATACACCTGAAGTGCTTGAGTCGGTCTCGCATTCTGACGAACTTGTGATGGTGCATATACTTTAAACCCAAAGATCACACCCCAAATACTATACGCCCCAGAATTAGTAAAGAGAATGTCTTTACTCTTGGAGGTGTTATTGTCAACACATCCTAGTCTGGAGACACAGATGTCCGCTTACGCAGATTGGAACGGCAACAACAAGCTATCTATTATGACTAGGAAGGCAGCAACAGGTCTCTTCGACCCTGGCCACCACAGTAAGATATGGTGGCACCTAGTCATAAGACAAACAGTTAATACTGCTGTGGATCACAAGGCTCACACGTGGCCTCGTGTAACCTAAAAAGAGAAAATTCCATAACACACTTCACCTCCACTGTGTTTGGGTGAAGACAGAAATCCCAGACAGTGTGCATCTCATATTATCTTGGTCAGATAAACAAAATCTGCATGGACACCATAGGCTCCGTTCGTCTCATAGAAATGATGCTTATATACAACTAATTTACAACAGGGAATATGTTGTGATGTAAACACAATGCGAAGGGTCAATGTGACGCATTTAGTAGCATTTAGTGGTGAAGTTGCAATTTACATCCCCCTCGCCTCACCATCTCCTTTCAAATGTGAAGGAGAACTGAAAAAAAAAAACAGAGCACCCTATCGTGAGCCAGTGTTTAATTTTAAAAAGGACCTTTGTGTGGGATTTTGTGGCAGTGTAGTTACTGACTGACATTTATTATAATAAAAAATTAAAGTCATTTCTATGATGCAATTTTGGTGAACAGAGCCGTTAAATGTCATAAGCCCTTATGAGTGATATATGAGAATCTGCATTTTCAGTAAAGTTTGAGAGGGGCACCGCAGTAAACACAATGATCAGTGACACAGGGTTCATTTTTTATTACTGTTTGTTTGTGTCTGTTGCCTGATACTTCCTCCTCAAATGTAAAAGCTTAATGCACTTCTTTGGCCCTCAGCTTTAGTGGAGATGGCGGCATCAAGATGATTGACAGGTGAGGGGCTGGGAACCTGACCAAGTTAATTTGAAGGAAGACTAGGTCAATTGTCTCAAGACGCAAAGTTAAACAAAGAGTAATTTAGCAGTGAATCATGCAGAGCAGAAAACGGTTGCTCTGCTTCAGTGGTGAAACTGCAATTCTGCCGCATTCACTCATGTCACAGCAGGTGTTTCACTGCAATACAAAACAGCTGCTCTGATGCCACAATGTAACTTCTTTGTGATGGACATGTACATTTCCATGAAGTCACAATCAAAGTGGTTTTAATCACACAATAATGCAACAAATGCTCCAGTTTTTGGCCCAACAATGTCAAAGTCATTTTGTCTGTATTTTTGGGTATTCATGGTATTTTAGTCATTTCCTGGAAAATGTTGATGACTCATTCTTCACTCGGGGGTGTATACTTATTTAGTGTCCAATGAAGCACTTTCTTTCTTATGTTGCTGTGAGAGAGGACAAGTTTTGAGGTGTTGTGCCAAACCGAAGATACTTCTGGTCTTACTAATTATGGCACAAAAACACAAATGTATAACTTAATTCACTGATTTTGGAGAAACTGGATCATATTTTATGGAGAAAAAATGTTCGGGTTTAGCCCCTGATGTCCCCCGGCTGCTCCGCCTAATGAAATATTTTAGAATTTATTGCTGAAGTATCTAACTGCTGTCTCTGCAGCGTGCAACAATGGACTAAGCAGCCTCCCAGTGAACACTCATAGACTGAGGCTGACAAAGAAACCAGAAGTGAAGTCATGTACAGAGTTTCCTGATAGAGGGAGCTTATCTGCTACACATCTGGTACCTACACTGTTAGCTGTGCAGCTAGGTTAGGTTAGCTGACTCAGCTCTGGGATGCCAAGAGTCAGACCTGGCAAGAACACCACCTCAGCACTGCATTCCCTGTTGTCAAACTGGCCTCCATCCACCTCTGTTGTAGTATTTGGTCTTGGTCTGGGTATATTGGAAGCTCACAGTCTGAGAGGATAGAGACCACTGCAGCTGCATGGTGGTACAGTAGGGGCTTAATGCACAATCAGCACCATTGGCTGCTGTAAACAATCAATATCCATAACAAGTCATCCCCAGTTGTGTCATGGGAACTTTAAGTTGTATCCTGAAGAGCAGAAACATTTAATCAACACAGGATGTCTGGATAATTAATAGTAATGAAAGTATATCAATATTTTAGATGGGTGAGTGTCAAGTCAGTTCTGTGTCTTATATCAAAATTTGTTCACCAACCCAAACCCCTCAGAATCCCGGTTCAAGCTGTGCACCTAATAATGACACAATAAATAATGTCTATTATTACCAATATTTGAGGTGATGATGATACTGATGATCAACACTGTTTTTTTACTAACGTAAAAGTATCGATACTGTTATTAATAATACGATACTGTCATCTGATAGTATTGAAAGTAACACACACACAAAAAAAATCTGATTTTCAGTCAAAGGCTGCACAGATGAAGCAACATCAAAGAGAACCGATCAAACAGTAATATAATTTTTTAATACTTGTACTGCACGATTGCCTTACGACAACCTTAGATTTCACCATGATCGTGATCCCAGTGCCTACACCTTAACAAACCCTAATCTTAGTGGAGGCAGATTAGCAGTCATAATAATAATTTTCAAATGTTCATATGTAAAGGTGCTGATGATGTCATAAAATCAGGAAACGCTCAAATGTGTTTTGGAAAACAAACAACATATTTTGAAACTTGAAGGTAAAACCTGTAAACTAAGAGGAAGCTGTAAATTATTATCATACAGTGAACTTCTATAATTATAAGTAATATTAAAAGCTTTAGAAGTGCTAACACAACAAACCAATGTAAAGGGATTATCGTGTTTTCATCCACCTTCTAATTGGCTTTTTGTTATGTTGGCATTGTCAAGAAGACTTTAAAGGGAGAAAATCAATTATTACATGTTGCTTTATTTCTGCATCCTAAAGGATTAAAGGGATTAATAACTTCATTTAAGGGTGATTTACATGCTCCGTCCCATAATCCTGCAAATTAAGAAAATTTGCATTAAAGTTGGTAATTTATTTGTTAGAAACACATTAAAGTTCTTTTTCCAGCATAAAGTAAACTTAGTTGATGCTGTCCAGTCATGCCTGTGAAATGTAATACATTCTGGGACAGGTTTTGTTCCCGTCCTTGTTCTTTAAAAATACAAAATATGTGTAAAATTGGAAAGAGAATTTAAAGTTAATCTGGCCGCACTAGATTTTCACAAGAAAAAAAAAAAAAAACTGGTTCTTTACATGGTGTAAGCAATTAAATAACCTTCCAACAAATCATAATCAAGTTGAGGATAAGGTGTCGTATTGAAAGCTGTGACTTTTGACCTCATAGTCTTTATAAAGACAATAAAGAGCAAATAGAAGTAAAGTGCACAGAAATTGATTTAAAAACCTGTGACTAATGATCACATAACCTAAACTATATATATATATATATACGTTCTGAGAATGTAATACAGTAATACAGTGATGACAGTGTAATAATATGCCTTCAGTCATCAGTCAGAAGTTGAGTGGTTTCAGAGTTCGCAGAGTCTGTGCCAAAGTTTCATTTTCTGATTAAAGGCAAAAAATCAAAGAGACTGAAATGCTAATTGGCAGAAAGACAGACTGGGGACACAATGGTCTTTGTAACGAATAAAAATCTACCAATCTGACGGTGAGTTTTAAAGAAATAGCTGTATCAGAGCCAACAGCCTGGTGTGTGCTCTGTTCTCCTGCTGCGTCTCATTATCTGAACTGTGGTGCTCATTTCCTCACAAGAACGCAGTATAACAGGGATAAGATCAGCTCACACCTCTTCCTGAAGGAAATCCAGGGAGAAGAGCATGACTCACACACACACACACACACACACACACACACACACACACACACACACACACACACACACACACACACACACACACACACACACACACACACACACACACACACACACACACACACACACACACACACACACACACACACACACACACACACACACACACACTCTGCTATCCAATGCACCCATACTAAGAATAAAAATAGCTATCTGCAACCTAATGTGTCCTTAATGCCGGTTCAAATGCAATTCAAGACCAATTTCAAGCCAACATTAAGCTTCAAAAGTTAAAGCACTCCAGTGAAGTCTGCTCTAGAGCAATCACACAGATCTCACACAGGGGAAATAACAACGATCTTAGTTTTCACACTGCTGAAAAACACATTTAGAAGTGAAATGCTACTTTTCATGTTGCTGGACCATTTATAACAATTCAGACTAACCAATGAAGATAAAACCATAAAGGCTCTGCACACCTGTACAGATGGTTCCTCTTAATTAAACAGGCAGGGGATATATGCTGGCATCTTGTGACAATGATAAAGGTGTAATTTGCTCCACCCTGGCAGCATAGAAAAGAATATTCTTGATTCCTGAACCACACCTTACTTCTGCTGTTATAGATGAGTTCTTCTCTCCTCCCCTCCGTTTCTACACATCCAAATAATGCATGTTACTAATTAACTTGAATCGTGGTTTGCGTCTGCTGCTGAGGTCCTGCTTGACGCCCACTGCTACTGTTATTATTATTAGTTATGTTTCCATCATTATTATACTTGTCATTGTTACTGTGACTTTTACTGTTGCTGTGCCCAACCTGTCACGGCAGAGGGCCTTTCACCATGAGCCAGGTTCTGCTCGAAGTTTCTGCCTCTTAAATAAAGTTTTTCCTTGTCACTGTCACCAAGTACTTGCTCAGGGTGGGAATTGCTCAGTCTCTGTTTATGAAAAGTGTCCTGAGGTCATTTCTGTTATGATCTGGTGCTATATAGATATATATGGGTCAATTGAATTGTGGCCCAAGCGTAAGACCTAAAGTTTGACTTTGACTTTGTTCTTTTGTTGTAATTCTGTTTATAGTCTGGTTGTACCCAAAAATAGAGAAAAGCCTTCAGTTTGACTTTGAGTTGAACAACTGCCACAGCACTCCCAGCAGTTTGACATGTTGGCTTCATGGTGTGCTGCACCAACATCCTTATTGTAATCTGTTCACCCACCTGGCAAACACGGCACACGGTGCCAGCAGTGATTGGCCACTTTAAATCTGCTTTTGTCATCGGTGGGAGCCTGTTCATTCAGCTGTGCAGAGGAACGACTGTTATTAATGGGACAAAGTCACACATCTTGTACACAACAAGTGGTGAATGTCACCTCTAAAACAAAACAAAGAACAGCTGAAGACAGTGAACTGTGTACAAAGTGTGGTTTAGTCCTGGAGGTGAAAAGAATCCCACTGAAGTATCCTGGAGCAAAACACTGAGGGTGGACCAGGTTAAAGGATTGTGTTTTTTTTGTCCCCCTTGGTTTTCTGTTCTCTCTCGTGTTTATCTTTTTTTTTTTTTAATCGATGCAGCAGAACGAGAGATATGTTGTTTTGTTTTTTATTTCACAAATTATTTCTGTCAGAATCCGGTGTCTACATTACCCACTATGCAATTCAACCACTGACACTCAGCTGTGAGTTTGGGGTACATGCTAGTAGCCTGGAGGCGCTATCCTGCAGCAGAGATGAGGGGCAGCTACAAAGGTCTGGTCAGCACTTGACTTTCTAACTCCACACCAACAGATTTGCTTTATTTTCAATCTTGTAGTCTTCAACCATTGCTGACTCAAGTTACATCACTTGGGGACATTTATCAGACTTCACACTGCTCCCTTTAGAGAAACTAAAGCATTAGGAAACTTTTTTAAAATGTTGTACAACTCCCTGACACATAGAAACACAATCTGATCCGAAGAAATGAGGGATTTCCTGTTTAAGTCTCAATCTGATACAACATAAATGTGGTTTAAGGATGTAACATCATCCCAAGAGACGTCCTCTCTTCTGTCCATCAGACACCTGCCACGGTGATTGGCTGGACAGGATCTGCTGTCACTCAGTTTGAAAGTCTCCTTTAGTGTCTCATCACAGTGACTTTCACATTCCCTGAACCTGACAGAGAACCAACAACCGGTCATATTCGAGATACATGTGGTGATGGTTTTGACAGTGAAAGCTACAAGAGGTGGAGGAGGTTGTCATGTGAGTTTATATGAATGATGTTGATCAGTTGAAGCACTTTGATTTGTCCATCATTAAACACTTACTATAAGTTGCTTGTTAGGGACAGTTTATAGTATGAAAATGTTATGTTAAATATGTGTTCTGTTTGTCAGACCAAAGAAGAAAGTGTTATTAACCACAAGCTAAATTTGAATGATAAAAATATTGAAAAATATTAAAATAGGGTAAAAGTAGCAATATTCTCAGCTCCTGGACTGTGGGGGCATATCTGCTGAAGGCGCTGAAGCACATCGTTGGAGCAGTCAAGCAGCCGTTTTGAAGAGACTGAAACGTGTGTTTGATGGGTTCAGAAAATGACATGACTAAATTTGAAACACACTGAGCGAGATAAATTCATCTCTATCTCTCTATTAGGAGCGTAGGGGTATGCTCGGGGTGGCCTCAGTGTGTCATCGAGCCACCCTTAGGACCGCCCAATTCCACATTTCAAAAGTCCTTAAACGTGTTTTCAGAAACTATTTTCCAACATATTTAATATATTTTGAAAGAAATCTTAAAATTGCCTTTACACAGACTTTAAATATCTTCATTACATCAAGAGTAGTCATGGTTGAGTTGCCTGTGTAAGATGCTTCCTTGTTTTCACAGCAAAGAGTAAATGCACAGTTGTAAAATCCTTGCTGTTTCTTAGAGAGTGTTTTGTGTTTGTACAGGAACCAAGTAGGGATTTATTTTTGCCACAAGGTGATGCCAGATAATCTGATTAGAAATCAGCGTGATGGAGGGAACCACTTCACTGGAGAATCAACCTCAGGATACCTTTAGTTTATTACACTAGAGCTGCGATATAAAAGATATTAGTTCCTTTATCAGTGTTAGTTAGAGAGGCTCAGTCAGATTCAGGGCGCTTCCTACCTGATGAAGTCTCCCTCCAGGCCAATGACCCGCTTGATGATCTTCTGCTGAGGATTCTTGGGGGACCTGAGGAGAACAATAAACATATACAAGGCAATGAACATAAAACCCAAACAGAAAAACACAGTCAAATAAAAACCATAGGAGCGTGATGTAGTAAGATGTGGAAACAGCTCTGTTTGGGGAGATGGTGTCTGTGCATCCAGCTCTGAAGGATAAGATAATCCACATTTCCAAACTCTTGTGTTGATTGAAGCCTCTTGTTGGACAAAATCCAAGCTTCATGTTAGACAAGCAGTCATCAAGCTTGTTTTTCTCAGCTCTTGATAAAGTAGGCATTCTGAGGATCAACAATTTTCAGTATGGTTGAAATTATACAAATGATTTCCATGCTATTACTATATTTTGTATTAGAAATTACAATTTGGGAAAAGCACAGCCGTGGGCAGTGGGGATCCTGAAAGTGTCGCAACAGCTCAGCCTTCAGGTGGCTGAGGTACATTTAAACTAGTAGGTGTTAACATGCCCCTCACTTGAAACCATGTACTGTATACTAGGGAGGCCCAGATTGATCAGATGCCAATCTTTATCGGCCTATGTTCAGTCGAAATATGCGTTCAGGAGATTGAAATTAATGCTCTAGACACAGATTAAGAAAAGCTATTGATGCACACTGTATTTGTTTACCAGCGGATTTTGACCTCTCCAATATGACAACTACGCAGAAGCAGAACCAGAACCCTTTTTAGCCTAGCAGGTGTGTATATTTGTTAGTTTCTAAATGCACTGGTACAGTCAATCTAAATATTTGAATCACTGAGGGGACCCTATTAATCTCTATAATTATACTATTATTCTTTATTTTATTTACTTTTTGTCTTTTCCTCTATTGTCTGTTTCTTGTTTTTTGTGGGGTCACGTTGTAATGCTATTGAGTGTGATCAAGGTCCCTCTTATATACACTGTATATATTGTATCCAGTATGTCAGCAGCCTGCATGGCTGGTGATGTTGATATCCTGCTCTATTGTACACAACTTGCATGCAAGATCCTGAGATACTTAGCAGCAATACGAAAACGATAGCCACAGACTGTTGACTGGCATCCCAGCTGTTCAGGGAAAACAGTTGCCATGTCTAATGGGGTCCAATGAAAAACCTTTCTGTCTATCTTCAGCTGTCCTATCATTAAAGGGGCATAAAGGCCAAAAAAATTATCTTGATCTGAACAATGTTTCAGAGGTACCAAAACTCTGAAAGACTCAGACATCCATCAAGAACGTGTTTCCAGTAGCTGATCCACTGTTCCACATAGGAAAGAAGCTGCATTGACTGTCCTGTTGACCATTGAATCTCCTTCTGAGGTTCAAAGGAGACAATCCAGCTGTTTCATTTTCACATAATTAACTCATAGTATTCAAGTTAGCCATTTTCTGCTTGGAAGGAAAATATTTTCCATAACCAATCAGTAGTATCTGTCAACATTGTTTCCAGCCAACAGAGATGCACTTAATGTTTGCAATGTTACAACTGAAGAAATGTGTCAATTTTAAGATTAGCTATTTCTGTAAATCAAAACTTTACAAATTTGTTGATCTCATCCACACTTACTGCCATTTTTGTTTAGTATGAACCAAGTTTGGTTGTTTTTTCAACTAAGAAACAACTTTCAATAAAAAACATCACAAGACATTTTTAAATTGCTAAAAAAAAGTTGAACTGTGGGGTCAATTCATTGATCATGAACTGGGCTACCACTCACTGAGCTTTTACACTGCACTTCACATTCACCCATTCATACTTGCCATTAAAGGTACCAACTGCTCATCATTTGCACACATTCACACACCAATGGCACCGTCTTCAGGAACAATTTTAGGTTCAGTATCTTGCCCAAGGACATGCAGACTGGAGGAGCTGGGGTCAAGTGGAGGACTCAGTTTACCCCCTAAGTCACAGCTGCCAACATGAGTCTCTCCATGACCCAGGCCAATGCAGATTTTCCACCAATCTGGACCTACGAAGACCTTGATCTGCTGTCCTGCAACTTGAAGCTTGTTGACTTCCTCAGTGAGCCCTGTCAGGGAGATGAACATAGCTTCACCTTCCTCCTCCTCTTCTGCCTGTTCCTCCTCCTTCTTCTACTCTGTTTCCCCTTGATTCCTACTTTTCTTCATGCTCCTCCTCCTCCTCACTTTTCTCTCTCCCATGTCTCCATCTTTTCTCTTCTTTCTTCTGTCCCAGCACCCCCATCCTCCCCGTTGCCGTGGGGATAGAGGGGCTCATGACTGACAGCTCTCTAAGCCAACTGAATTTACCCACAGTCGCAGAGCTGAACACTCATTGGCCAGTCTCTGGGGAACTGGAATGTATCAATGTGTGTATTAGTGTGTATGTGTGTATTCATATTGTGTGTGTGTGTGTGTGTGTGTAATAGAGTGATGGATGATCTCCTCTCCAACAGCAGAGGAGAGGAAGGATGGAGAGACGACAAACACAACCTATCATTCACTCCCAGTGTCTCTCTCCCCTCTCTCCTTTTAATTCTCTCTCTCTCTCTCCCTCTCTCCCTCACTCACTCACTCTCTTCTCTCTCTCTCTCTCTCTCTCTCTCTTAGTCTCTATCAGTGTCTCTCGCTCCCCCCACTCTCTCTACATCTCTCTGTCGCTGTGGAGAGAAGACGTTGGTTCTTGGAGATACTCGAGGAAAACAGGAAAATAGCTGCTGCTGCTGGATGTTAACATGCAGCGCTGCATGCCTTAAATAAAACAGACAAACAGACATTGCTGCAGCCATGCCGGGAATACCTGCTGAATATCTGCTGCTGCATGGGACGTGATAGATACTGCTTCTACTGGTGAGTGTTTCATCGCTGTATGACTTGTGTGCGAGTCTGTGTGTGTGTGTGTGTGTGGGAGTGTGTGTGTTGGGAGGACTGCGGTAGTCCTTGAGCGCTGTGGCGGCTCAGCCTGCAGTTCTGACAGCTAAGGGGAATAAGAAAACAGGGCTGGGTTTTTTTGTTGTTGTTGTTTTAAATGCCAACGAGGACGCTGCAGCCCCTCAAGTCTTTCTCTTGTTTTGTCAAGTCAGCTGCTCGTTTTCTTGCTTCTAAAAGAGAGAGGAAATTGTGTTGAAGTCTCATCGGTGTCAGTGTCACTCCACAGGTTCATCCCCTGAAGTCAAGAGAAAGGTTTTTTTTTTCTGGATGGGAGGGTGGGGAGGATTTTTTTTTGCCTTTATGTGGCAGGTCAAAGTGACAAGAGGCAGGAAGGATTTAGGGAAGACATGCGACAAAGGTTCTGAGCCAGGTTTAAACCCCGGGCATCACATTACCGAGCTACATATCCCTCAGGAAACTGAGCCACCAAGATGCTTCCGGAGCGCTAACGAGGTGAAAGTGTCCGAGCTTCGTCAGCTCTAGTTAGAGCCGGTGTGGACAGACAGCGCATGCTGGTGTGTGATGTGGCAACATGAGTCAGGAGCTGCTTATATTTGGACGGGTGCAGTCAGAGTTTAGATGTGCAGGTCACAGGATTGGCTACAGGGTGATCTGCTCTAATGGGAGGAAAGACGTTCCCACCACTGCCTGCCTAATTTACCAGAACCTCCATCTCTCTCTCTCTCTCTCTCTCTCTCTCCCTCTCTGTCTCTCTCTCTACCCTCCCCTCCCTCCCACCCGCTGTATTTAAACCTCACTCATAATTAACAGCAGTGCACTAAGGCGTCTTTAAGTGCCCATATTAAAATTCAGCACATTTCCAACCCCAGCTAAACGGGGGGTCAAGTAAAAAGAGGTCAGAGCTTCCTGATGACGAACAAACGCTCAGTTTTCTCACGTCAACATGCAGCAGCGTCAGACTCGGAGAGGCTGAGCGTCGGCTGTGGAGACTTTAAAGACGCAGCCCTCTCCAGAGCTCCACAAGTAATACGTCGATGTTCATCCTTAATTTTCATCACATGATTTCTCAGAGGGGTGGCAGCACATTTGCTCTGATTATTCTGCACAAGCAAAACAGCCCATTATTTTCATTTAATTGACAATAGACGGAGGATTACTCCAATGTGACTTCATGCTAATTTGAAAATGACAGTATCTTTCACTCCCTGAACAGAGAACAGAGGATGGTTTATAGGCACCAATATTAACACATAAGTTATGTGAAGATGACACCTCTCCTTCAAAAATGAGCTGATGTTAAAAGCACACATTAGACACACTGTTTGCTCCTGTTCAGATTTGAACAGTTTGGTAGAAGTAAGGTTAAGGTTGTTAAACCTCTGCTCACATTGCTGGGCCTCCCCAGCTTCTACAACAAACATATTTTTGTTTCTATCATGTTTTTTTTGTTTTGTTTGTTTTTTCCCCCTGCTGGAATAAAATCGCTCTCTTTTTGAGGCACACAGAATAAATTTGATTTGTAAAACCTCCACATCTTATTACACCCAATATTCAGCAGAGAAACACCAAGAGGCAGAAGCAGAGTCGCAGATGTCTTTACAAATACTGAAGTTAGAAGTCCAACCAGCAGTACATCTACTCAAATGCTGTAGTTAAAATATGTGGTTATTGTAATTTCTTACTTTATACATCACTACATGTTACAGATTTAACTACTCAACAGCAAATGAAACAGTTAAGGTTCCTCCAGTACCAAAGCACTGCTCACATGTACAGTAAATGCATCAATAATAAGAATCCAATAATATGATTCTTCATGATACTTAATGATTCCTAGTAGGATCAATGGTAATTTTTCTGCTAATCTCCTAAATTACTCTTCTGTTTATTTACTTAAAAGTCCAGTGTTGACTCCATTTACAGAATATGGCAGCGATATCTATATATCTACAGACGGCACAGGTCCTTCACAGTCTCTCATGTTGAACTGCCATTTTTCCACAGTAGTCCAGAAAGAGAAAATTAAACAAAAGTTCATTTTCATGAGTTTCATAGTCACCATAGTTTTTCTTTCATTCTAGGAAGAAGAGGGTGAATCAAATAAAATAAAAAATCGGTTAGAATCAGCAAGTTCACCACTAAACTAAAAGCACTAAATCTTCAACACTGGTCCTTCATGTAAAACTTTTTGAAATGCAGAATCCCCTCACCAGATAATTTATAAAAAAAACCCCTAAAAATATCACTTCCATTATGCATTTGAACATCTTCCATGTTGCATTAAATAATCTGTTGTGCCATGTTTGTATTTACAGTATATTTACAGTATTTACAGCTTCTTTAATCTGTCTAGGATATATTCTAGTGGGAAAATAGTTAAACGGTTGCTCTTTGCCTATATGATCCTATTTATTTTTCTTGGCCTAAAAATCTCACATTTAAAAATACCACATCTAAAAATTACTGGTATCCACCCTAAAAAAGCACCAATCTATAACTTTAAATTATATAATGTAAACTGCAGTTCAGGTCTCCATATTTACGTCCAGAGGACACACAGCTCTGGTTTGAAGAGAACCCAAAACTAATCCTCCTGATCATATCACAGGTCTAACTTTGTCTAGGAGACTTTTTTCTCCACTATAAAAAGAATATTTGCTGGAGGCCTTTTCAAGCTTCTGTATGAGATTCAAGATTTATTTTTTATTTTTTTCCAGCAATATTTCCCCCATTTCTTAGACAGACGCTTGAGGGAGAATTTCTTGGAAAACAAATACAGTCTGTAATAAATAGTGATAGAAACTCATTTGTCACAAAAATTATGATGTATGCTCGGCTCCATCTCATTGTGGGAGTGCTCATAAATGGATTCAGACCTCCTAAACTATCTATCCTAAACTATTTCTGCAGTCTGCACTACCACCTCCAGAAAAATCAAGAAGTCTCCATCATGGCAGTGTGACCACTGGATCAGATTATTGCCAAGTGCTTTTGGTCTTCAGACATCATGAAATATACATTAATAAAAAAAAAAAATCTCTTAGACCTTAGCTCACTGACGGCAAACACAATTTCTCCCTGACCCTAAAAAAGTACTAATTCACTCCTACTCTCACGTCAAGGTGTGTAACAGATCCACTACAGAATACTATGTCAATGTGACCAACTATGAAGGTCCATGTGGGGGGCAAACAAAGGACTTTCACCCAGGAGACTATTGTTCAAGTCCCATGTCACACCAAACGTTAAGTTGACACAAGTTGACCTTACATAACCAAGTAACAATAAGACAAACTGTGACCTCAACGAAATGTATCTTCAAAATGGTACAGGAGAGTTAAAAACATTGTTAAAAAATGTGACACTGCCACACCTAAGCCACACAAACCATGACACGCATGGGTCTATTACATGCTTTGGAGATTGGACACACAAAGGACAGATGTTTGAAGATTTTCAAAATTGTTGGCATTAAATGTACAAAAGAAAAGAACGAAGAAGAAAAAAAAGATGTGCACCATGTGATCATAACATCTCCAGTTTGAATCAAGGTGGGTCCGCACCGATCGTCATTAAACATCATCTCTGTTGAATATCAGTGTTAACCTTTTCCTGGTTGAAAATAGTCCCCAAAATATGCAGCATTTCATCATGTTTGATAAGAACTACAGTACAGTGAGCAGCTGTTTTAGGAAATTCCTGAACCTTTATTTCAAAATAAAACCCTTTATTTGTTGTGTTTTTAAAGATTTACTATTGGCTTGCAGCTGACAGCGGCAGCCAGGAAGTTTATTATTTATAAAGTTTAGATCACAGAAAATCCAATCAGTCACAGAACATGGGGAAATTGTCAAAATAAGAAGACAGCGAAAAGTTAAAAAGATGGAAACACACTGAATAACAGCAGCTGTATCTTTAAACGTCAATTATTTCAGCGTGATCTTTCTATAATGCAGAAGTTACGATTTTGCTGCAAGTCTAACAAGTCTATTTTAAGTATTTGTTGAGAAATTGGTAGCCTCTGGTCTGGCCCAGCAGCAGCTAGAATAGAGCAACACAGTCTGAAAATGTAAAGCAGCACCAGCATCAGTTTTGTATCCAGCAACCTGTCAGACTCGATATAAAACCCCATCTGCTGCTGCCTCCTCCACACTGAACACACAGGTGACTGCAGCTCTACACATGTACCGCCATGAACCGACAAACAGAGGTCACACTGTTAAACCGTGTGTGTTTACAGTGTGTGTACAGTAAGAGTGTGTGTGTTGGTAATTAACAGTAGACGGGCTGCTGATTAAAGAGAGAAGTGTGACTCATGGGAGTGGAGGCCAAGTGTGCATTCCATCGCTGGCGATGCTAACAAGGAGTGTGTGCAGTGGGGAGGACGAAGGGAACAAACCGGTGGATGGGACTCACATGGGACCGGTTTAATCGTAAATCAATGGCGGATGGAGAGAAGAGAGATGGAGGGAAGGAAGGAGAGATCTAATGTAGAAATGTTGATCTTATCCTGGCGTTTTGGCAGCACGTTTCATGGCAGTAACACCCAGTGAAATTAATTAAAGCAAAAACAGAGGGAGGAAACAGGAAATAGAGAGGGTACACTCTGTTCTGCTCATGTCTCGGCTTCCTGTTGTAAATGTGATCAGCTAATGACAATGGTTCGCATCGATCGATGTATTGATTCTAAATCATGTCACGTTGTACTGATCTAAAGTGAAAAAATGTTCTCACTAGTTTTTTCACTCCCTTTATTTCCAGGCTTTTGTCACGACATGTCATAACTGGGTATGTCATGTATTCAAACCTCGTCAAATACTGTACTGTACTACTCAAATACTAAGTGCAACTTCAGTCACTAGTACTTGAGTATTTCCATTTTCTGACACTTTATACTTCTACTCCATTACATCAATTTGAAGCCTTTAATTACTTTGCAGATTCAGATTATTAATATAAAAACATAATGGAAAATAAATAAGGATGTATTATTATGGATAAAGATAAAACTTTATTGATCCCTGAGAGGGAATTCACAAGCTGTATATAATGCAATTAAAATGAGCTCCACATTTACCAGCTGCAACATTAAAGTGGTGAACACATTAACACATCAATAATTATAATCCAATAATATAATATTATTCTGGAGTGGGCCATTCTGCATAATGAGGCCTTTTATTTTCAGTACTTGAAGTATATTTTGATGTTCATACTTTTACACTTTTGAACTTGTATTTACAAAGTATTTTCACAATGTACAGTAGGATTACTGAATACTGCTGCTGTATATATTCTGATATTCAGTAAGTTAATGCTAATAATAGCACAAGAGTGGTTCTCTGCATGTTCTAGGACGGGGTATATAAAACGATGCGTTCAGATTTTAATGATTTATGACTAACTGAACTGAAGGCGTGAGAGTTTAGATGCAGACAGGGTCTGTGGGGTGTTTAGTTTGAAATCGCATTGTGAGTTATACCATACCAAGCAAAATACATATTAGGCTTATTGATTGTTTTGTCATTATTTCTACTAGTAATAATAACATTTTACTGAGCTGAGATCTGGGAACACAGCCACATAGAGAGAAGAAGTCTGATCAAACATATTGGAAATATAATATATATAAGAAAAGTAGGACCAAAAAAACAAACATCTAGGTCTGACAAACTGATTAGAAGAAAAAAAAGCGAGGGGCGAACAGTAAAATCATGACCAAAAATGTTATGTTATGCTATGTTTGGTAAAAAGCAGAAAGTTGTGTTGTTACTGCAGTACAAGGTAAAGATGTGAGCTGATGCTGGATGGTTGTACAAAGGTCAGAAAATGATGTCCTGTCTCCTGGTGACGGTAAACATTCATTTATTTTACACATACTGATCATAACGCTAAATTAAGTAAATAAAGTATTTTTAGTTTGCTAAGCTTAAACACCTCAAACATAGAGTTTAATTCCTGTCAGTAACATTTAATGTCTTGAAAAGTTAAACACAACAGACAGAAGATTAAGAAAAACAAAGACGCCCCAGTCCCAAGACTAAAGCATTCAGTTTAATCATCAGTTATTAATTGATGATCACGTTAATAATTACCTCTGAGATTATTAGAATCACAGCTGTCTTTAAGTCTTCACTAAATACAGTAATGTTAGAAATGAAAACTTTGATTATATGTTTTAGAACTAAGATAAAAGATTTTAGTCAATAATCAGCAGATATATTTCATATTTTTTTCTCTTAACTTTCTGTTACTGGAAACATGTTATATAATATAGGAGATCCTAGTTTACTCAAAGACTCAATAAAAAGTGTCTTCCCACAGTAGGAAACAAAACACCTTTCAGGTGTGTGCAGAACAAACCTGTCTCCCAAAAAAATACATTAACATAAATATATGCAACCCTATTTGTTTTTGTATCTATGCCACTGATGATTAACCACTAGCCATTTCATAAATTGGCCCAGTATTTAATGAGAACAGCAGTTATATTGCTCTGTTCAAAACCACCAGACTCCATTGACAAAAACAGTAATTTCTTTTGTTGCAGAACACTAGAGTTGTTGGTCTACTGCTTCATTGATCTGTTAGTTTGTTTGTGGTACTACACTTCGGTTATTTTACTTTGGTGAGTTTGAACTAACTGTAAAATCACCACTCACGTTGCAGCATTACATCTTTTTTACAACATGTCTGCTGTTAGTTGTATATAATTATATCTTCCAGGAGACAGGGTTAGTGCAGACATAAAATCCTGATGAAAATCACTACTCTCCTTAAAAGTATTTATTTTCTTGCATGAAATATGATGGTGATAAAAGCTCAATGGCACTCTCGAATGCCCCAAATTTCAGGTCAAATGCAAATGTAGTAATTTAATGATCACTTTTTGGACATTTTATAGACCAAATATTTGAGCGATTAATTGAAAAAAAAGAAGTTATTAGGTACTGTACTTATCAGCATAAATTTATGACAACTAGTAGATGAAGCACACAAGGTTTCCATCACATAACACCTCAGTTTATTTATTTGGATGTAAATACTGGGAGAGGTTGCTGTCTTAGCATCAACATAAAATTAGCCTCATTACTGAATGCCCAGTTGAACAGGTAAATCTACCTGTCTGATGACCTAAAACAGTGACCTCAAAAATTCATCTCAATAGTTGCATGTTCACTGTGCTTCTGCCTCCGTCTCAGTGTATAGATATATTTATGCAGAGATGAAAAATCCATCTGCCTCCCGATGACTGAGCTTTGACGTCAGCGTGATCCAGCGTTAAATTCAGTCACATGCTGAGGCTCTTATGAACTGCAGATTTACTGTAGCTCTCAGCAGGAGCAGGTGGAGGAAATAATCCTCCTCTGCTGATGAGTCTGTTCCATCTTTCTTCTTTTTTAAAAAATCAGCCTGCCTCTTTCTGTAAATCAGTGCTGAGATCAACATGTTCCGTCCAAATGGCAACACCAAAGCAACTCTGGAAGTCTCGAGAGAGAAGTGCTTGAATTTTTTGGAGTTCTTTTTTTTTTAATAATATATTTAATGTATGGGGAAGCCAAGCTGACTGATGCTGAATTAAATAAATATGAAGAACAAATACAGAGAATACAGTTGAGTTTTAAAACATCAGCACTGAGCTGTGTCCTCTCTCCCAGCTTAATGTTTTAGGATATTTCATTTCAAAAAGAAAAATGTTTGAACTGATGTATTTATTAACCTAATTAACCTCACAAAGAAACCTAGAAAATAATATTTTTATCTAGAAATGTTGAAATGAATTCTGTTATTTGTATCTTTGTATCAGCTTATTTTTTAATTCAATATATGAAAGATTAAGGCTGTGTATGTTTTTTTTTTATGGTATATCTTTAATCAATCTGATCTGAGAAAAAAAGAGATTAAATATTTTATATATATATATATATATATATATATATATATATATATATATATATATATATATATATATATATATATAGAGAGAGAGAGAGAGAGAGAGAGAGAGAGTATTTTCGTTAGTATTTTATTTAAATGTATTTATTCTCTTCATTCATTTAATAAATATAATAATAATAGTATTCATTATGTTGACATAGGGCTTAGTCAACTTGTATCTTAACAACAGAAAAATAAATGTTCTGTCATCAGAACTTATATTGTCCAAATCTAAAAAATGTAATTAAGCAAATTAAGTCAAATGAATCAATGAAATCATCAACAGATGACATGATTTGCCTTCAAAATTAATCTGTGTGTATTTTCTGATATTATGGCAGACAGCATCAGATTCCAGTGTGAACTGGTCACAATGTGAACTGACACACATGCACACAAGAAAACACAGCACAGTCTTACATGCAGTCCACTAAAGTCAGCGTTTATGGTTTCATTTAAAAGTTGATGTGCAGAGGAAACTCGTGAATTCATGAGCTAAAGATAATGAGGACGAGAAAAAAGAACCACATATTCAATTATGGCTTTTTGTGGAGCAGTGACTGCTACTTCTGGATGGTGGTGTGTGTAGATACGCAGCCTGAGTCAGGGGTGGTGAGACTGAGGAGTAAACAGCTTCTCAGAAAATGATTTCTTCTGAATTTTCAAGATGTTGAGGGCTTCTTTTAATTACTGTGCTTAATAATCTGTCAGGTCCTTTCCACAACTCTTGACAAGACAAAGTCATATGAATTCCAATATGACTGATGCATTACAAAAATCTTACCCGTGTCTGATTTTAACCACATATTAAAGGGTCTTAAATCTGGATTAAAAAGATGAGATTTCATGGTATTTGTGCTGTTCACACTATATGAAAATTTATGAAAATACAGGTCACATATGAACAAGAAAAATCTGATTTGGGCTACTTGTGCCTGCAGTGTGAACATAACCACTACAAAATGATTCATCTGGGTGTTTGACCACTGCTGTGGTTAAGGTTTGGTTAGATGTAGGTCTGGGTTTAGGTTTGAGATTGTGGTCATTGTCAAATTTCATTCTGACAGCAGAAATGAAAGGTCTGAATTGGTGCAGACACTCTTGAGCGTGATTCAGGCAGATAAAACGGATGGATTTTTACATCAAAATCTTGTCGAGAGCAGCTTTGATAGCGCTTTAGAAATAAATTGGTTTGAAGTTGAGATTTGCTGCATGAGATGTCCTTGAGAGGTGAAAGAGTTTTTTTCTTCCTCTGCTGATATCGCAATAGAAAAAAAGTCCAGTTCTCTCTTGCCAAGAGGGAAGTCAGAGGTCCGAGATGAAGGGTCAGAACAGCAAACAGAGAGCTGGCGGGAGCTGAGTATGTTGCTCAAAGGCACTTTTTTTCCCCCAGTAGGTCGACGAGTTGAAGGACAGCAGCATGCTGTCTGCGGTCAAACTGAGATTTCCAGCTGACTCTAATGGAAAAAAACTCAGCAGCTAATAAACATTAGAGAGTATCTGTTGGTCATTACACCGTCTGTCTGCAGGGAGGAGAGTTATTAACAAGAAATCTATACAGAAGAAAGGTCGAATACATCACAGCCATGAACGCGTGTTAATTACAGACAGACTGCAGCACAGACAGGCCAGAGGACTGAAGTATGTTATATGTGAAAACACAGATGCATTTTTTAAATTGTTTTTGATGCTTTTGCAACAGATTTTAATAGATGAATGTCCGATTATTGAGTCCATTTATCCTCAGGGTGCACTGCTAGCACATTTAGTTTTAGGTCGGTAAACACGCACCTAGCTTTGGTTTTATTTGTCCAGATTTTGCGATATTTGTCTTTCACGTGTCTCTCGTCATCTCAGTACAGTGGAGGTCAATTCAATTTAGTTTGTAGTGCTCAGAGCATTTAAGATTGGCATCAGTATCCCTGCTGATAGCCCACAGACCTCACTGTGAACAGTAGTAAGAATGATAAATTCACAGTATGTTTGGTGCGAAGGCAGAAATTTCAAAACCTGGATAAATTAATCTATCTACATGGATGATACCAATAAAGGTAAGTAAGAAAATATGTTTGCTAATTAGTTTAAAATGCCCTAAAAGAATAATTGGACATTTTGAGTTACAGTTGTATCTTGTTTATTTAACATGCAGAAATAAGAAAAAATGACAATTTGTTCTTTTCTTGGCTCAGTGCCATAACCAGGCAACCAGTCAAGACTCGCTGTCAAGTCGCTGCTCAGAGCCAAGTCATCGAACCCTAAAAAAAAACGTAAAAACTGTAAATGAGTGTTTTTACACTTAGAATTTCGTTTGGGTTAAACGGACCAGATATATGTGGTAATTAGTGCCCACTTCAGAAAGAACCAATTGAAGCATAATAAAGTGTTGTGGTGCATGGCAGGTGTTTCTAGCTCAGTTAAGACAAAGATGTAACACAATATCGTCTCGACTTTTATAAAATCAGGAGTAAATCCAATAAACTGTGACACTTAATTTGGACAGTCCGCCTACAGTTTATATAATTTATACAATTGTATTAATAACGTTTCAACAGTTTAGTTTAATTTTGTTTTTGTGTTGAAACCTTAATCACTTCGATGTAATGTCAGAAATGTGCTCATGAAACAGCTGAACTGTTGACTCTCAACTAATACGCATTTGTAATGTTATAACTACCCTATAAACTAAGATCTGCAGGCAAGTGTCAAACTGCTAAAACACACTGGTATCTCATTTAGGATTATGATTCATAATCTTCAGACTCCAATCAGCAACAAGAACAACATGAACCCCCATTCAAAAATTACAGTTATTTGTGTTAAAAGAGAGATGCAGCAAGAAGAGCATTGTGGCAACGTAGTCATTAAGACATGTGGCAAATAATCACAATGTCCCTAATCTGATTTTCAGCGACCTTCCACGGCGAAGACAAAACGATGACAAGCTAAAAATAGATCTTTGATAATAAAAACTAGAAATAAATGTTTGTTTTGTTTTCTATTAATGAGAGTTAAAAAGGTTGGTGGTGGGCTTTAACAAATGCTGCATGATAACCCCCCTCCCATATTTTATCTACAGTAATCAATGACCCAAACCCAGTCCAACCCACAAAGCAGAACTGAGCGATGCTGATCCTGCTGCTAGTTGCTAAAAGCTGTCGTCCCCACCCACAGTTGTGGGAATATCTCGCCTAAATTAACAGACCAATTGTTACAAACATGTTTATTGTTGAATAGCAACAAAACAAGAAACCCTTCATCCTTCATTAAGACAGGTCTCTTTCTCTCACACACAAACAGTGAAGAGAAAAAGAAAAAAATATTTTGACAAAAATGTGATGACTTCATTGACCAAAACTATGGATAAAAACAAGTATAATGTGTTTATAACTAATACCAAAGCTAAGATAGCTGCTCAAACTAACACTGCTTTTGCTGCACATCATTTTCATCGCGCCCACAGTCATTTTCTGTCAATATTATCTCTAGTCAATAAAGTGTGAAAAGCAAAAACAATAAAATGGACTCTCTCAGTCTCTATTCTTTGAACTATTCTGCTTTTCTGCCTGCCCTCCTTAATCCCAAAGTCTTTCTAACTGACAGCCAATTGGATAGCACTTAAAAAACCTGTTTCCACAGGAATTATATCTCATTACGGAGGTAATGACACCACTTCATGGGACCTTTAACAATCTGTCTCATTACTGCTTTCAGGTGAAAACTTTGAGTCTCCAAATGTCAGCTTCTCAGAACTGCTTGATAAAAAAAAAACGTATGCTCTCATGAGGAAAGAGTTTTTGCATCTCAGGAGGTTGGACAGCATTCTTCATTTGTGATCCATCAGTCACAATAAAAGCATTAAAAATTAGCCCAAAATTGGAGCCCACAGTTTTTTAACTGACAGCAGTTGTGCAGAGTGACAGCGGCAGGCTCTCTGTATCTGTGAGTGCTGAATAAAACATGGTGGAATGGGACCACTTTATGAGACGTCTGCCACATTAGGACGGCAGCGCCCTCAGAGCTCCGGCCCCTCTGCCTCTCTCCCTCTGCCGTATAAGAAAAGTATAAATATTTTACATCTGGGCTGCTTTAATCCATTCACAGAATGTCAATGCTCAGCACTTAAAAAAAGTGCTCAGACCTGCAGTCTTGACGGGTTAAAACAGAGCTGCTCTCTGGTCCGCATGTGGGTTGTATAATGCATTACTAAATACTTTTTATCAACAACAGGAGATTCTTTTTCTTTCTGTATGTGCTGGATTTGCAAAGTGTGATCGAGCTGACTGTTCCCTGAGCAGAAATCACTTCTTCTTCAGGCCATGAAATGAATGCAGAGATTACAACCTCTGACTTTTGAGGTCACGACACTTGAGGAGGATACAGCTTTGTGTAGTTCTGAGTAGCTCAGGAAGTCAAGTGCTTGGTGAGTAAGAGCTCGAGTAATGATTCTGCTAAGTTAGTGTGTTTGGACAGTTTGTAGTTTGCAGAGGAAAATGAGGAATAATAGTGGGCAAGTATATGTGACTTGTCTCAAAGTGGATGTTGGGGTTAAATGCTGTGAGTGCCAGAAACTTTGTCCCTAATTGGACAACAAGTTAACCACCGACTTCTGTCTTATGCTGAAAGTAACTTAATTTGACATGAAGATTTTTTTTTTTTTACTGAATGTGACTAAAATAACATGACAGTGAAATATATTTAAATCCAAAAAGACAAAGAAAGCAAAGGTTCCCTTTATTGACTTAAGTGCTGACATGAGTGCAGGAATTCCTCGAGTAGTTTTGCTTTGGCTTTGTAAAGTGATTAATTTTATCCAGCCCCAAAAAATGAATTTTAACACCTGTTCAAGGACAAGATCCTCTTCAATAATTTGAGAAACTCCAAGACTTTGGACAATAAAATTAAAGATGTGAAATTCGGATGTGACCAAGGTAAATATATCTTTTTTTTTTTTTTAATTCAAGTGGTCTGAGAGGTCCTTGTGGCTCAGAGAGAGGGTAATCACATTGGCTGTTCGCCCACTCAAAAATTCAGCTGAGTTTCAATTCAACTTGTGAGATTGGTGGGAGGGGCTTAGTGTAGCAATACAAGGCAGCAGAGAGAGAGTGGGTAGGTTTTGACAACTAATGAATTCCAAATACCAGCTATATATTTCGGCTGTCTGTGTTCTGTAGCTAACCCTATTATATCAAAGCCGAAAAAAACTTCAGCATCGCATATGTAGCACGTAGTCGTTACTTGGTCTGTTCACAATTTAGCTTCTGGAGGAAACACACAATGCTTCAGTGACTATCTAAGACTAAGACCTCCTCTGTAATCTAATCAGAAATATGACGCACAAGAATGGTGAAAATCTCTATAAACAGATATCTGGATGAATGAAAAGCTTAGTCTTGAAGACAATAGCCAATGGGTTCCAGATTTGTATTTAGGCCAATGTTTCATCTCTTTTGCTCTCCACATGGACTGTTATAATCAAAACCTACTCAAATTGTGATTAATCGACATGACTTTGACTAAAACCAGAACGCTTCTGACGTGAAAATTTTGGTCCCTCGCAGATCTGTAATGTATTTGAATATCCACTACGCGTTAGCTTCAAATTGTATAGTTTAAATCACTCATGGTTGCTAACAAATCTCCCCTGACAGTGGTAGCTACAGCCCTGGTGGTGTAGGATGATGGAAGCTGAATGAACACCAGTGTTACTACTGATGTCTTTCAGGACATATTGTTCCTCCTGCTGTTCTGCATCTGAATCACTGTGACCAATTACATTACATTACTACAGTCTACATGGAGAGGAGAGGGTGTCATCCTGAAATTCAGATCTGGATCTCATTTGCATGAAATTGGATTTTGAGTAAAAACATTTCAAACCGGGAGTAGTGAACGCAGAATCACCACATTTTGCCGTTTTGCTCATCCAACCTAACAGTAACTTGATATTCTTAGCATCATGAAAGTCATCACTCTGTGTGCGTGTGTGTGCATAAAAAGGGAAATGAGGAAAGTCACTGCCAGCTCTTATTGTTAAGTAATAAGGGGGAAATGAGTGTGTGAGCATCTCGGAAGTAAACAGGAGAAATTAAATTAGTGCACGGCAGCGTCTCCTGAGAGCACGCTCACCAACCAAAAGAGAAAACATCCACTATTAAACCCTCCATTTAGCATTCAAATCATGCTCGCTTCATTAGCATATAGGTTGTTTTTATTGTTACCTAAATACTGTACATAAATGTGTTGTTTCCATCTCTGTGGAGAGGCATTTACATAATACTGTAACGTTAGATACAGTACAGGAGCTCCCTTCTCTCTCGAGGTGATGGAGATACATGCCTGCAGGGGTTTTAATGAGTTGCATAAGAGTGAAACAAAGACTGGCCAGGAATGACTGCAAATGGAAGCGAGCCATGAAAGGATGTTAACAAGCAAATGCTAAAGAAAAACAAACTATGCAATATCGGCTAATTATATATTGACGGAATGAAGGGTTCTGTGCTGTAAAGGCAGATTGATTTGTTTTAACGCTGTTGTCACGGAGCAGCTTGGGTGTAACTGCGTGTGGTGTTTCACACAGATGGCGCGACAGAGAGAGAGAGAGAGAGAGAGAGAGAGAGAGAGAGAGAGAGAGAGAGAGAGAGAGAGAGAGAGAGAGAGAGAGAGAGAGAGAGAGAGAGAGAGAGTTGTTATTCCCAATTGAAAAGTGCTCCATTACAAGTCTTGCATTCAAAATAATAAAGAATTAAAAGCAAGCAAGTATAGTGGATTTAGGTGAAAACTGGGTAACTATGTGAGTTCAATTTTCAATTAGAAAGTCTTTAAAACTAAATGACAAAATAAGTTGTTTGCTGCTTCATCTTTTTGATCTGACACCTCTATCAACAAGATGTTGACAAGAATGACTCTCTGATTGGCTATGTCTGTGGTCTCTAAGATTTGGTCAGGTTCAGGGACAAACAACACTTGGAGTTAGGGTTAAGGGGAATTGTTGCTGGTTAAAGTAAAGTCCAAGGTTACAGTGATGTCAAACTACTTTATGACACCAGCTGTAATTTACATGATCACAAGATCTTTTGACATGTTATTCACATTGAAAATGCCACAGGAACACAATTTAAAATGTCTTCAAGGTCTGCACAATACTGGACCAAGAAAAAGCAGACACACAGAGCATCCATTCTTTTTTTGAGACTATATTGCAACAGTCCAAACTGTATGTGTATCAAAAAAAGGTGTGTTCCTGGCTGCCCTTTGTGAACAACATCTAAAGAAAACCAAAAAAACAATGACTAAACTAAAAAAAGCTCAACATTTAATCGGGTTTGTGTTTAGCTCAGCTAGTACTTTAAGTACTCCAAATTATTCCTCTGCGGACCTCTAATGGGTTAAACAAACAAACAAACAAACAATTATGACTTTTTGTGTAAAGGAGTCTCTCTAATTCTCCAGTTTACTTTTAGGCCTGCTAAAGAATAATTAAAAACAACCAAAATATAATTTTATTTCATTTAATGTGTGATTACTTTTATTAAATTTCCATTGTGGTTTGGCAATTCTTCCACCATTAAGGGAAGCACAGTACTTCAAAATTTTACTTAAGTACAATGTAATGAAATTATAGTTCCATCAAGAGAGCAAGAGAGAGTGAGAGAGCAATGGTGGAACTAATTAAATCCTTAACTGAATTTAAATAATGTTGATATTACTAAAAATGAATGTTATTGCAAATCTTGCATTCAAAATTATTCCAAACCAACAGTGAATATATCCACTACTGTAACAAGTATCTTATGTGTGTATATCCAAACCTGGATAGATCCTCTTCCTCTGGGTCCAAAAACACATCAGTGAGCCACACTGTGAAAACATGAACATGGCTGCTATAGTTTTTTTTTGAGTCGATCACAGATAGACCATCCTGCTGTCGAAAATAAAAAAGTGCCAGTGTGTATCTATCAACAGCTGAAAATAGTCCTCAACAAATTCCATTTCTTTAAGAAAGAAAAATTGTTTTACTTTGTTTTGGCTATTTTGTGGAGTTTGTCAGAAAACAACAAACAAACCAAAAAATATTATTAACACACACACACACACACACACACACACACACACATATATATATATACACACGTGTTAGCACTGATGGTAGGAAAATGCTGCTAGTAACGGCCCACCTTTAAGAGGGAGAATAAAGTGGAAGGAACTCTTTTAGTTTTGCAAACCTGCACACAGAGACTGCCATAACACGCTAATATATGCATGGAGTGTCATAGCTCGTCCTCATCAGCAGCCGGCATGCTCCAGACTTTACCGACAGCTTCATCTACTGTCGTACACTCAGCTGTGGCTTCTGCACTCAAGGTCACAAATTAATCAAAACATCAATATGTGCAGTCGACATAGGCAAAGCTTGCCGTAGACCTGTCACCTGTACCAACAACATTGATTCAGTGCCTTATGAATTATACAAAAAGCAACCGAGGAGACGCAGCATAAGACCTGTGGCAGGCTCATTCGACAGATATTTTTGGTGGATCTACAACTCTTTGAGGTTGTGTGTATCAGCTATGGCTTGTTGTTTTGTGTGGGTGACTTGATAAGTGTCTGCAGGTGCACTGTTCACAACAGAAAAGAGGTTCAGCGGTTAGCGGCACACTTAATTACAATGTGGGTAAAATAGGGGCTTGCACTGTTTTGCCTCTTGAATCAAGATCATTTCAAGCATCATCTCAGAGCTCAAACTTTTCTAGGGCACTTCTGTTTTACTACTTTGTCTGAAAAAGCAATAAAGTATATCAGTCCTCTCGCCCTTCAGCCATATACAGACACTCATAAGTACCATTTTTGGTTTCCAAGCTGTCAAATAATATACATAAGGTCAAGTTAATCATAACTTACAATTTAAATGGTGCGTGGAAAGCAATAAAATCAAATGAGGCTGAAAAGACTTAATAAGTCTCAATATTCCTAAATGTCAATACGTCTTTATATCTCAACAGCACCTAGTTATATTGCCTTTTTTTTCTCCTTTCTCCCCAGATGGAAACTGACACCGGTGACAGCGACGGAGGATAATAATGATGGAAGGCAGAGTGATTCGTCCCCAGCCGGAGCCACAGCATTCCTCAACCGCCCCTCTGCTGCGTAGCGCCTCTCCCTGAAGGATACATCGACCTTGACATATCACAGCGTGCATGACAACCTGGCACCAACCGAACTGAAAGGTTGCCTCTTTGCCAAAAGCTAGAAGACAACAGGGCCAAAGCTTTGGGGACCAGGCGTCAGCAGAAATCCACTCCGTCTCGCTGCAGTAACAAATGAGCTTTTATTTGTGAAGTTAACAGTGCTAACAGCTGACTCCATAAGGGCCAATTACTGGCTGAAGGGAATACGGGGCCAAGATGAAGGAGACAGCAGTTGTGGCTTGTTTTCTGGCTGAGCTGTCTCTGGCTGCTTTTGTTCTGGCCTCTGAGGGTGCCGCTCATTGCCCTGCATTGTGTCAATGTGAGATACGACCCTGGTTCTCACCCAGCTCTATTTACACCGAGGCTGTCACTGTGGACTGTAATGACTTGGGCCTCTCAGCTCTACCGGAGAGACTCCCCTCAGAAACACAGGTACTGCTTCTACAGACAAACAACATCGTTAATGTGGAGAAAACTTTGGATTACTTGGCCAACATCACTGAAATCGACTTGTCTCAGAATAACATTTCCTCAGTGAGCGACGTTTGTCTGGGGTCTCTACCCCACCTGCTGTCACTCCACGTGGAGGAGAACTGGATTCAGGAGCTTTCTGACAGCTGCCTTGCGTCACTGCCCAATCTCCAGGAGTTCTACATCAACCACAACCTGATTTTCTCCATCAGCCCTGGAGCCTTTCATGGCCTGAGCAGACTGATGAGGCTCCATCTCAATTCCAATCGACTGACAAGCGTCAACAGTGAGTGGTTCCTGCATCTACCCAACCTGGAGATATTGATGCTGGGAGAAAACCCTATTGTCGAGCTGTCAGACATGAACTTTAAACCCCTGGCTAACCTCAGAAGCCTTGTGCTTGCCAAGATGAATTTGACTGAAATTCCAGATAATGCTCTCGTTGGCCTTGAGAATTTGGAGAGCATCTCGTTTTTTGACAATTTGCTCAATCGAGTGCCCAGAGCTGCATTGACCAGAGCCCAGAATCTGAAATTTCTGGATTTGAATAAGAACCCCATTGAGAGAATCCAGAGAGGTGACTTCATGGATATGATGCATCTCAAGGAGCTCGGCATTAACAGCATGCCTGAGCTTGTATCCATTGACAGTTTTGCCCTGAACAACCTACCAGAGCTGACAAAAATTGAGGCTACTAACAATCCCAGGCTGTCCTATATCCACCCCAGGGCCTTTCACAGGCTCCCCAGGCTGGAGACTCTGATGCTGAACAGCAATGCTCTGAGTGCGCTCCATAGCAGCACCGTGGAGTCCTTGCGCAACCTGCGAGAGGTCAGTCTGCACAGCAACCCCATTCGCTGTGACTGTGTCATCCGCTGGGTCAACATGAACAGGACCGGCATACGCTTCATGGAGCCCGACTCGCTGTTCTGTGTGGAGCCTCCAGAGTACCAAGGGCAACACGTCCGTCAGGTGCATTTCAGGGAGATGACAGAGATCTGCCTTCCGTTGATTTCACCTGGGAGCCTCCCAGATCGGGTTGAAGTCGTTAAAGGGAGCTCTGTGTCAATGCACTGCCGCGCGTTCGGAGAACCAGAACCTGAGATCTACTGGGTGACGCCATCGGGTGACAGGGTCCTACCTGGGAGTGTGTCTGATAAGTACTACATGCACCCCGAGGGAACCTTTGACATCTATGATGTCATGGAGCAGGAAGCTGGCTTGTACACCTGCATTGCCCACAATCTTGTTGGGGCAGACCTCAGATCTGTGATGGTTGTGGTGGATGGATACATTTCCCAGCCTTCAAAGCAACCTTTACATGTATATATCACATCTGTCCAGACTCATTCGGTCATGGTTTCCTGGGAGAGCATAGGTGGTTCTGTATCACAACTTAATTGGTCCATTTTAGCCGACAGCAGCCACCTCTTGGTGCCATTTAAAGCCAGGCTTCCTGCTGATGTCAAAGAGTATCGCATCAAACAGCTGAAGGCTTCCACTCGCTACCAGGTTTGTGTTGAGGTCAGCGCAGCACAGCCTGGTTACAGCAGGGACTGTGTCAACGTGACCACAAAGGAGGTCAAAGCGGTCCTGAGGGAGAAAACTGAGAACTGGGACAGTTTGGTGATGGCTACTTGTGCTGTGTTTTTTATTGTGGTTGCTGTGGCTTGCTCTGTCATCTATACGTCTCTGTATAGCCAAGTGTTTTACAGGAAACTGATAGCAGAGCCGGATGAGACACTGCTGATTCCCAGCCCTCATTCCTCCTCTTCTTCTTTCCTGGAATTTGGTGTGTCTGGGGTCAAGGTGAGGGCAACTGTAATAGACTTACAGGATGACTCCATGTAAGAAACGTCCTTGACTGTAAAAGCACTTTGGGATTAAGCAAAGATGAAGAGTGATGGACACTGGACAAGGTAATTTTCGTGCCCTCTTTTTATGACTTTTGATGGGACATTTTGCACTGGAACTCAGCTGGGTGTCATCAGAGGAAATTCATACACATTTCCGTAAAGGCTAAAAGAGACTAAAAGGAGAGACTATTTTGTATTTCAAACTTGTGTCATTATAACAAGCTTAATCAGGCAGATATCTTGACTATAATCTACATGGCTACTGGTCATTCATGCAGTGCAACCAGTGTAAAGCACAGCACAGGAACTCTTCTGTCTTAAATACCTTGTTGAGACGGCTTTGATGTCTGCAAAAAAGCATTTTCCTTGCTGTGTAACAATAAATGGTGCCAAGCGAAGATAGTTTATAATGGCAGAAAAAAAAACTTGTTAGTCTAGTGTACAATAAAACCGACTATAATGTAAACAATTTTATGAACGAACACATTTTTCATTAAACCTGTGTGGTGTCTTATAACTACAATCTTTTCTTGTCAAATTTGGACACTTTCTGCAATGAAACATGTTTTTTAAAATATGTCTGTTGCCACAAAAACACTACAAAATGCGAAATATTAATTTGTATCGATGAGACTCATAAATCATGTTGTGTCCCTGTCCAAATCATACAGCAGCACAAGTGTAGAGATCGGCCATAGACAAACACAATTACAGTGGCTGCCCTTCAAGGCAGACACTCTAACACTGTTAGGGAAATGCAATGCAATCTCAAACAGCACGGCGAGTGTATGCACTGTGTGTGTGTGTGTGTGCGCGTGTATGCATGTGTGTATGTACTTTAATGGGCGTGTGTGTGTGTGTGTGTAAAGTGAGAGGACATTGGCAAACCCATTGACTTTGAATTGCATTATATTCTCTTTCATTAAAAATCCAATATGGATTCCCAACACAAACCTCAGCAAGGTGATGAATCGGCGTCACACGCAAACTGATGGGAGGCATTTATCAGCGAGACTCAGTCATAGATCAACCGAGTTTCAGCACCTTGGACAGGGCTTTTAGAGCGTGGCCATTTGTCACCGCCACAGGAGCTAAAATATGACCCATTAGAGGCAGGTAGTGAATAGGTCAGCAAGAACGTGGCACCCAAGCCATCCCCTTCCCCGTGTGACCCTAGAGAGACACCGCCGCCATCACAGGAACAGCTCAGCAACTTTTGGGCTCGTTTGTTAAACGCCTCGCATCGAGCTGTGAGGCGGAGGGAAAGAGACAAATGGACCACAAAACCAGGACAAAGTAGTTTCAGGCCCAAACAGGACAGAGGACGACAGCGCCTGACGGCTCACAGTGCTGATGTTACTGATGTGCTGTGCACTCCTTTACAAGATAACCAGGCCTGGGGTTCATTAGAGAGTCTGCTGCTTCAGTACTGTATAGTGAAAAGGATTCTGGGTATTTAGGAGAGCAGCTGCATGAGAAAAGGAAGGATTATATAAAGGAGATGACAGGTCGTTTTAGAGGGTTTTCGTTTTCTTGTGCCTCTTCACCTGAGCTGCTGGGTTCAACTCTGGTTCATCCCTGCTAAGAGGAGCAAATGATATGTCAATGTGTAATCCTCACAGCAAAACAAAAAAAATAAGAGTATCTAATTCATTTTTAAACCCTGTCAAAAAATAAAAATAAATGCCAATACACAACCTAAAGAAGAAGAAGAAAAAAACTCTTCCAAGTGAGTAATTGCTCTCTGCTGAGGGCACACACACAATATGTTGTGGCAGATCCAGGGGGAATGTCTCTAACAGGAGTAGTTTTCCACGCAGCATCTACACCAACTGGTAGGTTAAATTAAATCCACCCAGTGAAACCAGGACTCAAATCTGCCCTGTCAGGACAAACTACCCGCACAAAACCTTGCAAGAACTTGCTCAAAATTGCACAATTCAATATACCCCACAGCAACAAACACAGAAAGACCATTTAGGCCACTCTTATGGGATTGATTATGTAAAGTTTGTCACGAGGATAGTGCTAGAGGTCACTGGGTCGTTTTCGTCTGAAGGTGGCGATTTTAGAGGAGGTCAAAGAGTCATAAGAAAGTTTAGTAAGTTACTATCTGGGGAATATCAATGTCAGCTATCAGATTGGGGGAAATTAGCTGTCATTTTTTGAAATATCTTGGCCACGCATGTGAGCTTGAGTGAGGTGCTAGTCCAAAGCACATGTTGTGTTAAAAATGGAGAGTTCCAACCTCTGAGGAGCGTAATGCATTAAGTAAATCTAATTGCTTAATAAAATCACTTCATTAAAGGTCAGGAAGTCACCAAAAACATAGGTATCATTGAAAACCTTGTGTTTATTAGAGAAAACCAAACTGTAAATTGTTCCTCATGGTGAAGGGGATTTAAATATGGTAGTGGTTGGTACAATAACATGCTCATTATTACAATGCTAACCTGCTGATTTCATATTTGCAACCACATGACTTATTTCAATCTTATGTCACATGTAAAAGTAGTATTTACATGAGAACTACAATTAAATATTTTTTTTCTAGGTGTATTCTTATGGTCCAGCTGAAACCACAGGTGTATTTCCACAGAACTACCAGGTGGTCCATGATCGTCTTTACCTGTAAACCTACCATCTCTTGCATCTGTGTTAAACACCAAATTTAAAAAGTCATTTACTTGCAAATATGGTAATATCTCCACCACACACCTCAATTCATAAGATGCTCCTCAACAGAACAGATTATGTTAATAAAGACTGTGGGCGTCATATTGTGGGTGTTTGTAATGAATCCCTGCGTCCTTCAGTGACAGCCAATCAGAGGTGGGCGTTTCTTCGCTGCAGACATGATTAACTCACTGATGATTTTCCCTGCAGAAACATGCCTGCTCGTTAATACTGAGCGCGACAAGCTAACAGCTAAAATCTGCTGAGAAACTGAAGGATGATATATGTGCCCAGATTGGGAAAATTAACCAGCCATCTGACCATCAATTACAGTGTAATCACCCATTGCTCTTACAAGAAGTGGAAAATAACCAGAGGACAGTGACTTAAGTGCCTTGCTGAGTGTCTGATACTGCATCCAGTAGGTAAGTAGATACCACTCAGGAAACTGAGGTCAAGTCATAGGTATTTTTCTTTGGGATTTTTGGCTTTTAGTTGAAAATTTTTAATTCTACAGTTAAAAAAGTAAACACGTACATGTTTTTAGGTTGATTTCAATATTTTTAGACTATATATAGCATATTTAAACATGATCAGCTGCTGCCCTTGATTCAATATGAGAGAAATAAAAACTATTATCTTTATTTTCCTTCCTTCCATTTTTTTCTCCTTTCTCCCTCTTTGCTGTGCTTCCTCGCAGTTTTTCCTTTCTTGTTTTTTTTTACTCCTCTTATCTCATCTTCATCCTTTGGCATCTACTTCTTTCTTTTCCTTGACTTACAGCAAGGGTTTGTTGAACCTTTACTTATTACATACTAATACTTGTTTGATTTTTTTTTCTTCAGTTTATTTTTGACTGCAGGACTTATAATAAAGTATTTTTACATTGTGGTTAGAGTCACAGTTTAGAGTTCTTCTTAAAACCACTGAGATAAATAAATAAATAAATAAATAAATAAATAAATAAATAAATAAATAAATAAATAAATAAATAAATAATAAAAAGAAAGAATAAACCTGCTTGTACTTTGTCTTTGGTACTGAATGATATTTGTGGCCAGATTTAGGTTTATCTAAACTCCACACACAACTTCAGATATAATTAGTAATTTATTTTACTGAAATGTCTTGCCATCCTAATTCAGAGTAACAAGGATCCAACCATGCTGGAATATTTTCTACTATCAGTTGTTGGCTTTAAGGTTATGCATTAATTGAGCTCTCAATAGGCTCTTTGTAGCACCAGGCTTAGGCCCTGAGGTACAACTTCACACCTCCTCTACTGGCAATGTGAGAGGAATTAAAGCCGCTCCAGCTTCTCGATGATGGAAATTCAAAACTCCTTGGCAGCTGCAGAATCATTTCTCTCGGAGATGCTGCGGTATGTTTGAGGAATCAAACAAAGGTGGTGTTGGCGAGGCAACAACATACTGCTTTGTGATTTGTGTCGATTTAGGAGAGGAAGATCAGACACTCATCAAAGACTGAGGCACAAGCATGAGTACTGCAAGAGACTGTAAATCTACACTCAGAATGTTGGAAATACAATAAAAATAAAGGAAACAAGCTCAGTTGCCAAGCTTAATAAGTGCTGACTGCACAATTAGTCCCAGCAGAACCATATCTGTAGTCCTTATATCTGATTACATTATCCGTGTTTACCCGCCACTCTTCCTCTATTTCATTTTCTGCTAATAATCCATGAAAACAGCCTAACGATCCTGGCTGAAGTGTACTAATACCTCTCATTACAATGCTTCCACTTTTAAAATGTCCCATTTTTCTGCGACGTGTTAGCGGGTAAAATAAAATCGGCAAGAGAGCAAAACTATTTTTCTCATGAATTATGGCCCCATTACAAACATTTGGTATTTAGGCCAGGCCTGCGGCTTGTTACTCGGGGTAAGTAAAACTAGAAAAACCTCACATTTATCTAGCTTTCCTCATGCAGAACCTCCTGGGCTTTAAGTAATTATTCTCACGCTCGCCGGCCCATTAGGCTAAAACAACACCGCTGACTTTGGGTGATCTTCGATTGCGGAGCTTTTTGAGCTTTTATTATTGTTCCATGATGAAGAGTCGCAGATGGCGAGCGTACATTTAACCTCTGCTGATGCACTAAAGCAGATAGCAGTCACTTACAAGACAAGGTTGTTTCCAGTAGAGCAGCATGAACCATTCAACCTGATTAATGACTTCTCTCGACTTATTCTTTTGTTCTCCTTGGCTCTGTGCTGGCTGTTACTTTTTAAATCTTTTCTAGGAAACACTGACTCAGGACATTCTGTTTCACATTTGTACAGATACACACAGTCACAGTGGAAGCTGCCAGATACAGCCAGTCCTCCACAGTACAACTGTAACACACTCCTACAGGATTAGTGCATTGCTCAAGGGCACTTCAACTAATAGTTTTCCCATCTCTTTTACTGACCTTGATTTAGCATATAATTGAACTAGTGGTGTTTTTTGTGGCTACGCATCCTTTGAATAATCTCCTCTTCTTTATGACATTATGTTACACTAATGAAGTGAGATCTAGTTGAAAGCTCCAGAGGGAGCTGGTAAGTCGACCTTGAGTTACTATAATGTCTGGCGTTATAGTAATGCATTATAGCAAAAAAGATGGATATTTAAAATTCAACAGATGCCATTCACCTATAATAATAAAGCACACTACCATTTATTTCTACAAGTCAGACAATGAGGCGGGGCATATCACAGTTTTTTTTTTTTTTTGCATCAAGCGTACTTACAGTTTATGTAGTTTTCAGTTTCCACGGTGACTTAAATCTATTTAACTGTTTAACTGCTAATATAGCTTCATGCAACACAACAACAACAAAATTATTCGTAATCCCTGACACCAGACTTCTATCTGCATTTTTTCCAATGCTCAGCAGGGGGAAACTCCACTGGCTGCAAGAAGAGGTGCATTTGCATTGTGTGAGTGTAATGGGGAAATGGGTCTACTTCTCACTTGATTTATTAACCTCACATAAAGGTTTCCTCATGAGTTTATGGTCAATCGCTAGTTTTGATTCTTCTTCCATACAGCATGATGTAGATTTAATGATTGTGTAAATTATGGTCCCATGTAGAGTAAAACAGACAATAAAGCAGGGAAGGCTTTAAGTGGCTACCTTGTGATTGACAAGTCATCGTCAGCAAGTCCGTCCAGCACAACATACCGGGCTAACGACAGTTAGATCAAACTGTCAAACTAGGCAGTGCTGACCAAATATGAATCAAGATTCTGTTACTGCATTGACTGTTTCCTCCTCAGAAACACATGAAGTGTACATTTGTGACTAGGCAGGCAGGTATTTTTGCCTGCTTAAGAATAGATTGAAAACCAACTCGCACCCAACAGCTCCAAGCTCTCATCCAAATATGGTCTCCTATGATCCAAACAATCAAGATGGCAATGCCAAACTCGAGACTTCAAAATGGTTATCCACAAATCAATGGGTTATGTCACAGTGGGTTCACGCTTAGATGCTTGATGTACTTAACAATATACTAAATTTTCATAAGAGAAAGCCATATCTGTACTGTGATAATAACGCTCAGCCAATCAGATTATCCAAATACTAGTTATCCTGTCAATCTCAGTTCCATTAGATTCAAACCCCAGACCAGAATTTTAGGTAAATCAAAGACTTTTGTGGACCAAATATGAGCCGAAAGCAGCTTTCACTTTCTTTATCTATGATATCTCCAGTGACCTTGTCTGCACAGGAAGTCATTCCCTGTGTAGTTCTGGCCACCCCGCAGTGAGCTGCTGGGATCAATGGAGTCTCAGGGGATGTTTTCAAGACAAAAGGATACCACGGTAAAGAATGAACCCGAGTCTGGCTTTGCATCATTAGCAGAGAAAATCCTGATATGAGGAAAAGTAATTCACAACTGCCGCTAACGAGCTGCTTTCAGCCCTGTAGTTTATTACCTGAGGATTTGCGACGGCTTTCTAACCTCTCCGTGGCTCCTTTCATGTCTCAGGTTCCTTGTGGCTGCCATCAATGGTGGAGGGAGGGGTGTGGTCTCGCTCCTGGAGAGTAGGCCTTGAATTCCCTCATCCTCCTCCAAAGGCTGCTATATGATTACACATTCGGTAATGAATAAATTACCTTTTCCTAATCACCCAGTAAGCTGCTTCATTTAAACGCTGGCTTCCTCCTAGTGCAGTGATTAGAGTTGGGAGCCAAGGTGAGGGAGGAAGATTAGAGGAAAATTAAGACCGGGCTGTTGTGAGCGCTGACGTCCTGCCGAACGGTGCTGCTCCGTTTGCTCTGCTCATTACAGATCGGCCAAATGTCATCGCTATGCACAGCAGGCGTCTACCGAAACAATTGGATCCATTATTGAGACAAATAACTCCACTTTAAAGCTTCAACCTAAGCTTGTCTTTTAGATCTTTGAGAGAATAAAGCAAGATAAAAAATCTCATGGCTCTGAGTGAAAGTTGTTCAGAGAGCTCCTCCTTTGAGAGTAATATCTTCTTTTTATGGATGTATTTTCGTCTTGGTTAGAGCTTTTAAGCGTACGTTCAGCTGTGGATGCTTCAGTGATGCAGGACTGCGTAAACATGCATCTAGACATGAAAGCTTTTTAAAAGCATAGATTTGAAGCAGTGACAGTTTTCAGCAGGCCAACTGACAGCACTTTCCTCCACCACAGCCTTCTTACTTATGACACCCAATCTGATGACATTCAGGCTCGGAGGAGAGTGCTTCAGGCTAAATTATTCCTCAGTAAAACTGCATGGTGGAAGGTTTATACTGGGAAGCGCCATTTGACCAATGACGGAAGACTGTGGTTATAAATGGATAACTGGCAGATAGAAATGATTGCATCAGATGATGTGAAGCAGAACAGGGCTGGAAAAGACTAAAAATACACAGGGGTCTGAGTTTGTGTGGGTGGGTTGCCTCTAGTACCAGTGAGAAGATGAAATAAAGCCCAGGAAGTCCAGGTCGACGAAAGAATATCCATGAGATTTAAAACACGGCATTGCATTTTTCCCCATTGATAATCATCTTATTCTTCCAAAGTGGCCCCCAAAACTCCAGGCTGGTGGCATATCACAAACAAAAAATACATTCAAAAATACATTCTGAAGTTATTATGAGTTAGTTTCAATGTAACAAGCTTTTTTAACATGAAATTCCCACTTTGTGTTACTGTCCTTTCACGAAGCTAAACAAGTAATGTCTGGAGAAACAAGGGAATTTCATCCTGTAACTTTTAAAGTGATTCACTTGATTTGTCAAATTCAACAGACTATTAGCTTTAGATAATGTTTTGAAGGGATTTTTGCACAGAGGGAGGACTGTGGGTTTTGTTCCCCAACACTTCCATTAGACGCACACAGAGAGATCGCTTAATGGTCAGTGTAGACAGGAGGCGTGACTGTAGTATGACAACGTCAATCTTTTAGTGTTCATATGGGCCCCCGACTGATTATTATAGTGCATTGTATTAAGAACATTCATTTAATTATGTGGCCCTGCCTTGTAGCAAGTCAACATTTTACTACAGTATTTTACTTTATATGGTGGATATTACAACAGATAATTTTGTGGGGAGGCTGATGGCAGTTTCTTGCCGTAGGGTACCCTTACAATTTAATTGAGTAAAGGCCAACACATGCGTTGCTATGAGACATTTTGTTAAAGAAGTTGAGCAATGTGTTTTTTGTTCTATGTCAGGATCCCTCATTGAGCCAACAGTGTGGTGTCACCCCAGTCTGAACATGACCTTACTCAGTCATTAGTCTGAAAGTTCAGGATTTAATATTTTAGAGACTATAGAAGAAAAATACAGAGATCTTAAATTATAGATGGTTCATTGGTGCATTGGCTCTCACGTATAAAGTTCAGTTTCCTGATACAAGCAGACGCTGCTCAGCACAGTTTACAGTTAGGGTCTGTTTGTGAGGAGCTCAAATGATCATCACCAATAATCTGATAATAGATGAATCATTTAAATGGATGCCAACACAATCAAGACATTTTTAAAAAGCTAAGGGTGAAACTGTAACAACTACTGATCAACACATACTTTATCCATCCATCTACTGCAGAAGACTATGCAATATGGCAGGAAGCTCCAGTAAAAGCAAGTAAGTGGACATCACAGTCAGAGATTTGACTGCATCGATATAGAAACCGTGATCCAATGTAAAGTCTGCATAAAATTTGTAAAAACATTTAGGTGTGGCAAATAATATGTATCTCTGGGGTATTTTCAAGTTAGTTTCTGAAATATAAATTGATCTTTAGTGACACTTTTATTGATAAAAAAATTAGCTGCATTGGTCTTGTATTTGATCCTGGAGTGAGTACAGACTGTACATACACAAAGCTAATAAAAAAATCAAAAAACATTTGCTTGTCAAATATGACAATTTTCTACTCTCTGATCTGCTGCACCTTGACAATTCAGCTATAAAGATTTCAGATTCAGGTAATAAATAAACCACATTATCATTACAAATATGATAAATGCCTCCAACAATATTGGTCATTTTCCAAAAGCCCTTGTATTACTCCAACAGCAAGAAGCAGTGTCTGTCCTTGAACCTTTTATTTTACAAAGCTTTTGCCGACAACTATAAGATCCCAGAGTTACTCTTGTCCACTGGCTTCTTGCTTGGTCATGCTTTCCTTTTCTCTTCACTGCTTCTTCCATCAACGTCCTCTTGGGTCTCTTCACCTCTGCCATTATGTCCATAGAAGTTGCTGAGCCGGGTTACATTGCCCACGTGCTCAGCATTGCTTCAGACGATCAGCATTCCCCTGTGGCCTGGGCCTGAAAACCCAAATGGTCCAGAATGCCTATGCTCTCCTGGTGCTCTGAGCTCACCGTCGGAAACTTGGTTTGAGTTGAGGTGGAACAGCAGGACATCAGTGGGAAAATTTTCTCCATAAAATATGATCCAGTTTCACCAGAATCAATGAAATAGTCGGTTGTGAGTAACTTAGTGCTGAAAGCGCTGCATGCTTCTGACAGGAGATCGTACTTGAGGCGCAGTGCAGAGTGGGAATTAAAGAAGCACCATTTACCTGATTATATTTCAGTGTAGCATCAAAATGATTTAAAATCTGTTGTTTTGTAGTGGAAACATTACAATAGGTTGCATTAGGTCCCAAACTTACAATCCTAAAGATGGCTTCGCTGTTACAAACTAAGAGATCAAACATTTAATCATTTATGTCCTTTGAAGTCCCTAATCTATTAGGTAAGAGTATGGCTAAATATAGACACAAGGTCAAAACAACAGTCTCGTTGTGTGCATGCAATAGCAGCCTGTCTGTCATTCAAACGGAAGCAGCGTGTCTGAACATAACTTGTCCCGCGCCTTCAGGAGGAGGAAGCTGATATGAGAGACACATCTACAGAGACGAAACAGACAGGGAAACCAGCATCTCTCATATTTATATCTAACTGCAGGCAAAATCCATCCTTTATTGATACAAACCTGTCTAGGAAACAACGGTGAAAGGCAGGAAAATGCAACTGTTTGACTGCCTCTCCATATATATATATATATATATATATATATATATATATATATATATATATATATATATATATATATATATATATATATATACAGGGTCTCTGCACATTTCTGACAAGCAAATATAATGCTTTTTAAGACCCTTTTAAGACCTTTGAGAATAAAAAATAAGACCATTACCGCGAAACAAATATTCATACAGTAAAAAGGTGCAGTCAAAGATAAGTTCAAACTCAAAGCATATTTATTTTTTTATAAATCAGTGCATCTTCAGTTTATAGTTTTAGTTTAGTTTTTGCCTTCTCAATATTTTAATAGTAGGGCACTGATGTACACATAAACAGTCAGGAAATAAATACAGTTTTACTACTTATCTAACTGCCTCAGTGCATCGGATTTCTCCTGCACTCCTGCAGAACCCAAAGTATTTCTGCCTTTAACGTAGCGGTTGGAGCGAATGCAGCGAAAGCATTTGTGCTGGGGCCCGGAGATATGAAAGGCACAGCTGGCCTTGCACTTGCGTTAGTGCCTGTAGTGGCGAACATTCGCATCGGGACTGTTGATTCCTGACTAGCAGCATAGCGTGTGTGCTTTTCCCCTTTCATGTGAGCGTCAAGGGCACTACAGCCCATTGTTCCCAACTTGATGAATCCGACATAATTTACATCGCGCATCATATTCCGACACTGTTTTTGTTAGCCAACTATTGTATTTCGGCTCCTCGAGCCACTTGTCGCTGAACTTGCATTTCCCCATCTCACTTCATGTTCATGTGTGCCAGAGAGGTTTAACGTATGCTGCTTATTCCAACCACTTGTTCGTCTGTTTAATTTCATGGCTAAAGCGACACACTGCAAACAACGGCTCTATGAGTTTTCAGCATCTTGATAACAAACAACGCTGGCTAAGTAAATCACGTTAGCGCAGAAAAAAATCAGCGATATGTTTTTTTTATTAACCATAGGCTACCGGGATGAAAAATAATACCTACCTTGTAAAATTTAATGCCATACTTCAGAAAATGGTGAAATATAATGCTTCTTAAGACTTTTTAAGACACATTTTTAAAATAAGACTTTTTAAGACTTTTTAAGGATCCGCGGAGACCCTGATATATATATACACACACACACCGTATATACCCAGAAACCTCTGCTGCTTCACTGCGAACAGGAACCTGGATGATACACCTGGGGAAGCAGGCCTGGATTCACCGACATGCCCGAGGCTGTTCTGAGCACCACAACACAGTCGACCTGAACATTAAACCAGCTGAGAGTTTAAAAAGCAGTGGTCAGAGGATTCCAGCCAAGTCAGAAAATGGTCAGACCAAAATGAACTCCAGGTGAGATTTTAATTTTCATTACACGCCAGAGAACCAATCATTAAAAGGATGAAAAATGGGGAGAAAAAGTTGCCTTTTCAGCGTTTGTCCTAAGGGTACCACCACAGCCAAGTCCTACTTAACCCTCTAACCCCAAACTTCATCTGGACAAGACAGAAGATGAGGGTCTAGTCTATCAATGCATATATTCCACTTACATTCAGGCAAACAGTCTTTTAACGTGTCTATAATCAAGATCAACATATTAATGAAGGGTAATGACAATTTGTAAGTGAATGAGGCTGCTAGTAGTGACAAACACACAAAGATGACAACCCAACGCAGTTCTCAGCCTGCAATTTTACAGTTTTGCTTCAGTTCGATCTCTTTAGCACCAGGACCAGCACCTCGTCAAGCCCTGTCATTTCGTTGTGCTTACTGTATGCCTGTTGTACAATAACAATAAAAGCTTTTTTATTCTATTCTATTCTATTCTATTCTATTCTATTCTATTCTATTCTAGCAACAGCAGCTGTTCAGTGAAAAACCCATCTACTTTCTGCCTAGACTTGGTGGAGCATTTAGCCGCTAAAGATATTCCCCTCAGTAGAGACCAAACACAGAGGTAAATGAGAGTGAATGTCAGGATTACATTCATCAGGTGACACAAACACTCAACATTTAGCAAAATTATAATACCTGAGAGCAGGCATACAGTATGTCACTTCCCCGTCATCAGAACAACTGTCCCCGATTTTGATTGACAACAAGCAACTAAAAAAATAACTACCTTGCCTAAAAGTGTAGTGTCGCATTTTGAATGTCAAACACTAAAAAAGCCGTTTATGTATTATACAGTCCTGATCAAAATCTTAAGACCGTGTGAAAAGTTACTAATATTCACATTTTGCGCTGGTGGAACTTAACCAGATTGTAAGTAGAGCTTATGCAGAAAGCAAAAAGAAGAAACAGGAGCAAGAGACAGCAAAGAAGAATCAGCAGTTTATTGAAAACTGCATTTAACTTAAACAGGCTGTTTATCAGCTGATCAAAAGTTTAAGACCACAGCCTTAAAAATCTACTTTTATGTCATTTTCTATCAGGCATTTATGCTGTCATGACCCCCTCATGGCAAAGGCAAAAAGATTTTCTGCCTTTGAACGTGGAAGGATTGTTGAGCTGCACAAGCAAGGCTTCTTGCATCGCGCCATCCCTGCCGAGCTTGGATGCAGTAAGACAGTCATTTTAAATTTATTAAAAGGGTTATGGGAGAATTATGGGACAAAAAAAGTCATACAGTAGACCCAAAAATGTTTTACCTGCACTGAGCTGGAGGATCTGACGGGCTGTCTGTGAAGACACAAACTAAGACCTTTATTGTACTGTACTTTTTGACTGTAGCCCAATCACAATAAGACGGCATCTGCAACAGAAGGGCTTAAAGAATAAGAACAAGGGAGTGCCAAAAATGGGACATTAGAAGGTGGAAGAAAGCTTTATTCTCTTATGAGAAAAACTTTATCTGGATGGTCCTGATGGCTTCCAACGTTACTGGCATGACAAGGAGATCCCACTGGAAATGTTTTCTACGCGGCACAGTGCAGGAGGCTCCATCATGATCTGTGGTGCTTTTTATTCCAATGTGAAAATGGAGCTTCAGTTTGTGCAGGGGCATCAAAGTGCAGCTGGCTCTCTGGAGATGTTGCAGTAGGGATCCCTCTTTACCGAGGACCCTCGTCTGTGTCTTTCAACAGGACAATGCTTCAGCTCATGACAAGCTGCCTGACAAAGGACTTCTTCCAGGGTTAGCTCTTTTGGACCATCCTGCGTGTCCCCCTGATCTAAATCCCATTGAGGACGTTTGGGGATGGATGGCAAGCGAAGTTTTCAAAAACAGACATCAGTTCCAGACCATGGATGCCCTTCTTGAAGCCGTCTTCACCACATGGGGCAATGTTCTCACTAACCTTCTGTAAAATCTCACATCAAGCAAGCCTTAATTAATTTTTGAAATGATAAACAAGAATTGTGGGGCTACTGAGTACGACTGAGTCTATTTTTGACACTTTTAGATCTATTTTGGGCTTTTGATCAGCTGATAAAGCCTGTTTAGGATTAAATGCAATTTTTTCTGAAGCTCTACTTACAATCTGGTTAGGTTTCACCAGCGCAAAATGTGAATATTAGTAATTTTTTGCTCGGTCTTAAGATTTTGATCAGGAATGTGTGTGTGTGTGTATATATATATATATATATATATATATATATATATATATATATATATATATATATATATATATATATATATATATATATATATGTGTGTGTGCCATGAGTGAGGAGGGGATTCTTACTGTAACCTCTTAATGTTAACAAAGTTATTAGTTTACAGTAATTTGGGGGCAGCATTACTTCGGAACCAGAGGGTGGCTGATTCAAGTCCACAATGGACGAAAGTATAGAGGATGGGCTGGTAGCTAGAGTTTTGCCAGGTAACCTCCTGGGCACTGCCAAGGTGCTCTTGAGCAACTTACAGAAAAGGGAAACAATCAAGTTTTTTTTTTTTAAAGGTAGAGAGCGACGGCCCTGCTCTGGTAGGAACTAGCAGTGAGTTCCACCAACAGGGAATAACAGAGAAAAGTTTGGATTGCCTTGAGTACGGGTGCCAGGTGTTGTTCATTGGAGGAACTTAACAGGTGTGAGGTAACAAATGCATGCACAGGTAGGTAGGTGCTTTCTGCTAACTTAAAATTACAGATGAGGGTGATTTGGAAGTGTTCAATTTACTGTTCACTATGACGCAAACCCATTATATAGCTAGACAGCAGGGAATGAGGGATAGGGAACAAGAGAGTTTTTCCAGACACAGTTCAGTACCAACTCCCAAAATATAAAACACATTCAGTTTTTTTGCTGATGTTCAGACTGTGAAGAAAAAAAGTTTTTTTTTTCTTTTTACCCCGATTACGGTTGTTTTTTTGGTTCAGATACATCATTAACTGGTTTGAAGTCTCAAAGCTTAATCTGATATATCGTTCTACCAGAGAGTATCTACATGTAAAACCACCTCATTTCAAACATCCAAACTGTAGTCCTTGACATTACTGCATGTGAAGAGGAGCAGTCAGCTGAGAAGAGAAACAACCTGGATGTCCATCCACCCTTACAGACCAGAGGACGCCTCGGTCGCAGTGTGCCCACGGCTCGATTTGTCACCTTATGTAACTGCAAACCGGTATAATCAATACAAGAGTCTGGACTGTAGTGAATTTTGCCTGCTGGTTAAATGCTCCAGGGATCAATGACATAATGACTTGCCTGAGTTCATCTGCTCCAAGGTGTACTTTTGGAGGCCACACAGTCATTTCCTCTCAGTGTACTGTAGCAGGAGACAGCTCTCACTACTGACAAATAGTCTTTATACTTCCCAGACAGGCAATGCAAAGAGAAAATAGATCCATCAATCTCCCCCTAATGCTGAAAACCTGATGAGAAAACACTGGATGGACACTGAGCTGGAGTGTAACACTTGCCATCCTGGAGTGAAAATGACCTGAATTCATCACCGGACATATCTACTCAGAGAAAGACCTTGCAGCTCGCCAAGTCAGGCCAGGTTGCTATTGTCAATAAGTGTTTAAAGCTATGCTGTGAGATTTTAGAAAAAAAAAGCTCATTTAAACCGATACAAAGTCCAGAAGAAGGGTGATTTATCTTAGCACTGAGTTAGTGGAGCGTTCAGAAAGGGAAACAGCATCCAGAGAGTACATGAAGCTACAAACCGAGCTGTTACCTTCTCACCTACACAGGAATAAAATATTACAACCTCCCACCTTACCTGCCTTTGATGGTCGTTTTGTTTATAATAAGATGATTTTATGGATTTAAAACTCACTCTTCTCTGCACCTCTGCACCACATTCTGAGATGATTTCAGAGGACTGGAAACTTTTTCTTTATCATTTGCAAACATGCAGTGTTTTTTTATAGTTCATTTTATGATCATAGCAGCCACTGCAGAGCCCTGATTGATAATAAACAGTCTTAATATGAATGTTCTGTCAGCTTTAATGTGATGTTAATGACACATTGGTTTGAATCATTGACTTTTAGTTGTTCTTTATTGTTTTACTTCCTCTTTAAAGGGTGCCATATGTAAAACTCTAAAGCATCAAGCCTGTGGACTGATTGTTATCTTCTTTAGAAGAAGAAGAAGTTTAGAAATAGTCCAATACCAAATCCAGGGTCCTAACGTTAACTTGCTTACTAACATTTACAAATTGCTAGTTAACGCAGCACAATACTGGCTTGGGTGGATAACATTAGTTAGTTCATCCAGAGCTCCAGGGCTGATCTGGCTGGTAGATTGGCTTCCTTGTCATGCACATGCCTTCTAACAGGTCAAGAGCGATGCAAAGAAAAGGCCAACTACTGTAGCTAACTGTAATCAAAGTTATTAAGGTGATTTACTAATGGCAAGCTAGTTAGTACAGGGTTCCCACACCTTTTTCATGAACAAATTCAAGCACTTTTCAAGCACCTTCAAGCACCAGTTTTTCCATTTTTCCAGCACCTTTAAATAGGTAGCCTACTAGTTGTGTTTGCCATGATGGTCATGGGAAGCGCAGCGGTGCCACTGTATGGCATAATAATATGGGTCTAATTAGCATTATTTCATATGGTGGTAGATTGACTGTTTTGATTTTTAACTAATTGTGAATTGGCTTGTATTCTCAGCTTGTGAGCGGTGTATTGTGTAACCACCATAGCGCAATAACAGTGACCAACAGGTGTGGATAGTAGTCTACTGTTATTTCTCAGCAGAACACCAAGCGAGTATGATAACTGAGTTCTGCATGTAAAGGCATCGGATCAAGCGCGTAGCCGCTTAGGAAACATTTTTGTTTTCTCTTGGTATATTGAGATAGACATCACACAAATTTCAAGCATTTTTAAGCACTTCACAAAAAATTCAAGCATTTTCACAACCTTGAAAACACTGAATTGAAATTCAAGCATTTTCAAGGAATTCAAGCACCCGTGGGAACCCTGTTAGTATCATGAAGCCAACCTTTTGACAGTAATGTTTTAATGTTATTCAAAATATGTAATTTATTTTCCAGCATTCAGCACTCATTTCAGTGTTTGCTGATAGCAGATATCAAACCTTTATTGCTTTATGAATCCTGATAAAGTCAATTTCAAGCTTCTGATATTAAATTTCTTAATGAAAAACAAACAAACCAGCACTGAATGTAGCTACTAACAAGTATTGTGTGTGTCTTTCTCTGTGCCATAGAGCTTCACTCTATTAAAACACATCCATTACTACAGTATGAACACACACACTGTAATTTATTTTGTCAAACCCAGCTACGGGCCTGCTGCCACAAATACTCTCTAGAGCGCTGATTTTCAAACTATAGTGTGACTACTACTGGTGCCTCCCTGTTGTGGAACTTTTGCATTGAAATATTTTGTTTCAGTATCCTCCTATGTAATCACATTCTTGCCCTGTAACATGCATACGTGAGCTTAAATATAAGGTGAAATGAAAGGTCCAAAAACTGTGCAATCATGGGAAAGATCAGGAAGATAAGTGTGGATCAGCTTTTTAACAAATGAGCTCTTGAACCGGTTCCATTATCACAACAGTCAACAATAAAGATTCTTCCTATTAGTAATAAACCTACCTCCTGTGCAAATGATCCGCAGCTGTAAAAGGTTGTCTGTGTAGGTAATCTCTATAGTGTTCAAATGTTTCTCTTGCTATTAATTACTATCTCACTTACCGTTTGGGAGCTGCTGTAACAAACACAATTTCCCTGTGGGGATTGATAAAGTATTTCTGATTGTTATTCTGATTCCTGCACTGCTCTATTTTAACATCAGTGATAATGGTGGTACTTTGAGAGCCTAATATTTTCTGAGGTTGTATACAGCGTAAAAAGTTTGTAAAATACTACTCCAGAGTACCAAATGTGGATCATTTCGTCCTGTATGAGGTGTTTTTAAAGCCTAAGTCTTTTGTAGAAACCAATGGGCTTGGAGCCGAGAGCCACAGGCAGTCATAAAGTATTAAAAGACGGCTCAGCAAAGTGCCTCCCAACAAACTGTGTGATTCCTACTCTAAACCTCACAAGATGTCTCTATGTTAAACCTTTCAAAAATGGCTGCATGTCACAATTGTAGTCCATTTGTTTTCTTGTACTTGCCTCATTTAATATGCAACATTTTGGTACAAATTATTATGTTTGAATAAAATGTTAACATGAATTTATATGATTTGATCCAGGCTATTTCATAAAATGGTGCAGCTACACATGTAAAAAGAAAATATCAAACTGATCAAAAAAACGTGTGATACCGTCAGACACAGCGGTAAACATGTATTTAAAACAAAAGTTTAATTTTTCAGACCTTTGTGAAACTCTACTACTACTAAATTATCTACCTGAAAGAGATCTGTAAGTGCTTTCTTATGTTGCTTTCTTGAGTCAAACCCCTACTGGCTGCTGTCAGGATCGCTGTCAAATTTCAGTCATGCTGAGTGGCAGATAGCTTCACATTGGACGAGCTCGACCGCACTCAGCATGATGAAATCATGAAATCAAACATGTTTAAAACATGCTGACAGTGGAGACGGTTTGCAGCTCTCAACAAGTAGAAGTTTGAAAACCTGCCTGTGAGTTTAAACCACCTGTGGTTTCTGGATATGCATGTTTTCAGTCTGCTGTTACATTCATAAGGTTAAGATTTAACTGGTCAGTTTAGGCAGATCTGTTTAGGAAAATATGGCATATACGGACAGAATATAATATAGACAACTAAAAATAATATTGTATAATCACATAAAAATAAAAATTGTTATGTTTCTAGCCTTCGAAGCATTTCCTGGTTGCGTCACCAGCTGTGTCATCTGCCATCATTTGGTACTTTGTAACGTAGCTGTTGCCTGTCAGTTAGTCGTGCGTTGAGAAAATGTAATATAATATAAGTACTTAGTAAAAGTATAAGTAGTAATAAGTAAAAGTAATTAAATATTCAATAGATCACATTTAAATGTAAATTCATCGCTGCTTGGTGTCGCCATTGTATTTTTCCCGGCACTGCAACGGCGGCGCACAAAGGATCTTAGGATAAAGGAGGATGCGAAGGATAGTTGCGGTGCATCCTCCAAAAAGAAGGAAAAAGACGGCCGCATTTAAAGGAGACTTTGAATTGGGACAGCCTTCGCGAGGCGTTGTAACGTAATCGGCCTTCAAATGCGTGCTTTGAAGGAAGCGGCCCCTGAATTAGGACACAGCTTAAGCTTTATAACTGCTCTTCAGAAACCTGTGATGTCACTGACATGACGTCCATTCTTTATACTGTCTATGGTTTTGACGTGACCATGGCGCTTTAAAGACATTTCACTAAAAACACATAGGTGAATCTGACGGTGTTGCTGGTGGCTATTTAGTTGTTCTTTTATTTCAGTCAGTGGTGAACAGGCAGATCGACACTACTGTCTGTGGAGCCATGCAGCCAAAAACTGACATGATGGAGGGATAAAAACTCAATGGACACATTTACTTTATCTGAATCAACATGATTTAACCATTCAAGTCAATCTGTTGATTTTTGACATTATATCACAATTCTACTTTCTGTATTCATGATTTGTCTGTTTTCAGTTTTTTTTACTACATTATATCAAATGTAACCTATTTACTAAAATCTTGATGACCACATGTGCTTTGAATTCTCGTGATTTTATTACTCGTGATAATATTGTTTTAGTGCTCAAAGGGTTAATCAGTCATTTTGAAAGAGTACATAGTATATTATATAGACATAAACTAAAACAGATAGATATGGATGTACAGATATAAAATAATACTCTCACTTACATTGTTTGTGCACTCATTCAAGGTCAACAATGCCAATTTTAAATGTAAAAATCTAATACGTTTTTTATCCTGATTCTGATTCTTGTAACACTGGGTATACAGCAGGACAGAGTCTGACACACTGAAATCATAGCTAGAGTTGCTTAATCTGACAAATTTTTGTTTTCAAAAGCATCCAAATATTTCTTGTTTCAAACGGATTACACCAATTATCTTCAATTATTCATGTATGAACAAAAGTTTCAATGTGAGAGCATCTGTCCTGAAATTGATGTGACACAATCTGCTCGAGAAAAGACGTCTCACTCTCTTGGAGTTGTTGTACAGTGACTCTTGTGGGCACACAGTGGAGTTACGGAGCTTCCTCCATCTCAAACACTCTTTGGCAAACAGACACCAGCTTTCAAAGAGCACTTTAACCAGATGGGTTTAATTTTGGGCTGCCATCAGGTTACTCACTGAAGGTGCACAGTCCTGCATACCTTAGTTACATTTGCTGGTCGGACAAGCTTGACAAAAAGACACAAAGTATAGATTTTTCAAATTAGAGTTTCTGGGCAACATGTAATATAGATGTAAGACTACAGCAGGGACTGCTGTATGCATTGGGAGAATATATGAGAAATATTTCATGAATAAGGTAAAACAAACTAAAATGAGACCCAATGAAGTCTCAATGAAAAAGACAGAAGACAAACTGTCTTTGTGTAGGGAAGACAGAGAATGGCAGGACTATCAGTCAACTTTGCTCCAGCAACAACAGTCCTCCTTTCTCCCTTTCGGGAATCAGTGAGGTATTCTTGTATATATTCAGTAAAGTACATTGTGTATATCTTCAGGATAGGACATAGCATACAATAGATATTTTATGGCTACCAGTATTTTATGTTATCTCAAGAATGTGTCAAAAACCAACCAATCTGTCCACAGAGGGAATGAGGAAGCAAACCTGTTGGCTGATGTTGGTGATCTGACATCAGGTGAGCTCCCTGTGATGCAAGTTATATGTTAGCTAGCTAGTTGGCAATTTATGTCATTTTGATCAACTGTTTGTCTCGGGGCATCTCTACACTGAATGAATTTATTAACAGATGCATCTGAATGGACTGATCATTAATTTTAGATAAATTCTGTTGTTAAGTACGTGGGAAGATGAAAAATGATAAAAAATAAGAGCATTAAAGCAAAGCTCACGAGCAAAACTAAAACTATAAAGCCGCAGATCAAGAAATATGAGCTGGAGTCCATGTGCTTTGCTAGTTTCCACCTCTGCTGAGAAGCAGCATGATTAATATTCTGATCATCGCCATCACCTCTATCTGCGTACAGTCGACTGCATGAGGAAATGAAGAAAGGAGCGATCAATTATTGCCTGAGAGAGTGATTGACAGGTAGCAGAGACGTGAAATCAATGTTGTTAATATTATCACACAGAAAATAATGAACCCCAGCAGCACCAGGTGCACCTCTAGCTGCACCTCCACCCTCGACCCTTGATGTGTATGTCAGTGTTGTCTGTTAAGGAGAGCTGCGGGTGATTTGACTGACATTTACTGCTGCTTTCAACCCTTTGATGGAGTACATATACACTGTGTGTGTGTGTGTGTGTGTGTGTGTGTGTGTGTGTGTGTGTGTGTGTGTGTGTGTGTGTGTGTGTGTGTTTGTGGAGAGATGTGAGCGTTGATTTTGATCATCTCCATTATCTGTGAGGGCATTTAAGTGCCCTTCAGGAGCTTCAGATAAGCGGAACAATTAACTCTTTTGATCGATAGTTCCCTGGCATCTGCAGACCAGACGGCTCTTTGACCGGGGGAGTATCTTTAAGTTGGCATGTTTACAGTACACAGAAAACACCTTTAAATGTTCACATTTCAGCAACATAATGAAATCAAATCACAGGCCGCTGCTGACTGAATCTGTTTTTTCTGTATTTTTAAAAATCTGATTGAAGCAAAGAAGTCTCAGGCTTCACAGATTCTCATCATTACAGCTCCAGGAATCTTGCACACTCATAGAGACTCTATTTTTCTCAAGAAACTAGGTAACAAAAAACCCTGCTTGTTGAGGATTCACTGTCGGGTTTCTGCATCATTTTGTATTTTTTTTAAATGATTTGTCAATCAGTAACATTTAAATGGTAATAACGTCATAATTAGAACACATTTCCGGGCATCTGACAGCTCAGTGTAAATGAGTGACAGTATAATTGGAGATATTTGATCTCATTATCCAAGACACCGACCTATGGATTATTTACAGGCAAGAGGTCAGAGTGCTGAGTGCAGCTATTAACAGCTATTAGCATGGATGGGACTGTATATATGACAGGAAACAGGCATCGCCTCAGGTTACAAATATGACAGGGAAAGAAAATAAGACTCTTGGTTATGGTTAAGAATTGACTGTTCTTAATTAATTACCTTAAAGGAAAAATCACCATCGTGGTAAATAAAAAGTTGAATATTTGTGAAAAACTGGGTGTTACTACCTGTTTCTGACAGACTGTGGTCATAATTTACACAGCCACAGGACATCCTTGTCAGATAAATGCATACAACCTTATTTTTACAAACAACTTCTGCTGAGGACAATCACAACTAGACAAGAAATTAGACTAGAAATTCGAGAAGACGTTCGACTGAATGAAAACTTGTATAAACCAGGAGTGCATGATGAGTCATTAACATTGTTTTTATTGTCAGTAACTTCAGTGTCTTGTGAGATATTTTACACAGGATATGGTGGAGACAAAAGCAGAGCTAAAAGAGGGCAAATATTTGACTTAAATACACAATGAATGTGCAAATGTTTGCTAACACATACGTTGGTAGTGCTGGTGGTCACACTTCTTTGCATGGGGCTACTGATAAAACTAAAAAGATAAAATAACGTGTGATGATTTGACACGGTTTGATTTTGTTCTGTTTCTACTGGGAAAGTAAGATCATATGAGTTTTCAAACAGTCTCAGGAGAAATTTCTCTGCTAATGTTGCAGCACAAACACAATTTGGAGATATCAGCCAACAGCTTCCCAGAAGTCCAATCAACTTCCTCTTTGACTTACAGACTTTACAGACTTTACTACAGAAACTTTTTCACTGTGGTTAAAATAAGGTGATGGTTATTCCTCACGAGAAGAACTTAATGTCTTTTTAAAAGGTCTAATTGTAAAATCCCTACTCTTCAGACCATCTGTCTCTGTCAAATATCTCCCTCCAACTACTGCTCTGATGTTTCCATCAAACAGAGTTGACTCACTTTAAGGGGAAATGATCCCCAAACCAGCTGAACTGTTGGAGCCAGCTACTAAGAACTTGCTTTCTCTTTCCGGCTCCATTTATAGCTTTACTCCTCTTGTGGATAACTGGTAAATTTAGACAATATATTGTTACATCCAAGTCTTTTTTCTGTTTTATCTGAAACATTATCAGTAAATGTCAGGTTTTCTGTCAGATCTTCCGAATCAAAGAGCAGGCACTTCTGTTTAGAGCCACCATTTTGTACCCACGTTCAGCACAACAGGGAGTAATCCATCAGAGAAGAACACACAGTGCTTTTTTTTTTTTTTTTACACCCACAGGAGCAGGAAATGGACCAGAATGCAATGCAGCTATAGGAGACAGGTTGTGGTTTGAATAAAGCAGGTCTCTCACTTTTTTTCTCAACTGGGAAATCTCTGTGCTGTGGTTATAGTTCTCTCCAGTCGCACATAAAATCAGAGCTAATAGGAACAGGTTCATGCCCCTGCGCTTGGGGCCATAAAAGGGCATACTGGGAAATGCGGGAAATCAAACAGGAAAGCCAAAAGAGTCAAATCAATTTGAGGAATGTGGATTTAGCAAATTGTAGATGAAAGTGTGAAACATCCAAGACTGACGATATTCAACATGATCATGATCAGAGGTTGGATTTCCCCCCCCCCCGTGTACTGTAGAAGGAGATTGTTTTCTCAAAAGAGCACACAGACATAAAGCACATTTCCTTTCATGTGCTGTCACAAGTTAGAAAACGTCGGGTTACTTAACGTAATCCCTGGTTCTTTGATAACAGAGTGAGGTGTTTCACTATGGGAATCGCTTCTGGCGAGACCATTACGGAAGCTCCAATGACACAACGTCTGTCTCTGACAGACAGGTCGACGTGTAGGGGAGGCCCCGCCCCCTCTATATACAACGGTCGACCGCCCCGTCCGGGCCATTCTTATCGGTTTCTTCCCTCATATATGCAAGGAGGGAATTGTTGGTGAAACACCTCACTCTGTTATCAAAGAACCAGGGATTACGTTAAGTAACCCGACGTTCTTTTTCTAACTTCGCTCGGTGTTTCACTATGGGAGATATAGACCACTCCCGGAATGCATAATCTCCCGAAGTCATCTGGCTCCTGACTGGGATGACATCAACCAGTTTCTGAAGCACCAGACTCGAGCACTGCGTGAGCTAGGGATGGACCTGAGACATCCAGCCTATAGAATCTCACGAAAGTGTGCGGAGAAGCCCAACTCGCCGCCGCACAAATGTCCTCCACCCTAACTCCTTTAAACAGAGCCCATGACGTAGCCATGCTCCTGGTGGAGTGAGCTTTCAAACCTGCAGGGGGCTGCTGGCCCCTGCACCTGTAAGCTAGCCCTATAGCATCCACAATCCAATGTGACAGTCTCTGTCGGGATAGTGGCTTCCCCTTGTGGGGCGTGGCCCAAGACACAAACAGCTGATCGGTTCTCCGAAAGCTGGCTGTCCTGTTTACATACACACTTAATGCACGCACAGGGCACAGTGTGTTCAATCTGCTCTCCTCCGCTGACCCAAACGGCGGAGGATGAAAAGCCTTTAATTCCACTGTGGGGCATCTGTAAGCAGATTCCACCACTTTAGGTATGAACGCCGGATTCGGCCGTAAACACACCTTAGACAAGCCCGGCGCAAACTGCAAGCAAGCCGGGCGGATTGACAGCGCATGTAAATCACTCACTCGCTTCGCAGTAGTCAAAGCGAGGAGGAGAGCGGTCTTAAGTGACAAAAACTTCAGACCCACCACCTCCAAAGGTTCAAATGGGTGTTAGAGAGCGTCTAACACAACCACCAAGTCCCATAATGGCACCATAGGCCTGGAAACTGGCAGTTTCCGGCGCACTCCGTTCATAAAGCGGCATACCAACGGATGCTGGCCCACCGGCTTATCCCCCAAGCCTATGTGGCATGCTGAAATAGCGGCCAGATACACCTTGATAGTGGAAAAGGCTTTACCCTTTTCCAGCAGGTCTTGGAGAAAACAGAGAATCTTTCACCGAGCACTGAAATGAGACAATACGTCTGGCCTCACACCACTCCTCAAACACTCGCCACTTACAACTGTATAATGAGCGAGTGGATGAAGCCCTCGCACACTGAATAGTGTCGATCACGTTCTGAGGCAATCCAGCAGTGCCCAAATTTAACCTCTCACGGGCCAGGCCCACAGAGCCACCTGCTCTGGATGGGGATGGTAAATCTCCCCCCCTGCCTGAGACAAGAGGTCCCTGCGCAGCGGCAGGGGCCAAGGTTGGCCTGATAGTAACTGAACTATCTCCGCTATCCAGTGTTTGGACGGCCACCGTGGGGCTATCAAAATCAGCGACAGGCCCTGATCTCTCACTCGGGTCAGTGTGGGGGAGATCAGACTGAGAGGAGGAAATGCGTACAGCAAGACGTTTGGCCATGGGTGCGCCAGCGCATCCACACCTAACGGCGCATCCTCCTCCGTTAATGAGAAATACAGCTGACAATGCGCGTTTTCTCGCGAGGCGAACAGATCTACGGCAGCCCGGCCGTACCTCTGCCACAGCTGGCTCACCACCTGGGGATGGAGTTTCCATTCCCCGAACAGAGGGTTTCCTCTTGACATGAGATCTGCGCCCCTGTTCAGTACTCCCGCTACGTGCGTCGCCCGCAGCGACCCGAGCCGAGAGACGCTCCACAGAATTATTTTCTGTGCCAGTTTGTGAAGCCGTGAAGAGCGCGTGCCTCCCTGACGGTTCACGTATGCCACCACCGTGGAGTTGTCGGACTTCACCAGCACATGCTGCCCTCTCAGGTGAGGGAGAAAATGTTTCAAGGCCAGAAACACTGCCATCAACTCGAGATAGTTTATATGCGCCTGAGCCAGCTCCGCTGACCAGGTGCCATTCACTGCTCTGCCCTTGAATGTCGCCCCCCAACCTGTCATGGACGCGTCCGTTGTTATGACAACCCTTGACGCCACCGTCCCCAGGCTGACACCCTGAGAGAAAATCGCCGGATTTCTCCACTGGTGGAGAGCTGCCGTGCACTCTGGCGAAACTGTCACCGAGCGAGAGAGGTGACGGCGGGGACACAGTCTTAACGATGCCACCCATCTCTGCACATCCCTCATCAGCAGGAGGCCCAGCCTCACTACTGAAATGACAGAAGCCATTAGCCCCAGCAGCCGTAGACACAGTCTGAACTGCACCGCTGTCCCCGGTTGAAACCGGGCCAGACACTGACTGAACGACTGTAGCCTCTCCTCCGATAGCGTGGCACGATATCTGAGGGAGTCTATACTGACACCCAGATAGGAGATGCATTGTGCGGGAAGCACACGGCTTTTGGTCCAGTTTATTCTGAAACCCAGGCCGCTGAGGTGAGACGTCACAGTCTCCACATCCCTGAGTGCCTGCTCCCGTGAATGAGAGCATATCAGATAATCGTCTATGTACGAAAATATCCTGATACCTCTGCTCCTTAACGGAGACAGTGCTGCTTCCACACATTTGCTGAAAACGCGTGGAGCCAGCGAGAGACCAAACGGGAGCACTCGGTATTCGTAGGCTATGCCCCGGTGAGCAAACCTGAGGAATTTCCTGTGTGCAGGAAAAATCTCGATGTGAAAATATGCATCTGCCAGATCGATTGTGGCAAACCAGTCGCCGGGACGGATAGACTGACACAACACTTTTATTGTTAACATTCTGAACGTGTATTTTCTCAGATGACTGTTTAACACACGCAGATCCAGAATGGGACGCAGTGATCCCCCTTTCTTTGGGATGAGGAAGTAACGGGAGTAAAACCCCTGCTGACTCTCCTCGATCGGGACCACTCTGATTGCTCTTTTGATTAAAAGAGAATCGATTTCGTCCTGTAACACCCGTGCAGCTTCCCCCTCTGCTACTGACATCAAAACACCGTTGAATCTCGGTGGTTTCGTAGCAAACTGAAGCCTGTATCCCCGGGAAACAGACATGACCCATGTGTTTACTGCGCATGCGCGCCAGTTCTCCACCTGAACCGCCAGAGGCCCTCTCTCCAGAGGGGCGATGGCGCCCACCGGTGGCCGGGAGGAGGTATGACCCTTCCTCCCTGGGCTGCACGGTGTTTGATTCAGTATTTTTTGTATGAGACACACCGCCCTCGGCTCTTGGCCTGGCTGCGGGGCTGTCACTTTTATTTCTTTGAACATGGGAACATGAAAATGAGTGTTTGGTGACACCCAGGGGGACAGCTCTTGGCTGTAGTGAACAACAGGTGCTTGGTAACACTTGTTCGAACATGACAGTCTCTCTCCTCCGCCTTTCTGAACTAGCGGGGAGGGACCGTGGCTGCTGGCTCCAAAAACCCAAACCGGAGCCGCTGCTCTGAACTCCTCTCTTCTCCTCTTTGCCGGAGGAGGAACAGGAGATGAGGGGCATGGTGCGTCAGGCAGACCGCTTCTTCCCCTCCCTCTGGGGTTGGGCAGAGTTGCGTTTCGCCGCCGCCACTGCGGCGAAAGAGTGCTTGCCCCAGGGCTTGTTATTGCCCGCTCTCGGCTGCTGGTCGCCGCGACCGGCACCCGGTCTGTGACCCGGTCTCGCGTCCCCTTGTCTTCCTCTCGCTGCTGCGGCCGCAGCAGCGAATCCGGTGCGAGGTGGGGGCCGCGGGGTCTGTTTTCGAGGCAAACACAGCTCGAATGCCTCACCCTCCTGCCTTCTCTGTGTGCTGGTTTCACGCATTTTCTCCAGAGCTGGGCCGAAGAGACCCTTGGTGGGGTCGTACGCGGCGTCCATGACCTCCGCTTTTTGAGTGTCACCCAGCCCTGACAGGGAGAGCCACAGTGCTCTTTCTCCCGCGACTGCCAGGCCCATGACGCGGCCGCAGCCCTGCACAGCTCCGCGTGAGGAGCGCAGGAGGAGGTCGTTCACCACACAGATTTCGTCCCACAGCGTCGGGTTCGGGACCCCCAGAATCCAACTGGCGGCCCATCTCCTCCAAAATCTCCGCTTGATAAGCCGACAACAGCGTGACGGCGTTTAGCGAGCAGACCGACTGCGCAGCATATTTGTACATACGCTGATACACACCTGCTGCTGTACGCTCCGTTTTACCGGGCAGGGAGATGCGCGAAGACGCTGAGATGGCTCGGCGGCTCGGATGGAGGTGGTAGGCCAGTGAAGGCTCCACAGCCGGGGGTTCGGCCAGCCCCAGCTCCGCCATGCCATGCACTTCCAGCTTGGAGTAGCCCTGTGTGGTTACCTTGCTCTTGAACGGGCTCGACCAAAACCGACTCATCTCGGTCATGCAGGCCGGGACCGCTGGGAGCAGCTGCTTGGCTGGAGGGCGGGTCGGAGGGAGCCTCTTACCATCGTAGAGGTCCCTTGTCGCCCCCTCCATGTCCTGAGCCGCCGGCCAGGGAATATTCAGTTTAGCCGCGGCTCGTTTGCAAACCTCGTACAGGTTGTTATCCACTGGAGTGACTGCTTCGGTTGAGCTAGGAGGTCTGGATTGCGTGGGGAAGGTAGAGTCCTCCTCTCCTTCCTCCATGTCATCCAATTCGAGGATGTCAGAACCGGTCTCACCGTCTGCATCGTCGTCTCCCTCCCGCCTGAAGACCTCTTCAAATAGCGGGGGTATGGGCTCAGCCTCCTCCATCAAGTCCGCCCAGTCCCTCGGGGCTCGCGGCTGATGGGCAGTGTGGATCTCCTGAGCGGTATCTGAAGCGGCGAGGGACGGGTCCCTGCCGTCAGTACCTGTCACAGCCACTCTCAGTCTCCTCTCCAGGACCTTCATCGGCATGGTGCAGCAATGTGCGCAAACCTGTGGGTCCGCTAGCGCCGCCTGAGCGTGCTTAGCTCCCATGCACACGATACACATAGGGTGGGGGTCTCTGCCCGAAATCGTTGCTCCACATGACGTGGGGCAACGGCGGGAAGAGCCCTTCCCCTCCGTCTGCCCGGCTCCTATGACTGGGGCTGCGGGGACAGACATGCCAGTCTGGAGAGAAATGTGGTACTAGGGGTGAACCTAGTTTAAATTTTTTCTTGGGGTATATAGTTGGTGTGAGCCTAACTATAACCTGTCGTGTGGGGAATAGTTCGCCGTTACGCGTTAACTATGCTCCAAATGACGGTGGCACACAAGCTAATGTGAGCACTTAGCCCGAGCTCGAGTGAACGTAGCCCGAAGCTGGCAGGGCACCCGGTGGTTGAGCACCTGGTGACCCGTCGGGAAGCTCGCCACAACGCGGTCGCAATCCCACTGAAATAACCGTCAGCACAGTCCAGAGTCTGTTGGTGCCGCGCTAGGCAACGTTTCCCTTAACGGGACGTTTGATAGCAGTTAAGCTAGCAACCAACCTGACAGCCGGATGAACTGAGGGAGCTCTCGTAATTCCGCTGAGGAAGAAAGCGAGAATGGCCCGGACGGGGCGGTCGACCGTTGTATATAGAGGGGGCGGGGCCTCCCCTACACGTCGACCTGTCTGTCAGAGACAGACGTTGTGTCATTGGAGCTTCCGTAATGGTCTCGCCAGAAGCGATTCCCATAGTGAAACACCGAGCGAAGTTAGAAAAAGAACAGTTTTCATCAGACACAGTACAGCTGCGCTTGTTCCTCTCCCTCCCAGGGGTGACAACTTATTTATTCAGAGATGCTCTTTACAGGCCAGCCTCTGTGCACTACATGGCAGAGCTGTGAATTCATAAATGGCAAATAGGCACTAACTGTCAACCCCGGTGCCCAAAGGGGAGTCGGGCAGTTAGCCCGCTGCTCAGTTGGTCCACACTTTTCAGAAAAACAAGAACAGAGTGCGTAGACGGTAAAGATGGAGTCAGTTTGCTCTGAATCAGAGGAAGCCTCCCGGGAGCTTCATTAGGAGATCTGCAGCCTAGTTTAAGACCTTGTTTAAAGCAATCATAGAAGTACAGAGCAGAGGCAGATTCTGATCCCAGTGGGAAACGAGCTGCATTTTTAGCTGCAACCAACCGCCAAATGTCTCAAAGAACATTCATCTTTAGTCCGATGAAAACGTCCCATGCTGAAAAAAGACTAATGACATAGGTACAACCGAGGTACAACCCTGTTTTTAAAAGAATTGCCACAGTGTAAAATGTAAAAATGTGACGATGTGCAAAACATTCAAATGTTTCATAATGTGCCAAACATTTGCAACAGGTGACAAGTTACAGTAGGATGCAGGCATGCCAGTTTATCACCCGGACTCTTTTATTACGCAGAATGCTGTTGTGTTACGTGCAATATGTGGTTTGGCATCGTCTTGCTGAAATAGGCAAGGCCGTACCTGAAAAAGACGTTGTGTACTTGGCAGCACATGTTGTTTCAAAATCTGTATATATTGTTAGGCAATAGCGATATATACAGTTGGACTTAACAGGGTTTTCTGCCACTGAAGTTGAAGTTGAGCGTATTCACACCACATTGAGCTAATTTATGTCCTCTCACGTCTTTCAATTGACTTTCAATTGATTTCAACATTACTTATTTAGTAGAATGCAGAAAAACAAAGTGAGATATGGTGTCCTCTGCCATGAGGATTTGTTTGGGTGAACCGGCAACGATTAAGCAATCAGACTTCAAATCCGCTTTGTCTGAAACCAACATCCGTTATTGAACCTTCTAACAGAAAACCAAATCTTCCAGAGATCTCTGACGGATTCGTTTTTTTCATTCTCTCCTGGATTTCACAGACAGTCTTCAGTGAGAATCCTCAGCAGAGCGCTGATGGTGTCTGATGTCCTGATCAAAGAGTTGGGTGCTGATTCTGACCTCATGAGGGATGAGCATGTCAGGATTTGTCATTGCAGAACCCACGCCTCCTGTTTGAACATCACAGACTAATCTCCTCTGGAGGCTCTGGACTCCGATGAACACTCAGAGAACTTGTTTTCCATTTTAATGAAATTATCCAGGATTTAAAATGCAGGTTCTTTTGGCTCTGGGTGAGCTGCAGGTGGTGACAATTCAGTGTGAAAACCACCAGCTGGGTTGATTACAATATCAGAGATGAAACGGTGGAAATAATAAGAAATAAAAACAACTGCCGTGGTTTGTGAAAACATGCAGTTGGGGCCACTGACAGGTGAACCAGTAGACAATATTGTCTGTTACAAGGAGGTCAAGTTTTTTTTTTTTTTTGGCCTTTTCAAGCTTTATTTCTGATAGAGACAGCTGAAGAGTGACAGGAATGTGGGCGGCTGCTCTGCCAACTGAGCTAAACTCCGCCCCACCAGGAGGTCAAGTTTAAAGTAAAAGTTGTTCAGAGGTTGCGAGAGACAGGCAGGGGAAACCTTCGACTCCCAGCAGGAGCCTACATCAATATCATTGTAAGGTCGGTAACAGCGCATTGATTTCAGCTGAGCGACTGGCTGGGGCATTACAAATGGACATTAATGCAGACACAGGGTATGATCTGCCAACATCTTCTTACTCCCACCAACTTAGCAGCTTGGTCAGTGACCGACACTTCAAGCCAGGACGCTGTAGATTGTAGATACCCCTCTGTGTCAGTATTGCACATGTAGAAGTCTGTGTCCAAACATTTCACATTGTATGAGTTTAAACCAGGGGTCCCCAAACTTTTTTTGGTGCGGGCCACATCAACTTGCCTTTCTGTGATGGGGGCCGGGGTCAGTCTATAACTGGAAATGATACTATGTAAATAGTTCGTAAATAAGGTAGATTTTAATTAGAATGCCAAGCTTAATCATTAAGTGTGGATATTTTATAATAGAAAATGCAGTATTGAAAAATAGGCCATCTTTAGAGAGATTGTTTGGGATCGTTAGGTGGGCCAACCCAATTCTTTAGGCGGGCCGGATGTGGCCCGCGGGCCGTAGTTTGGAGACCCCTGGTTTCAACGGTTGCAGTTTGGTTAGATTTACACAAAAATGACTTGGTTTGGATTTTGAAACGTATCTATTGTAGGTTTTTTGTTTCTCGTAGGTCATGAACAGTGGTTTCCTCCATGACTTTCTCACTCTTTATACTACATCACCTGACTTCAAAAGCAGATCAAAACCTTACACTAGAAGTGCGTGTCCGGACATGATGCGAGAGGAGTACCTACGGTGAAAGTGATACAGTGATAGTTTGAAGTGTAGGGCCATTGACCAAGCTGCCATACTGAGTTGGAGTGAGAGCATGCTTCCATGGGGACGAAATAGAAACCTGTAGTAGTACTCCCACTGTCACTTAATCCTACACACTGGTCCTTTAAGTGGAAGTGATGAAGTTTAATTAGGAATGTAAAGGTACCCACAACTAATGAATGAAAGAACGTGCCCAATGAGTGTAATACTTTCATATATATATTATCTTATTGGCTCTTATTGGAATATTATTTTGATTTATTATTGTCTAAGCAGAATTCCACTGTTGACACGCTGGCTTTGGAGGGATAGAGACAGCAGCTAGGAACAGATGTGCTCTGTGGATTTGTGTTTATTGACATTTTTATACTTGCATCTTTATTTTATATTATATTATTTTATCTTTCTTCTTTGTACTGCAACTGCTGCACAGCAATTTCCCTCAAGATACCTCATCTTATCTTCTAAGATGGTGGAGCTAATTTGAACTATTTTATATACCGTTGGGCAGTTTAATGCAGTTTATAGCATCAGATTAGATTTTATCAGATACGTTTTGTGCCTAAATTCTTAATCTGTAACCAAAACTGTCAAACATAAAAAAATACAACATTTTCCTCTGAACTGTAGTGAAATAGAAGTATAAAGTACTCATACTCTACCCAAAGTAATTCACATTTGTATAGTTTTTGAACAAATGTATTTTGATGTTCCAACACTTTAATGGAACCAAAAAATTGTAAAAGATCAATTTATTCCTTCTTGGTAATGACATTTTTCTTAGAAGATGCTTCAAATGAACAGCAGCATTTTAAGGGGAAGCCTTAAGCGAAGAACTCTTAACACCATTTAGTACAACTCTTAAGAAAAAAAACCTTGATAAACAAGAGGAGGAGGAAAAGGAGGAGGAGGATGAAAAAGGAAAGGCTCAGTCAGAGGAGGAGGAAAAGCTGCCAGGATGAGAACATCTCTGCTTCTTCTTTACTGATGATTTCTCTCTGGGTTTAATTACTGCCCAACACACACACACACACACACACACACACACACACATACACATACACACGCACACGCACACACACACACACAAATCTGAGATCCAGTGATTTTATACAAGGATGAAACACTTTGCAGAATCTCTCTGTGCAAATCAAACCTTCACTTGACTTTGACAAAAACAAGTTTGACAAGAGGAACAAGTGAAAAGAAAATATATTTTTTCTATTTGTTTAACACACAACACATCCACCAGCATGGCAATGAACAATCTAGTGAGTTTTGTTATTTTGCTTATTTATTTATGCATAACCACTTAAATGTAAAATATCAATCATAAAATCATGATACAATAGGTAATTCCCACTTGAGGCTATCAATTGTACTGCATTCAACTAACTCCTGATGGAAAGGTTTCTCTTACATTCTCTGTCTGCAGAAAACAGGTCACAGTTGACATATTCAAACATTTTACTAAAAAACAGTTACTGACCCTGGAATGTGTTTTTGGATGGAAACAATGACAATGAGAGTAAACGAAAACACAAAAAATTATGAGCTGAAAGACGCTAAAATGGCTGATGAGTGTGGTGAGTGAGTTATCTGTGGGTTTATCAATATAAGCAACATGTTAATTGTTTTTTTTTTCCAAAATATATTTATTGGTTTTATTAGAATTACAGAACAATTACACTACTGCAACACTTCACAAACAGAACCAACAACAATCACTCACGCACACACACACACACAAACTTGCACAATATTAATGTATAGGTTTGCCAAATCAAAGCAAGAGAGAAAAAAACAAACAAAATAAAATAAAATGTAATAAGGGTCACCCTTAAAAAACATTTAAATATACACACAAAAGAAAAGTAAATAAATAAATAAATTTACATTGCAGATTCTACAATGCTCATATATGGCTCCCAGAGATGCACAAACTCTTTCTGTTTTCCTTTAGTAATATATGTTAGTCTTTCCAGTCCAAGGCACTCCGATAGTTCCTTTATCCATTGTTTCATAAAAGGTGCATCTGCACTCTTCCAATTAAGTGCAATCACTCTCCTGGCTTGTAGAAGTCCAAAGTCCAGTAGCTTAGTCTGTCTCTGCATTTGTATGAAGTCCAATGGATAAATCCCGAGAACACATAGCTTAGCACTTAGTGGTATATTAATATAAAAGACTTCTGACAGACAATTTATAACATCCTTCCAAAACTTCTGGATCTTTGGGCATTCCCATAGACAGTGAAGAAGAGTGCCTCTGTTATCCAGACATTTTGTACAAGTATCTGGAATGTTACCAGACATATAATGAAGTTTACCAGGAGTCATGTATGTCCTCATCAACCACTTATATTGGAGAAGTTTAAGCCTTGTATTTATGGTTTGTGTTTGTGCCTTTAAACAGGCCTTACTCCACTCCATTTCAGTTATGTCTACTTGCATATCATCTCTCCAGGCGTTTAACCTATCCATTGCTGATTCTTTAGAAGTAGATAATATTAAATTATAATAAATAGATAGTAAGCGTTTCCTTCCCATACGCCCAAGGGCAACTTCTTCTATTTTTGATAATGGTGGGACCTTCAAAATCTGCTTGTATCTGGCTGAAATGAAATTCTTCAATTGCAGATATTTAAAAAAGTGTTTTGAAGGAATTTGGTACTTTTCACATAACTGATTGAAGGTAAGCAGCACTCCATCTGTATATAAATCCAGCACTCTCTGAATGCCTTTTGCATGCCATAATTTAAACCCCCCATCTTTTGCACCAGGTGTGAATTGCTCATTACCCCAAATGGGGTGAACTGAGAAAGTACAGGGGATGTTCCCATATGTTTGTGTGCAGCATGCCACACTAAAATTGTGTTTTTTAGGAAGGGATTTTTTGTATGTTTGAGTCTTTTTTCATCTGAAGAATACAGATAACTGTGTAGGGACAGCTCTTTAACTGATTCTTGTTCAATGCTTACCCAAGCTGGGGGTGAAGAACAAAAATAATGTGCAGCAGATGTCAACTGAGCAGCCATATAGTACCACCTGAGATTTGGGACTTGGAGACCCCCTCTTTCATAAGGCTCATATAGTAATTTTAGGCAAAGTCTTGCTTTCCTATTGTTCCAGATAAACTGACTAAACAGCTTGGCTACATGATCAAAGAATGTTGCTGGTAATGGCAGGGGAAGTGTCTGGAAAAAATACAGGAATTTTGGCAAAATTGTCATTTTTATAACATTTATTCGTCCCATCATGGATATGGGTAAAGTAGACCACCGGTCCAATAGTTTGGTGACTTCATCTACCAGGGGATCATAATTTGATGGTATTATTTTGTTAAGTTCTGGTGTAATTTTAACACCTAAGTATTTAAAACCTTCTGTAGTTGTTGTAAATGGTGTTGTTATGGTGGGGTTTGCCCTCTCTTCCTCATTTAGAAACATTAACACAGATTTAGAATGATTAATTTTGTACCCAGAGAATTTTCCAAAGTCCTCCAACAGCCCTGTCAGATTTGGAATGCTACTCTTTAAATCTGTCAAAAAAAATATGATGTCATCTGCAAATAAAGAAATTAGGTGGTCTCTCCTACCAATTCTTATGCCTGATATTCCTGCATGTGCTCTCACTGCTACAGCCAAAGGTTCTATTGCTAATGTAAATAGTAGTGGTGACAAAGGGCACCCTTGTCTTGTTGAGCAGGATTTGTATATAATAGTCGAATCCATTGGATAAATGATTCACCCAATCCATATCTTGGGAGTAATTCCAGGAGATAGTTCCATTCTATTCTGTCAAATGCTTGACGTGCATCTAGGGCTAACATTGCTGTGTCTTTAGTGTTATGTTTCTCATATAATATATTTAAAACCCGTCTGATGTTGTGATAGCCTTGTCCATCCTTCACAAAACCTTGTTGGTCATCAGTTATCAATTTAGGTAAACATTTATCTAGTCTTCTGGCAAGAGCCTTACATAATATCTTGGTATCACATCCCATGAGACTAATTCCCCTATAAGAAGAACATTCAGTTGGATATTTATTTGGTTTTAATAAAAGAGTTATAGTGGCTATTCTCAATGAGTTTGGGAGTATACCTTGTTCATATGATTCATTATACATATCTAATAGAGGCTGTATTAATCTATTTTTAAATTCTTTATAAAATTCTATAGGCAGTCCATCTGGCCCAGGTGCTTTACCACTATTCAAATCTCCTATAGCATCCACAAGATCCTTTATTGTCAGTTGATTATCAAGCATTGCTTTATCTTCCTCTGATAATGTCTGGAATTGTAACGGGTCAAGAAAAGTGTCTTGAAACTCTTCATTACCATTGTATTCAGATTTATATAACAGCTCATAGAATTCTCTAAAGCAGTGGTTCCCAAACTTTTTCTGCAGGGCCCCCCTTTCTGAAGATTAGAATATTTTCGAGACCCCCCCACACTGACACAAACACACAAATCCTTTGTTTCTAAACTCCACTGGACTTTACTTAACATTGTAAGTCATACAAAATGGCAACTTCTTCCTGAACAAAACTAAAAAAAAAAAGACAAATCACCTTTACAATTATTAAAAGTGACACTGCATCATGTATCATAAAATTTTACCATGTAATGGTGTTCATGGCTTTCAACACATCTTCTTATAAACTCCATACCTGCATGAAAGTGGCCTTTTACACTTTACCAGCTCTCTGAGGAAAATAACAAAATCCTGAACATTTAACTATGCAAAAACTGCACCTTTTATGTCCACATCTTTTCAGTGACTGGTGTGGGCTTGCTTCATGCTGCAGATCTTCTCAAATCGGGGCTGCAGCTGTGAGACTGCTACTCTTAGTTCATTTTCAATGTCCAGCTTTGATCTGTATTTAGTCTTGATGGAGGCCACAGCAGAAAAACCTATCTCACATAGGTAAGACGTGGCAAATGGAAGGACTGTGGCCAGAGCTCTTTTGCCTAGCAGTGGGAAATCTTTCTCCACTCCAATCCAAAATGCAGCTAGTGTCTTAGACTTAAACTCCAGCCTCATTATTGAATCAGAGGTGACATCAATGAACTGTTCATTCTCTGTAGTGCTGAATTCGGCAGGTGGTGTTGCACTAAAGGGGTCTCGGATCCAGTCATATTGTGTAGGATCCTGCACTGGGAAGTACCTCTGGAAATGCTTTTGGAGGGCAGAGATGTGAGCTTTCATGCATGGGATCACTGTGTTCTGCAGCTTGTTGACCTCAATGAATGACTTCAGGTTCTCAAACGAGTCTATATTTCCCTCTGTAACTCGCTGCTCCCACATCTCAAACTTTCTTGTGAATGATGTGATTTTATCTGCCAGATGTGGAAGGTGTGTGTCGCTGCCCTGCATCTGCAGATTTAGCTCATTGAGTTTTTGAAACATGTCACTGAGGTACGCAAGTTTCATGAGGAACTTGTTGTTGTTAAACGTGTGGGCAAGTTCATTTTTCTCCTCCTCCAAAAAGATGCGGATCTCATCCCGCAGTTCAAAGACCCTGGATAAAACCTTCCCACGTGACAGCCATCGGGACTCGCTGTGAAACAGAACAGCTGTGTGGTCGGAGCCCATTTCCTCACACAGTGCAGAGAAAATACGTGCTTTGACAGGTCGTGTTTTAATGTAGTTCACTGTAGTGATGACGTCCGTCATGACATCGTGCAGGTCGGGACTCAGCTGTTTAGACGCCAGCGCCTCTCGGTGTATCATACAGTGTGTCCACTGCACGTTAGGGGAGACGCGCTTGATGAGCGCTTGCAGCCCCCCTCTTCTCCCAGCCATGGCCTGAGCCCCGTCTGTGCAGATCCCCACACAGTCCTCCCATTTCAGATCGGCCTCTCTCAAGTAGGTGTCAATTATTTTAAACAGTTCGTCTGCAGTGGCTCTGCTCGTCACTTGTTTGCAGAAAAGCAAATCCTCCCTCAAATCATCGGCATCAATGAATCTGACGTATGTTATCAATAAGCAGTCTTTATTACTATCAGTCGCCTCATCCATCTGCAGAGCAAAGCGTCGGTCCCGTATCTTGTCATTTAGCTGCTCTTCTATGTCCTTTGACATATCATAAATACGCCTTGAGATAGTATTGTTTGAGAGAGGAATGGCCTTTAGCTTGCTGGCAGTGGCTACGTCGATCATAGTTGAGACCATGTCGATCGCAGAGGAAGGTATTAATTCCTCGGCTATAGTGTGTGGCTTTTTACACTGAGCAACTCTGTAGGCAACTTTGTAGGAGGCGAGCTGAGCATTTGCAGGCAGGGATGCTGCTTTAGTAAAGCGACTCTGCTGTGCACGACAGTGTGTGAGTTTTTTTCTGAAGAACTCCACCGGCTTGTCTTTGTGCTCGGGATGTGTTGTCTCCAAGTGGCGTTTTAATTTGTTCGGCGTCAGACTGTCGCGAGCTAGTATTTTTAGACACACAACACACTGTGGTCTTTCCTCCTTACCCACTGTTGTGCTGGTGAAGCCGAGTGCGAGATATGCCTCGTCATATTTTCTTGTCTTTGCTTTTGAAGTTGCTACATTTGGTGAAGATTCATAATCTGGTTTGCGTTTAGCTGGGAGCGCTGTCACAAACTTGTCCATGCTGTTATGCTAGCATTGTAACTAACTAGTCATTCATTTAGCCGTAGCCTTGCCGCGCACCCCCTGCAATACCTCCGCGCCCCCCAGTTTGGGAACCACTGCTCTAAAGTTATCATGTATCTCTTTGGGGTCTAGTGTTAAATTACCTGTTTTTGACTTTATGCTCCGGATTGCCCTTTCAGCCTGTGTTTTCTTAATTTGCCAGGCCAGGAGCTTTACTGCTTTTTCACCTTGATCATAATATGCTTGTTTAGTCCACATTAAACTTCTAGCTACTCTTTCAGCAGTCAATTTATCATATTTAGCTCTCATAATAGTCAGATTTTGTAATTTTTTGGGATCTTTGTCTTGATAGAATTCACTCTCTATGCTTTTGATTTGTTTTTCTAATAACTGTATTTCTTGTTTATATTGCTTATTTTTGCTACTGGTGTAGCTTATAATTTCCCCCCTTATGTAGGCTTTGAAAGCTTCCCACCTAATACTAGCTGTTGTTTCATTCTTATTTAATTCAAAATACATGTCTATAGAATTTCCTATAATATTGACAAAGTTTGGATCCTTTAACAAAAATGATTGTAATCTCCATCTTATTGGACAGTGCCAAATCTTATCCAATTGGATTTCCATAGACATTGCTGCATGGTCACTAATTACAATGCTGTTATACCAGCATTTTTTAACCTGTGGCTGCAACTCTTCAGATATTAGGAAATAATCAATTCTAGAATGACTTTTATATGAACTAGAATAGCATGAATATTCACGTTTACTGGGGTTTTTAATTCTCCAGATATCATACAACCTAAGATCATGTATATAGTTATGGAGTATTTTTCTAGTTTTTATATGGGTGTTGTCCAACTGAGTAGACCTATCTAAAACTGGATCTAGGGTACAATTAAAGTCTCCTCCTATAATGTACAGGCCCTCCAGAGTAGATATGGTTAAGAATAGATTTTCAAAAAAGGACGGGCTACCATCATTGTGTCCATATATATTTATAAGATTTATTTTTTGTGACAGAATATTTCCTTGTACTATAATATATCTCCCGTATGGGTCCTTGATGACTTTTATGGATTGGAATGGTATCAATTTGTGTATAAGAATCACAACCCCTCTAGCCTGACTATTGAGGGAGGCATGAAAAACCTGACCAGGCCATCTTTTGGTTAGTCTCGGAACGTCTGTTGCGGTCATATGTGACTCCTGTATGAAGATAATCTTTGATTTTAGATCTTTTATCCTGTTCAATACTTGTTTTAATTTAGCAATTTTTCCCAGGCCCCTAACATTCCAACTCGTAATATTAGCTAGCAAGTTATTTTCCTGTTCAGTTTTATCCATACACAATTTTTACATTGTTCAGGTTTGTCTGGTATATTAATAATGAAATGGGCGAAACCTTATTACAGAGATGCAAGTTTACATATACCTTCAAGCACACACGCACACACACACATAACATTGAACCTAATTTGAACAATCCCTTACTGAACACTGGCATTTCCTTTCTGAAATACCTATCCCTCCCTCTAAATCAACGTGGGTTTGAAGGATGTTGATCCACAGACTGAGGAGCAACTAATCCACGCGAACACAACAAATAGTACTCCAACAGTATCCGTCAACCGTGGCAATAGCCTGGTAATAAGGTATTGTAACCCTTATAAAAATAATAATGCTTATCATTAGCGTTCAACATATAAAGTTCAACTAAGGTAAAGTGTAAGCCCATAAACAACGCAGAATTACCATCCGAATGTTACCTGCTTTGCTTCTCTTAATACAGTCCTCTAAAGTAGACTAGGCTACTTTTATTTGGTCATCACAGGCAGCATCAGAGACATGTTCATCACAGTTCGTCTCACTCATTTGGCCCCTCTATCGCTGCTGCTTGTCGTGGGAGGGTTTTGTAGAATTCTTCAGCATCCCGTGATGTCGAGAAGATGTGAATCTTCTTCTCATACAGGACCCTAATTCTGCAGGGGTTATGTAAGAATCCACGGAAAGCGTTCATGTCGGCAAACAGCTTTATGGCCGGGTGAAACTCTCGCCGAATGCGTACAGTCTCGGCGGAGAGGTCCTGAGCAAATGTAATCTTGGCACCGTCATGCTTGATTTCTGATTTTCTTGCCTCCCGGTATACAAATTCCTTCTCTTGAAAATTTAGAAAGCGAACCAGCACCGCTCTGTTTTGATTTGATTTCCTGTTGGTCAATGTGCGATGCACCCGCTCCAATGTGAAAGTTGTTCCTGGCGGCGATCCCAGCCATTTCGGCAGCATGTCGGTAACAAAGTTGAGGAGAGTTTGTTCTCCCTCTACTCCCTCTTTTAGGCCAAGTATGCGCAGGTTCTTTCTCCTTCCCCTGTTCTCCAAGTCGTCAGTTTTGGCCTCAAGGAAAGTGATTCGTTTGGTAGCCGCTTCCAGGGCTGTCTCCACTTTCTCCATTGATCTTTCTGCCTGGTCAATGCGAGTTTCAGCTTCCTCCACACGGGCTGTATTGGCCGAAACATCTTGTTTTATCTCCATCACTTTACCTTCAAGTGCAGTCAAAGCATTTGCCATTCCGGTCAATCTTGTGTTGATATTGTCAAGCTTTGTCCCAAAGTCGGACCGTAATGCTTTTAGCTCGTTCAGCACCTCCGTTATATTCACCATGCTAGCATCTGCGTAGTTTAGCGGACTCGACGGAGTTGTTGGCTTGGCTGTCTTGGCTGCTTACCTCCACGTGTAAAAATATCACACTGTCGCGTCGCCGAAGGCTTTGACATACCGCACTGTACGTTAATTAAGATAAGTTGAACGTCTGAAGGGTTATTTTTTTAAATAAAAGAAATCCCCGGTTCGGAGCTTCTCTACTAAGCCGCCATCTTGGTCACGTCCCCTCAATTGTCCAACATGTTAATTGTTAATGTAACTGGAAACTGATAATGGCAGCTTAATGTCATGGCTGCCCCAAACACACACACACACGCACACACACACACACACACACACGCACACACACGCACACACACACACACACACACACACACACACAAACACACTACAGTCTTCATAGAGTCTTCCAAACCACAGAGCTGTCTATAAAACTCTTTTTGCCAGGAAAAGTTGTTTTTTAGGGGAGAGCATATGGGTACATGTAAAAACAGTTCTTACTGGTGGGTTCAGGTCAGAACCAAACAGTTAAGAGCTACAGCCATCACTTTGTACCAAATTCTTAACAAAATTGCATTTAATTATAATTCAATTTATTTAAAATAAAGTAGGATGCCAGAAGGAGTGATGGTGATAGAGAAAATGACAACAAAACAAAACTGTAGAATTGAACCAGAAATCCATCAGCTTTTAGAGAACAGATGAAACTTTATTGATCCCTGTGGGGAAATTGAACCTATGCTGCAGCAAACAGCAATAGGAAAAGTCATAAGAGCAACGAACGATAAAGGAGAACAGCAGTGTCAAACGTTAAAGTAATTGACAATTACACCATGGAGCAAAAAAAGAAAGAAAAAAAGGTCAACCTCGACCGTAGAACAGACTGACAGAGAACAAAACATCCCTGTCCAATTCTACATCAGATGATTTCCATGTTATCAAATCAGCATGACACATTGTCATTAAACAAAGTTACTGATACTTTGACACTTTCATTTCTTATTTCGAGTTCCTTCTCCTCACTCTTCATGTTCAGAAATATAGTGATACTGCAGCTTTTCACAGGCGGATTAAACTGTTTTTGGAAATGTTTGTGGAAACAGCGTCTGAGCTTCAGGCCTCTGAGTAGGTGTTTAACGTGACATTGGCTGACTAACAACTGTGAGACACATTGCTACAAGATACACTGACAATGATGCTCGACTGACTGAACTTTATACTGTTTGTTCTACTAATGTTACTCAAAGCTTTTGTCCACACGATGTTTAGATGTAATCCTCTACAACAGTCAATATTTGAGAGGTCTGTTAAACTGTTATTCCACTCAGCAAGCTAACATGAGTACCTACTCACACTACAGCCTGGGTTTCCAACAGGGGTTGGGGTCATCAGGGCTCTACTCATTTTCACCCGACATTATTTGTCATTGTGGTGACCATATTTTCAAACCCCCAAAAAAGCCAGGACCATTACATGTGCTGCATGTCCATGCACATGCAAATGTGCATGCTGCTCCATACATGTTTTTATCAGGATGGTGGACAATCATTCGAGTGCTGGCACACCTACTGAGCGTTTATTTTCATCACCATGGACGCCATGAATGCAGCATTTTTGTTACTGGGCAAAAGAATGGAGCCGCTAATTGACAGGAACAAGCGTCACATGTTTCTTGCCTATGACTCATACAGGGGCACAAAGATTATAGATTTATTTAAATTTATTGTTACAGTTATAGGGGGAAAATCCTTGTTTCAGCATTATAATAATAATGCGTGCACCTCCTTTACATCACCACTTCACTATACTTCATACTTGTTATTTGAATACACATTGAATAAAAAAAGATTTGAATCCAACAAAAATGTCCATGTTTATGAGCCACATTAACATCCACATTCCTGCCTTTCTTGAAACTCAAGAAACAAGAAAAACAGTACCAAGAAGTCATGTAACTTCAGCATGCTGTTCACAAAGTACACAGACACAAGTAACGAATGAAGACCTATAAATAACACAAGATTTTTAAGGACATTTTGCATGTATGTGTGCATGTACAGTATTTAAAGCTTTTAGCGTGTCATTATAGGCTATTACACATGGCACATTTTATGTTTTGGAGATGCATTGGACATTTTAATCTGCAACATTCAGTCCGCATAAGTTACTAGACAGTGGTACAGAAGTGCTGTAATAACACATAACAATAATGTTATTCATATGCCATGAGGTGCTATCAGACTGCTCACAGATCCTGCTGTTGTTCACCCTGATCTAATTGTCAGTACTGACATAATCAGTCAACATCAAACCAATGGAAACTACTGATATTAGCCTACAAAAATAGAAGAAATATTCAGACAGCAAGCAATATGGAAATTAAAATTAGCACAATTTAACTGAACACTGTTTATTTCACTTTCTGCATCTCCAAACTGTTCATTCTTCATAGAAAATTGACTTTTCAATAAAATGTGGAATAAAACAAAAAATGATTTTAGGTAGAAACAAGGAGTGAATGTACATTTCCTTTTCGACATTAGCTAGATGAGAACATTGTTAACACACACACACACACACACACACACAGTACAGAGATGTGGGCAGCACAATAGAAGCAGCCTTGGACCACTGTTGCCGTGGCAACTGCTCGCAACGAGAGTCCACACACCAAAACACACGCACACTTCAAAACAGCTTCACCTACAGTACACACACCAACAAAACACGCAACAGATAAACATCACAGGCTGACCCATGACGCTTTGCAAAATCAGTAGCTAAGAGAATCGTCAGCAACATGCCTGTCTGTCTGCACAGCATTGCCAGACTGCGTATGTAATGTTTCTGCTAATGTTGATCAATAAAGATGATGTCATCCCACAGACTCACACAAACTGTCCAGCCTGACAGTGAATTTTCTTTTATTTTTATAGATACTTTATTGATCCCTAGCAGGGAAATGAGAGGAAAGATGATGTAATGGCCGTCGGACTAACTGGCTGACTGTTTCTACTGAACAGACTTTTTATATTCTGATGTACTGTATTCTGACTACATTCACCTTCAACTTCCAGTAGCTACAGTAAGAATAAAGTGTTCTGCTCATGTCTAGATGGTAAACACAGAATTGCGAACTTTTGTGAACCGTCCCGTTGTTTCGCTTTGAAATGTTTTCACAATGTCAAGTTTAAAGTGCATCAAGACTAAAGTTGTTGTTTTAAAGATCAACAAATTGTAACAACTATTAAGTTTGAAAAAGTCTGTAGGAAGTCAGATGAGATGCTATAAAGTCAATACAGTAAGGCGTTCATGGTGGATGTATAGATCGCACACAGGACTTTCACTCTTTTACCTCAGTCAAAGAATCTCAAAATTGTGGACAAAATGAGTAAAGAAGTACTCATGGTGCAGTAACATGTTCCCTGTCAACAAATGAAGGAACACTTCAGCTTCACATCAGTCTTTCCCCGCCACCATTACAAAGTTGTTGCTCCTAGTGGAATTGTTGGGTCTCTGTAGATGATATCATAAAGAGTACAGTCGAGACCTTTTCTACTTATATGGAAATTGTCATGAGATGACTTTTGTTTGATTTGGTGCTATATAAATAAAAATGAATCGAATCCTTCAGACTGTCATGTCAAACATTCAAAATCAACACATCTGGAGTTAGAAAAGTATCTTGAATTTGTACTTGATGACAGTATTTCAGTTAATGTAGTTATCTGTATTCCGTCTACATACACAATACTGTACAATGATTGCTCAGACCTTTAATGGGTGGCAAATTCTAAAAAATGTTCTCATTTTGTGGTATAGTAATGGTGTTTTTGTTTTTTGTTTTTTAAAAAGGTGTTCTATCAACCAGCCCAATTCCTCTAAACACGTTATTTATGTGCACTTGGAACAGTTTTAATGCTTGTTCATAGACATAATGAAAGTTGTGTAGACCAAATGAACATATAAAAGGCAGTAAACAAAAGTATTTTACTTAATTCATGAGAAATAAAATCAATACATGAAATACTGTATATGCTCTTCTTGTAGTGTACATGAAAACTATACCTATGACAAAAAAATAAAGTCAATGACAATCCCTCTAATAGCTGTTGAAGAAACTAAAAATGCACTTGTGCATTCTAATAACAGATATTAATGTTAATAATAAGCATCTTATTACCTATTACTGAGGCTTACTACAAGCTCCTTGAGTGTTAATAGTCACCATATTTGAATGATACAGTGAACACATTTCACTTTGCATTTATTACTTTGACTACTCTATTTCTATTGTACATGCAAGAAAGCGCAGTGATCAGGAAGATGTCAAGGCCGGGTTAAATGGCTGCATTCATGCAGGATTTTTATCCAAAGTGCTTTACAATTTGCTTCACATTAAATCATTCAAACACACTTTATGGTTCAGTATTTTGCCCAAGGACTCGTGGACATCAGCAGCTGGGGTTTGAACAACAAATATGTCGCTCTACCTACTGAGACACTGAGACACACTCCCTGTTAAAAGGTTACTGTGCTTCAGTTCAGAAAGAAATCAGCACTCTTGAACTCTTCACCTCTTGCCATGAAGGGTCAGGAGGAGACATTGGCTCATTTTAAGGGAGCCACAAGCCATTAAGATCGGGTACCACTGCTCTGGACTACAGTATTGGATCTGCAGACTGACAGATGCAGCACTTTTGTCTAGAGACCCAAAGCACGGCTAAAAATAACATTTCCATGTCACAGAAATTTACAATGTCTGCCAAGAATCTACATCCTCTTGAATTGTGGGTTCAGGTGGGTCAGTGCTGTAGCAGCTCCCTGCTCAGTAATGGATGAGGACAGTCCAGTTCAGAGCTGCATGAACTGCAGGATTCAACTTCTGCATTCAAATGAGTTGCAGGTTAATGGAGAGGGAGCTCTGCCCCGGAGAGACGACGCAGCTACAGTAACGCTGCGGTGGATTTCTGTCCAATTAGAGCTGACTAATTGCCTCCTTAGACACGGTGCATCACTAACTGTTCCCAGTACTTGCAAACACTAATAAGAGCGAATGTGACAGGGTCATTACTGCTTAGATTTATATCCAACAGTTATAATATGTGTGATGTGGGTTGAAACAAAATAAAAACAGTCCTGCATAACTGGGCGGGATGGTGAGGCATTTCTGTGACAGCAGAATATAAATGATGGGAATTATTAATGCACTATAAAGCCTAAAAACACAATAAATATGATGATAAATAACAGCCCTTAAACAAGGGAGGAGCCTTAATGAGCATTATTACAGCGGAGGAAGTGGCCCTCCCATACTGTCCTGACAAAGCTGAGCCGCTCGGTTAATCCTGGAATTATAAAAAAGATATAAATGTCAAGTCTGATATCTGTTGACTTTCAGTCATTTGATGGGGTATTCAAATGTCAGGTCTGTGGTCAATAAACATAAAGAAGATTCAGTAAGGTCGTCATCGTCCTCATCCTCTTTTATTGAGTTTCTATTGATCACAACTTCTGTTTTTTAGGAGGTTTAACTTCCTGTTAAAAACTTCTCAACCTTCCTGTCATTTGGATCACAGTCTGAGTTCAAATCTAATGTTCAAAAGAAAAAACCCAAACTGTTTAGTAACAGTTTATATTAAGAAGCTTATAAGAGTTAGTTAATAAATAATAAGGCTCTTAAAAATGCTTATTAAAACTTATATAATAATATTACTGTTAGGATATTATCAGAATGTAGTTCTCATTTAAGATGAATAAAGTTAATTGTTTAAACATACATAATAATATAAATATATTTTTCTTAATCTTACAAGGCCTTGTTCTGCTATCCAGTAGCTGCAAAAAGCATAGTTTGTCCCGGTAGTTAACCTGGTCTCCACACAGCCCTATACTCCATCAGGAGCGCTTCAGGAATGAACGTCTTGACCGCCAGACTTTGTTAACTTTCTCGGATTTGGTAATCTTTCTTGACTTATGTGCTTCTATCATAAGTAAGTAGGCTGGGTAGTTACATTATTTCTTCTATCTTTTGTGTCTTTTTACAGCAACAACAATCCTAACACGAGCCAGAACGTGTTGCAGCTGTGTCCGGAGGGATGAAGTCATTACAGTCTAATGAAGGCATAAAAGAAAAAAACAAAGACTAAAGCCATGGTTAACTGTGCATGTAAAGGTTATTTTAAACTTAATTAGCATGGCTCCAACTTTAGATCCAAAAGTTGGAGCCATGCTAATTAAGCTTCAGTTGTCAGGATCAGATACTGTCGGAAAACAAATGAAAATTCAAAAATTTAGCAGTTTCTGGATATATTTCCTAGAAATGATTCCTTATCATGGTGATAAAAACAAATCTAGGCAGTATTAGATTTTCTTCAAAACATATTTGCTGTTGCAAATTAGCATATAAACATACTTTTTGGATTGGATGTGAGATGGAAGCAATAACATAACGTCGTTGGCCAATTGCAGGTGATTTTGTATTGGTATATGGGTGAAAAGAACATGAAACAAGTTCACTGTGTAACCTGCAAACACTGCAGCAGCTAAAGCCAGTATGGCACTACTTTTGTCTACATGTCTGTCGCTATCACTGTACAGAATAGTATTCTTCGAGCTGTCCAACCTGTTCTAAATTATCACACCCCTGGTCATCACGAACAGCTACCAAGTGCTGGTAGAAGGTTAAAATTTGTAAGGCACAGATGATATCTTGACGTAAGCAGCAACCGGCTGAAACTGTAGTTCCTTGAACAGCCACGGTACAAAAACAGAATTAAATTCTATAGCTAATTTCTCAATTCATGACAACTGACTTCTGAATTATTATATAATTCACCCATTCAAATTAAAGTAAGGCTTAAAATTATGCGTGGCTACTTTGATTGACAGGTGGGTGCTCAGAGGCGGCAGAGGCAGGACTGCTAAGACAGCGGCAACCAGAGCCACCACACTTCACAAGCTTCACAACAGCTCTTTAGGAACCTGTCACCCGTCACAGATACAAAGTCACGTTTTAAACTGTTTATGATCTTGATAGATATCAAGTGAATACTCACATTTTTTTCATCTGAAAGTCAGAAGCTTCACCAGGAGCTAGATAACCTGCAAATATTCATACTATAGCCCTCTCAATTCCTCCTGTGCGGGTTCCCATAACACACCAGTCAAAAAGGACTTGTTCCCTCGCTGGCATCCCACACAGGAATATTGCCAGCTGTGTTTGACATAAAACAACTAAATAATGAGCACCGCAGGCAGGGCCTGCACCCTGAAGGATGAAGGATTTTAGAGACTGTGTTCATGTTATCACACTGGCCAGTCACCATACATATCTTTTTGTGTGTTGGAGTTTGACAGGGAAAGATTCCACAAGCACCTTTTAAAAAAATCATCATTACTTCAGTAGCTAAAAAGCAAAACAAAAAACTTTACGACATAATGTCACCCACCGAAGACATAAAAGAAGTACTGAAAGCATAAAATGATCATAATCAAATAAAAAAACTTTCTGCATAAAGACGGGCAAAATGAAAAAAAAAGTGCTCCCATCAGGATGATATTAGCACCATAAAAATAACCATGGTGTGTTACATTATAATGTCTTGTGGATAAAACAATAACACCTCTATTATTTAGGAGGAAACAAAACAAAAAAACAGGAGCTTCGCTATTTTTCCACCACAGCATGTTTACAGGTGTTTACAGCATACATGTGTTAAGACGAATCAGTGTCTCCAGAAGAAGCTGTGTAAAATCTGTTTGAAACTGCAACAAATCTGTTGTTGTGTAGGGCTGGGTATCATTTTTAGAAAATTACCAGTACCCTTAAAGTACTGTATGCATTACTTTTAATCATTTTTAATCACAGCAAACTGAACTGCCAACTCAGTTAATAAAATACATCGTACTTGACTTCACTTTGATGTTAAAGCTGCAATAGTGGGTTATATTAAATGAAAGAATGCTTGTGGAGATTGGTTGTGATCAAAACAATACAGTCGTTTTTCTTAAAACCATGAATGGGTCCAAAAAGGACCAAACACAGATATTGTTGACTGGAGAACTTTCAATACTACTTGGTACTGGGTTATTTTGGTTGATACCTTAAAGCAGTGGTCCCCAACCACCGGGCCGAGGACCAGTACCGGTCCGTGGGTCATTTAGTGCCGGGCTGCACAGAAATATATAAATATATGTATAAATGTTTTATTTTAAAAAATGGCCGGATTCTTTCCCAATTACATCCGTCTGTGCCTCAGGTCAAGACGCTCGTCTTGGTCACGTGATACGCGTGTTACCCCAGTAAAGCCCCCAAAGCAAAAATGAGTAAAAAACAAACGTCTGTGGAAAGCTTCTTCAGTGACCAAAACTGAATTACGGAATAGACTGGACATAAGTAACACACTTCGGGTGTCATTGTCTCCTATAACTCCTAGATGGGACCGGTTCGTTGCGGAGAAACAAGCTCAGGGCTCCCACCAATTCAGCGTAATGCTGAGTTGTATTTTTATGCACTTTATATTTGTTTTTATGCCGGTTACATCATTTTATTTTGTCGTATTTACCCCCCACACCTTGAAGGCCGGTCCCTGAAAATATTGTCTTACATGAGACCGGTCCGTGGTGCAGAAAAGGTTGGGGACCGCTGCCTTAAAGTACTGATACCCAGTCCTGCAGTCTAGGAGCTCCAGGCTGTATTAGCCTAGTTACACACTAGTTAGACACTATAACACACTCCAATCCCCCCAAAAACTGACAGTGGTCCAGCTGGGTTGTAGGTAATGTTTTAAAGAAGAAGAATACATAGAATAAAAAAATTAAACACCTGACTTTCACAGTTCTAGTGAAGTTAAATCTAAGGTTTGATGTGGGTAATGATGGAGATCTAAATACAGCGTGTTTACCTAAAACTGTAGATGACACAAAGTTGTCAAGTAAACCTCTTTCAGGTTGTATTTTTAGATTTCTAGCTTCATAGCTAAATCCTTCCTAAAAATGGTACCACTTAACATTGACCCAAACTGAGCACAATAGTTTCAAAATCTTCTTCACTGTAGTGTCATCACCTTGTAAACTCAAATCACAATAAGAGGGGGAAAAGAAGGAAACGTGTAAGAAACTCATCATTTTTGCACATTCCTACATAGTTACAAATACACTTTAATGGTGTCAAGGAAATGGAAAAAAATTAAAGTCTTTTAACTTCACACCATCAGCGAGATACTGCATGATTTAGAAAATTAGTAAAGACATCATGGCAAGATCTAATTTGAAATTAACAAGATGTGTCTGAAGCGTAATGGCACCAGAATGTCTTTAGTTAGAAAACTTCAAGCTTCATGTGTGTTAAAGCTTCTACCCACTACTGCTAGCAAACACCTGTCAGAGACAGATGCATTGACAAAAACAGCACCAATCTGACAACCTGCAGATTATAGGAGTATTTTTAGAAGACCCCTGACTTGCATCCAGCCTTGGCACCAAACAGAAGTTGATTAGTTAACTGATGACACGACATATCCAGCAGCTACTGTATATGACAGACAGAACGATCAAAGAATCCTTGGATATTTTTCTCATTGAAATACTTCCAATGAAATGATTCCAAGTCACATGTGTGACCATCAATGCTCAGGTCTGCACATCGTGTTTCTTTCATCCCAACTTCTGAGCCCAACACAGCGCTCATTAACACATATGTGATGGCGTGTTAATTTATGGAAAAAGGCATCCATGAAAGTCCTCTCCTAATCACTGATCATCCACAGGGGAAGAACTGCTCAGCTTCACACCAACACCAAAGTCACATGTGATGTTTAATGCAAAAGGCCACAATTTCAATGGCTTTGTCCAACACTTTCATTCCCTTCCCATCACTCTGCAGTGTCAGCCACCAGCAGGTTGGCCAGCTTCTAAGCCGCCTAATAATAGGGGGAATAGAGTTTGACTATAACAAATGAGGCCTCATTAGCATAGAAACAACTTTCAAAATAAAGGTAATAAAAGAAAAACCTGCCTCATCTTCTGTAGGATCACATTTACAACGACTACACCTGCCACCACAGAGACAGTAAACAGGAAAAAAAAGTCAATAAATAAAAGAGGTTTTCAGACTAAAGCCCACTGTCCTCCAAAGTCAACAATGACTGCTATAACATCAAACTGCAGCTGCACTGCTCTGTTAAGACGGGAGCTCAGGCTCAGGCCTGAGAGTCGCAGTGAAAGTAAAGAGAGAAGACTGAATTCTAAGCTGAGTAGTGGACAGACAGACGGCAGACAGACCTAGCCATGTTTCCATCAATGCATTTCAATTCGCATTTGAAGTATCAAATTTGTCATTTGCCATTTTTACGCTCCTTTGAGGTAGTTTTTGCCTTTATTAAGTTAATGTTCATAGTGGGAGATGGAAAATTTTTTTTTCCAATTAAGTTCTGCTCATCTGTTTCCACTCTGAGAGTCTTCACAGATCTGAGTATCCTTTCTTCAAATTAATACACAAAACAAAAACAAATTTCACATTCCCTCATGTTTTATGCATTGCTTTTCACCAGTTATAGTTCAACTGGTGTTCGTTTAGTTACATCATCCGGTTGCACATCTTTTGGTTTTTATGATTCAAGTATTTGCACCACCTACTGCTTTTCTCATGAATTCCAAATATTGGAATAAATTTGGCTAGTGTTTGGATAGAAATGGTGATGAATAGGCCAGAGAAATATTTAATTTCCTCAATTAAGATTAAGCCAGGGAAAAAAGGTAAACAGTGTGAAAGATGCACAAATGCAGCAAACTAATGAGCCTCTTAGCCTTAAAGCAAATACTTATTTAAGCACCTGCATTAATCTGTAGAATCACACACAATATTTTCTGTTGAAATGTGTTTACCTTCAACCTTCTGACTGGAATACCCACAGACCCCAGGTTTACTTTTTTACCATAACTGGTCCTACAAGTCCAGTTTTTTCTGTCAGTGTGTTCATTGATGACTTCATCTCATCGGTAACTGTTTTAATTTGTTCTTTTTAAATGTAGTATTGTATTGGGGTCTTTGGGGACCTCCAAAGAGGTGGTGAATTATTTGCACAATATTATCATGTGCAATATTAACATGATTAATATCAGCATTGCATTTTTACATATCACAGTCATGGTGCAAACATTACTTCTATACTCCTGTCACTACAATAAAACTTGTTTTTGATTTTTGAGAATATTTTTGCATCAATGCAGTTGGCTGGGTGGAAACTGGTGAGCTAAGAAAACCAAATGTATGGATGTTTGTGTGTTTACGTCGGGAATCACTATCATTTACTAGCAGCACAGTTGAGGTGGATAGGCGGTCCGGTTAACTGCCCCATGGGGGGAGATTAGATTGAATTGTTGCCCTGTGGATATGAAGAAGAGAGAAGGCAAATACTTCTGCCCCTGCAGGAAGTAACTCAGCCCAGATGCCTGAACAGCAGGACTGACTTCACAACCGCCACTTTTTAATATAGAGTGGGTTTTTCTGTGTGTGTGTGTGTGGGCGAAAACTATCCATCTTGTCATATAATGTATTGTATTGGAGGAGCTGCAGAGCGCTGCTGACTCATAACACACGCAAAAGCAAAGAAAGAGAAACGCTTACACAAATGCAAACCACATCATGTTTCCATCTAAATGTTGCATGAATCTGATGCTTATTTCTTTTAAAATTGGCGAAACAAAGTAAAATTGGGTTTTTTTTCTGTGTGAATACAAGATTACATAATTAAAATAGCAACAGTAAGTCACCTCCGTCCATCAAGACATTTCATTACTGCTTCACACCTCAGATGGCATTTATAGCATTTAAATGAATGGATTTGTTCTCGTGAGTGCGCACACAAACAAACACTGCGCGTAGATATCCCTTTTTATTTATTTGTGAAGTGAAGGAAGGGAACGACAAGATGGCAGCAAAATGCAAAGCAGCATCAGAAGATGAAGAAAGAGCTGGTCTTTATCAGAGGTGTTTCCTTCAGCCTTTATCTACTTCTATAAAACACCCGAGAGGACTTCGATTCTTTCATTTCAGGTGATTCCATCCAGACTTCTACAACTTTAATCACCATTTTAGTCAGAGCTTAAATCGCCCCTATTAGACTTTCCAATATAGAAGATAATTATCCTAAACGACTGTATGTCAGCATCATAACGGTAGCAAGAGTTCTTTATTATGTCTAATCTGGGACTTCTCAGAGGTGAGAAGTTTTCGTCAATGTTAATTTTGTTCAGGTCATAAATGAACTGTCTTTAAACAAGAGGACAAAAAAACAGGTTTCTTTGCGGTAAGTTGATGGAAGAAGATCCTTATTATCATGCCTGTTCTCTTTCAGTGTTATATTTTTATATAATTTATATCTCTGCATTATTATCACTGACATATTAGTTATGTATACAAGATTTAATATAGCAGCAGCTATTTGCTATGTAAAGACATGTGGAGTCATGACGTCCTGAGCAGATAAATGGCGTCTCTCTGTGTGTATTGTTCTACAAGGTGCTCTGTGATTTGTTTATACAGCCACCCTGGCCCTGGCCATGCATGTCAGTGAATGTGAGTCATGAATTGAGGATTTATTTCAAACAAACAAAAGTTGCTAATCAGTGGAAAGACAAACAAAGGCGAAGTGAGTTGGTGACTTTTGTTTTGTTTCTGTCAAGTTTGAATTAAGTTGTTGTGGAGAAAAGTTGAAGCCAAAGGCTAATGGTGAGGTCAGGAAGGAAGAGCCTCTGATGTCTTATGCTGTATTATTTATTGAAGCTTGGCCAAGGAGAACTAGAGACACTCTCAAAGCACATCTGAAGTGCTTGAGTCGGTCTCACATTCTGCCCAACTCATCCTGGTGGATCAACTTTAAACCCCAAGATAACACACAAATACTACATGCTGAGAATTAGTCAAAGAGAATGTTTTACTCAAGGAGGTGTTATTGTCAGCATATTCTAGTCTGGAGACACAGATGTCTGTTTACGCAGATTGGAACCTTAACAGCAAGCTATCTATTATGACTAGTCAGGCAGCATTAGGTCTCTTTGACCCTGGCCACCACAGTGTTGAAATATGGTGGCATCCAGTCAAAGCCAAACAATTAATACTGATGAGGACCCCTCATGTCCCACACACGACCTCATGTAACCCAAGGATAGAAAATTCCATAACAGAAGTTACAATGTTACAAAGGTAAAATTACATTTGTCAATCTGTCTGGTCGCAAATAATAGTGACATAACTGCTGTTTCTGGTTGAACATAAATTATCTCAGAGGTCTGTCACTGAAGGTATCTTTTCCATAATGTTAACAGACATCGCTCATAACAATCTGAACAACCACTTTTAGTGGACGTACGTTGGTACATTTGTCCCCATTATGTCAGCCATCAAAGACAGTTTTATTTTGTTTCCACCCAGTTCATGTTTTACAATTATCTGCAAGGTAAAATTGACAAATCATTGTTATGACAGCTGTGACACCCATTTGTTTTGATCTGTGATGCTGGTGATAGTGGCAGTAATTTTTGTTTATATAAACATTAATGTGTAAAATTTAATGTTGGACTTTATGATGCTCACATCATTTTTGTGAAAAACAAAAACATCAAAATGTCTTGAGATAAAATGAAATTCATTTTGGGCTGCAGCTGCTGCTTCAAAATACAAATTTTATCTCAAGAAAAAAAGAGTGTTTAGTTTGAATGATATGATAAATACTGAGCTGCCCTGGTGGTAAATATCAAGATCCCACCAATCATCTAGAGAAGATAAATGGAGATCCCTGCACACTAAACTTATATCTGCTGTATTTTATTTCCTGTTGACATTTCAGTGCTAGATCTTTATTTATTTCATACAGCAAACACACACAGCAGAGCTTGGATTTGATACTTCACCAATTTTCAGGTCCCCACATCCTCTTTGAGAGAAAGAAAAGAAATTCAGCTTTTTTAAAGATCATTGAGGGAGATTCAAAGGAATTTTAAGTGCCATTTTAATTGTTTCTGTGGGGAAATCTTCTGTATAATCGATTCGAAAATTTTGGTCACAATTTAATAATTAAATTTCCATTTAATTCTTCTTTTGTGAATATGCCTTATGTTGTTTGCTCAAATTCAGGGAACATGTGATATTTCCCAGTTTGTCTTCATTCTTCCGACATGGTAGCATATTTCTTAAAAAACCTCAGGCGACCTCGCTCCAGGCCAGTCTGGAGTCACACCAGAGAAAAAGAAAACTATGCATTGTTCCTGCCACCCTCCCATGTTAATATCCCAACATGGCTAATGGGATGTTTTATCAGCACACAAGCTCTGATTCATGGCTTTTAATGAGGAAGAGATCCTGGCAATAAATCCAGGGCTAATTATGTAATGGGACATGATTAGCAAGTAATGCACTGTCACTGTCATCCTGCCGCCCTCCTCTCACAGCTGGGGCATCGTCAGGCAGATTAAGAAGATCTCTAAGGAAAAATTAACAAACAGCCTCTATGCAAGCTTACAGTAAGCAGATTTAAGGAGGCTGTGGCCCCCGAAAGACAGTCTCTGAGGAGTGGGAGTCATTTTCAATATCAGCACAAATGTAAAGACAAATTACAAGATTTCAGATGTCATTTCAAGGGGGATGACATGACCATTGACTGATGGAATGAATATAGCAGGGTATTGCTCCAATGCCAAAAAAGAAAATCAGATCAGTACCATTCTATAATGTAAAATAATAACAATTATTGTTATAATGATATGTTTTTTAAGATATTTTCACATTTATAACAACATACAAACTCATCACATTTATAAAAAAAAATCTAATCTCTGATTGCTTGAAAGTCTATCCAATTGCATTCAGAAGCTTTTTTGGCCTTCATCTCTTGATAACGCCCCTTGGAAACCGAAAATGAACTGAGAGGTTCCAGACTAATTTACATTCGTAATTTACATTGGTAAATTAGTCTGAGGATGCCAGGCTAAAAACAATGATGAATCATCGAGAATTTTTCCAGTTCATGTGTAAATGCAAGCATTAAATATATTCTGGGTTTGAATAATTAATTCACTAATGGCTTCAGAGAACAGGCACTGACACTGAATTTCTAACTTTAAAAGCATTTGTTCACTCCAATTACAAGAAAATACATTTTACTACCTAGCTTGATGTATACCATTAGTTTGTGTAGTGTTCGAGCGGAGTGGTTTTCCCAGTGGAGTCCCCCGTCCAACACCTTTAGGATGAACTGGAGCAAAGAGTGAGTCATTGTTGAATCTTAGTTAGTCCTCTAACTTGTCTCTAACTACTAGAGCCAGCACAACTTTTGGAATACCCCAAACCTGCTCCTGTCCTATGTTTGGATGAACCACCTCATCAACAAAACATGCTGGTTTGCCCTTTAGACACATGAAAAATGGAGTACAGTGGATGTTTGAACTGAGGTCTTGTGAAGGTAGGATGATTTCTCTGAACATTAATTAAGTTCCCTGGCATTTTCTGACAGGCAGGTATCAGGGAAAAAGACATGGTTTTAGTCTTGTGAACTTTATTTGTCTCCATGCTTTCCATCTGCCGTCCTCCTCACCTGCCCTCCTGTCAGCCCTCCTGGGGAGAAACCTTTCCTCAATCCTCCCAGTCCTCACACATCAAAACAGTATTTATCCGCCTCATCTGGCCGGAGCGCAGCAAATAATGAGTTCAAATTCCAAGTGCCACGCATCAAATGTGGGACATGCCTAATATGGCAGCGTAAGAAAACTCCTCTATCCACTCATTAGGCTGCTAATTACAGCAGGAGGGCTAATTTCACTCAGAAATTTAATGATGTTCCCCCACTACAAGAGACACAGCTGAGAGCCTTCCCAAGCTCTTAACACAGAGGGGTGAAATTTCAGGAAGAAGGTTACATCAAATACAGATGCTTTCAAATCTATAAAATAAAGTTACATCAGTTGCATCAGTTTGAAAGGAGGAAATCAAAAGGACCTGGCTATTTACTCCTGTCCAGGCTGCTGAGATGAAACCCAGGCTGATCAAACACATTCAGACTTTTAACATGCCCAGCCACTAAACTTGTGTTCATGAACACAGCAGCTTTGAAACTAAAAACAATGAGTGCTGCTTCACTCAATTTATAGAGAAGAGTAGGAGGCAGAATGACATCAACAGCTCAATACAGTGTGTACATTTACATCTGTCATTTTACATCTGAATCAGCATCGCCAGAGTCTCAAAGAGTGGCACGAGTCATTATTACTGCAGCCGCGGCTACAGGGTGCTGTTACTTGAACTAAAACGTGTTGTTTTACTAAAATCACTGACAGTATATAATTAGTGGACAGCGCTCCCAGGGCTGTGAACTAAAGCCAACATATTTTAAACCTGCATTCTTTGTAATGGCCTGCAGGGGCTGCAACAAACAAGTCTGATTGTATGTAAACTTATAAAATTTTGATTTATTACAACCTCAGTTTTCTCTTTTTACAGTTTTGTCTTTCTCCGCAATGTAGCTTAGTGTTAGCTATACAAAAAGTGCCTCATGAGGTCATGTTTTCAATCTCTAAATTTCAAATTTTCTTTCAAACAGCATGATGTTCATTTTGTAAATTATGGTCCCATTTATAGTAAATTAGACCATAAAACAGCTTTATGGCATATTTTAGTTACTAATATTTTACTGTTTAATTAAATAAAAAAAGGTGTTTATGACCATTCAGACTGCCATTTTTCCAAGCCTAAAACCAAGCGGAGCCTAAATTTGCAGTATGTCATCCACCAGCTTCACATTTCTGTCAGATTATCGTAAAACAAGACGGTCAACACCACAAACTAATGGGTGACACATTAGTATAGGTCACGGTCATTGACATTTTGATATTTTTCTGTGGCAGACTGTCACCATGAACTCACTAAGATTGTGGGGAAGTTCGGGAAAACTCCTGAACTGCAGATCCATTCCAGGCCAATCTGGCCAGTGGTTATCAAGTTTATTTCTCAGTGTCTGATGTCAGTAGTTACTTATGGTCCTCGGCCAGCCTGGCTCTCACAGCCGCACACAGCATAGAACACAACTCTGTCTCCTAAGCTGGGACGATCTAATACTTTATATTGAAAGGGATACAAGCAGCAACTTCTTGTCTTATTTGTGATCTGCTAATTAAATTCAGCTCTTCATATCACTATTGTCCAAGCTAAATTACTGAAACCAGCATGCTATCAAGTACAACAGCAAGAGGGTGAAGCAGCTGGCCCTTGACACAAGATAAATAAGGATGTTTTCGATCTGTTAATAATGCAAAGTTACTTTAATGGAGTCCCAGAATAAAAATATAGAGCTGAGAATGAGTATAATGGGTCCACTTTAAATAAATTGTCCAGAGAATCCCTTGAGAGGCAAGAAAAAAGTTTTGAATTGAAAATTGAACTGAACTAGTTCCTTGGTTTCAGAGACATTCATCTCCAAGTTGCACACATCCACCCACCAGGGATGAAACCCACTACCGCAGCCTGCTAGAAATCATGTATACTGTTCTATTAAATCCCAGTATTCAGCAAATGTGTTCTAATGTACACAGTATGTTAGATTGTTCGTTTTTGAGAGAGGAACACCCTTGTTCATAATGTTTTCATAGTGTTTTTCGATTACAGGAACACAGAAAATAGGATCTAATGAGCTTCTCCAGAGACACACACACACACACCTCCCACACAGAGCAAACACATGGCCACAACATAAAACCACAGATATATAGTCCTATTCACTGGAGAGATGAGAAATGGAAAGAGCGGGAAAGACAGAGAGATAGTGTGTGTGTGTGTGTGTGTGTGTGTGTGTGTGTGTGTGTGTGTGTGTGTGTGTGTGTGTGTGTGTGTGTGTGTGTGTGTGTGTATGGGGGATGAATTAAAGCCTTTGGCTGCTCTGTTTGTCCTCTATGTGGCCCCATCCTTCATCAGAGGGGCAAAGCCTGGACACTGAGGATCGTAGATATTTTAAAAGATAAATCATTCAGATACGGAAAACTGACCCGCCTCTTGGTCTGTAAAAGTAGGCACTTACAGTGTCTGGTTACCGTGACAGCCAGTCTTTTACCAACCCAAACTTACAAACACCGTTGGCCTGCTGTGATGCTGCTAAAATACTCCATGTTTTTATTATTGTCAACAAATCTCATGACAAAGTGAATGTATGTACTAACAAGCATTGTGGGGGACTGGCTGACATGTTCTTTATTACCATAAATACACACTGTCTAGTTTATTTGTACTCTTACATCCTGCAAAAGCACCAAATGTGGATTAATCCACCACTGAAAGTAGTCCCCGATAAATGCAATGATTCCTGTAGCATTACACATCCTCCATCATGTTTAGTCCACAAGTATTTGTTTTAATTGAGTTTTTTATTGCTTTTATTCCTTTTGAACAACAAGATGTTATACTGTCCTGTAAAAAAACAAAAATGTTCAGTTTATTTGCTGGTTGTTTTGACACATTCATCATTACTGCTGTAAAATGTATGTTTAAAGGCTTATTACTACAGCTTTGTCTTTCTCTGCAATGTAGCTCAGTGTTAGCTATACAAAAAGTATATTTTATCAAATATAATAATATTAATATCATAAATGTGCAGTGACTATTCAACTAATGTCTTAAACTAACAACTTATACATAGAGGTACAGCAAATGTTACTTATGCATTGCATTTTTCATGTTTAAAAACAAACATATTCTTCCATGTATATGCTTTTGATGCTGTTATTTATGTGATATTTTTTGGTGCTGGTATTTGTAGAGATATATTGGCACATCTCATCTCTGGGTTTGATGAGACCGTGTTCAGGTATTTAATTATAGACTTTATATTATTGGTGATTTTATAGAGCATTCTTTGTAATAGTGCTTTTTAATCTCTTTTTATGTATTGCCTCTGTGTTCCCACTGAATAAGATGGGAAAATCAAATAAAAAAAATAAATAAAGAAAATGTGGTATCAAAAACAACAAACAAACAAAAGTTTTAAGTCTTCAGGAGGAGCCAATGGAGTGCAGACAGGGGGAGGAAGTCAGAAAGTAACACATTGTTGGTTTTAGTCTTTTCATGCAATTTCTTGACAATAAGAAAAATACAAAATAACCAACTTCGCTGAAGAACCAAAACCTGCATCAGAGCACCAGAGTTGGTCCAGCAGGCAGCAGCACAGCAAACAGCCTGATGCCTGCTGGCTCAGCATGTGGCGGGGACTAATAACATCTGGTTCTTGCTCCACTAAGCCCTGCCAGGCCCCTCTTATCCACACCACCACCACCATCTCCTCCTCTCTGCTAGTTATTATCAGAAACCTACAAACCATCTTTCTCCTTCATCGCCGACCGCTCCCATCTCCTGGTCTTTGTCTTGTTTAATTAAAACTGTGACAGGACACAGTGACAAAAAAGTGGAGCTGCAATTTATAACCACGACATATCTTCCTGACTGAGCCCTTGTTTCTAGCAGACTGAGCACTCAACATAATCAAAACTCTCTATGGGAGCAGCAGTCTCAAAGATGGATGAGCCCATGTGACTGCAGCTTTCAGCCGGCTGTCAAAGGAAAGCTATCTTCACCTGCCCTCTCCCCTCTGCTTCCTCTACAACAAAGGAAACAGTGCAGGTGAGTAGCCACATTTTATACTATCACCAGGTTTTACAGCTGAGTCTTCTTTCATGTTGCCACAAAAACCTGAGACCAGTTGACTTGTCACAGCAAGATAATGTTCACACCGTCGCGAGTCCTTCCTGGAACACAGTCGCCTAAGTGTGATAGTCTGACGCTTCCAGACAGCAGGGTTTGGACATACTTTTGGACAAAACAGCATTCAGCTGAGACATTTATGGAAAAATATTTCTTCCAGAAGCATGTGTTGTCCGTAAAATATGTGGAAATCCAAACAAACATGATTTTGGCAACCTGTGAACCCAGCTCTAAAAGGGCAGCTGATGAGTCAGAGCAGCTTGCAGAGCAATGTCATGCATCAGAAGTGTGTGTTCAATCTCAGTCATAAAAAACAATATGGTCTTATTTAATCATCTCTCCCTCCGTCTCCTCCTTCTGATCAAACCAAGCCAGTGATGGAGATGTGGAGATTTAAATCCTTCTTGTAACTTGACCCTACCCACGTATTCATTTTAACTTTGAAATACATCACAATTGTGCAACGCTGTCTCCTAGAATTATGTTTGTATGTTACTAAATTATTTTCGTAATAACACTGTGGTGACGAACATAGTCGCGGCCTGGATTGTGTTCTTAACACTACAGTACATTTATGTAGCAAGGCAGTAGTTGCGTGGATGGCAGGCATACAATGTGCAGTACTGTGACACCAGAGTCAAAGTCAGAAGTGACTGTAGACAAAAGATTATTTATGATCATTAATATGTTAACGTACCTTGTACAACTCCAGACGTTGGCCTCCAGTCTCTGATTTAGACAGCAAAAGTACATTGGTTAACAGTAGGGAAAGATTGTGATTTAAGTTTCAACTTTTACTACTTTTATGTCTAAAGTCATTTCTCACTTAAACATATTAAAACAGACCATGATCTATCTCTAACCTGCTGCCAGTGCCTAACCATAATCATAAATAAATAATGCTGTAGCTGTAGAGTGGATAGTTTATTACAAGAGTGCCTGCTTTGGTGAAAATAAAGTACATTGTAGGTGAATATTTTACTGATTTTTAGCTTTATTATCAGCATTTTTTACTGCATTTCCTTGTGTTGGGCCAATGGCCTTTGACTTTGACTTTATATAGCAGCTTTCTGAACCATCATCCACTCAAAGCACTTTTACAACACTTTTCACATTCAGCCAGTTAAAAACATTCATACACTGATATTAAAAGCTGCCATGGAAGGAGTGGTACATCTCCTCGTATCCAAAGCGCTTGCAAAAATGCTAATCCATACATAGCCATCGGGAGCAATTTAGGGTTCAGTATCTTGCTCAAGGACACTTTGACTAGGGGGAGCCGCAAATCGGATTTTCCATTGCAATGTACCAGAGCTCTGCTTTATTTGTATAAATGGCCTGTTTTGTGCAAAACTCAAATATTCACTTATTTCTTATTCAGATATTCAGTTTGCTGTCAAACACAACTAAACGATTCTCAAAATATTCACATTCAAGGATCTGCAACCAAAAGGTTTTTGGCGTATTTGCATAACAACTAAATGAAATGATTAACCAATCTGTCATTCGACTATGAATGACTCATTCTTTCACCTGCATTACATTATCATTATTATTACATTAAGCTGTGTTTTTAAAGGACATGATTTAAACACACTATAAATGGTGCTATTTGGTTCTTTTTAATTGTCCACCTTCAAAATAATATACTGATATAGAATAATAATGTAAAAAATACGACCTTAAATAAATTAATTCAACCTTTAGTTCTCATCATAAGTTTCTTGTTTATAGTTTCTTTGAAACGCTGTTTTAATGTGGAAGAAAAAGTCATAACTTTCATAAAAAAGTTCTCTATGTTTTTACTATCATGTACAGACATTATTTCTCTTCACAAATAAATAAATTTAGGAATATTATTATTAGTAAATTTACAACACACACCTGGTTTAGTCACAGATGGTGTTATCTTTGTGCAAGTGTTCATTAATATTATGAGTGAAGCTATAAAGTAGCACACTGTGTTTCTCAGCTCAAATTAAAATCGCTCTTACTGGTATGACTTTTTAAGGGGCTTTGGGGAAACAGCTGTCATTCCCAGAGTTTATTACCTCAATAAAATTGCAAGGAAAATGGACATATAGAACAAATAAATACAAGGACACATGTTTTCCTGGAGAACAGGTAGTATACAGTGATCTTTTAAAGCGTCTTAAAATGACGCTATTAGAGCTATAACCAGACAGTGAGAAGAAACGTGCTTTGAAGCTCTGTAAAGCCGAGGGGAACTGCTGATTCATGATAATTCTCTGTAGGTTCATCACTGCGTTCATAGTTAAGTGTCAATCCGTCCATATGTGCCACACAGTTTAATTGAATTTTTGAGTAATTTGGCAACAGTTATGTGAATATTAGGAGTTAGTTTATGAGATAAGTAGCAGGTGGGAAAAACAAGAAGAACATGACGCAACTAGAACACTGACGGGTTTCCTTGTTGTTGTCTTAGAGTGCTCAGTGTACAAGCTGCTCTTTGCTTATCACGGTCTCTGTGCCCGGTTTCCACATCTCGTCAGGCCTAATGTTGTGTTCTTGTCAGTGTTGTTGAAGTGTTTCCATTTTCTATTAACTCTTAACTCTTCTCTCATCATCAAGCTTTTCAAATCTGACACCATATCATCAAAAGACGTTCACGGAAACAGCTTCAGTCACATTGTAGCAGCTTCAACAAAGAGACAACACTATTTAGATCATTTAAATACCTTACACAGCTGCAACCAACAGTATGCAGCACAGGACAATAATCAGATCCTGTTTATGTTTCTGTTAAGAGTATGTTAATGATTTTACAACTGCTCAATTCAACACACATATTGACAAATGTCTCACCCGCTGGTGTTCACACACATTTTCTGTCTTTCTGTGAGAAAGGTTTATTTACTCTGTTGTGCACCCACATTGGCTCTCCCTGCAATGTGCCTCGACTTCAGGTAGTGATTTCTTGCATTTTAAAAAGCCCCAGAGGAGCAATGTGAACTCATTGTACTCTGTTAAGGGTAGAGGAATTTAGACCTCCAAACTGTCTTGTTGCTCCTGTGAATGTAGAAACTGGGCTCTCTAATTCGCTCTAACTTCCTTTTGTTTAGTTAGTTTTAGTTTTGTTGAACATCTTTAATTCTGACTTCTGGTATTAATGTTTACATTTTATAAGACTGGAACTTCTCTTCTTTATCTGAATGTGATGTTGAGTCTTCTGTGTCTTTCTACCAGACAAAGAAACAAGAAAATATTTTTCTCACTTACAATATTTTTACTGTAAGTGAGAATTCCTGTTTGATGGAAGCGTAACAGTCCTGGACGGAGGCAGATGTCTGATGGAGACAGATGGTCTTCAGAGGAGAGTTTCTACATCCAGACATTTAAAAAGACATTAGGCTACCTACACAAGCCTCCCTCCCTGGAGAAGCCTCCTCTCCCTGCTTATTGTATTGTGACCATTGCACTGGCTGTGACAGATGATCTTATGTGAGGTTGTTGGCGTTTCATCTCAACCAGTAAAACAGAGACTACACCAGTTCTAACTCCTTACGGACTTAGAGTAAAGCAAAACAACAAAGCTTCCTGCTTGGGTTCATAACTACTGAACTAAAGGTCTGTGGGTGCCAAACGGTTTTCTAGCTATAGCCAAAAACGATAAAAAAAAAGTGATTAAGCTTAAAATGGTGGCTGGCCATGTGTAATGGTACTGCAGATTTCAAGCTGGAGGCAGCAGATTTATCACCATATGTGTCCTGCTGCCTTCAGATATCTACAGGGATTTAATGAACTGCAAGAGAAACTTTTCATACAGTACAAAGCAGCTGCGGGGAACAGATACTGTAAGAAATGCACATATTCTTTTATAGCTCAAACTTTGACTTTTGAGTCCAAAAAATTCAAAAAAGTGTAAAAATACAAGCAAACAAAAAAAACAGAACTTGTAATACACCCAGCCCAGACGTTGTGTTAGTAGTAAAGGCAGTAGAAAGCAATAGTACCATTGACCAAGAACAAACTGGCCAAACTGTCGGTATACATTATACAAAGGGCAAACTATTCAAATAGTACAATGTGTCTACAGAGGCAGGTTCACAACACACGTACACTCAGCAGTACACTGTAACGGACATTTGTAACCTCCTGTCTGATGATTTGGAGACTAATGTCTCTACACACTCCCTGTTTCTGCCAAAGTCACAGTTTTATTTCCTCAGCAGAAATCCGTTCACTTCTCCAACTTGCCGAATCCGCCGTTTAAACAGCACCAGGTGCAGATGCACCTGGTTTAAAGGGTATGGGAGATTCATTGTGATTGGTTAAATTCATGTTACGCCCAAAACACACCTATAATTAATTAAGAGACTAAACACAAAGCCTTTGCGCCATATTTGGTGCCTAAATTATGCACCGTTTACTAGCAAAAGCCGAATGCACCTGCACCATGTGCTGTAAACCTTCCTCTCTCTCTCTCTCTCCATCTGGACACACTTACTAACTTAGCTTCTTCCCCAGAGTTTTTTCTGTTTTCTAGTCTCGCAGGTTCTCATGGATCATGGCTAGGCCTTGATTGGCAATTGGTGTGTGCTGTGATCCTGCTTGACACTACAAATACTATTATCACGGGCGTCGCACCCGTGTGGGATGGGGGGGATGCGACACCCCCACTTTTACAAAAAGACGATTTCATCCCCCCCACTTTTTCTGAGATTTAAACCATTTACCCGTCCTCGCGGTCCACCAGCATACTGAAACGGAGCCCACGTCAATTCTCCATAGGCTACATGAAAACCCATTGGTCCAGTTAGATCCATCCGGCCATCCAGCCAATCACAGCCATTTGACCAAACCCACCAGGTCCACCGCGCGAAAAATAAAAAAATAAACATTTTTTCAGAGCTCTATCTGCATTTCTTTATTACGAAGCAGACAGCGAGCAGAGGCTGTAACCAGGGCCGGTCTTAGCTATGGGCAATGTGTGCGGCCGCCCAGGGCGCCGTCTCCGCGGGGGGCGCCTAAAAAAATGAAAAAAAAAAAACTCGCGAATTTTCGATACCGCTCATCAAGTTAGCGGAGCTGGCGCCCCCGGAGCGGGGGGTTGACGAGGCAGAGGGGGGCGCCGAACAGACTGATCAGGGCGCACGGCGCATCCAGGGGGCGCACGGGCGGCCGTGAGGGGGCTCGAGAAAATCGTCGTCTCGGGGGCTGCGGGCAAATGCTGCCAGGACCGGCGTTGGCTGTAACAGTCATCTGACCAGTAAGTAATGAGGAATTTTGTCGGTAACTAACTATGTCCAAAACTATGTCTTGCTTTGTGACATTTAAGTCAATATTAACCAAGCCAGGTGGCAAACAAACTTAGCATCGAGTCAAGTTAATGGTAACTGACAGAAGGTTTGCTAATTTGCAGACATCTACTTCTAAGTTTGATGATCAGACCATGTCTAAAAGGAAGAGACAGCAGACCATCGACTCATTTTTCAAGTCAAAGTGGAGTGAAGTAAGTGGAGTTGTAGTGAGAGGAGGGAAACATCAAGCTAACATTATTTATGTTAGCTTGCTACCAGGGGCGGATCTACCGGGGTGGCATGGGGTGGCAAGTGCCACCCTAAAACAAACCCTTGCCACCCCTGCTGCCACCCCAGTTCGCGGCAATAAATTGATAGAAAAGTCGCAAATCTAACGTTTACGAGCGTGAAGCCCCGGTGTCCGACGACAGTGAATGCAGCACGAGAGAATGCGAGAGCGCACGAGACTCCTTGGAGAGACGCGAAGCCAGAGAGCGCAAAGTCAATGACGGAGATGTGTCTCTAAAGGGAAATCCAGTAAATTCACTTTTTCATTTTACATAAATGAAGCGAAAGGGAGGAATATATACTTTTTTCACCCCAAAGACGAAGGTCACAAAGATAGTAAATGAACTGAGCAAGACAGACGTACAAGGTGAAGTGGAAGGAGAGAGAGCAGATGAAAACGAGGTGGAAAGAGAGAGAGCAGATGAAAACGAGGTGGAAAGAGAGAGAGCAGATGAAAACGAGGTGGAAAGAGAGAGAAAGGACATTGAAAGAGAGAGACATGATGGGCATGAGATGGAAGTAGATGCAGAGGATGAAGACGAGCTGGAGGCAGAAGGAGAAGAGCAAAAAGATGTAAAAGTTGACCAAGATGAGCAGGGACAGGAGGAGGTGGGAGAACACATGGAGGAAGGAGACCAAAGAGAGATGAGACAGGACAGTGAAAGGCAAAGAATAAGGCCCCCTGAACCTGCACCGGCAACCTCCAATAGAGGTGGTCCACCTGGTATGGAAATTGTTTCTGCATAGTTTACTTATTAAAAAGAAAAAATTACAAAAATTGACATTTTGCTATCATTCGATATTGCTTGGACTTAAAATAAATGTGTTGGCTTAAATGTAAATAATCAGCTGGTAGCAAAATACTAATATTTGTGGTACAATGTATTTTCTATCTATTGGTCAAGTTAAATTCCAAAATCAAACAAAGTATGCAGTGTAGTTTAGACCTTCTCTTCCGCATCTTCTAGATGTATCCAAGACCAGATTTGAAACACCAGTGCAGCCAAAGAGAGAAAGTTTCCCAAAGACCCTGCAGGGAGGAGCCAGGAGAAGCTTCCGGAGTGAATGGTACCAAACTCACCCCTGGTTAGAGTATTCTCAGTGCAAAGATGCAGCTTACTGTTTTGCCTGTAGGCATTTTTCCCTCCCTGACACTCCCAAGACTGTTTTCACTTCATTTGACGGATATCGAAATTGGAAAAAAGCCACAATGAAAGACAGTGGTTTTGCCTCACATGCAAGATCTGAAGCCCACATTAATGCAATGTTTGCATGGACAGAGAATAAAAGGAACATGGATAAAAACAGCTCCATGTTAGGGGTAATGGATGAACAAAAAAAGAAGCAGGTGGCTGAAAATCAGTACTACATTAAAGCACTGGCTGAAATTTTAATATTAACAGCCACAGAAAACACAGCACAGCGGGGTCACAGGGAGTCTGTAGACTCAGAAAAAAAGGGGGTTTTTCTGTCTATGTTAGATCTGCTTGGTAACCATAACCCCATCATTAGAAAAAGACTTGAACAACATGCTAAAAATGCAAAATACACAAGTAAAACAATACAAAATGAAATACTTGAATGCCTGGCTACAATGGTTAAAGAGGAAATCATACAGGAGGTTAAAACAAGCAAGCACTTTTCAGTGATTGTTGATGAAACCAAAGATGTTCAGAAAAAGGAGCAAATGTCTTTTGTTTTGCGATATTATTACAATGGTGTGGTTCACGAGAGTTTTTTGGAGTTTGAAGTGGCAGAACACCTGGATGCTTCTGCGTTAAGTGACAAGATTATTCAGTGTCTTGAGAAGCATGGGCTGGAGTACAAGGAAAACCTTGTGGGCCAAGGCTATGATGGTGCGGCAGTGATGCACATGCAGGTGTCCAAGCAAAAGTAAAACAAGTGGCCAAACATGCTTTCTATGTTCACTGCAGTGCACACTGCTTAAACTTAGTCATAGTAGACACCGTAAAAAGTGTGGCAGATGCAGGAACCTTCTTTTCATTGCTGGAACGACTGTATGTATTCATTTCTGGGTCCTATGTACATAACAAATGGCTGGAAGTGCAGCGAGAGATGTTTGATGGTCCACCAAGGGAACTCCAACAGCTAAGTGATACACGTTGGGCATGTAGGCACATAGCATGCCGCAATGTTATGGACAGGTTGCCTGCAATAGTGCAGGTTCTTGAAGAGATTGCATCTGAGAACCATCCACAAAGAGCAGTTGAAGCAAGGGGGATATTTGCTCAGATAGACCTCAATTTTGCTGGCTGTCTTGTTCTTTTCAGAAAGGTCCTGAGTGACTCCAAATTTTTGTCAGACATGCTCCAGTCTAAAACAGTGGACTATGCTAAGGCTGTTGAGCTTATTGAAGCACTCAAAGAGACACTGGTTAACTATCGTAGTCACACCTCTTTTGATGAAATGTGGACTGAAATACTTGATTTGTGTGAACAGAGTAACATTGATACAACACAGAGAAAAGCAAAGAGGCCAAGACAGACAACAAAGTTGCTTCAGGATTGTGTCATCAACTCCACCCTGGGACAGCATGTAGTTCCAGATAACAAACACACTTTTTGCGCCTCTGTGTATTACCCAGTTCTGCATAACATGATTGGGGAAATGGGAAGAAGATTTTCTGACACAAACTGTAATATCATGCAGGGTATCCAGGCACTAAATCCGTCCAGTCCAACTTTTTTGAGAGAGGAGACCGTCCTGTTATTAGCTGATGCTTATGACTCAAATACAGACGATCTCAAGCATGAGTTACATCAAGCAAAGAGACTGCTCAACAGAAAAAAGGGTGAAAAGGAGAGTCCTACCACTGTAATGGAGTTCACTCAGTTTTTGGACCCATACCAGGAAGTTTTTTATGAGTTGTTCAGGCTGTGTAAAATAGCTGTTGTTTTGCCCGTCACCAGTGCATCCTGTGAGAGGAGTTTCTCATCTCTAAGGCTCATCAAGACCTATTTGCGGTCTACTATGACAGAAAAGAGACTATCAAGTTTGGCTGTACTAAGCATTGAATGGAAACGCACAAAAGCATTAGATCTAGATAAATTCGTGAAGCGTTTTGCTGAGCAGCATGGAAATCGCCGTTTACAGCTGTTATAAGCATGTCAATGTCATATGCTCTCTGGTATCATTATCTTATTTGAACACTGCTGCTCTGAGATGAACATCTCAACATCTGGTGACTGTCTTTTATTGTTTTTCTCATTCATTTCTAGCATATGATGCATGGATTGGTGATTAATCCATGCAGTGCTGTCTTTAATTTATTTTGTATTTAGCCTATTTGTAGCACACATTGTATAGATGGCTAATCTATGTAATATGTGGTGTTTTATTTATTATTTATTTATTATTATTATTATTATTATTTATTTTCATTAACTTAGTTGATTTTAATTGTTAAACTTTCTATCACCACCAGATGCAAAAATTGATTTGAAAATTTAAAAAGAGAAATATGTATTAAACAAAAAAGGGGAGAGGGTACATTTGCCAGTTTTTTGTTTTTTTATATATAGGCTACTCTACCTATGTAGCTACTGCCATCTGAAATTGGCCCTCATTCTACTTTGTTTTGTGAGGTTCTGTGAATATCAATAAAAGCAATGTGCAGTGCCTCAGTGCCATGACCAAATTAATTCCATTGTGTATGTACGCTGACCTTAGTACAATCCATTGATCATGGGTAAGATTTTCTTTTGATATTTTTTTCTTTTAATGCTGCCTAGGTTCTGCAAGCAGGAATACTTCAGTGTAAATTATAAATTACAAACTACAATAACTTCAATATATTTACACTGAAATAGGTTGCCACCCCTGAAAAATTCCTGCCCCCCTCTTGCCACCCTATAAATATTTTTCTAGATCCGCCCCTGCTTGCTACCATCACCAGTGATAGCAAGTAAGCAAGTAGCAAGTAAATGTTTCTTCCACTTTTTGTTGCCAGGCTGGCAACAGGCCTTCAGCTGTTAGCCATAACTTGCCAAAGTTGATTGAGTGGTCAGAGCATTTTAATTATTTCTAGTTTTACATATATATGGTTAATTTTCCCGATAATCAATGCAGATAATTTCGCTCATGTGCCACCCCTAGAACACCCCCACTTTTTAAAGCCCTGTGACGCCCCTGACTATTATCATTATTACTTCAATTAGTCATATCTCCATTAAAGTTTACAATTATAGTTATCATTATTTTAATGCTGACATTAACACCTTCATACGTTTATTCTCATTTCTAAGAATTAGACCAAAAATACCAACTCACTTTGATTGCCTTATTTGAATAAAATTTGTTTGCACTTAAAAACCACACAGAGGGGCAAGGTCAATTTTATGGGCCAAAAAAATACTAACTTGTTCAAGTGCCGATTGTTGTGCTAAAAAAAATGGAGCCGATGGTCTTTGTTAAATGTTTAAAACTGAACATTCAACATGAGTTTCCAAATAACCATTTCCCACTGCAGGATCCCGTACACCAGTGGTTTTAAACATGCAGATTGGGACCCCCCTCCCACGTGGACAGCTAATCATTCTGTGTACTTTTGTTCTGCGGTTAGAAAAAAATTGACTATTTCCAAAAATCCCTGCATAGGGTCTGAGGAGTCCTGTGAGAGGAATCCTGACCTGAAACCAAAAAGAAACCAGAACATAAACAAATCTTCTTGCTCTGATTTTAAAGTGTTAAACTAAAGCCCTGTTGGTGCCGATTGGTTGTTTAGGCCTGGTCTAAAAATGACTAGAAAGCAAAGAATCAAAGGGCTGTTCACACAAAAAAAGAGTGTTGTTTAGTCAGTCAAAAAATGGGGGACAAGCAGCTAAATTATAGAGTAGAATTTCACCGAAAGTAGCCAAAAAAAATACAGTCAAGCATTGAAGCTTCCTGTAGAGAAGCCTTGACAGCAATCTGCAGTTGCAGATTCCACAGATTTCCACTATCAAGATTCAGAAACGCCCTGCTGTCCAGCTCAGATGAGTTCCCCATCGGAGCAGAAATAAGAACAGTATAAATCAGTCGCCTGGGAACTCCAACATGCTTAAACATGAGCCCCGGATGAACGTAAAATTGAGGAGGAGCAGTGAACGGCCACTCAGCCGCAGCTCTATGAATAGAAATCCAAGGACCATCTATCATAGCACACCCCCCAAAAAAACAGACGTGGTGCATTTTTTAATGGCTTCCTATCTCGGTTTTGCCTCTCTAGTGGTTTCTGATTATGAGGGAGATGAGGTGATTACTAATGAGTTTGACAGATCTGTGAGTGTGAGCGAGGGCTGGTAAACAGGCAGGACGCTCTCAGCCCACCTCCACACACCCTGACAGCTGTGACATTGATATAAAACCCACGCAACACTCCAGTTAATGAGGCCAACATGGACACCATGACTTAGGTGAGTCTAAAGCCAGGGCCTGTCACTGTGAGCGCTCAGATCAGAAGCAGGAATCCACACCGCGGTGTCCTGACAGCAGGTACGGTAGCTACCAGGCAGTCACATAATGGCGTGTCACTGTGCCGCCTGCACAGGAAGCAGAGATAAACAATAAAACAACAGTAAAATTCAAATGAAGCGTTCACAGAGCGAGAGTTTGGACCTTTTTTTTCCTCTAGCAGAAAAATGCTTCATTGCTGCGATCTATATTTACAGCACCTGTTAGAGATGATGTCCCATAATCATTTTGTTTTATTTTTGGGACAATTTTTCTCCTCCGGGTTAATGATGTGACAGTGGGAAGTTCTCCCAGCAGGGCTGAGGTGTAACCTATCTTTTGGCAGCAACTTTACCGAGAGTCATAGGTTGTGGGTTGTGACAACAGATAGCAGCTAATAGTCTCCTTTAGCGACTAATTGCCGTCATTACCTCTTCCGAGGCTGGATGGACAGCCGGCAGCAGAAGGGGGAGGTGGTGTTGCTTTGCTGATAAAACAGCAGACTTAATTGGCTGCGTAATGACAGTGGCTCAAATGCTTCTTCAAAGGCCAAGGTCACCCCACTGAGCCTCTCCGATGTCAGATAGCCTGGAGAGACGCCACCAATCACCACCTGCCCGCCACCATCGATCTCCGCCTGCGCTCTGCCTTGGGCCATCCAGCTCAGGCCTGTGTTTTATGCTGGCACTTTCCATTGATTTGGGGAAAGTATCCAAAGATTTAATTACACGAGTAACACATAAACTGTCCTGTGCCAATAGTAGTTACAGGCTGGGAAAAATACAGCCGTGCCCTGTTAAAGTAATGGCCGGGGCTGGATTTATGAGACAGTTTTGGAGTTTATGGGTGAAAAGATTTTCAAGGCTTTTTTGTCCGGGTGCATTAGCTCCATTAGCACCGTCCACATTGCTCACTGTGGAAGAAAACAAGAACACAAGACTGCTAACTTACAGCTGTCATTTGTCCATTTAGGGAGTTGTCTTAATTAGGGTTGGGTACCTAATACCTTTCAGGTATTGACTGAAACAACCCAGTACCGAGTAGTATCGAAACTGGGCCTGTCAGATACCTGCAATTGGTTCTTTTTGTACCCAGATCAAGAAAAAAATACTATTTCTATGACTCGCAGCCAATCACTGCAAGCGTTCTTCGATTCAATGCCACTGCAACAACACCAGTTTGTATGGCGGTGAAGCGGGTTGAAGCCGTGCGCACTGCATCTGTGGCGGAGTTGGCTGGTCAGCATTCTGAGATGCCAGCAAGACACTGAAAAGTATGGCTGCTGTACTACACGCCTGTGGCGCTGGGTACTAATAAATCCATAAAAAGCGGTAAGATTATTTTGAGGGAAAATTGGGAATACGAGTAACATGATAAAGCACTTCAATTGGTATCGGTATCGTGTTAAGGGTACTGGTATCGGTACTGGAATCGAACATTTTGAAACGATACCCAGCCCTAGTCTTAATGCTGCGGTGTTTGTCTGGTTTTGAAACATTTAAAAGCGCATCCTTGACTTCCTGTCAAGATCATTGTAAAGGTTATCAGCATAAATGTAGGAAAACATGCGTACTTTACTGTTTAGTTTAGATTTAACCGTCCACCTCCAGGCTACACTTTTTTCCAATATATGCACTGAGCTACTCTGGTTCTAATACCCAGATCTCACACTGTTTCAGCTGCCCAAACAGGCCTTGTGTTGAGCTCATTGGTGGCTGTTATAAACTACTGAGCCAATCATAGTTCATACACAGTAAAGTGAGAAAACCTTCAACATAAATATTTAAAGATCCAAGCTTGGAACATAACCGTTCCCCACACTGTGTAATGTTGTTGGCTCCATATGTTTAGATAACGATGGTAATAAAAAATATAAAAACAATCTAATATTGTTGTTTATTCAATATTTATAGGAGTGGAGTGTTTATTGTGTAACAAGCAGCAGTTTAGAGGAAAGCTTTCATGGATCCACAACAGATGTTTGAACTGTTCTGCCAAAATAAACGTTCCATATTTTCTTCATTTAAAGTAACAATAATCAGCGTTCATCCCCTTCACTGAAAGCAGACACTTAGTGGTGTATTAAAGCTGTGTTTTTGCAAACATCTACATCTGCACTACGCCTTTTAATTACACTTTAAGAGCTCATTATTTTTGTGTTGCAGAAAAAAGTCATAGAGAACGTATTGGTGAAATCTGTTTTATAATGATGCCATTTGTAGTGCAAACACTTAAAACATTTTTTTACTTGCTTTGAGGATTATGGCACATTGTCAGATCATTTTAGTTTACTTTATTTTCCTCTTTATGTTTGTCTGAATGTTTCTCAGTGCAAGAGGACCTCATCAGAACAATGACACACACACACACACACCTCCAGGCTATGTAAGGGCTATTTGACCAAGAAGGAGAGTGATGGAGTGGTGCATCACATGACCTGACCTCCACAATCACCTGACCTAAACCCAATTGAGATGCTTTGGGATGAGTTGAAGCACAGTAAAGAAAAAAACAGCCTCAAAGTGCTCAGCATATATGGGAACTCCTTCAAGACCGTTATTATTCTAGATGACAACCACATGTATCTAATTTAGAGTGTAAAGCGGTCATCAAAGAAAAGGGAGGCTGTTTAACTTTGAGATCTCAATGTTAATTTGTAATGTACAAAAGAATAAAACTAAAGAAAAAACATTTGCCATCACATCAGTGTTCTTACTCCCAGCTTGTCCAAAACACCAGCAGCTATGCTTCAAGATATGACCCTGTAGGTTCCCCTTAACGTCTTTTCTAGACATGCAAGGCTCTGTGTTAACATGTATCAATGTGCAACATCCAGTTAGATTTTCAAAGTAAAGCTTGCATGGTTAAAGAAATCCCCCACGAAGAGCGCTGGGCTTTGAAGGAAATTGTGACCTAGTGGCCAAACAATGTAATGACAGCAGTGGTGTCCATCATGTGATGCAGACTGGGCAAGTTTAACTGCATTGATTCTGCTTCATTGTGAACAGCCTTACCTTAAAAAGGACCTTAGGATGATGGGCTTAATTTTTGAAAAAGGCAGCTGTAAAACAGGCGTTGCACATTTTATTACTTTTATATGTTAACTTAGCAGCAGTCTATGCAACTTAAAACAAGTCAATATTTATTTTTGGTTTCACATGGGACATGATCAGTGGTCTCCTGTGTAGTTCTGTGTTTGTTTGAATCATCCATTTCCCTAGACTTCCTCCACAGAGGTAGAGGAGTACCTATGTTGATGTACTTGATGACATGGGAGTAAAAACGGGCTGTCAGGGTACACTGACTTCAGTCACTGGAGATTAACAGTAGAGTGGGTAGATGAGAGCAGAGGTTCAAAATAGGGTCAGGGGTTCGGGAAATATCTGATTATCGACTTGCTGTAGGTACACATGGATTTATAGCAACCAGGTCACCACAGTGACAGTCTCCAATTACTTGTCTTAATCTGCATGTAAATGCACTGATTGTTACACTACCTTTAGACAACATTCATTATTTAAATAATCACTCAAACTCCTTGTAAACGTCAAAAAATTCAAAATATTTGAACCAACAACCAATAATGTCGAAGACAATGTCACAAAACCAAACAAATGACTGGCCAAGGTCACAGCTGACCACAGAGATGTTTAGTGCCTGCATCTTAATGAATATTAAAGAAATATGAATATGACAACACCATCACAAAAGGAAATTTGAGCTTAATTTTTCAGACCAGACAATTTATCGGGTGACGTTTTTTCACAACTGTCATCTTGCGTACTCGCACACACACTCAAACTGACTTGACAAATACTGAGACAGATTTTGACCTCCACCCTCCACGACTGGAAATTCACATCCACACCTACAGGTGAGCAGGGAAGCTGGCTTGCCAGTCATTTTCACCCAGGAGAAATCACACCAATTGCCATTTGGAGAATTAATTCAGTGACCTATGGTAATTTTAAGATTCATTTGCTCTGTGTTGGCTGTGCTTGAACTAGGAATGAGAGCGGCTCTCTTGTCCCTTCACTCATGCAAAATTCATTTTGGATAATTATCTCTACTGCCCACCTCCAAAAAAAAGACAAAAAAAAAGGAGCATCTAATGAGTAAATCTTTCAATTTGGATCATGATTATCAAGATCAAACATTTGATCAGGAGCCAAGTTGTGTTTCTTTGACTGAGAGGTGCAGAGATAAATCTATCTACTGTAGCTGCAGTGCAGAGGCGAGCAAATTCTGGCCTCTTTCAGAAACGCCTGGAGCGCTTTTCTAATCTGGCTGCACTGACTTCTCTGTTCAAGGTCAACACTGCAACGGACTGACACATGAAAAAAAAAGTGTCAGTGGAAAGAAGCACTTTCCTACTATTCTAAACTCCTACTGATGATGAAATATGGCATTGAGGGACTGAGGGAGGTGGGTGACTGCAGAGATCAGCCTGTGTCCGTCCATCTGTTTGTCAAATGTTATTTTAGAGATGTCTGATAACGATGCTTCAGTTTCTCATATTAAAATTACAGTAATTGGCCCAGTGGGGGAGCTACAGTCAAAGGTCAACATTTTCTAACATTAAAAGGCCATAACTGCTACGTCACTGCATCAACAAGACTTTCCCTTCCGTCTGCCATTTAAAAACCCAGTGGCCTCAGACTGATTGAAGGCATGACAATTAAATATGACATTTTTAAAGGATAAGTCTGGTGACTTATCACCACTTATATTAAAATGACTTTTATCATTGTAGAAATATATTTAAAGCTTGAGGCTTCCTGTCACACTCAGAATCGGAAAAGCTTTTTAAGGATTTTTTTTTTACTCTTTGTCATCCTCTTAATTCATAAATTCATAATCCATTGGGTACCTGGCGGATGCATACCCCTGATTGTCAAATACGATGTTTTACTCTCCTGATGTCATTTCACTTTGCTAATATTAATGCTGTTTCTTTGTCATGTCATGCTGTCATCTAAAGCTGAGTTATAACCGTAGTTTCTTTTTTGGCATTGCAGAGTCACTTTCACATTTCTCAGGTAGATATATATATTTTTTTTTTAAATGAAATCATGTAATCGTGACCATCATTTAAAGGATTTCTGTCTTCAGAAAGAACCAATGAGCCGTTGATTTGTTGGTGATCTTTGACGCTGATTGTTGACCTTTGAGTTAGTGGAGAGTCCAAAAACGAAGATGCTGTTTTTCACCATGTCATTTTGTCTTTTCCTATCAGAGTATACTATGCAGAGTCATGGTTTACACAATGCTGTGAAACAGTTTTATGCTACAGACACAGCTTTTGAATAAACCGTGTAAATTTGTTGTACAATTAGCGACCAGGTTTAATGCTTGCTTTCTCTTTTCACCTCTTTATTAACTCTTTATCTGATGAAACAATCCTGGGAATAAATTGTCAGGGGAAGCACAGAATATAAAAAGATGATGAGAGACATATGAGAGATGTGAATGTGTGAACCTAACGACCAGTCACTGTTTGTCTGAGAAATCCCCCTAACCCTTGAAACAACTCACTATTAGAATTCAAGAATACCTTTTTATTGAATTACACAGGTGTAATTTGTTTATTTATTCTCTTCAGTTCTGCCTACATAAACAGGATTTATTTCAGATTAGATAGGTAGTTTTTTTTTTTTTTTTAGGTAGATTTAGATCCATATTAGTGATTGCAGCTTGAAATATAATAAACTTATGATCAAACCAGTTAGAATCTCATAAACATAGCTTAGCTTGACATCATTGTTTAAACAATTCTTGTAAATATGTAAGTTGCTATGTTATTGCATAGGCAACTTTTCTGAACAAGCTTCATATTTTTTCTGAAAATACAAAATCAACACTGCGCCTACACACAACGACAGGCGAGTGACCTTTCTGGCATGATCAGGCTTTTATATTCTCACTCAAATATAATATTTCAATCGCTGCTGACATAAGTCTGACAAAACCTGTACATGCGGTGTAAATTTCATTTTGACGAGCTGTTCACAGTGACCTCTGGTGTCTTCCTGCCTCCCTTTGTTTCACCTTCTCAGCAGTGAACTCATGATCCACGTTAAGTCTGACAGCCTGGTCAATACTTTACTATTTGTATTCTACTTTTAAGACTTCCACAGACCAAACAGAAGAGGCTACAGCACTGATGTATCCAACTCAATTTCTGTTTCCATACAGCCGAGGGGCAAATATTATAGCTGGATTGACACACAAGGGGAACTGAAGGAAACTGAATGGACTACTACTTTTTTCTTCTTAAACTTTTGAATTACTCATGAAAATAGGGGCTGTGCTGCTCTGAGTCCTGACCGCCATCCTAATAATATTTTATGACGTAAAACACATTTGACTGTGTGTGTGTGGGTGTGTGTATTTGTGCTGAACCTAACCGCGATGACACAATCAGAAAAAAGGCTTTTTATTTCTCTGATTCAATGGCTATGTCGACACATACATGTATCAATTCATTCATACATGTAGCTATTCTCTCGCTCTCTCTGTCTCTGACAGACAAAAGGAAAAACACAAAGCGTACAACTGGGAGAGATTTATAGTTTAGTCCATGCACTGTACCGGTGTTCAGTTTCAGGGACATTTCAGGCTGACTGACCAGCCTGACTGTTCGGATTGGACATTGCAGCATGTTGTGTCTTACTGAACTGAAGCCACCAGTTAAAAACAGCAAAGCATTTGGACTCTCTAGGATGAAATCATGTATGTTTTTTAGCATATAGAACGGGAAACGGAGACGCTTTCTAACGTGACTGACGTATTTAAATCTGGATTTAAAAACGAAAAAAGGTGTCAGTCTCGTAGTCTCACATGAACAGACGCACATGCCAAAAATAGGGGGGGAGAGCAGAGAGGGGGGGGGGGGGGGCCTTGTTCATGTTTGATGGAACGTCTGAGCTGTGTGGAGAGAGGAGACTCTCTCAGGAGAGAGACATGCTGCAGGACAATGAAGAATCTCACTTTACTGCAGTCTGTGGACTGAAATTATTAAAAGAAACAAGCTCAAACCTGCAGTAACTGATTTCATAAGCACTTGGCAGAAACAAGCCGTAAAGTTTTGTTTGAAGTGGGATTGTAGGAGGTACTAACAGTCAGTGTGTTCCCTACAGTAAATGATTGTTAGCACACAGTTTGGGAAAGTCCTAACCCTAACAATGCTGTGGACAGGGTCAGCAGAAAAATATTTAGCCACACTGAAATGTCCACCTGAAAAAAACAAGATACGTTTGGGAGTACACTAGATTTAGAATATTTTCACTGTTTCACTCTGCCATCAAACATTATGTATCCCTACGCCTAAGTCCAACTCTGCATAGCTTGTTATGCCAATAGACAGTATGAAACATGGACGTCATATCCGTGATGTCACATAGATTTATAAAGAGCCATTGTGAAGTTCAGAGTGCGGTGGCTCTGGCAGTCTGGCATCTGCTGCCTCCCATCTAATCTAAAAATCGGAAAACGACATTGATTGTTTGTAGAGCTGAGGCAGGCTGCATGAAGCCTGGGTGCTCAAACAAGCCACATGAAACAACACATTCAGACTCAGTACAGTTGTCATGAACAAAGAAATTAGCTATAGAGAGTCTTCTGTACCAGGCTGTAAACATGTTTATTTCTGCTGTGAAGTTGGATATTTTAATATGGGAGCTTATGGAGGTTGACTCGTTCTGTAGCCAGCCTCAAGTGGCCATTCGAGGAACTTTAGTTTTCGACACTTCTGCTTTGGCCTCTCTTCACAGCCACAAAGCTTGCTGCTAGTTTACGCTGCAGATCTGATAGCAAGGAAAAGTGAACTTTGCCAACAACAATTTAGAAAAAAGTTTCTTTCAAACACATCAAGCAGATACAGAAAAATGTCACTGTTCATTTGGAGACTTGTTTGTGTCCACCTGCCCAATAATCACTATCTTTTGGCTCTCTTTTTTGGTCTCCACCAATTCCTGAGGGAAAAATCTTCCCTTTAGCTGCTAAACTCTCCACCATGTTCACTAGCTCATGTCTGACTGGGTCTGTCTGCTGTTTGAGGCTGAGGTAGGTTTATCAGAGCTTGTCTGCTTGAAACAGCTACTGCTGAAATGACACTGATGTTTTCTAATAAATTCACTGTGTGATGATTTTTTTTTAATTTCATTTTGTGCTCTTTGAGATTATAAGACCAAGACATAACATTTCGTGTTAAGAGTTGGAGTACTGCCCAAATAAGACATCATTAGTTTAAACAACCTCTCAGCTTGATTACAGAGCTACATGATAAAAATGTCATCTTATAACAATGAGAAATGATTAGACCTTAGAAATCTAAAATATCAGTCCTAATAATTCCGAATCAATGTGATAAAGTTCTTTTCTCTCTGGGTTCACTTCATCTTTTGCACTGTAAAACACAAGTTTAAAAAAAAGTTATAATAAATAATCTTTTATTTATGACCAAGTTTTTCAGTTTCTTGTTTAAAAAAAATATTATTGACAAGGACAAAGCCCTCTACTAATGGAAAAATACCTATGAACAACTACCCCTTCAACGTGACTATTATTGCCGAGATGTTTTTTGTATCCCAGCCTGATTCTCACCCTCCACACCTACAGTATGACTGTTTCAGTCATTAAAACAGGTCAGGTGTAGTGCTCAATGGTGTCGGCTGGAAAAACAGGTGAGCTGTGCCAGAGTCAGAAAAACGCCACTGATAAAATTGGATTTGATGGACGAGACACTCACCAGCGCTGACTGATGAACACCACAAACTACAGCTTCAAAATGACCAGCGAGTTAAATAAATCTCCTTGAAAACTGAAGACTCAGAGCTTCACCTGGCTTGTAGAGTGTTGGGTTTTTTTCACTCAGATGAAGCTGTGACAGTTAAAGGCATCTGAATAATTACATTTCTTTATGGGTAGGCATTAGCATACTAATTTTAATTTCACACCTTTCTACCTCAGTGTACCTTCACATTTTCACTCATTACCTGTGGCACCCACCCCACCTCTATCAGTATGTATGGAAACCACCATAGCTCTTGTAAATGTTTAATCCCAACCACATTCTCCATTTGTCCAGCGTTCCTTCTTTTCTTGACCGTTCATTGATTTGGAGTTTGTTTTAACAGTTTGAAGCGTTCGTTTTTTCTGCCAAGAACATTGTGTTTGTGCTCCTGTTTGTTTGCTTTTGGTAACTCAGCAGGGGATCACAAAAACTTGTTTACAGACTTAAATGAAATGAGGTGAAAAGTGTGAACATGGGCCAAAGATTAAGGTTTCTTTTTGAAAGTGTATTACAATTTTCTCATGAACTACTGCAGAAAAATCAGCATCAAATGAAATAAAAAAAAATTCTCATAATAAAATCATTTAGAGACATATGCTCTTTATGAATGCTTCCTAGTATGGAAGCAATAACCATATTTTTTGGTTTACAGGGAAAAATGTCTTTATTTAAGTTGCTTGGATATATTTGTTTTAATCATTCTAATTAAAGTGAGAAATAAATCTGAAACGTTTCCTTTTTGTCTGGCATTTTTTTGTTTCCATTGTTGGCTTCATTTTGCTTCCTTGACTCTGAAAATGACTTTGTAACTTTATTTTGAAAGATGTCACATAAATAAAGTTATTTGAGTTATACTTTACGAGACTCTGCATCCATCTGTATTGGTCTTAACCTCACAAATGTACAGAAACTCCTCATAAACCCTGCTGCTGCTCCTGCAGACACTCGCTGTCAATAAAGATAAATGTTTGTGAGACCTCGCAGCTTCTGCCAGTGACATTACAAATCCTCCCTCCCCGCCTCACTGCTGGGCTTTGCTGGCTGGGGTGTGGTCCTCATCGAGGTCCTCAGAGAGGCTGATTCACTGAGGTGATGAACAGGCCTCAGAGCTGTCGGCGTGAAGCCTCCCACTGTTATCTCTCATCTGAGCTGGACAGCGGGGAGTTCAGAGGCAATGTACTGCTTAAACGATGAAATATGACCAATAGCTTGAGGCTGGTCGCCCCCTACAGCCCCCAACAACAAAGCCCTCCCCTCCCTCGACAGCCCTGCTTTAAACCTGACAAATGACAAAGGCACACCAAGGGCAACTCTGTGGTAACATGAGGACCCCGAGTATCAGCCGAGGAATTATCCCGCTCATCTCCGAACGAAAGCAACGCGCAGGCCTCAGCCGGCTGCACATTTATATTCCACCTACGCTGTGAAACTTTAATGCAGCATCTGACTGTGATAACGTGCAGTTCTAGCATCAGCTATTCTCCACAGTCTGCATACAGAGAGGGCGTGTAAACAGGAATAATCCATATGAAGCAGATCAGGGCTCGTCATGTTGAATCTCTCAGCCGTCGTCTGTGAGCGTCTTTCTTCTCACTCGACTCTTGGCGCATACTGCCACTTCCACTCCTTCTCTGTGTTCTGTACCAGTTCTGTCAATCATGTCATCCTCGCTGCATCCACACAACCTGGCTTCCTATCATCCACATCCTCCTTCCCTTGTCAGTAGGTTCACTGAGTTGCCGAGGCAACAGGCGGATGCTGCGCTATCAGTCATCTCTGCCTATTCTGTGCTGGTGGCATTCAGCCGTTCTCTGCAGCTGAAGTACAGACCACCCAGTCCTCACTGAATGTAACTTGCAATTTAGATCATTCAGAAGCTGAGAATTCCGCAGCAAATGGATAAGAGGAGGAAGAGCCTTTGCTATGGGAGAGACACGTTGCTGAACAGTGCAGACGTCGCAGTCTGTGAGTCTCTTTCTCTGAGGATGACGAGGCGTTTATCTGTCCCTGCAGGCTGATGATGATGACAATAGAACATTTATTCACGTCTCAGCTCATGTTATCCATCAAATCAAGATAATTTAATCTTTAAAAGTGTTTAATCAATCTCAGGTCGGTTACTCTGACGCTGTTAAAGAGACAGCCGGTGATCTTTTCATGTTGTGGTTGTGGATCTTCTACAGCTGGTCTTACAGTTTGTTTTTATGTCGAATACCTCGAGGTGTCAGCATCCAGGAGGCCTCTTGTTGCTCATCCATCAGCCTCCTGGAGGTGTGACTGGCATTACTACCTTCTCTCATTTAAACGCCAATGATTTCCTGTTCCTGAGACATTGATTTTAATTTGCATTGTTGATGAATGCAAAGTCGCTCACTGCACACTGAGAAACACCAGAGTTTATAACTATAGAGACATTCTCAGCTGGGATTTTTTACCTACAGAGTCAGTTTCATATTGAATCATCTCACTTGCCACTGAACAGTTCGAACAGTCCTTTTTATAGAAGTCTCCAAACTGAGTGAAATGACCTGAAAATCAAGGATTCAAGGATTCAAGGAGATTTTATTGTCATTGCAGCACATGTAAAACATGGGATGAAACGAAATTAGTTTCCCCTGGTCCCGGAGCAGCCCGAGTAACTTCAAATCCAAAATTAAAAACAGGTATATACAATAAATAGAAGAAGAACAACAGTATAACACCATGTTGAGGTAGTGACAATGAAATGAAGTGAAAATATGGAAGTGTTAGCCATAATAAGAGCTGGTCGCATTCTCTAAATGTTAAGGAAAGTGCTTCCTTTCCTATCTCCTTTAGCATCAGGCCATCTCTTATGAAAGAAAAGGAGGTAATGCCATCCCACAATTCCTTGCAGCAGACCGGCAGTAATAACATTTGCTGTTGCATAATTACATTGCCTAGTGTAAGTGGCGTCATATTCCTTTCTCTGCAGTTGTCTTTATGAATTCTCTTTCACATCTTTCCATACTCATGAAGCTTTCCGTCAAGGTCAAGGAAAGTATATATGTGAGTGTGTTATGTTTTATTTGGTTCCTATTGCAGATGTAAATATTTCATTTTTTTCAAAAAGACTCATTAATTTCCTAAAACAGCCAGTGGCTGTTGAGTGATATTAATGACACAGGACACAGAAGGTGGAATAAAGACCATTTTTTTTCTAAATTGGGTCAAATCACCTAATTAAAAATTCTGAGCTTTTTGTACAGAGACAACAGACAGAGACAGGTAGTAACCTTCATTATGGACTTTTTTCCTAAAATCCTTGTCTAGATACACAACCTCTAAAAATACAGTAACATGACCATACGACCGCGCACTGCAGGTCCATTTATCACAGGTTTCACTGCAGAAAAGTGGGTTAACATGAGGGCTAAACTGAGTGTTAGGCCTGGAAAACTCACAGCAAGCAGGTTTGGGACAGAAGCAGGAGATGTCGTTCTCTGAAGACTGACTTCATACTGCTCTGATGTTCTTCACCTGTCCAGAGATCGACCTGCAGTTTGTCCAAATCAGACCAATGGTCCAAGAAGCTGTTGATCAGGCTGATTTAGTGCCAGAAAGTTATTCAAAGAAAGTCTGTGATGAGTACTATTATGAAAATTATGTCTGTGCCTCATCATGCCTTTTCATCAAGTGTCAGAAAATAATCCTGGTGATGTCATGAGGGTTGTCTCATCTTGAGCTTGGAGACACATTTTTAATGGTAAGTCTATGTTACAGTTTTGGTAAGGTTTAATGTTTTAGTGTTTATGAGGCAGTGGGCTGACAAAAAGCTGCATTATGTGAAATGTAGGATCCATCCTTGTTAAAGTTTGTACAGTCAGAATATCTCTGATTTTCTCTTTTAATTTGTCTCTTCTCAGGTGAAATACTACATTTTTGGAGTTTCCCTTTATAACTTTCTGCATGTGAAGAGAGTCACATAAAACCTTCTTGCTCTTTTTGGGTTTTCATTTCTTAACACAGTCCATATAAGTCCAAAACTCACACTGGCATGCTGTATGTGCATATACATGTGTACAACTAGCTCAGTAGACTCATATGCTCAGCTGTCAGTTCAGTGAGTACACTTAGGGCACTATTTTGGTGTTGGCAAAGGTTGCTTCTCAGTGGGAGGAGAGAGCATCTCACACAGTCTGCCACCCACCTGCTTAGAGCTGATCTACAGCTCAGCACGTGTTACATATAATATTTTGTGAGGGTGTCATCATATGGATTTTATATCGAAAAATAATCAAATTGAGCTCCAAAATTTGAGTATTGAAATCTCAAAGGGGATTGACAATTCTCACAGTGCCCTAGTTTCTGCAGGTAACAGGTAAGCTGTTGTTGTCCCCTCTGTCACCTGATGAGTCTTTTTTGTGTTGAGTTCATTTCCAATCCCTTGGCATATTTTAAGATGATGATGGTGCTTATGAAGTTATATAGAGTTTACAGTAGATGATGATGGATAGAGATATAACAATAACAGTGGGGATATATGATACGGATACATTATACGCTAACAGTGTGAACAGAAATTAATTCACTAACATATATAACATATATACATATTTGTGCAGCAGTTACAGTTGCAGGTATAAGTATAATTATACAGTACAGGTGTGAGTACTAATAATGCTTCTAATTTTATAATTACACAGAGTAAATAACTAGATGTGAATACACCATAGGGCAGATATGTACAGTATTGAAAAAGGTATAATATATATTAGCATGTTTTTTTTTTTTATTTCGTAAAGGCACGGGTGTGTCGAATTTATAAGGCTACAGCTGTTATTTGATTGTTATTTTCATGTCAGGTGCACATTTAATCAACATTTAGGTAAAGCATCAGAGGAGCGAGCAAACAGAACATATACAGTGCAGGAAAATGTTTTATCTGACTTTCATCCGACTTAAAGAGGAAATTTAAAGGGAGTTTTTCAAACATCAAGGGTTATAAGCTGATTACTAAAAGTAATCAGAGCCTTGGTGTGGATTGAAACTCTATCAGTAGTCTGAGTGTAAGAGCCAAAAGCTGACATGGAAATATTAACTTAAATTTACACAAGGTTTATGTCATCTTAATTTGTCATCATTACCTTTAAAATGAACCACTGAGAGTTGTGATTTAATGGACCAGTGTTATGCAGTGTATTGTATTCCAGTAAATTTGCTGCCTCTATAAAACCACATATTGATTTGGCTGTAAAACTACACTCAAATCTCAGTTCTTGGTTATATAACTCAGAGATATAAAAAAAAAAAGAAATTCCAGGGGCTAATTCACGAGGACAGATCACTGATGGTCCGAGTGCATTATGACAAAAAGAAAATAAATATCAATCTAAAGGAAACACTGACTTGTTAAAAGTTTAAGAGCAGGGATTTTCACTAAGTCTTCACTATGTCTGCAATTTCTGTCTAATTCCTGACTCTGGTTTTAATGCTGCACCACCACACAACCCATTAATATAACTGTTAAAACACGGGTGACACAAAGCCTGCTGGGAGCTCGGGGTCCAGAGGAAAGCCTCCCAGCAGCAACAGAATTAGCCCGGATCAAAGCGTGTCGGGTTAAACGATGTGGAGCAACTGTGACTTCCAGGCTCAGAGCCACATGTCACACTTAAACCTATTTACACATTTACACATTCAGATTTACAGATGCTGTAGGTAACCATCTACTACAAGCCGCCTGGTGTTAAATTCTTATGTGCTGGTAAAGTCAGGTGACGTAGTATAAAGACCTAGAAAGTCCTCATATGAAGGAGGTGTGGGGGTATGGATGGGTCAAACAAACAGAACTTTTAGGCAGCAGACCGCTGTTCGTGTCCCATGAAAAATCAACTTTGACTTCTTTGTCTGGCGTCCTAGATTGAAGCATAGGGCCAGTGACCAAGCTGCTGTTCTTGTTAAGTTGGTAAGTTCATATAAATAATATGCAATACTATATGCACGTGAAAACATTTGTATTTAATGCATTTACAAGTTGTCAATGCAAAATATTCATACTTGACACAGCGGAAAAAAGTTTCTCTTTGTATGTATGGAAACTGTCTCTTTCATTAACATAAATGTAATCACCTAATTTTTTCCGTAACGTATTATTGTCCTTGTGCTGCCTTCACATGGATTCAGGACCACAGTAGACGGCAAATCCATTTTAGCGAATGAGAGCGAGACAGTAAAATTGGGTAAGGCCAGCAGAGAATACTTTGAACAGTAATGATAGATGGCATTACAGTCCAAAGTTAAAATACTTTAACCTTCTTCTATCCTCCACGACAGGACCAGATAGCTCATGGACAACACAAAGCTAAACTCAACTAATTACATAAAATAATACACATGAAATAATTTTATTTAATACATTTGATTCCAATTTTTTGTAAACAATACAAGATCACCATAGCAACATATGATCATGCATGTTATGTCCTGCCATTCCAACTGTTTATTTTTCCCATGCTGTCTTTCTTTTTGATTTAGTTAGTTGAAGATGTCAGTCATCGCCTCTAAATTACTCCATACTCCAATAATTATTGCCTTAAACATTTAAGCTTCACTCCATTAAGTCTTGAACTCAGCTTCCCAAGGAAAAAAATGGAAATTGAGTCTGAATATTAGCATTCTTTTATGAAATGTAGGTCATTCAGCAAGACAGCTTAGTTGAGGCAACTAAAATGTCTACTTAAGAGTTAGGAAAAGATCATAGTGATGGTTACAAGAAATCAACACTGACTGTTGGAGAGAAGGGAATAACGGCAATCCAGTGTCAAAGCTAAATGCCAAAGCATCCACTCTGACCACGATCAGACAAGGTTTCAAGGCGTCAACAATTGTTGATACAGTCGTCTCTCGCTATATCGCGGTTCACTTTTCGCGGCAGATTTTTTTTGTGTAATTTTGCATGTTTTTTGTTTTTTTACAGCGTACTGTACAGCAGTGGTCGGCAAAACTGGCCCGCCATCAATTATATCTGGCCTGCTAGATGACGTTGATTTATTTTTTAAATAAAATTAAATTAAATCTTTTAAACCTCATGTTTCCTGTCAAAAATACAACAATTCCACAGATTTCACAAACAAACAACAAACAAACAATACAACGTTTAAAACTGGATGAAAGTCAGAGCCGGGGTAGAGCGTCTGTCAAAACACGGAAAACGCCGACACATGCGCAGTAGCAGCGCATGTGTACCTGATTTTTTCCAGGTGATAGTCAGACCCCATGTATCTCTGTAGAAACAGGAGCAAATTGCCCCAAAACGAAAAATCTTTTGATAATATATTTTATTTAAATTTATAATTGTTGTATAATCGCAATATTAGATTTGAGGGTGTGCTTTAACTTAGTATTGGCACTTTAGTGCTGCATCACTGTCAAGCCAATAATGACGTTAAAGCACATCCTCTCGTGTAATATTGCTTAATTGTGAACTACAGACCTTTTTATATAACAAATACATTTGAAAAATTAGCTAAAATGCTATGTCATTCATTGAATTGTGATTACTAGCAGTAACCTTGGTAACAAGAAAATCAAAGAGGTCACATGACATCATGACATCATTTGCACTTTGATTTGTTTCCCTTTGAAGTACTATGATGTCACTTCAGAATGTTTATAAGTACAACCCAGAGTTCACATACAGAGACACAAGGATCCACAGAGCCACTGCGAAATAACAAAGACTCGACTAAGGAAAAGAAGGACATTATCCACTAAGTACAGGATTATCAATCACTTCCGGTTCCTGTGATAAAAGGATTTTTACTCTCTGTAGGCAGAACAAGTCTATGGCCGCCCAGTTAAAACCTTCAGCGACTGGAAAATATCAACAGTCTATCAAGACTTCATCCTGTCAGGCGGGTATGGAAAGACATCACACCGTAAAGGGCCAGGCAGAGGCCGGGAGAGTGCCCAGGTATCAAAGGCAACCTCAGGGTTTCAGACAACTCTCCAACCGAGTTCCTCAGTGTGTGAGTAGTGACACAAATCCGACCACCGAGCCTAAGGAAGATGACGAGATGACATATTTAGATGTACTGAATATGTTAAGGGGAAAAAATGGTGGTATCGGGGTAGAGGCCTCCACCCAGGCCACAACACAAGCGAGAGAGACCGAGCAGGCCACCACCCTCAAGTCAGAGGGTGAGAAGAAAATGCAGCCTTCACCCCAGCAGGCCATGATTTATGTCTCTGAGCTAGAACATCAGCACTTCCAGAGTCAAACACACCGCATCACTCATCTTAAGAAAGGAAATGAGGCTTTAGCAGCTCAGGTGGAGCAGTTAAAGAAAATGCTCCAGATGAGCAAGACTCTTCATGATCAGACCGAGCAGAAGAGGATGGACGAGGTGAAGGACTTGGAGCTTCAGCTTTCAGAGAAGAAAACCTCTGAAGTTAAAGCTCTTTGTAAAGTCCAGGAACTAGAGAAAACTCTTCAGAGACAGAAGGACAGACGGGTAGAACAAGACGTGGTTCTGGCTCAACAGGAAGTGGACATCACCAAACTGAAGACTGCACTGATTCAGACACAGGATGAACTAAAGAGTCATCAGCTGCGTAGGCAGGAGGAGAGGTCACTCCTCAATGAAAACCTTAAAGACATCCAGCACGCCCTGCAGGAGAAAAAAGCTATGCAGGAAAGAAAACAGCAGATGAAAAGGGTCAAGAAATCGCCCTCTCTGGAAAAAGATTCTCCCAGTTCTTCAAGTAAACTGGAGGCCACCATATCCCCCCAAGCAAATCCCCCACTGAACAACTCATCCTCCATGCCTACCCCCCACCCAATCATCACCTTGTCCTAAAATATGCCCAACCCTGGTTTTCATCTGTTTACTCCAAATTAAAAACAGAGATAATGGGCAGTCACCAAACATCGTACCCAAATATGCCCAACCCTGGTTTTCATCTGTTTACTCCAAATTAAAAACAGAGATAATGGGCAGTCACCTAACATCGTACCCAACAATGCCCAACCCTGGTTTCTTATCTGTTTACTCCAAATTAAAAACAGAAATAAAAAAAAACAAAAAGAAAAATGTCGAATTTCAAGTCAATTTCATTTCAAGTCAAATCAAGACCACAGACGTGTATTTATTGTGTGATATTTTGTGTTTTTAAACATTTTTACTGAGCCACAAAACATAATACATATGTCAGTAGTTATTTTCATCTCTACAAAAGAATAATAATAATATTAATAGAAATATATTCCTTTACTTTCATAGATATTAAACAGATAAAAGATACAGAATATATATAAGGATTTAACAGTATTGAACACATGCGATTAAGAAATAGACACAAGAGAAAAATAAATAATGCAGGTAAATTAATAGATGATTAAATAATAAGAAGGAAGAAGTAGGTTAAATCTGAAAACTAAGGATATGAGCATAACTAAGGTATAGATAGATGCATCTGCAGAATATTATTTGTCACACACCAGTTACATGTTAGGATATATGTTGTGTATTTTCACTTTGGCATGATGAAGTATACATTGTATGAGACTTCTTGTGTGGGAAAAGGAAGTACAGTTATTTGGTTAAACAAAGTTTCAAGAATTTGAACAACACAATGTGAACTCGTTTTGTGTGCAGGTGGATCAAAAGAGTGGAAACATAAAGAGTTATGCATATTTAAAAACTGAGGTACGTTACAAGAAAATATTTTTAAATGGAAAAGTAGCTGCAGCTTGCAGTAATGACAATGCACCTTAAAGTAAGTGAGTACGCAGAGCTCTCTCAAGTTAAAGTTAAAGTACACAGTGTTGCGGCTTTAGATTAGAGCTACATCAATTAGTCGAATAACTAATTAGTCCATCAACAGAAAATTAACTGGTGATAACTGACTAATTGTTTTAGTAATTTTTCAAGAAAAAATGCCAAATAATCACTTGTTCGAGTTTCTCAAGGATGAAGGTTTTTAATCTGAAGGTGTCAGTTTCTGACATTTTAAAGGCAAAATCAATTCGCTCTTTATAGACAAAACAATTAATCTACTAATTAAAAGAATGATCAGCAGCATTAGATTTAGAGTGCATGGCTGCAGATTTATTATACTCTGACTGTCTGGCTTCTTTCCTACGTTGATACAGATTGTCCTAAATTAAATTAAATGCATTTCTAAAGTTAAATAACGTTTGTTTTTAATATAATAATAACCCGCAAAGCATGGTCATGGCCCGCGATGGATTTGTACGGAAAAAAATTGGCCCGGGTCCAAACTTATTTGCCGACCCCTGCTGTACGGTATGAACGCGCATTGTGTTCTGCGTCCTAAATTGGCTAAGGGAGAACCGCACATGTGCTCTGCGTCCTGATTAAGGAAGTACTGTACAAAATGCGTGTAAAAAGGTGTATAAAAGTGTGTGGTTGGGGGATTTACAGCCTTAAAACATTTATAATAATTGTAAAACTCACTTTGCGGATTTCGTTTATTGCGGGTTATTTTTTGAACATATCCCCCAGATAAACGAGGGACCACTGTATTTGCAGATCCATGAGAGGTTCTTGTCAAACAAAAGTACATTTTAGTAATAGTAGTAGATACCTACATTCAATTTTATGGGAATTTTTTTTGGTCATTTGTTTTACAATCAAATACTGTGACTCCAGCACTGACTACATTCTCTAAATTGGTGAAAAAGTTTAATCACCACCCTTTTGAAAGTGTCCACAAAACCAGAACTTTATAAACTCTTAAAACAGCAGCATGTGTTGGGTGATGGCAGGGACGTCACTAGGTTTAAGAAACTGGGGTGGCTTAGCCCATAGAGGAGAAAAGTAATTGCGCGCTATGTGTAAATTTTTTCAGAGCACCAATTAAAGCTTTGTCAATCAATTGATTAATCTAAGACGATGACGCCTCCATACACCTTCAGCTGCTTTACCAGCTAAACAACACCAGTTAAATTGTGCTAAAATACAAATAAAAACAATTGCAGGTGCCATACATACCTGCACAAAATGAAGAGGGCAAGTGTTTCATAACTCATCATCATGGAAACATTATACAGGAGAAGACTGTTCTCTAACCACCACCCTAGACTTACCAACATCTTCATAAACCAGGCCATCACGATGGTTAACTCCCCTGCCCCTCTTTCACCCATCCTATTTTCCCCTCCACCTGCCAGAAAACTAGAAATCTGCACCAATGTGGAGCCATTAAACCAGGAATGAAAACTTGGTCTCAACAGCCATATGTCTTGCCCATTATTTGCAATATACCTTTTCACTTTACATTACTTACCCATTACCCATGCGTTCGCGCTCTGCTCTTGCCGCTGTGAGGTTCGGCTCTGTGTACTTCAGAGGTAAACACGCAAGCGGCAGTGAGCAGGGTCGCATGGAAAACATGGACTGGAATTTCAGTGATGTGGGCGTTCTCTATATGAAAAAGTGGAATGGATTGTATAATGACGCACTGAAGGGGCTCTCTCTACCGTACCCGATGAAATGAGATTTATGATCATATTTAAGTGAATAATGACAGTTTATATTCTTATTGGTTTAAACTCATATTCTGGCCACTTTGTATTGCATAAATAGGCATTTTTTTGCGAAAAAAAAATGTAATAAATAAAAATAATAATAAAACACCACCAAATTATTTAGGGGGGCTTGAGAATATTTTAGGGGGGCTGAAGCCCCCCTTAAATAGGCCTAGTGACGCCACTGGGTGATGGTAAGAGTGTTCTCGTAATTGTATCCACCCTTTAAATGTAAACTACATTAAACAATCAACCATTCAGTCCTTTTTTCAAAGTTAGAAAAGCATGAAGACTAAAGATGTGTGTGTTTATGTCTGAACGTGTAAAAAAGCATCCTGAATAAAAAAAATATTTTTCTTTTTTTCCCCACCTGTTGCCTTTAAAGTGTGTCACTCCCTCCAGTGTTAACGTACAGCTTTCACTGCGCCCTCAATATGTCAACTAACTAACGGTGTAGGGAGGGAGGGATCCACCGCCTCTAAACGGATGGACGAGGAAATATTACGCATTGAGGTAATTCCCAGCTCGCTTGGGGAAGAGATCTGTGTGAGCGGCAGACTGTCGGCTTTGATGTTGGTACGAAGGAAAGGAAGGAGATGAATCCCCAAAAGAGGATAGTGGTTAGATAACGCTGATACATCCTGTTACCCAGCATGCATCACAGCAAGAAACAGAAAGGCGCACAAGATAGAAAGAGAGACAAATGAGTTTACATACTTACTTATTAATTACTTAACAATATTCAGTTAGTTGATCCACCATTTTGGTCCAGGCTAAAATATCTCAATGAATATTAGATGGATTGACATGATCGTACAGACAATAATGGTTTAGAGGATGAATCCTAGAGACTTTCCCTCTAACACAACCCGTAGGTCAAGTATTTCTCTTGTAAACCAGATCTACAAGATGGATTGCCACAAAGTTTTGTACATTCATGGTTCACAGGGGACGTTTTCTAATGACTTTGTTACTCTAACTTTCCCTTTTGTGCTACCATGAAGTTGGTATTTTCGGTTAGTATTAAAATATCTTGACAACTATTTGCACAGATTGTTGTAAAATCTGGTAGTAGGGTCAGCAATACTATACCTTCATACCAGCCAATTCTCATGCTGTGATCCACTGCGAGTTGGAAATCTGTTTTCAAGTGAGTATACCCAACTTCCAATCTGAATACATTACAGTGCGTCTGCTTGGGAAAACATGGTCGCCTGCAGCAAATGTTTGTATGGCAAGTCTCTGAACTGAAAGAATTGAGAAAGAAGTGCAATATGTGTATGTAAAATAAACAGTATGTAAAAGTAATATATATTATACTAATAGCATATACTCTGGTGTTACTCTAACTAGTCTAGTAGTCTAACCAGTTAACACTGGACTGGACAAACTGCTAGCAGACTGAGGAGTGTTTTTCCTTCATTAAGACAGAAACCTCTCTGGGCCTATTTAATTAGTGTGGCATTAATACCAATTTAATGGAAATTAGTTTGAGACCCCCACATGAATTCCATGTGTAGTCATATTGATTAGGGACTCCCAGTTATTCTCTAGCATCTGTGCATTAATTATAGATTGTACAGACACAAATAATGGACATTCATTTATTAATGTAAATATGACTTAAGGCTTTTTGCTGCTCATTTCAAACTGGACCAGTGGTAGAGCAGTCCAAGTTTAAAATGTAACATATTCAATTTGTTTATAGCCATCTGCATTACTTTAAGAGGTGAGGTGTAAATGTTCAAATAAACGGCCAGTTCAAGAGTTAGGTAAGTTACAAGCAGTGGCAGAAATTAGTTTCAGTTGAAGAGTCAATTGAATTTTAAATACTGCCAGTTGAAGTTTAATTTCTTTTTTGTTTTTTGTTTGTTTGTTTGTTTTAGATGTGGGGTTGTGTGACAGAAATATTTATCTGAAGTCAGTATAATCCAGCCACCAACATGTGCCTCAGTCAGGAGGACCAACATGGAGTCTGAGCAATGTACTGCTGTAGTATCTCCATTGGCTGTTTTATTGTTATGTGACCGGTGGCTTTTTCGTCTTACCCAACTCACCCAAAATCCAAAGCAATCCTCTCAGTGCTGAAAGCAATACATGTGTTAGCTTCAGTGTCAGTGATGAAAAGAGTTTGTCTTTTGGAAAATACACTTATTTGCTTTCTTGCCAAAAGTGAAATGAGAAGATTAAAGCCACTTTGTACAGCTAGCAAAGCTAGCTGCGTTCCATTACTTCTATTCTTTATGCTAAGCTATTATGGGGTGCCGTTGGTAAAGCGTCTCGCTCTAAAAATAACAGCAACATTTTGTCACATTTAGCTAAAAACAATGTTTAAAAAACTGGCTTGAATTTTTGAGAGTCACTTTTTTGCACATTTAGAACAATATTTGTGAACTTAGAGATATTTTAAATATTTATCCAAATGTTAAATGTAAAATCTAAATGCTAAATCTAAATGTTAAATGTAAAATCTAAATGTTAAATATAAGTCTAAATGTAAAATATAAACCTAAATCTAAATGTTAAATCTAAATGTTAAATATAAATCTAAATGTTCAATATAAATATAAATGTTGAAGCTAAATGTTAAATATAAATCTAAATCTAAATGTTTCAGGTGAAACTAAATATTTAGCTAAAATGCAAATTCAAATGCCGGTAACCGGAAGTGCCAAAATAAAAACTCGAGGAGGTCAGAGCGTCTTTATAGTGGCAAATAACGAATAAAACCCATCTTATCCTGGGAAATGGACTAATCAATGTTTGGCTCTAGTTTCGGGTACAGACAAAATGAGTGGTGTCAATATTCTCATCAACCGTCATTTGAGGCAACAAGGAGCGGCTAATATTTCCTCAAAAATGTGAATACTTCATTTCCAGCTCTGCTGAACAGGAATCTGACCAGATATAAATATATAAAACTAGCTGTTGATCGGTGATATGCCACAGCTCATTTCACTCATTTCCTCGTTTCTTTATGAAACCTGTTGAGGGAGGCAGCCATCATCTGACGCATGACAGCAGATTAAACCATGTGAGAAAATATGAAAAAATGTGTGAAGCTGTGTGATCACACTGTATGAAGGTGTGTGTGTTGAGCCCACTGAGTATGACTGCTGATGCAAAATAATTTCCAGTTAATCTGGTTCTTTTCACTTTTTAAGACCCAAACACGTGAAAATAAGACACTTTTTTCAATTCCATGCTGCTCTTTTACATAAAATGAATGTTTTTGTCAATACTCTGGTGGCTTTGAATGGAGAAATACTGTGGTTTCTGGCTGAACTTCTATCTCTAGGATCCTTTCCATAATACAGTCACAACACTTTGTGACACTGTGACAGTGTGTAATTGCCCCCCAAAAAGATTACATTTATCACTCTCACTCACACACAAAAACATGACAAAATAAGGTGCTGGCTGAAAAATACCTTTAACAGTGGACCAAAAAACAAGACTGTTTAGAATATCTTGTGAGGGAATTTTCTATTCTAGCATGCCTTAAATTGGGTAACACAAGGTCAGGGATATGTAATATGTAATAGGCAAAGCAGGCACTATTCTTCTTATTACAGTGGTAAGGCTGTTTCTCTCCATTGACACAACAGACAGGTAAATAATTTAGAAGCCTCTACAAAGTCAGATAATGATGTTGGACCAACAACCCTGAACATATTTCCTTGTTTGTAGATTAATGACCTTATACTGAAGATGTATTAACAATTTATGAACACAGAGTAATTGTGTCACTATTTTGAGGGCATATAGATGAGCAAGGGAAACAAACCTTTCAGCATAAGACATCCTGCACTCCTGTGCACTTTCGCTCCACAACACTTTTGGTTTTACACCCCCAGCTTTACTTCTTGGTTCACTTACAACACTCTCATCAGCATTGTTTCAACCAGCAGCAGTCAGCTTTCTGCAAACAAGCTTTGATCAACCATCTGTACACAAAACCAGAGCTAAAAGGAGAATGCTGGAGAAGCATTTATTAGGTGGACACAACCACCACCACTTTGTATGTACGATAAACTGGTCTGTGTCTGCTTGACCTGTAAATGAGGCACTATTTGCTTGCCTGTGTAAGGTGATAACTTACATTACGGCAACACAAAGTGGCCAAGAAAAGGCTGGGATGTTCCCGAATTGGCACCTTAAGACACACAGGAGAGTCAAAAAATACTGTATAGAACCAGATGTAGTCACATGACCTGCAAACACAGATTACTTTTGTCTCATGATGTTCACTATGTGACCACAGAGTTAGTCTTGGCCAACAAAAGTGGCTACAAGCTGAATCCTGCTGAATTAAAGCTTTCAGTCTTTCGAGACATGTGTGATGTACACAGGGATCAATTTTTTTCCTGACAGCGCCAAAATCATTTTTTCACCTTTTGCCTCCCAGTGTTTACAGAAGTATGCTGAAAAGCGCTCTGTGCAAGGTGACAAGCTCGACAAGAAAAGGCAAAGAAATTCTTTTTGTCAGGACATCACACTGTGATTTCGCCGGCTCTTATTTGTGCTGTAAATGTTTTTTTATGCTGTTGAACATTAGTTTCTGTATCAACACCTTAGAGAACATGTGTTACGTGATGAGAAACCTCAAGGTTCTTTTATTCAAAACCTTTGGACAATCACGCAGTGTCCAATAGTTCACCATCTTCTTCAACGCAAGGCAGATGTAATTTGTTATTTCAGCTACATCACACACCAATTATTACTCCATTACCTGATATAGACTCTCTATATCCTGACATCTCACACACACAAACACGGGGCTCATTTATTTTATTCCATTTACTTCGTCTCCTTATTATTTCTGCAATGTTATTGAGTGTGCCTGAAAGTGCACACTATATGTTATCCACCGCGCTTATTGAGTGTGCCTGAAAGTGCACACTATATGTTATCCACCGCGCTTATTCTTCTTCTTATTATTATTCTTACGCCCTTTTTTTGCCTCGCTTCTCCTCCCAGAGTTTTTGTCACACACACACAAAACGGGTATCAAAACGACCGGCTCGGCCGGGAATCGTGTGCTATGTCTTTTCTAAGAGATTTGCGTGTTTTTCGCGAATTTATTCGCGAAAAACTGAGAATAATTTCCCATAAAGAATGAATGGGGAGGCCCGAAGAAAAATAAATTTCAACAGACATTTTCAACAATGAACAGCTCTGGCATACTTTCACCGAGAGACTTCATTTAAAATTTGAAACGGAGGTATGCTTGCCTTCTCTTCATGGATTCACTACACTCATCGACAGCTTTTACCGTTTTTAAACTATCAAGGCTCAAAGTTCAGCAGGTTTTTAGTCAAATTTCTGGGTTTATAATGGGTGCAGGGACGGACTGGGACAAAAAATCGGCCCTGGCATTTTGGACCAGACTGGCCCACAACATTTGATAACACACTTTTTCAGTTTTTTCAGTGCAACTGTGTTTTCAGTTTTTTCAGTGCAACTGTGCAAGTCTTTAAAACAACCTAGCTCAACAGGACATAAATAATCAAATCATATTAAATCAATTTTATTTGTATAGCCCAAAGTCACAAAGTCCATTTTCCATTGAGGCTTTACAATCTGTACAGGGAGTGACACCCTCTGTCCTTAGACCCTCGGTTCGAGTGAGGAAAAACTTGCCCACAAAAAACTTTAACAGGAAAAAATGTGGAAGAAACCTCAGGAAGAGCCACAGAGGAGGGATCCCTCTCCCAGGACAGACAGACGTGCAATGGATGTCACGTGTACAGGACAATCAACACAAACATATTGTACAATTACAATGACTGACTGAAATACAGCCTGTTTATAATATATTTATATAAACAAACACACAGCTGCATTGACATAACACTAGCAATGAACAAAATTATGTCATTTTAAAAAGTGCTATTTTCTTTCTTTGTAGGCTAACTTGCATTGTATTTAGCCACCTAGCTACATAAAACAGCCCATTTTTTTCCCCAGGCCTAAATAAGAGCTCACCCGAGGACTACTAGATGAACAAAGAAAATGAGAGTGCTGACGCTACAGTTTTCACTCACATTTTTGGTGAGTGGTGGTGGCTTTAAATATGCCTAGGCTAGAAATACTGGAATGTACAGATACCTGCAGCTGCATTCACATAACATAGACAAAATGATATTATTTTAAAAGTGAGATTTTCTATCAGTTATGTAGCCTACATTGTCCCTACCACCTAGGCTACATAAAGAACTGCTATATCTGCAGGACAAAAAAGCAACTTAGCCAATAGGCCAGACTAGTACTCACCCCACAGACAATAATAGTCTAATAAGAAATTAGACTTATTGTTATTGTTGGTGAATGGTGAAGACGTTTTCTCACATTAAAGACTATTTTTTATTTAGAATAAAAGACATAAAAAGTAGGCTACTGAGCTAGGCTTATTTTCTCTTCCAGCCAGTGTAGCCTACAATGTATTGTAGCGACCCTGCAGTAATGTGTTGTGTGTTACAATGTGAGTTCTGTGGTTTCCCATGGTCCATAAATGCACCTGTATGAGAGCAAGGGGGCGGGGGAGCAGGTGAGGGAGAGCGCGTGTATGTGAGCGTGTGTGGAGAGAGACTGCACGAGTGAGGCTGCAGAGTGGGACCTGTTATGTGTTCTTGGCGTGGTTATGGCCTACAATAACCAAGTTCTGTAACCAGACTGTTGGCAATAAAAGCCAGTTTGCTATATAACGCCTCGTTATTCGTGACGCGTCCGGCCGGACGCCACAGTATGTTTTATCATACCCATTAAGGGGTTGGGTGGCTTTATCCTACTCGTTGCATTTCATACATGTTCTGACAGTAGTCCAGTCCAGCTTACCGCAGGTTCAACAACATGTTGAGTGCCACTGCCACCGGCACCACTGTCATTAGCGATGGGAGCTGATGAAGCCCTGCTGTGGCAAACATATCAGTGATTTTAACACACTTCGCAGCGTCTGCCCGAAGAGCAAGTTTCTTTTAATCACGGAGTTTTTCTGCGCCACCTTTGCGTTTTCTCTCCATCTTTATCTGATAGCGTTTCACCCATCAATAAACTGCACACCGGCGCATCAAGCCAAAGGGGGGAGGTGTTTCATGATGTGATTGGGCCGGTCCCCTGTCAGTCAGCGTGTAAAGGCCGGTGGTAAGAAAACAAAGTCTTGCACAGCCTTTTTTTTTGTGCCTGTAGGCGGGACCAAAGCGTACAGAGTGGTTGTTCAACAGTGTGTTTGGGCTGCGTGATCTACTCGTTGTGGGCCGGTCAGACCAATATTAAAAAAAATAATAATAAAAAAATAAATAAAAATCAGGATTTATCGGCCCAAATAGCACGTCGGCCCACCGGGCAAATGCCCGGTATGCCAGATTGCCAATCCGTCCCTGAATGGGTGTGTATGTGGCGGAATGTTTTTGCTAGAGTGGATGACATCATCAGCTAGAGTGAGGAGCAGGGAGAAAAATCTGTGAAAAAATAAAACGTATTTCACTACCGTGGGCTCAAATGCCCCACTACAGACACGATGTATACATAAAACGTAGGAAAATTCGAGGTAATCGCACTGATACCACTGTTGTAGCTGTCGCTCGTATAGTTTTGGGTCCCTACACGTTGATTGATCGACTACTCCCATCCACAGCCTCATTCACTCCCATGGTTTTTGAAGCAGAGAATTTACCGGAAGGAGCAGGGCGCACCTGTGCTTGCTCTGACTCTCGAGGCCAAAGTTTATACAATTTTCACCTGAAACTTGGCACAGACATTATACACACGATGAGCATTCTTCTGGTCATTTAGACTTTGGTTTCGAGGCATACCTTGAGGGTTTTTTTGACCCTCTTCCAGGGGGATCATGCAGACATATACTGTGCATTTCAGTGAGACATACATGCTGCATGGAACACCTGTGTCTAATTAATGAGACCTGCAGCTCACCCACGTTGCTTGGCAACCTCACCCTGCTTGAGGAGGAGGGGGGAGGGGTCAGCAGACAAGCCGAACGACAGCCATTTTTGTAGTTCTTGGCATTTCATTTGAACTTGTCTGTGTAAAATGTGCGCACACACACACACACACACAAAGACAGTAACACACACACACACACACAGTAACACACACACACATATGTATATATATATGTGTGTGTTATTGCCGTTGAAAGGAGACAGAGAGGAGATACACACACACACAGGTAACGACAGCGGGGAGCTAAGTTACTAGCACGGCTAACACACAGACGAGGTGCGTTTACTGACCGTCAGAATGCTGTGATATGTTCATGAACATGGGGAAAATGGAACTTTACCGAATATACAACAAAACTAAACAGTATTTCTCACAGGAACAATTTAACCTTGATTAAACAACATGGGCTTTCTAACAGTGTGTGTGTGTGTATATATATCTGTGTGTGTGTGTGTTTGTGTGTGTGCGTGTGTGTGTTTATGTATGTACATGTTAGTGCTCTTTATTCAGAAAACCTTAACGTGTCACGTCATTACTGTTAGCCACTAATATATGCCTGTTAGTTCTGCCTGTTAGTGGCGCCACCATTATTGTTAGCCACTAAGAATGAAATACATTATAATTGCTAACTTGGTAATGCTAACATGCGCTGGTGCAGGATTAACAGGATCTTGTACTATTACACTTTTATTCTTTTTTTTTTTAGATTCAACTCATTTAGAACATTTCTACAGACACAAGCATGCACACACACACACACAGACAGACACACACACAGACACACGCACACACAGACACTGAACAGACTCTCAGTAAACAGATCGACATCATTGTGTTCAAACAATAAAAATCTGCTGATCAACGATCAATACAGGCTGAGCTGCACACCTGGACAGGTGAGCTCACCCTGGTTGCTTGGCAACCTCAAGCATGCCTTTGACTAACTTTATTGAAATCTGTGTATGATATCAGACTATCAAGACTACATTTTTTAAGTCGGCCATTTTATCCTTGTCTCTCACAAACACAAACACATAGATAGAGAGACAGACACGCACACACACAGACAAGCAGACACACACACACAAACACACACACACACACACAGACACACTGAACAGACGCTCAGTAAACAGATCGACATCATCGTGTTGAAACAATAAAACAGGCGGAGCTGCACACCTGGACAGGTGAGTCTCAGGACAGTCTCAGGACAGTCTCTACAATCCTTTTACACTTTAAACTTCTCCCTTCTACTTGGCAACCTCAGCCTGCTTGAGGAGGAGAGGGGGGAGGGGCCAGCAGACAAGCCGAGCGGCAGCCATTTTTGTAGTTTTTGGCACTTCATTTGAACTCGTCTGTGTAAAATGTGCGCGCACACACACACACACACACACACACACACACAGACACACTTTTAGGATGCTATTTGCAAACATTAGCGACCAATGCTAAAATTAGTGCTAATTAACATTAGCCACTAAGAATTAAATACATGTTGAATATTAACATGGTAATGCTAACATGCTAGTGCTAACTGCTAGCGCATCAGTGTTAACATGCTAATGCTAACATGCTAATGCTAACATGCTAATGCTAACATGCTAATGTTAACTGCTAGCACATCAATGTTTACATGCGCATGTTAACATGCTAATGCTAACATGCTAATGTTAACTGCTAGCGCATCAGTGTTAACATGCGCATGCTAACATGCTAATGTTAACGTGCTAATGTTAACATGCTAATGCTAACATGGTAATGCTAACTGCTAGCGCATCAGTGTTAACATGCTAATGTTAACATGTTAATGCTAACATGCTAATGCTAACAGAACCCCAGCAACAGCCCACTCGTCACTCTCAAAATTTCTTTTCTAGTACTGAATTTGCTGAGCAGTGTCAGTAATAATGCATGGGGGCGACAGGGCCAGAGTCAGGCACACTCAAAATTTCTTTAGAAATTTTCTAGTTGAGTGTGCCTGAAAGTGCACACTATATGTTATCCACCGCGCTTATTCTTCTTATTATTATTATTCTTACGCCCTTTTTTTGCATCGCTTCTCCTCCCAGAGTTTTTGTCACACACACACAAAACGGGTATCAAAACGACCGGCTCGGCCGGGAATCGTGTGCTATGTCTTTTCTAAGAGATTCACGTGTTTTTCGCGAATTTATTCGCGAAAAACTGAGAATAATTTCCCATAAAGAATGAATGGGGAGGCCCGAAGAAAAATACATTTCAACAGACATTTTCAACAATGAACTGCTCTGGCATACTTTCACCGAGAGACTTCATTTAAAAACTAAAAACGGAGGTATGGTTGCCTTCTCTTCATGGATTCACTACACTCATCGACAGCTTTTACCGTTTTTAAACTATCAAGGCTCAAAGTTGAGCAGGTTTTTAGTCAAATTTCTGGGTTTATAATGGGTGTGTATGTGGCGGAATGTTTTTGCTAGAGTGGATGACATCATCAGCTAGAGTGAGGAGCAGGGAGAAAAATCTGTGAAAAAATAAAACGTATTTCACTACCGTGGGCTCAAATGCTCCACTACAGACACCAAGTATACATAAAACGTAGGAAAATTCGAGGTAATCGCACTGATACCACTGTTGTAGCTGTCGCTCGTATAGTTTTGGGTCCCTACACGTTAATTGATCGACTACTCCCATCCACAGCCTCATTCACTCCCATGGTTTTTGAAGCAGAGAATTTACCGGAAGGAGCAGGGCGCACCTGTGCTTGCTCTGACTCTCGAGGCCAAAGTTTATACAATTTTCACCTGAAACTTGGCACAGACATTATACACACAATGAGCATTCTTCTGGTCATTTAGATTTTGGTTTCCAGGCATACCTTGAGGGTTTTTTGGCCCCTTTTCCAGGGGGATCATTCAGACATATACTGTGCATTTCAGTGAGACAGACATGCTGCATGAACACCTGTGTCTAATTAATGAGACCTGCAGCTCACCCTGCTTGAGGAGGAGGGGGGGAGGGGTCAGCAGACAAGCCGAGCGACAGCTTGAACTTGTCTGTGTTAAATGTGCGCACACAGACAGACAGACACACACACACACACAGACACAGACAGTAACACACACACAGACAGTAACACACACACACACACACATATATGTATATATATATGTATGTATGTACATGTTAGTGCTCTTTATTCAGAAAACCCTCATGCGTCGCGTCATTACTGTTAGCCACTAATATATGCCTGTTAGTTCTGCCTGTTAGTGGCGCCACCATTATTGTTAGCCACTAAGAATGAAATACATTATAATTGCTAACTTGGTAATGCTAACATGCGCTGGTGCAGGATTAACAGGATCTTGTACTATTACACTTTTATTCTTTTTTTTTTAGATTCAACTCATTTAGAACATTTCCACAGACACAAGCATGCACACACACACACACAGACAGACACACACACAGACACACGCACACACAGACACTGAACAGACTCTTAGTAAACAGATCGACATCATTGTGTTCAAACAATAAAAATCTGCTGATCTACGATCTATACAGGCTGAGCTGCACACCTGGACAGGTGAGCTCAGCCTTGTTGCTTGGCAACCTCAAGCATGCCTTTGACTAACTTTATTGAAATCTGTGTATGATATCAGACTATCAAGACTACATTTTTAATGTCGGCCATTTTATCCTTGTCTCTCACAAACACATAGATAGAGAGACAGACACGCACACACACAGACACGCACACACAAACACACACACACACACACACACACACACACACAGACACACTGAACAGACGCTCAGTAAACAGATCGACATCATCGTGTTGAAACAATAAAACAGGCGGAACTGCACACCTGGACAGGTGAGTCTCAGGACAGTCTCAGGACAGTCTCTACAATCCTTTTACACTTTAAACTTCTCCCTTCTACTTGGCAACCTTAGCCTGCTTGAGGAGGAGAGGGGGGAGGGGCCAGCAGACAAGCCGAGTGGCAGCCATTTTTGTAGTTTTTGGCACTTCATTTGAACTTGTCTGTGTAAAATGTGCGCGCACACACACACACACACACACACAGACACACTTTTAGGCTGTAAAGACATGCTATTTGCAAACATTAGCGACCAATGCTAAAATTAGTGCTAATTAACATTAGCCACTAGGAATTAAATACATGTTGATTATTAACATGGTAATGCTAACATGCTAGTGTTAACTGCTAGCGCATCAGTGTTAACATGCTAATGCTAACATGCTAATGCTAACATGCTAATGTTAACTGCTAGTGCATCAATGTTAACATGCGCATGTTAACATGTTAATGCTAACATGCTAATGCTAACATGCTAATGTTAACTGCTAGCGCATCTGTGTTAACATGCTAATGTTAACATGCTAATGCTAACATGCTAATGCTAACATGTTAATGTTAACATGCTAATGCTAAGATGCTAATGTTAACTGCTAGCGCATCAATGTTAACATGCTAATGCTAACATGCTAATGCTAACATGCTAATGCTAACATGCTAATGCTAAAATGCTAATGTTAACTGCTAGCGCATCTGTGTTAACATGTGCATGCTAACATGCTAATGTTAACATGCTAATGTTAACATGCTAATGCTAACATGCTAATGTTAACATGCTCATGCTAACTGCTAGCGCATCAGTGTTAACATGCTACTGTTACATGTTAATGCTAACATGCTAATGCTAACATGCTAATGCTAACATGTTAATGTTAACATGCTAATGCTAAGATGCTAATGTTAACTGCTAGCGCATCAATGCTAACATGCTAATGCTAACATGCTAATGCTAACATGCTAATGCTAACATGCTAATGTTAACTGCTAGCGCATCAGTGTTAACATGTGCATGCTAACATGCTAATGTTCACATGCTAATGTTAACATGCTAATGCTAACATGCTAATGTTAACATGCTCATGCTAACTGCTAGCGCATCAGTGTTAACATGCTAATGTTAACATGTTAATGCTAACATGCAAATGCTAACAGAACCCCAGCAACAGCCCACTCGTCACTCTCAAAATTTCTTTTCTAGTACTGAATTTGCTGAGCAGTGTCAGTAATAATGCATGGGGGCGACAGGGCCAGAGTCAGGCACACTCAAAATTTCTTTAGAAATTTTCTAGTTCTTATTATTATTATTCTTACGCCCTTTTTTTGCCTCGCTTCTCCTCCCAGAGTTTTTGTCACACGCACACAAAACGGGTATCAAAACGACCGGCTCGGCCGGGAATCGTGTGCTATGTCTTTTCTAAGAGATTCACGTGTTTTTCGCGAATTTATTCGCGAAAAACTGAGAATAATTTCCCATAAAGAATGAATGGGGAGGCCCGAAGAAAAATAAATTTCAACAGACATTTTCAACAATGAACTGATCTGGCATACTTTCACCGAGAGACTTCATTTAAAATTTAAAACGGAGGTATGCTTGCCTTCTCTTCATGGATTCACTACACTCATCGACAGCTTTTACCGTTTTTAAACTATCAAGGCTCAAAGTTGAGCAGGTTTTTAGTCAAATTTCTGGGTTTATAATGGGTGTGTATGTGGCGGAATGTTTTTGCTAGAGTGGATGACATCATCAGCTAGAGTGAGGAGCAGGGAGAAAAATCTGTGAAAAAATAAAACGTATTTCACTACCGTGGGCTCAAATGCCCCACTACAGACACGATGTATACATAAAACGTAGAAAAATTCGAGGTAATCGCACTGATACCACTGTTGTAGCTGTCGCTCGTATAGTTTTGGGTCCCTACGCGTTGATTGATCGACTACTCCCATCCACAGCCTCATTCACTCCCATGGTTTTTGAAGCAGAGAATTTACCGGAAGGAGCAGGGCGCACCTGTGCTTGCTCTGACTCTCGAGGCCAAAGTTTATACAATTTTCACCTGAAACTTGGCACAGACATTATACACACGATGAGCATTCTTCTGGTCATTTAGATTTTGGTTTCAAGGCATACCTTGAGGGTTTTTTGGACCCTCTTCCAGGGGGATCATTCAGACATATACTGTGCATTTCAGTGAGACATACTGCTGCATGGAACACCTGTGTCTAATTAATGAGACCTGCAGCTCACCCAGGTTGCTTGGCAACCTCACCCTGCTTGAGGAGGAGGGGGGGAGGGGTCAGCAGACAAGCCGAGCGACAGCTTGAACTTGTCTGTGTTAAATATGCGCACACACACACACACACACACACACACACACATACACACACACACACACAGACAGTAACACACACACACACACACCCTCACACACACACACACACATATATGTATATATATATGTATGTATGTACATGTTAGTGCTCTTTATTCAGAAAACCCTCATGCGTCGCGTCATTACTGTTAGCCACTAATATATGCCTGTTAGTTCTGCCTGTTAGTGGCGCCACCATTATTGTTTGCCACTAAGAATAAAATACATTATAATTGCTAACTTGGTAATGCTAACATGCGCTGGTGCAGGATTAACAGGATCTTGTACTATTACACTTTTATTCTTTTTTTTGAGATTCAACTCATTTAGAACATTTCTACAGACACAAGCATGCACACACACACACACACACACACACACAGACAGACAGACACACACACACACACACACACACACAGACAGTAACACACACACAGACAGATATACACACAGACACACTTTTAGGCTGTAAAGACATGCTATTTGCAAACATTAGCGACCAATGCTAAAATTAGTGCTAATTAACATTAGCCACTAGGAATTAAATACATGTTGATTGATGTTGATAACATGCTAATGCTAACATGTTAATGCTAACATGCTAATGCTAACATGCTAATGCTAACATGTTAATGTTAACTGCTAGCGCATCAGTGTTAACATGTGCATGCTAACATGTTAATGCTAACATGCTAATGTTAACATGCTAATGCTAACATGCTAATGTTAACTGCTAGCGCATCAGTGTTAACATGTGCATGCTAACATGCTAATGTTAACATGCTAATGCTGAAATGTTAATGCTAACATGCTACTGCTAACATGCTAAAGCTAACTGCTAGCCCATCAGTGTTAACATGTGCATGCTAACATGCTAATGCTAAGATGCTAATGCTAACTGCTAGCGCATCAGTGTTAACATGCTAATGCTAACATGCTAGTACTAACATGTTAATGTTAACATGCTAATGCTAACGTGCTAATGTTAACTGCTAGGGCATCAGTGTTAACATGCTAATGTTAACTGCTAGCCGTCAGTGTTAACATGTTAATGTTAACATGCTAATGCTAACATGCTAATGTTAACATGCTAATGCTACCTGCTAGCTCATCAGTGTTAACATGCTAATGCTGACATGCTAATGTGAACATGCTAATGCTAACATGGTAATGCTAACTGCTAGTGCATCAGTGTTAACATGCGAATGCTAACATGTTATTGTTAACATGCTAATGTTAACATGCTAATGCTAACTGCTAGCGCATCAGTGTTAACATGCTAATGCTAACAGAACCCCAGCAACAGCCCACTCGTCACTCTCAAAATTTCTTTTCTAGTACTGAATTTGCTGAGCAGTGTCAGTAATAATGCATGGGGGCGACAGGGCCAGAGTCAGGCACACTCAAAATTTCTTTAGAAATTTTCTAGTTTTTCCTGTCTTTCTTCACTCTTGTCATTTGCATCTCTCCCTGTCATCTCGTTCAGGTTGAGATGTTTTTAGAAACCCCCCCAGGCTTTTTATGTTTCCTCACCTGAACAGTTTGTACTTCATTTCCTCTTTTTTGTTCTTGTTTTTTCGTTTCCCCTCCCAGTGTGCTTTAGCATTTGTGAAAAATCAACTTAAAAAAAGGTTTTGGCACCTTTCTTCATCTCTAGGGACTTTGAATACGGAGGCATGTAGTTAAACTGAGGAAAAATAACAAGAAAGGCAGTCTTTGTAATGCGCTAAAATGACACTACTTATTAAAATTAACTGTCACGGGAAAGAAAAAAAAACATGCTTGCAGGGGTGTAGAAGTCTGAACGCTATCAGGGTAAGATACTTAGCTCCAGATTAAGTTCTGAAACCTAAAACTGTGAGTGCTGTGGGTGTTGAAGATTACAGAGAATGAAACCTGCAACAGTCGATCTTATATTCTCCAATAACTTGGGGATTTCTTACTTTCATGTTTAAATGTTCCTCAATTTGCTGGTGAACCGATGAATGCCTCAAGAAGCCAAAGACAGAAGTTCAGTTCTTCTACATGAACCATAAACTATCTAAACTTTTGAAAACACTGAGTGGAAAACAAAACTGTGTTATTAACTAAAGTCATACATTCCTGCTGATGGTTTCTTACTGTTCACCTGACAGCTGGTGACAAGAACATGCCAAGAAATGTGCCAGCAAAGGCAAGGACGGCTGACTGATGAAAACAAATGGGTGAGGGACAATTTCTCAATTTCTCCATGTTTTTGTTAGCAAGTTACTTATGGGGACAACATTTTTTTAATTGCACTAGAAAGCTCATCAGATTGAGATTGCGTAAGTTTGGCATGAACACCAGCGTCCTCACAAACTTCTACAGGAGCACTATCAAGAGCTCGCTGACGGGCTACATGACAGTCTGGTATGGGAGCTGTTCTGCACACAGCCACAAATCACGACAGAGTGGTGGAGGCGACACAGCACATCACTGGCAACAGACTCCCAGCCATGCAGGACATTTTTCAGCAGCGGTGCCTTTGGAAGGCACAGCATCTTGAAGGACCACAGCCACCCAGCTTACAGACTGTTGTCCATGTTACCATGTGGCAGAAGCACGGCTCCAGGACTGTTGCAAAATAAGACTGCTGCTGCTGAACCACACGTGATATTATTTGTGCAAAACTTTATAAAACAGCAGTCACTTTACCCTGTCTGTAGTCACTTTACTCTGTTTACACTGTCATATCCATTTATCCAGTGACAATACCTACAACACTTACACATATGTTTCATATTCTATTTTAATATATTTGATATTTTATTTTTTTGTTTTTTCTATACTGTTCTTTTTTTACCTAAAAATGTTTAAATGCTAACATATTTCATATGACAAGTTATGTGACTTGAAACCTGTATTGAGAGAGTGCTGCAGTTCAAATGGCAAAATGTTAACAAATCTAGTCACACAATAACACAAGCAAGTAGAGGCAGTGGCAGATCAGCAACTACTGTGTCCTGCAGGGTAAATTTATAGTTTTTGTCAAAGGAGTCTGGCTTTTAGCACACAGACATAACAAAAAAGTTCTATCTGTGTAATGTTGTCAGACACTTATAATGACAATCTGAGCCTGTCAGTGGTAAAAACACTTTTAGTGGACGTACATCGACAGTACACAATTGCCCAGAAAGATTACACATCGCAGCCCATTTCACAGCTGCTGGCTGCCGCACTCTTGTTCAATACTTGACCAATTTCAAAAACTGTTGTCCCCATTAGTCACTTAGACACAAAAACATAGAAAATAGGGTGCAAGTTGAAAAAATACAAAAGATTCCCTTCAATATAATGATGGGGTGTTGGAAAAGCACATTGTTTACCTGCTAATGAGAAAGTTAATTAGATCGTTAGTTCATATCTGCACTGGTCAACAATTAGTCTGTTTACAAAACACAATGTTTGTGCAACCAGTGCTCCGGGCTGTTACTGTAGATCTGAAAGAGAGAGTGGTATTAGGTTCGTCTCCTTCAACAGCAAAATGGAGGACAACTAATATTGACCTCTTTGTGGTTTTTAATCAGAACATTTTTCTGACAGGAAAATTATGACTGCTGGACTGATTACAGTTATATACAGATTATAGTGGGTTTGTCATTTACAAAGTCCATGTCACCAGGTAGTATTTTTGTTTTTTGAATGATTTTTCAGGGTGAGTTTTGCTTTAATTTGACAGGGCAGACAGGAATAAAGAGAGGAAAGCAGGGAGAGAGATAGGGGACAATGTGCAGTAAATAAAGAAAGCATTTTGAATGAAGTTTGACTCAAACTAATAAACATTTTCGGTCTAAAGCCTAAAGCTAAATCTAAAAAAGTTGCTATAATTAACAGTGCAACTGTGAGCACAGTGCGCACAGGCGTTTTACCAAGAAACAGCAGTTTGGAGCTCCAGATGCTCGTCTGCTGTCACTAAGATCCTCGACTCAAAGCAAACAGCGATGGGACGCTGCCGCAGAGGAATGAAACTCTGTGCTTTTGAAAGTTTCCGTAGTTGCTGAGTTTTCAATGAATATTCATAGACTGTTGAACCTCACCACAACACCCCTCCCCAACAATCCCCCACTGACCCAAGATGGCTGTCATCATACTCTTCAACGTAACAAAAAACAAACAAGCGAGCCAGGAGCGGGGACTCTATTCATCTCTCATGATGCCGATTTATAACAGGCGGGAAACATTTGTTCCCCATCCTCGAAAATTATGTTTTGCAGAAATCAGCTCTGAGGCCGCTCAGAGGCAAATGGTTCTGTTCACAAGCGAACATAAAATCAATAAGGTTTGTAATGGTCTGCACTGAGAGCATGACAAACATCCATGGCAGTGCTCGGCGCTTTGTACGCCACCTCAGAAATACAGAGACACAATCATTTTCTTAGCCAGCATGCAGTAAAAATGAGAGGCATTCTGTAAATAAGATATGACTACGCACTGGCATATTCCCTTGAACAATTTTCTTCTAAAATGAGTGCCAATTATAAGCAGGAGTCAGTCTCCCCTGCAGTGTAGCTCTATCACATTTGAAATTTAAATCCGTGGCGATATTCTTGGCAGATGATAGACATGGCTTTATGAGGGACTTTAACTAAATCCCCGGTGATGAGGCAAGTCAATACAGATCTGTTTCACATGGGGAGGATGGAACTATCTGTTGCTTTGAGGAATGATCCCCTTCTTCAAAGGGCTGCCAGGTAAACAGGTGGCGTCAAGATCAGAAGACAAACAGACAAAAAGACACGGAGGGGAGGGAGGGGGGTGATGTGCACAGAGCTGATAATGCCACGAGGATGACGGGATGAATTTAAATGTCAGGGTTATTGTGCGCTCACATGAACTTTACAAAACCAGTGTCTCCATTTTCCTTGTTTAGCTCTATATGTTAAGTGCCCGTCCAGCTGTGTGAGACTGCACTGCTGGATCATTACCCTCCGCCTGCTCTTTGAGCAGCCAGGAATAGAATTTCAGAAACATCTCTTTTCTCCACAAAAACAAAACACAATGTCCCTAAGAGAAAGAGAGGCTGCCATCGAGGGGTAATTATGGGAGTGGGTTTGTCCTCCTGTCACCAGCCTGAGTGCTCCACAGGCTGCACAGCAAAGCACCTCAGATGAAAAAAGCTGACAGCATCATCCTCACGCTATCAAACAGCTCAGAACGGCAGTCAAATCTGTCAATTTCCTCATGTGAAATCTCACTTTCGCTGGTCTCGGAACAGCTGGTGGGGCTGCTGCGACTCCGGTATGAACAGGTTGAATCAGTGTGTGTGACTTTCACAGAAACGATGCATTAATGGAGCAGCAGACATGAGACCAAGGACAGACATCTGAGAGGCTTCAGGGGCTGGCGGCTCATCGTGCACGGAGGCCGTGACGTTGTTCTGCAAGGTCTGACTGGACCGCAGTGTACTTGTTTGTTGTGTCTTCAGTTTACAGCTGGTGTCAGTTCAGGTGTGCCAGAAGCATGTTGGTGACATATAGTTTGTGATATGAGCTCTAAAGGCCTCTGCTGCACCACTGAACAGGAATGTAATGAAATCATATCTGTAGTGCACAGCAGCAGCAGCAGCAGCAGCAGTGCAGGTGCTTTTGTAATGACAAAGCCAAAAAAATATATATATTTGCTCCCACAGCACACCTGTGTGTTAGCCGGAAGGCTCAGACATGCTTGTAGAGGCTGTAAAGCAGCAGTTTGAGATCAAATGTGCAAAAGTAAATAGTTTGCATGAGTGCATAATGAAGATCAGCACATAATCCTACAAAGCAGCTAACCAGGATGATACAGACTACAACAGACTGTGAACAAACAACATTTTCCTCTCCACTCAATTCAATTCACTAAAGTCCTGCTCAGGTCAGAGAGGAGAATAACATAACTGCACAGAGCAGTCATTCAGAGCTGAACGAAACTTTTCCTCCAGTCTTTTCTACAGTAAGGTTGTTGCCATTTTACTTCCTGTGACAGAATCCCATTAGATGTGTGTTGTGGAAGTCAAAGTTCAGTTTAGTTTGCCACGAAACCCAGTGGAAAATAAGCCTAATGTGTGCTGCCATGGCTCTCACAGCCACTATGCCCCATTGGAAATAATGGTCTGCGAGATTTTGGACTTGTTATTTAAAGGTCCAGTGTGTCAGATTTAGAGGGCAATATTTACAGAATATGGGAGAAATTGAATATAATATGCTTAGCTCTCTTTTCATTAGTGTATGATCACCTGAAAATAATTTGGTTTTGTTACCTTTAAATGACCCTTTTATTTCTACAGATGCCACAGGTCCTTTTCCATGGAGTCTGGATTAGCCACAGTAGTGTGCTGATCTGAGGATGTTGCAGCTACTACAATACTAGATGCAACAAAATCCTGCACACTGGTCTTTTAATTTAAATTTTCAGTTGGGAAATGCACTAACCTTGGGCCCACAATCTACAAGCTCATGTTTCATTTGTCCTGGCAGGTTCACCCTCTAATTTAAACTAAATTCCACCAGCCTTGGATCCCTCCAGGCCAATCACAACAGTTTATTCAAGATGGGGTGGGTTTATATGATGATTAACATAGAAGTCTTACCAGTCAAGGTTTGAAAAAATGATACATCACACATTGTGCTGCTCTGATTGGTTGTTGCATTCAAACTGTAAAACTAGTCAATGCTGATCAATGCCGCATTGACTATTTCTCTCCTGAAATGTTTTCCTGTTTTAAAATAGACCACGCACCGCCCTGACTTGCATGTGTCCATCAGCGTTGCATCACTGGCTGTTGATAAACACCTCTTGGAAAAGGTTCCAGACTAATTTGCATTTGCAAAAATGCCAGGCTAGAAATACACTGTAACTTAGTAAAAATGCCTCAGCACATTACACGTTAGTGACAAGATAATGTTAAAATTTTCTGGAGAGACTAATTATAGAAAATCCAAATAAAAAGTTTGTATTGTGAACACGCTGCCTGTGACAGACAACATCCCTGATACACACCAGCTATTGTGCTCCTAGACTGACATATAAATGTAGCTCAGATGTTGTCACATCTTATTATTTACATATCATATATACAGCAGATACATATTACATATATTTTTCTTGTAAGTCCAGTTATTGTTATTTAAACCAGTACAGTCTTGTTTTAACCCTGTGTTGTGCTCTGTTACCTAGTTCTTTTGAGGTCTGCTTTCCCTATGTTCCATTAATCTTGGAAATTGGAAATGGGAATGACGTCACCTTGCTCCAATACAACGAGTTGGAAAACCAAACTCTCACCTGGTTAGCAATCGATAGCAATACCAGTTAATAAAACAACACATACCGCAGTTTAACACATACAAACACCATTGCACCATGTCCACAGATAGAAGTTGGACCATGCTCTGTGTATGACTGATTTAATGAGATAACAAACTTGTGTTCAGTTGATGCCAAACGCTGCTGTGGGTAAACCCCACATGAATTAATTAAATTTTGATTTCTCACCTTCCCTGCACACATTTGTTTCTGTTGTTGTCAAACTTTCACTTTTTTTTCTAAATATTCCACAAGGTTCTGATTTTCGGAGAGTTTGCATTTGCTACAGCACCTTGTGCTTGTTCTTATGCATGCAAAAGTCTAATTATTAGACTTCTATTATCTATTATTAAGAGGAAGACGCTAGGGGTTGTACAGATAGTCGACTAGTCGACTTCACTACACCACAATGACGTTTAGAGCTTGAAGTCGACTAGTCGCTAATCGAGAGAGGGCTGGCTTAATTCGTGGCACCGAACAGATTGAGCCAGCCCCTGCTGCACTAATCTCATACGCAAACGTTACCTGGCTGTCCCAGTGACAAGCACACCAAGCGAGAGGATTTTTTCACTCGCTGGTAATACTATCACGCGACAGCGGGCGAGCCTTCACCCAGCGCACGTAGATGCGCTCGTGTTCCTGCATGCAAACCAGGACTGAAAAACTAAAACTGTGACTGAGCAGGACTGTGACGATGACTAGGCTTGCAGGTGTTGTGTTGTTTTCCTCCCAAATTGTTTTGTTCAGGATTTTGTTTTCCACTATGGGAGATGTAGATTTACGTGTAGATAGGGACGGACTGGCCATCTGGCATACCGTGCATTTGCCCGGTGAGCCAACGTGCTATTTGGGCCGACAAGTCCCGATATATATGTATTTAACAACTAGATCACACACCCCAAACACACTCTTGGGCGTCAATGACGTCACCGGCGACTAGTCGACGTCGACTCGACTTTCATCATATTAGTGTTGACTTATAAAAATCTGAAGTCGTGCAACCCCTACAAGACACTGTCAAACAACATAATGCAAGAGCAATATAACATGTAAGAACTTACCTTTTTCCAGGCTAAGAGCTCGGACTCAGCCACAGCATGTCATCAAAGTGAAAGTGGTGAAGTATGATTTATACATTAAAAATATTTGTTGGGTTGGCTTTCTTATCCTCGCTCCTTAAAATGTAATCCATCTTTTTGTTGGATGCTTTAAAAATTGTGTCTAAATATGAGCTGGCTGCATAAAAGACTTCCTGTCCATCATGTTTGTGATGTGGCATATTATATGCATACTGTTATACAAGTTGTACAGGTTTATTTACAAATTGTCTAAATATTCATCCACAGCGAGAAGAAACATATCACAAGGGTATTTTTCCTGTTCTGTAAAGAAAGTGTTACTCACAGGACGGAGACGATGTCGCCTCGTTGGACCTGGTAGTTCCACACACTCCAACGGTTCAGCAGGACAACGTCACATCTTGACCCCCCGTCTGGGTTCAGGAAGGGCTGCGCTCACACACACACACAGACACACACACACACACACACACACATACACAGGCAATATATCAATTTACAACATGTATTGTCCATCACTCATATATAAATCCTGCATGCTGTATATACTCACATACAAGCAAATAAAGTATATATACACATAATATACTGTACATTTGTATACATATACTGTACACCTACTTCATGTATATCCATTCAATTTTTTTTTCTTTGCACTTGTTTGTATATATTGTTAGACACACAAATGTTGTTCTATAGAGACATTGTATGTTGCTGTTGTTACTTGCTGGAAGAGTGTGCAACACTGAAAAGAGGCAAATACAGCCTACAGGAGACACTCTCACACCCAGTAAAAAGACACATGAAGTGGAGATCAGCTGTGAGTCAGTGTAAGGCATCATACAGCAGAACCTTCAAACAGTGAGGATGAGCCAAACTGTCCATCATTTGAGGTGCTATTCAAAATCCTTCCTAATGTCAAGGAAGGGTAACTGCTTTATTAGTGTAATTATTCATCACCGCTCCGCAACGTCACTGGCCATCATTTGGTCGCCAGTTGTTGGAGCTAATTGAGCTTTGATGATGTTGGATCAAACTAATGTCTGAGGAATAGAAATATGAAGAGCTAATAAATGAACAGAATTATAGCATGTTTTATCAAATCTCCAATCAATAAAACTGCTTATCACATACTGCAGTACATGTTGGACAATAAAGTACAGGAAAGAAATCTGTAATGAAAGGTCCTGTGTGAGATATTTGGAAGGATCCACTGGCAGAAATAGTATATAAATGTGCATAACTATGTTTATATTAATGTATAGTCAGTTGAAAAGAAGAAACATTATGTTTTGTTGTTACGTTAGAACAAGCCTTTACAGACACCACAGGTCCTCGTCCACCATGTTAAAAACGGCATCTTTCTACAGTAGCCTAGAATGGACAAACTAAACATTGACTCTAGAGACCTTTTGTAATATTCCCAAATTTCACAGCCACCATAGTTTCTCTTCACACTATGAAGGAGAGGGGTCATTCAAGGTGGTCACAATCAGCAACTACACCTCTAGATGTCACGAAATCTGACACGCTGCTCTTTTAAAAGGCTAAAATCTGCAAAGCCACAGGCTTCCTTCAACTTCAAAGTGTGTGTGTGTGTCCATTTTTCATTTTCTTTCCCTCCTTGTCTTACAAAAACCGTTTGGGTTTGGTTGGTGCTCTCTCTTTAAAGCACACAGCTCCTTTAGTGATCCCCGTGATAAAATACTTATAATTTCACTCTTGCTGCGTTCAACAAAACTCCAAAACAACCATGTCCTCCATGACAGCTCTATCATACGCTTGTCTGTGATGGCCCACTTCTCTCCTCAACAACAACAACGCTGAAATTCATTATTCCTACGACTCGGTTTGTGTCATTTCGTTGAAGAACCTGTGACGAAGCCCACTCGCGCCAGCAAGCGACACCACAGCGTTTCATTAAACAGGATGTGTGCAGGCCATTTCACGCTTGCCGTGGTAATTGACAGAATATCTCTTATCTGTCGGCCCCAAAATAAATATCCCTGTGAGTGCTGTCAGGCTGCGAGTTTATCAGATAGAGTTGGGTACTTCATCAGCTTCCCCCCCAGTCATATTTTCCCATATTACATGCTGGATTGTTTCAGAAACCACTGCTGTGGTGAGTCTGAATTTATAGAAAAATGTAAAAGTGTGACAGTTGGGTGGCAGCAGCACATTGTGTGATCATTAATTTAATTTTTACAGAGATGATGCAGTTTGAGAAACTTTGGGGAAAGTTTTCACAGAAATTATATGACTGTATCAAACACTTATTGCAGTGTACTGACCTCCTAATGCACAGCACCTGAGGTTTATCATAAAAAAATGTACAGTGCAAAAGGTTTGTTTGAAGCTGCAAAACTGTACTTGAAGATCAAAATACAAAATATTAAATATGTGATGTGTTTATAACCAATATAAACAAATAATTTACAGCAACATAATCTTCATTCGATGTATCTTTCTTTTTTGAGTATTTGCAGCATCACGTCTGTAGCTTCAGTAAAGTATGAGAACAGAATGATGAGTACAGTAATGACATGAGGACAGAACAGCAGATGATGATTAAACAAAAACATTATAATGAATACACTCAGTTTATAAAGGCCCTACATTAGATCAGGAGTTCATAAGACAAATATAAAAAAGGCTTATCGAATCATTTCCATTTGTGAAACTCTGAGATAATCATGAGCTTGATCATGTCTTGTCTTTTTTTCCTGACATAAATGAAGAACTCGCAGTACATATTCATAACCATCCGTTGCTCTGAAGCCCAGAAAACACTGTTTCCATGACAACATCCCAAGCACTGAAAAAAGAAATGCGGGAAATCTCTCTCTCTCTCTCACACGCCTGCACGCACACACACACACAGGTTGTGCTTTTGTGTTGCTGCTCTGTGATGAACCTGCTGTGTAAAATGTTTCTCTAGACAATCAACTGGTCTGACTTCAGGAAAATTGTCGACGACAGCTGCAGAGTCACTGTGACATGTTTTAACGATCATGATCATCGTAGGTTTACGGCTTATTATTGATACATTTTGAAGTTTATAGTTTGACGTTTTGGGAAATACACTTATTCTCTTTCCTGCCAAGAGTTAGACAAGATGATTGAATGCCACTCACTCTGAGCATAGCTTAGCATAAAACAGGAAACAACCAACAAGGCTCTGTCCAAATACATCTCTGAAGCTCACTGATTATATCTCGTTTGTTTAATTAGTGCAAGAAACAACGATGAACTGTTTTACAAGGGTATGTTGGCCAAGACCAGACAGACATCTCAGCTGGTTGCCGGGAAACTGGTCCTGACCCTGCTATGAAGAAATCAGTTCTCTCATCAGCACCAAAGTATCTCCTCAACTGTGAAGACCTTACTACCCCTCCTGGCCACATACTGCACTTCTCTGAGGCTATAGGACATGTATGTTGCAGCACCATAAAGAGATAGTTTGAGTTGGTATCAAGTGTTGTTGTTTGAGGTACTTATACATAGTCAATGTATGACCTACAGTAGACCACAGTTTGAATGCACCCAGTTTGGAAAAGCAGACTAGAGAACCAGCATGGAAGCTAAACAATTCCACTGTGGACTGTGATTTTAAAAAGGCCAACTTCATTTGGATCCAAAGTAATGCGTTAAACACTGAAGTCACAGAATAACACAAACAAACTAACCGATCTTTACTCGTGTAAAGCGATATAGCTGCTTCAGTTTGCTGTCAGAAAGGGCCGTCTGACAGCACAAAAAATAAAATCTGAATGTAGCAGCTAGTCCACAGCATTACATGATGTAATGTTTACCATGTTCAATGTCATAGTTTAGCATGTTAGCGTGCAAAAATCCGCTCATTACCAATAAGCACAAAGTACAGCTGGCAAACTGAAGTATTAGACCCATTTTTTTTTCATCTCACGATGGCATTAGATGAAAATAAAAGTGATTAATTATTTCTGAGGGAACCACCAGCAATCCCTCCAATAGCTGTCAAGATAGGATCACCAAAGTTATTAGGATTCATCGTTTAGCTAACGTGGATATCTGTACAAAATTTTGTGCAAATCCGTCCAGTAAATGTTGAGAGATTTAACAGGATAAGTGAAAGCCAAAGGATTACTGAAGTCATTAGAATGTATCATGTCAGGACCTTGAATATCTGCAGCAACTTTCAGGACATCCAATAGTTGTTCAAATATTTCCCAACCAGTGTGGCAGACCTAAACACACAGAGCTGTTTCTCTAACCTGTTAGGACGTCATCTTTTTTAATCACTTTGAGTACATCTGGGACTTAACAGCACAAAGGAGCAGCCTTGACGAACACGTTTTCATATCATAAAGACTACAGACAGAGCAGCAGTATCAGGAATAGGGGATCTTTCACCCAATGTACGGCCTGACGTAGCGTCATGGGAATATTTTGATGTCTACACAACAAAACAAGATAATGTCCAACGGCAGACGACTCGCAGCCACTATTGGGGTCATTGGTCTCTAACAACAGCAACATATTATTGAGTCAGACAGAGAATAAAGAGCATAGATGCGACTTTTACAGCCTTTCTTGAAGACTTACTCGGTGTGGTTATGAATATTGTGTTAAATAGTTTGTTTATGGTTAGGTTTCTTACTGTCCAATCATGGTTACTCCTGATCAGTTTTTATGTGTGGGGGATTGGTGTCTTTGGGAATATTATGTGGTTTCACTATACACACAAGCGTCTTCAACCTGTATTATTTCTAATGGCCAGCCAACAGCACTTCCATTGGCTCAAGAAATAGTCAGATTGTATTTAGTCTTCCGGAGAAATGAGCCTACTTGTCATTTGATTTATTACCTTGTGAGTTTATGGTCTCGATCTCTAGTTTTGAGTGTTCTTTCATACAGCATGATGCTCATTTTGTACATTATTGTCCCATTCAGAGTAAAATAGATGATAAACCAGGGTCTGCTTTACAGCGTGGCTACCTTGTGATTGACAAGCCATTCTCAGTGAATCCATCCAGTGCAACACACCGGGCTCAGATCAAACTGTCAAACTAGGCAGTGCTGATCAAATATGAATCAAGATTATGTTACTGCATTGACTATTTATCCCCTCAAATGTTTTCAGAAACATACTTTAGTTCCTGTTCAGCTGTAATATCAGAAAACTTGGTTTTATTTATTTAATAGCCATGTCTCTTCGAATCAAACTGCTCCATCTGTGCGTCTGGGCCTGTGCTCTCTCACAGCATCACATTCAATTTATTATCTTCTCTTTAATATCACGATCGAAATCACATCCATGACTACTTTTATATTTGGCAGAACAAAGTTTTGGCAATTGAAGAGCTGCGTGGTGTCAGATATTTAAAAGAGGCAGTACACTGGTTTGTAATTAAGCGTTTAAAATTCATTTGTCGCTCATGCTGATTAACAGGGCTCAGCAGGTGGACCAGAAACATCTCTAAATGCACAATAGGCTGCAGATTATTTTTCTAACATCTCATTTACGTTAAAATATCGCCATTGTAAAATCGTTGATCACCCCTTTATTTGTCGACTTGGAGCAAGTCTAGCCAGGATGAAGCCTTAATCAGATTGAACCCAGGTGTGTCTCATTGAGAGAACTAGTTTCCTCCTTTAAAAACAAGCATTGTTGAGTAATTCTATTAATGATTTTAGAAGTTTTGATCAGAGTCTCAAGACTCTTCAGAAGCCATCACAGAGGTCAGCTTTATGACCCAACATACAAAACTACATAAATATATAACATGAAGCAAAGAGCAACATGCACTTTTAATATTCATGCTCATTAAAAATAGAGAGCAGATTGTTTTATGCATTATGCAACACACGTCTGGGATAAGCTGCACGACAGGAAATCAACTCGGTCAAAACCCAACAGGCACTTGTTTTTTGTTTTTCTTTTCACGTCTCTGCTTTTCAGATGAGACGAGAGAGAGTGAAGGCTGTTTACTCTTTGGATGAGAATAAAAGAGGCCATGCATGGAGTGTTTGTGAAGTTGACTCTTCTCCAACACGGCCACCTGCAACTACCGCTTTTACAGGAAAACGTTGAAGCTGTGTGCAACGACACTAAAACTTTATTTTTAACATATTACTTTTGTTACTGTATTTTTCATCATGCATTTATATGGAGTTAGTGAGCACGAGATACTTTCTTGTGCACACCAGAAAGTATCTCATGCTCATGAGAAACCTTAGGTTAAGGGGTTACAGGCAGTTGTGCTTCCTGTGCGTAGGATCGAGTGGGATCGGGACTAAAATGTATTTCAGATTTTAAAATAAAAATAACAGATGGGATGAGGCTTAGAATTTATCTGGACACAATGTGTAACAGCTGACCTGCATAGATGTATAGTAGAACTATCATCGAATCCTGGCCAGTTATGTTAATGAAGCTACCTCAGCACTGTGTGCGAACGGACGTGTCAGCCTTTCTTAGTTTGGTGTAGTTTCAGCTGCCTTGTGATGCTGCAGCCAGCTGTGGGCAACAAACAGAATATCAGTAGTGATGTTTTTGTGAAATCCACACATTCAGTGACACCTGAACAACAGTATTGTATGATTCAGACATTAATCTAACATTTATCAAACTTGCCTGAGTTATATTAAGAGCTGTAGAGCTTTCGATGTTCATTATAGACCAATCTGTGTTCTTACATATTGCTTTCTCAATTTGACTGCATTAAACGGGGCAGATTGTGGGCGCATATGCTGCATAATTCTGGTGCAATTAGCAGGTGCAGTTCAGTCTTTGTGGAACTGGTCAAAATAATGTTAGTCCTACAGCCATGGTGTTTATGTCTTTCTTCTCATGAAATTCAACAAGTAGAATCAGTCATTTTTGAGGATAAATCTATTGTATTAACTCAATGTTAAATCTACTAGGAACCTGACGCCTGCAATATATATATATATATATATGCTCCACTTTTGCTCACAGTCTCCACTTATGTGCATGTTTAATCACAATAAGTTCAGAAAGACTTGTTTTGAACAGTTGGACAATAATGGCTGTATAAGCCCATAATTTCCTGATCTGCTGATTTCTTTATAGACAAGGACAATACAGAGACGACCCTTGAGGAACAAAACCAGAAGACGTCATCACTGAAAGACTGGAACTGATCATTTAGTGGATCAGCTCCACTGATTTGGATCCAGCACCCAGTGGCTCACTGCAGGAAAACCATGAAACAGTAAGCCTCAGTATTGCATTTTTATGGACCCAGTTTGTGATATACATTATTGAACTTGTGTTGTATGGAGATTAATATTTTCCAAAATGTACAAACAATACTTTTTAAAAAATTGAAACAAAAATTGATCATTTAAAATATCACATATGAAACTGAAACAAAAAAAATATGTCAAAGATATAACTCAAAACGAGAACTTGTGAAGTCTATGAGGACACAGAGATGGCGTTTAAGAGACCATGATTTTGTTGCAAACAACAAATGTAAATCATCTCAAATTTTAAATGCAGCTAAGATGATGGAAGTGGGCAAAAGTTTTTGAGTTCAATGCCACGTTAACTCAATATGCATATACCAAAACCATCTGCTCAGGTGCGAGATGTTTTAATCACATGAATGTGATACTAGACATGACAGCTTTGATCAGATGATGCAAAAACAAAGATAAGATAATGATTATGTTTGTTTTGTTTTTTTCATGTAATTATCAAAAGAGAGGAGAACCAATCTGTCAATCAACACCAGCAACTCCTGAGATGAGCAACACAGAGGTCCTGCATCCACCATCTTCCGATGATGTTGGCAGTCATACTGAGCAATCGACAAGCAGGCATGGATCTGAAGATGACTGTTTAATGCCTGTGTCAAATCAAGATGCAGACTTTGGACCCGTTTTTGGTGATGATGGTGATAATCAAGACTCCACCCTTCCCGGGAATCCACATGACTTCAACAGTATGCAGGTGTCATGTAGAACTGAGTCATTTCTAACAGTGCTGCAAAAAATATTACTGTCATTATTGATTCTTTTAAAGAGTTTTCCCTATTCATTATTCTGTCTATAAAATGTACAAAAACAGTGACAAATTGTCATCCCAAGTTCTCTCACACCAAGCTCATGTTTTTAGAATACTTTTGCATCCAAACATTCCAAAACCAAAAGATATTCCATGTATTCTGATATAAAATAGAAAAGCAGCAAATCTAGAACCAGCATAATTCATTTCTGCATCCTAACTGATATACTGATTGTCAAATCACACCTAATTACATTTGAAAAAGAACTCCTTCTTTTTAATTAAGACGAGTAAACATAGTTGATGACATCCTTAATATCTTCATGGAACCAAAAATACTTGCTTTACAAATGGGAAAGCTGTGGACAGTGACGGTCTGTCAAGAGAGGTATACTCTGGGAACATTTCTTGGAACAGTGTGAGGGGGAAGATGAACGAAATACCCAGACTACGACCAGACTATTCTGAGAAGGCATGGCAAGCTCTTAGAAGAGTGTGTGAATGGATACCTGGACTACAAAATCATACCAATCAGACTGTCACCAGCTTTTGTTCTTGCCTGTTGTCAAGTACTTGGTTCCTGTCTGGCGATTGCTTTACAATAGGTATTGTGTAGTGAACGTAAGGGATCTTACACATGTTCCTTTTCTACTGACACTGTTATGGCATTTGTCTGAAACAAACAGTTTCTACAGATTCGCATTTAAAAAAAAAATTTGTTTATTCATGTATTACAACTAAGAAAAAAATGTTGCACAAGGAGAGGAGATCAAATCAGATGCATAATCTGATGACATTGCTTTATTACACTTAAAATAAAAATAAAAACAGTTTTGACATTTTTTGCTTTGGTTTTGTTATTTTATTATTGTTAATGATTTGACTGTAATATTTGTCAGCACACCGAGTTTTACATTTTGTTTAAGTCCAGAAGACAGTTTAAGTTTAATCATTTTGATATGTCAGAAATGTCTGCTCTCATAGGTGAACATCCCTTTTCGTTTTCATATTATCATGTGCATGTTTTATGCAATTGTTATTAAGAAAGAAGTTTAGTATCCAACAAAATAATACCTGTTCGATGCACATACAGTACCATTTCAGATGACTTCCCATGGCTGTTTTTGTTAGAGCCTCATATGGTAAACATACAGACAGTAACTGTCAAGAGCACAACATTGTTGAATAAAAATGTAATTCCTCTTTCATATCCTGCCATCTTGTTTTTCTTTGTTGTGATTTTGTTTGTTTCCTGTTCATGACTGATGTAAAGGCAAAGTGAAACATCTATGGCAATACTCCTATATGCTGTACAACAAATTTAGGTCTCTAATTCCAGCACATATTACTAAGAAGAGCTAATACTCCATGACAGGCAAAACCTGCTAAGTACCTTGAAAAACTGTGTGCACAATATTGCTGCAAATATTCTTAAAGTCTGTAACAGTCCGTAACACTCAGGGTGCACATAGTGACAGATCATAGAGAAATAAATCCAAAATTCAAAATAAAGCTGGTGAATAAAGCATGGCGGACTGCAGAAGAATTGTCTGATTACGTGTTCAGTTTAGTTGAATACAAATGTAGTTTCATCTCAAATTAGAGAGTGGATCTTATCTCACTCCTCAAATGCAGGTACAAATCCAATACTTGATAAGAATCAGCCGGAAGATGCAGCCATCAGAATGTTGCAGATGTTGTAGATGTCTGTGTCACATGGCACTGCTGGTCGAAATGTGCAGTTACTCTGACACAATTGTACATCAGCTCTGTCCACTGGGAAAATGTGGTAATCACTTGTGTAGAGTTCTGGGAACATGTACATGATTCGAGGTTGACCACTGGGTACCCTGTCATTCTTTGATGGTCTGATGACATGTGAATCCCACACATGGATGGCCTCATCTAATTCGTCCTAGAATAACGGTATATTAGAAAGTAAGAAAACAAGTTAATCGATATGCAATTTGTAATTCTCATGTGGGCCTTGAATTAAATCATGTTTAATGCTGACTTTTCCGATGAAGTAAGGAGAAATGATATTATAGGCGTGTCTGTGCTGATCTAGAGCCGGACAAACGTCACGTTTAACACAGAGAAGGTTGTTGATCCTGCTCTCTGCTTTGCGATATTTTGTTTATTTAGGTAAATTTATTGTAACCAATGTAGCTGTCAATGCCAGGGCTGTCATGGATGTTGCGACGGAAAAAACACTGAAAGTCTCTGATTCTAACATCCTCTGTGCCCCGGTCGCCTCTGACAATCCTTGGACAACCACCTAATCTCTGGACTGCCTCCATGTAATAGCCTCCGATGATTTTTGGGTCACCGCTGGTGGTAAATGCATTCATCCAGATAATTTTCTGAGAAAAGCCATCAATGCAGCCATTGATACAGATACTTAATGGCTTCAGTTTGTCATAAGGGTCCAAGTGGCAAATATAATTGGGCCCTTTTGCAAAACAGCTTTGGCAAACAGCAGCAATGTCCTTATAATGAAGTCCCAGGTTAAAATATAGCTGAACTAACTCCTATACTGTCATTTGTTACACAGAAACACAAACTGAAATGCATTGGATGGTCTCCCAAACATCACACACACATGCAATAGTTTCTTGTGCGCACAAGAAAGTATCTCATTAGAAATTTTTTATTTTATTATTTTTTTCTATGTCCCTTTAGGGGCTGCGTACATTTACGCAACAATAAGTGCTATGACGATTCTTAAAGGTGGTACTGTAGCTTTCTCATGTCCAGTTGTAGGTAGTGATAGGAGAGAAGGTAATCTCTGAAGAGCTGGGTCTTCAGGGCATTTTTTGAAGGTAGGGTGGGATGCCCCTGATCTGGTAGAAACTGGTAATGCGTTCCACCAACGGGGAACAACAAACAAGCTTGGATTGCCTTGAGCGAACAGGTGGCAGAGCCATGCGTCACTCATTGGAGAAGCCCAGCGGCCGTGAGGTAACATATGCCTGTACAAGGGTGTTCAGGTAGGTAGGTGCAGTACCCGAGACAACTTTGTAAGGGAGCATCAGTGTTTGAAATTTAATGCAGGCTGCAACAGGTAGCCAGTGGAGCTCGATGAGTAGCGGGGTGACATGTGACCTTTTGTATTGGTTGTAGACCAGGCGCGCCGCCACATTCTGGATCACCTAAAGAGGTTTTACTGTGGAGGGTGGGAGGCCCGTCAGGAGGGCGTTACAGTAGTCTAGTCTTGAAATGAACACAGCTTGTGTCAGGAGTTGATTGGCATGCTGCGTTAAGTAAGGTCTGATTTTTCTGATGTTGTAAAGTGCAAAGCGGCACAAATGCTAAGTTTCTCAACACCCTGGTGGGGGCAAGACATAGGGAGTCAATTTTGATGCTGATGTCATGGTTGTATAGTAGGTTTGGCTTCAGTTTGGTAGGTTTTCAGTTTAGTTTTGTTCGGTCTGCAGCAATATAGCAGATAGTTGTGTTGGACATAGCAGCTGTTGTTCTCTCTAAGCTAAATGATGAAACAAGGCATTGCCTTGAGCAATATGAATATTTATGAACTACACCAACCATACCAGTGTTCAGATAAACACTATTTTTAAATCATTCTGGGGTATTTTGTCTGTATTTTAATGTTTATGGATGCAGGATCTATAGGTACTTTTACAATTTTACTTTGCCAAAACAAATATAGAAGTATTTGAGGAGTCTTCTACAGAATCTTTGTCTCATAATCTCATACAGAAATCTAAGGCAGAAGCTATTTGTACAGAGGCAGCATCAAAGGAGTCAAATTCAACTAATAGAAGGCAATTCACAAAGAAGACCAACGTTTTTCATGCTCTGCATTTCGACAGCTGACAGCTCATGTGTTGTGCTGGTAGTGTCTATTGTAGCCTGGAGCTTTTAGCCTGCAGCAGAGATGACGAGCAGCTACAAAGGTCTGCTCAGCACACACCTTTCTAACTCCACACTGACAGATTTTTCTCATTTCTATGTTTGTAGTCTTCAGTCGACACTGACTCAAGTGGCATTACCTAGAAACACAGTTAAATATGTAAAATCAGTGTAGTTCACCATTAAACACGAGGAGGACTGTGGATTTTTCCCAAATTGCTCCCACTGGAAGCTGAAGGGATCGCCTAATGGCCACTAAGAACGGAAAGAACGATTACAGCAAGACAAACTAGTTTCGATGTACATATGGGACTATTGGTAAAACACAGACTTGAAAAAATGAAACCCTTATTTTAGGCATAACTGTAACATATGCTTTTATCATGGCTACAGAGAATTCCCAATTCTAAATGGCTGTAATCTAATCTGTAATAACCAGACAGAATAACCAGATACTTAGACATTTGTGTGTTTGCTAAATGAAAGCACTAGTATTAAACTGTATCTGGACAGCAAAAGTGTGGTTTAGCTAAAAAAGTTTAGAGGTTGAGTTATTGTGTATAGAAACATGCACGTTCTCATTGAGAACCAGACAAATTTAAAGATGAACCATCTGTAGCAAGCAGCAGATAGCAGCTCTAATCTCTCTGATCTTGTAAGTCTAAAATGTTCAAAGTTGAATTACTTTGTACGTGTGTGATGGAAGCAGATGTAAAACCTATTTTAAAAAACCTCCTGGCTCAGACTTTCCTGTTTAGATAGATGTTGCCTAGCAACACAAGCTGCATGAATTCGGGAGGACCAGGAACTATATTTAATGATGTATAAAAACACTGACATTTCTAAATCATTTATGCTGTGTATCTGTAGTCATTTCTTCTCCCCAGCAGTCTGCCTTCATGTTCTACCATGTCAAGTTACATGAAAAAAGTATATATGGAGCTTGCCTCATAGCATTTATTGATCCAACAGCAGAGCTGCACAGACAGATACGCTAAAAATATATACACCGGAAATCTTTGATGGTAATTTACAGTGAAATCTGAACAATATTCTGCTAAATTAATGTCTAGAAACTGCAACGCAATCTGGGAGAAAAAAAAGCATAATTACAGCAAGAGAACACAGATTTAGAGGAACCTACTGTAAAATGTACTGTTAACGTCTAAGCATCTTGGGAAGGTGAAAATAAACAAATATCGTAATGAAGATCTTTTTAGTTTCTGGAAAAAAGTTTTCATTTATTTTTGTTGATTTCTATTTCTGAAGCATCAAAATGTTTCTTGTCAAGGAAAATAATTGTGAGGCTTTCTCCAGCTGAAGTTTCTGCTATTTAAAAACAGTGTCAAATGTTGTTGAAAAGATGTGTTTGAGCTGAAATTGGTGCATGTCAACATTTGGTCTCAGTTTAAATTATTATTTGTAATATGTCACCTTATAGATATATTTGTCTGGTCATTCGTTCTGTGTGGGGCACGAAGCAGTGAGAAAGTGTAAAGCAAAAAGAGATGGTCAAGCAGAAGGCGTAAGTGAGTAATGTCACCCATAGTGCTGTTTTGAGGCCGAAAATATGCAACACTGGCCACCACCATGTTGGATGTACTGCTTCTCCTACCTCCTGGCTAATGTAAATATTTGCATAGACATGGATCATCGGCAGACCTGAGGTAAGCCAAATGACGCCTGGTTGCTCAAATAAGCCATCTCTAATGGCACTTACCTGCCAATCAAAGCGGCAACACTGTTGATCATGCAAAACCTTAAGCCTTAATACAATTTGAACAGGTGAGTTACAAAAAAGAGACCAAATTTTTGTTGTCTGTACGAGGCTTTAAACATGTTTATTTCCGCTGTGTCAGACACTTATGAAGACGGCCGCTCGAGGTTGCTGCTTGATCCAAACACGCATTCCCTTATTTTCCAGTGTGTTTGAAGTTTATAAGTTTAATTTTATGTTTTCATAAAAACGCTTTACTGGAATACACAATATTACTTCTGATCTGCAGAAAGGTAATAAAAAAAGTGTTTGATGTTCCCTTTTCACAAGAAATTGTCACAGTGAGTTACCAAATATTTACACCTCATTGAAAAATTGTTAAACTTTTGAAGAAGAAAGAGAAGCAAAGTCAACTTATTTTTACTAAATATGAACTGCACTTCGATTCTAGTAATACACAATTATTCTAAAACAAAAGAAATATAAGAAATATAGTACTTTGCTGGCGAAGCTGCGCCAGTAAATTACTGCACATTTACAGTGAAAAGGTTTCTACTGCATTACAATGACAAAAACAATTTAAAGATGTTGGTTGAGACACAAAAAACAGCTTTTCAGCCTCTTTTTTCCTCAACAACATGCTGTAACCTCTGACCTGTTTGTTATGTAGTTTGTGAAGTTAACAGATCTAGAAATTGCAGCCTGCTCTCCTGTTGACCCCAGGGACGTCTCTGAAGACAGGCAGCATAAGGATTTATTTCTCACTCTAAGTGATAGATGTGTTGTAATGTCTCACCTGCATGGACGCTCCCTCCACTCGCGCGACATAGGCGAATCGATCAAGGACAGTGACGGTGACAGGAACAGCAACAAAGAAGCCACTAACGAACGCTCGCAGGTAGCGCCTCCCTGCTGATGCCTGCTGAGCCATTACCTGGACAGGACACAAACATCTTGAGAACCATGGCAGCACACATGTAACTAAACAGCACTCAGGTTAGATTAGACTATGTTAGATTAAACTTTATTGATCTCTGTGGGGAGAGTAGGTCGATGCAGCAGCAGAGGAGTAAAACTACAGATAAAACGCTTCACAGCAAACATGTGCCATGTGGGAGTGCATGTATGAAACCAGTGAAATAAGATGAGGGTAAAACTACATAAACTAAACTACGTAGTAGCATAACAAAAGAAGACAAATATAAATTTCTTAAAATAAAATATCACAACAACCACACAAGAGTTAAACCAACTCTTATTTCTGAAAGTACCTATGTTAGAGCCATATTCAAATCAATATTCATATTTTAAGCTATCATTACCAAACAGTTTCGAAGCATGTAAAGTTTTCCGTTTTGTTAGGATAAAAAATGTCAAAGGTAGAATTTAGACAAATGTTTTTAATCCCAGACTTTCAAGGTTTCAAATTGAGTAGGTATGTCGTTTTGATATAAATTCTTTCTTTGTGTTACTCAAGGTTTGTTTGTACCAGAATGTATATGTTAAATTTGTCTAATGAAAATTAGACAGTGGAAATTTCAGTAGAACTTAAGAATAAATTTTCACACAGGACGAGTACTCTACATCTACAGTTTCAGAATGGTATATGGTATAACAGTACACCGCTAGCAAAGAAACACTGGATTGCCCAGACAAGGTTTTCAGGCCAGGACATAGGCAGGCCAGTGGAGAATGCTGATGGGGACCAGAGCCAGGTGAGCGAGCAATGAAACCGGGATCAGCAGTCTTTAACTAAATGGCACAGACTAAGAGACCCAAAAGGACGTTGATGGATGAAGCTAAGAAGAGAAAAGGAGAGAGTAAGCGAGCAAGAACTCGCCGGACAAGAGTAAATATGGGACTGACTTTTAATCGTTGGTGGGAGCTTTATGAAATAAAGGGCTGAAAGACAGACGCCAAGCTTCTGGTTGTTGGACTGGTAAGTAACATTCGCTGACTGCTATGGGTTGTGATGCACTTGTGTGACGTTTGGCTGTTAGCAAAGTGCTTGGCCAGCATTATTATTCTGAACTGAGAGCCAATCACAATGCAGTAATATCAAGATAATATGAACTCTTAAATGTAAAGGCCCATGGATCGGACACCCTTATCCAGATGATGTGTTAATACCAGCTGGACATGGAGCCTGAAGGTCCAGTCCTTAATTTGTGAATGGAGAAAACAAAACAACCTCACAATAAGTTGTGATGAGATGGGAAAAGACAACCAGTTCCAAATTATCCAGTCCATCAGAATCATATGCCTCCGAGCATATCAGTTCCTTTATATCAGGGGTCGGCAAATAAGTTTGGACCTGGGCCAATTTTTTTTCATACAAATCCATCGCGGGCCATGACCATGCTTTGCGGGGGGAGGGGTTCTATTTTTTTTTACTATTATATTAAAAATAAACATTATTTAACTTTAGAAATGCATTTAATTTAATTTGCTTCTATGTGCTGTTATTAGTCATGAAACAGGCAACCTGCCCTAGCAACCTGCCGTAACTAATGTATACAGCAGCGCAGATCTGCCGCTGATGTGCATTCACATTCATGGAATTGTTGTATTTTTGACAGGAAACATGAGGTTTAAAAGATATATTTAAAAATATATATATATTTAAAAATAAATCAACGTCATCTAGCGGGCCAGATATAATTGATGGCGGGCCAGTTTTGGCCCATGGGCCGCTAATTGCCGACCCCTGCTTTAGAGCATGTTGCCATAAAAGTTATATTATGTCAACAAATGTCATTCACTTTAATCGCTTTCTATAGACCACCATCAGCAAAGGATTCTTTTTATAATGTTCTTACTAATATGTTGAAACAATGTAAACAAAAGAGATTATTCTCATGGGTGATTTTAATCTAAACTGGGAAGACAGAGGGAAAAGGAATAAAGTGAAAACTATAACAGATAAATATAACCTGCAGCAACTGGTTAAAGGGCAAACAAGGATAACAAAAAGCTCAAGCACAATGTTGGATCTTATTTTCTCCAACAAACCAGAGAGAATACAAAAAGTTACAATCTCCTTACTTGACTGTCTGGTCACAATTTAACTCTAGTAGCAAGAAAATCAACTAAAAATAGATTTAAGAAGACACCACATCACGCAGAAATGATATCGCACATACCCAAAACTAAACAACCTACTTATGAAAGTGAGTTAAACGGTCTGGACTGGGAGGATGTTTTGTCCACAGAGGACTTGGATCATGGCTGCGACTTATTTTCAGCCAAACTGGAAACTGTTAGAGAGAAGTTTACTGTGCAGTCCAAGAGAAAACAGAGAAAGAGAGTAACCCTGCCCTGGTTTAGCGACACCTTGTGGCAATTGATGAAACAAAGAGATTTAGCCTTGAAAAAAGCCATTAAATCTACGAGAGATACAGACATTTTATTTTACAAAGGTTTGAGGAATAAAGTGGTTAATGAAATGAGATTAGCAAAGTCCCGTTTCTATATTCAAGTAAATGAAGGCTAAATGAGGCTAAAGGAAATAGTAAAGAAATTTGGAAAAATATCAATAGCCTCATAGGGCGAGAAGGACGACACGCAGAAGACATACACCTAAAATCTCAGGGCAAGTAAATCAAAGACAATGGTTCCATTGCAAGCATCTTTAACTCATTTTTTTAGTCTGTCTATGAGTTAGGCAATCTTTTTATGAAAGATGACATTACGCCTGTAGTTGGCCCACATACTGAAAATGACACAAGCTTCAGTTTGAACATCACTGATGAAGCACAAACTAAAAAGATTATTGGTTCTTTAAAAAGTTCTAAAAGTAAAGACGCTTTTCAGATGGACAGTATGCTCATAGAGAAACATCGGAACAGTCTAACACTCCCAATCACACACTTAATCAATCTCTCAATAACACAAAGCTGTTTTCCTGATAACTGGAAGCATGTCGTTATCACACCCATTTTCTGGAGATCGTCATAAACCAAATAACTATAGGCCAATAAGTATATTACCAGTAATTTCAAAGGTTGCAGAGAAGGTAGTTTTACAGCAGTTAACAACACACCTGAATACCTGCAACTCTGGTCTAAACAATATGCAATTTGGTTTCAGAAAGAACTACTCTACTGAAACAACTGTTCTTCTTCATAATATTCACTCGGTGTCTCGCTATGGGATGCAGCCTCCTGCAGCCCTGATAGAAGCATTTATCTCAATCCGCCAATCCTGATTGGCCGGTGAATGTGTTCATCCGCGCCGCACCCAGTAGTCCCATCTACTATATATAGTGTGCGCGGATAACATTCCCCTAATTCAAAACCTCTTCTCACCTGAGAACTTATCTCACGTCAGAGCTTTTCGCTAGCTTAACTGTCCACCAGACGGATCTTGCTAGCTTCCATCACCGGACGCTAGTGTTGTGCTCTGGCTTCTGCCTTGTCCGTTCATACCAGACCGGACCGGTAAGTATTCTTTTCCGACCCCTCCACGGCGGAATTCCTCTCGGCTCCCCTCCACGGACGCTCGAGTTGGTCGAGCTAAGTTAGCACACCAGCTACCCCCTCGACCCCACGCTAGCACACCAGCTAGCCACGACCCTTTTCTCCACTAGCGCTCCAGCTTGTTGGCGAAATGGAAACCACTAAAAATCCTCACACCAGAGGAGACTCTCGGCTCTGTTGCTGCGGGAACAAAATTTCAGGGAGGGACACCCACCCGGTGTGCAGTACCTGCCTGGGGGTTGACCACGCCAGGTTAGCCCTCGAAATTCCCGGGTCCTGACACTGCAAAGTGTTCACAGTCAAGAGCCTCAGACGCAGGCTAGCCCGCCAAGCTAGCCTCGCAGACCGTGACCCGTTTCTCCCCGCCGCTGACCTAGGCGCAGCCGCGGAGGAAGACGAGGTCATGGCCGGGGAAGTTCCGGAGACTGGCTACGACTGGGCCCCCCAGTGCGAGCAGCTCCGAGCTCCCCCGTTTTCCGAGGAAGACGTGCTGGAAATTGGCCTCACAGAGGATGACGATGACGCCTCGTTCCTCATATCAGAGGACGAGGAGGAAGACGACACCTCCGTGGCCCCAGCCCTGGCTGTAAAGCCGAAGCTGCCCGAGTCTACCAACAGGGAGGAAGGCGGGGTGAGCTCTCCAGCTCCCTCCCTCCATGTGGACCTGCTCAGCACGTGCAAACGTGCGGCAGAGAAGCTGGAGGTCCCCTGGCCGGCTGCAGTAGCGGAGCCCACCGGGTCCCGCTATGAAGGCAAGCGGCTCCCCCTGGCTCGTAGTGCGGTAAAACAGCTTCTTCCCGTCTTCCCCGAGTTGCTGGCCGAGCTGTCCAAAACTTGGAATTACTGCCCGTACAGCAACAGGAGCCCCATCCCGGGCGCAGCATCCCTCGACTGCGAGGCGATGGAAGCCCAGGGTCTCCTCTTGATGCCTCCGGTGGAAGCCTCCGTAGCTGCGCATCTCTGCCCGGGCAGCACGAGCCAGCTATCTGCAGCCTCCTCCAGGCGTCCGACGCTGCCAACCAAGTATAAGGCAGCCGCCCTTTCGGCCAGAGCTCTCAGCGCTCTCTCCATCCTCACTGCCTATCAGGCAGAGCTGTTTGGGGCATCCGCTGACGAGCAGGACCCCGACGCGTGGGAGGAAATGGCAGTCATCGCCGACTTGTCCCTCCGCATACAGCGCGTCTCAGTCCAGGCCACGGGCAGGGTGATGGCGACCCTCGTCATTCAGGAGCGAGCGAGATGGCTCAGCCTCGCTAACTTGACTGACAGGGAGCGGGATGACATACTAGATATGCCAATTGTCCCGGAGGATGTCTTCGGCTCTGCATTGGCCACGATGCAGCAGCGATGTGAGGCAAAGAAGAAGGACAACGAAGCCCTGAAACTTTGTCTCCCTCGTAAAGCACCCACACCATCACCTCCAGTGCAACGCAAATCGTTTGCTCAAGCTGCCTCTCAGCCGCCGCATTTCAAGATGCCGAAGCGGCTGCAGCAGCTCGGCCCGCCCCTCCCTCCGAGGAGAGAGCCCGGAGCGGGCTGGCACAGAAAATCTCCTGCCTCGACCGCAGTCCCGCCGCCGCCACCGGCCGCCGCGGCCTCAGTCCCCCAGGCGAGAAAGAAGAAGAGAGCGGCCTGGCAGCCTTCCTCTCTTCGGGTGGAGCGTCCTGCTGTTCCCCGTTATGCAGACCCACCGTTCTGGCTTTTTTGTGTGCGTCCCACGCCGCCGCTGCCCACCCCAGAGCCGGTACACGGGAGGAGAGACATCGCCTCGGAGGCTGCTGCGCCCCGAGCAAAATGTCCGCAAGCACACACATACACACATGTCCCCAAACGTGTGAAAATAAAAAGAAATCTGTCACAGCCAGGCCACGAGCCGAGGGTGCAGATAGCAAAAAAAGCCAAAATGAACAAAAATACCCTGTCTATAAGCAGTGTGGCCACCAAGCCCTCTGCGGCTCTGCCCCCGAGATGGGCATCTCCATCCCCGGGGAGCAGAGCAACAGGCTTCGCCGCTCCTGCGGCGATGCCCAGGGGTTATTTCCCAGCTCTACCGCAAGGGGGCGCCACAGCACCGCTGTCGGGACCTCCCGTGATGGAGCAGGGGCTGCAATGCGCTTCTCCTCTTTCTCTCAAGTGGGAGAATTGGAAAGCAACCGCAGCTTCACCGTGGGTGTTACGCACGATTTCTCTGAGATACCGGCTCCAATTCGCCGCTGTCCCTCCCCGTTTCTCCGGCGTAATACAGTCACGAGCACAGGGAGAATTAGCTCGAATCTTACAGGAGGAAATCCTCTCTCTGTTAGAAAAAAGAGCCATTTCTGTCGTATCTCCCGAACAGAGTCTGTCAGGTTTTTACTCCAGATATTTCCTCGTTCCCAAACGGGGGGGAAGAGGAATCCGCCCTATTCTGGACCTGCGGGCACTGAACAAGTTTCTGCGGAAATACAAATTCAGGATGCTGACACATGCGGCACTGTTGCGTCTAGTAAGACCGAACGATTGGTTTTCGTCCGTGGATCTGAAAGACGCGCATTTCCACATTCCCATTTACCCCCCTCACAGACGATATCTCCGATTCGCCTTTCGGGGGGTGTGCTACGAATATCGTGTGCTCCCATTCGGCCTGTCTCTCAGCCCGAGGGTTTTCATACGGTGCACAGAGGCCGCCGTGGCCCTGCTCAGACGCCGGGGCATACGGCTGGCCACATATTTGGACGACTGGCTCCTGCTGGCGCAGTCAGAACAGGAGGCCAGGGTTCACACACGCATTGTCACGGAACACCTAATAAATTTGGGGTTTGTGATAAATATGGAGAAGAGCCAACTCACTCCGACGCAGGAGATATGCTTTCTACGTTCTCGAGCTCTCAGCTGTGTTTCTGTCTCTGAAACAATTCCTTCCGTTCCTCTCGGGCCGCCACGTCCCGGTGAGGACAGACAACACGACGACAGTAGCGTATATAAACCGTCAAGGGGGGTTACGCTCTCGTGTGTTGCACACTCTGGCACGCAAACTGATCCTCTGGAGCAGTCTGCACTTTCTTTCCCTGAGGGCGACTCACGTCCCGGGGACCCTGAACACAGGTGCCGACCTGCTGTCCAGGGGCGCGCCGATGTACGGAGAATGGATGCTGCACCCGCAGGTCATGGAGCAGATATGGGCGCGCTACAGCCGCGCCAGAGTAGATCTGTTCGCATCCAGAGAAAACGCTCAGTGCGAGCTGTTCTTCTCTCTACGCACTCTGGACGCTCCCCTGGGCGTAGACGCACTAGCGCACGCTTGGCCGCACGAGCTGCTCTACGCGTTTCCTCCACTGGCCCTAATACCCCCCACCCTCGCCAGGGTGAGGGGGCACAATCACAGGCTGATCCTGATAGCTCCACACTGGCCAGCGCTGCACTGGCTAGCGGAGATACATCAGATGCTGTGCGCCCAGCCTTGGCAGCTGCCGGTGCGCAGGGACTTGCTCTCGCAGGGGGGGGGGGGCGGTGTTCCACCCGCACCCGGAGCGACTGCAACTGTGGGCCTGGCCCGTGAGTGGTTCAATTTGACCACTGCTGGTCTTCCGCAGAGTGTGGTTAACACTATACAAAACGCCAGAGCTCCATCCACTAGGTCTCTGTACGACTCTAAGTGGAGAGTGTTTGACCGGTGGTGTCTCGAACGAGACCACATCCCTTTTCAGTGTTCTGTGCCAGCGATACTGTCGTTTTTGCAGGACCTGATTGATAAAGGAAAAGCCTTTTCCACGGTTAAGGTTTATCTGGCGGCTATAGCGGCCTGCCATATAGGATTTGGGGACAAAACAGCGGGCCAACACCCTTTGGTGTGCCGGTTTATGAGGGGCGCGCGTAGGCTTCTCCCTGTCTCCAGACCACTAATACCTCCGTGGGATTTAGCGGTGGTTCTGGAGGGGCTTAAAGGCCCCCCATTTGAGCCATTGCTGGGAGCGAGTCTCAAACACCTGTCCCTTAAGACGGTGCTGTTGCTGGCTCTCGCCTCTGCGAAGCGAGTGAGTGATATCCATGCGCTCTCTGTGAGCCCAGCGTGCGCTCAGTTCGCCCCGGGGAACACACGTATGGTTCTGAAGCCCAACCCGGTATTTGTACCTAAGGTGGTGGGCTCATGTTCCCCGATTGAGCTCGCAGCGTTCGCCGCTTCTCCTGGAGAGCAGCGAGCGCACATGCTGTGTCCGGTTCGAGCTGTGCGCTCTTATATATACAGAACGCAAAACATCAGGAGGAGCGATCAGCTGTTCGTCTCCTGGGCTGAACCCCGAAAGGGACAGCCGGTCACAAAGCAGCGCCTCGCCCACTGGGTGGTGGAGGCTATAGCTTTGGCGTATATGAGCAGGGGACTGCAGCCGCCGGCGGGTGTGCGTGCGCACTCTACCCGCGGGATGGCCGCATCCTGGGCTTTATTTAGGGGAGTGTCTGTTCAGGACATTTGTTCAGCAGCGAGTTGGTCCTCGCCTCTGACTTTTGTCCGGTTCTACATGCTTGACGTGTCAGGGCCGTGCGTGGCTAGCGCGGTCCTGGAGTCCTAACTGGAACCCATGGACCCTCCCCACTGGCTGGTACTTGTTCGATAAGCTGTCTGGCAATACGGGAGCTACCATATCCCATAGCGAGACACTGAGTGAATATTATGAAGAAGAACGTTTGGTTATCTAACATAACCTCAGTTCTTAGAATAATATGAGCGAGGTGTCTCGCCAGACGACCCTTCTTGCTGGGCGGTGAGAAGAGGTTTGCTTATTGAATTAGGGGAATGTTATCCGCGCACACTATATATAGTAGATGGACACATTCACCGGCCAATCAGGATTGGCGGATTGAGATAAATGCTTCTATCAGGGCTGCAGGAGGCTGCATCCCATAGCGAGACACGTCGCTCATATTATTCTAAGAACTGAGGTTATGTTAGATCAGTGTTACTCAAAGTGTGGTCCGCGGACCACTAGTGGTCCGTGAGAGGATCTCTTAAAATATTCGAATTTCCCACACAAGTTTGTGGAGTCCTACCTAGGGATACTCGATATATCGCGGCTTGTTCTCCGTGAGATGTATGAAATGACTATCGCGACCATCGAGTACTTGTCACGTAAATGTTTTAAGCCGTCTGCATTTAATTCTCCGGAGTTTCGCCTGTCACTCACTCCTGCTGCTCACAGCACGCAGCACACAGCCCCGCCCACCCAGAAACATCCCCTGCGCGCATGCGTCTGTATCAAGTGAGGAGAGGTGAAGCCAAGAGTCCAAGTGAGGTAATTGAAGATGGAGACGGACGACTTGGTTCTGAAGAAAAACAGCTGCGCTCACGCCGTCTCTCGTTTTCGCGTGGTCACGTCAGCTGCTCCAATATTTTCAAGTGCGCCCTTATTGCCGACTTTATGGCAAATACTTTGAGAAAACCGGAAAGTCAGCGCTAGCTTACTGCAGCGTGTGGACACTTCCGGTTTTCAAAATAAAACGTGGGTGTTAAATGTTTTAAACGTTATAAAATATGAAGAATGGTTAAAATTTGATTTAAAAAAGTGTGTCTCATATGCCAAGTATGATTCTGCACTGCTTCAATGCTCATATGTACATTATGAAATATAATAAAAATTCATAAAAAATATGACAAGTGTTAAAATGCTATAAAAAAAAGAGTGTGTGTCGTATAGCAGGTGTAGCTCGACTGTTCTACACTGATTTTGAGCCAATAGGTCACAGGACCTGAAAGCTATTGAGCTTTAAAGCTCATATTTACATCATGAAATGTATTAAAAATTCATAAAAAATATGACAAGTGTTAAAATGCTATAAAAGAGGTGTGTCTCACAGCAAGTGTCAATCTACTGTTCTACGTTGATTCTGAGCAATTACAATGCTATCATGGAAATAATGACAATATTTATTAGAAATAAACAATACAAAACAACAACAACAACAAAAATATCGAAATATATATCGTGTATCGCGATATAGCTTAAAAATATCGAGATATTGGTTACAGGCCATATCAGCCCTAGTCCTACCTAACATTATTTGAAGTGTAAAGCGAATTTGTTCTCTGAACAAAAATGCAGACAAATATTTTTTTTAAATATGTATAATGGATATATGAAGATAAATCTGAATAAGCAGTGCCCAAATTGTTGCCTAAGCAACCATGGCGTCTCCTATAGACAAAATCATTCCGCTGTCACGTCAGTAAGTAAGGAAAAGAAAGCAAGGAAAAGAGCAGCAAAAGCTGTGAACTTTAACTAAAACAAGGCACGGAGAGGATGGGAAACAATGATGGATAGGTGGCTGAAGACGGGGTCAGGTGGTCCCTGAAATTTTTTTTTTTGACAAAGTGGTCCTTGGTCTGAAAAAGTTTGAGAAACACTGTGTTAGATAACCAAACGTTTTACACTTTACTGAAAAAAAATCAGAGCACAACTTGACAAAGGTGGAGTTGTTGGTGCTGTATTCTTAGACTTACGTAAAGCCTTTGATACTGTTAATCACAATGTCCTCAACTCCAAGCTCTCTTATTTAAATTTTTCCACACAAACACTGACATGGCTCTCCGCATATCTTTCAAATAGGGTACAATGTGTCAGAGTAAAAGATGCATACCCAAATTATGTTAAAAACACAATGGGCGTGCCTCAAGGATCTGTGTTGGGCCCGTCTCTTTTTAGTTTATACATCAATGACCTGCCACAACACTGTAACGAAGTTGATGTACAATTGTATGCAGATGATACTGTCCTGTACGTTCATGGTAAAAATGTGTGAGAGAGTGATGCGGTGTGTTTGACTCTGGAAGTGCTCTGGAAGTGCTGATGTTCTAGCTCAGAGACATAAATCATGGCCTGCTGGGGTGAAGGCTGCATTTTCTTCTCACCCTCTGACTTGAGGGTGGTGGCCTGCTCGGTCTCTCTCGCTTGTGTTGTGGCCTTGGTGGAGGCCTCTACCACAATACCACCATTTTTTCCCCTTAACATATTCAGTACATCTAAATATGTCATCTCGTCATCTTCCTTAGGCTCGGTGGTCGGATTTGTGTCACTACTCACACACTGAGGAACTCCAGTCGCTGAAGGTTTTAACTGGGCGGCCATAGACTTGTTCTGCCTACAGAGAGTAAAAATCCTTTTATCACAGGAACCGGAAGTGATTGATAATCCTGTACTTAGTGGATAATGTCCTTCTTTTCCTCAGTCGAGTCTTTGTTACTTCGCAGTGGCTCTATGGATCGTTGTGTCTCTGTATTTGAACTCTGGGTTGTACTTATAAACATTCTGAAGTGACATCATAGTACTTCAAAGGAAAACAAATCAAAGTGCAAATGATGTCATGATGTCATGTGACCTCTTTGATTTTCTTGTTACCATGGTTACTGCTAGTAATCACAATTCAATGAATGACATAGCATTTTAGCTAATTTTTCTTTTTTCAAATGTATTTGTTATGGGAAAAGGTCTGTAGTTCACAATTAAGCAATATTACACGAGAAGGTGTGCTTTAACGTCATTATTGGCTTGACAGTGATGCAGCACTAAAGTGCCAATACTAAGTTAAAGCACACCCTGTAATATTGCGATTATACAACAATTATAAATTTAAATAAAATATATTATCAAAAGATTTTTCGTTTTGGGGCAATTTGCTAAATGACCACTTTGTAATATACTGTTTTTTAACAGACGGACAGTCCAAGACTACTTTCTTTATAATTAAAAATCCATTTCATCAATAACACAGTGCCGTCAGAGTTTTACTGTTTCTACAGAGATACATGGTGTCTGACTATTACCTGGAAAAAATCTGGTACACATGCGCTGCTACTGCGCATGTGTCGGCGTTTTCTGTGTTTTGACAGACGCTCTACCCCGGCTCTGACTTTCATCCAGTTTTAAACGTTGTATTGTTTGTTTCTGAACAACTTTCATTTGTATTTGAACGACAAACAACGACAAACAAACCATGCCAGCTACACCCTGTGAGGGCGAGGTACTGCTGATGAAAGCAAACAAAAAAAAAAAAAAAAAAAAATCGCTGACCTAAGGACGTGGCTTTACAACAACGTACAGAGACTTCAAGACAATATAGCGACATGGAGGTTGGCTGCTAGAAAAATAACCCTCTAAAATAAGGAAGTAAAATAATAAACTCAACTTTGATTGGCTCACCTTGAACCTGCATCTTATCGGTCCATACAGTGTTACCTCTTCTGTTGTACAGCACTCCCTCCGTAGAGAGGGACCAAGACCCCCCACAAAAGCCTTGAAGACCTATGTAACTGATCACACAGCATCATATTGGACTAGATAACATACTTTTCCAATAAAGTACAGTATTGCTTCATGTACCATCATGTAACACTTGTAATGTTGGAGCTTAATCACAACATGAGGCTGATTGACAACAACATGCATGAATTCGGGCGTCACAAAAAAAGGAGTCCTCCCCTGTCAATTTTCACCACAGGTTTGCCGATTGGACAGAGAAAACACATCATACCGAGTCTGTTCTCCCCAGACAGTTTTTCATCCACTTTGCTTTTCACGGTGCTCTGCAGGAAGCCCAGACAGGCGTGAAATGACCGACCAGCCGGCAGCAGCAGCAGCAGCAGCAGCAGCAGCCATGCACCGCTGCCTTCAGCAAACAGCTAACAGCCTCGCCACTGTCCTCACTCTAGAGATCTGCTACAGCTATTACCTCCACATCACAAGACTTCAAATAAAAACATCATGAAAACCACATTGTACTCCCTCTACGGTTTCCACGTCTGTAAGCATCACTGCAGCTGTGAACTGTTATGGAAAAGCAGAAGCTAATCTGTATTTTTCCTTGCTATTATGCGATGTCTTTACACAACATGACTGTCAACAACAGACATGAGGGAGTACTACAAAATATGTCAATAACACATTTCTTTGGAGGCCAGTGCAATGAACATTTTGGTTTGCTTTCAATAGTAACATGGTTTTCCCTTGACAATCTTCTTCCTTGGCCACGTAGAGACCATTCACGCCTTTGCTTATTAACTGTCTTACATTTAAAAATGTCCAGAAGATTTGTAGGCGGGGAGATCTCCGATTGTCTGTTACACTGTATTACATCACTTTTAAACGTGCATTAAATACTGTATTGTTTGACACTTTAGGCACCTTTGCCAAGACGAATGTGAATTGATCCAGTTTTATCAGATGGCAAGAGATCTTTTCTGGTGTCAACTGCTCCAACAACAAACTTTAGAAAAGACAGACTTTGATCAACAAGGGGCCAAGCAGAGGCCACTAAAGACAAGATTCCACCTGGAACGTCTACGTTCTGGGTGTGCCGTGGACATCGGAGCTGATCGTGACTGTTCTAAACAATGATTGTGACCCCACCAGAAGTGCTGTTGTGCATTTCAGAAGCACCTTAGGAGCAGCTCTCCATCAAGGATATGCAGCTGTTCTACTTTTGACAGACACTGCTAAGAGCATAGGAACTAGGAAAAATGACCAGATCTCAGAAAGTTAACAAAGTCTGGTGGCCAAAAAAGCTCGCTTCTGAAACGCTCCTGGTTTGGTTTGAGGCCACATGGAAAATGGACCAAAAAAGCATTGCAGTTGCAATGTGATACAGTCTACTGTGTGTGTGGATTGACGTGGCTGCTCACCGCATCCATTCAAAACAGAACAGCTGCATATTCTTTGCAGGGCAGAGCGGAGCGGAGAGCCATTTCTGAAACACGCTGCAACTTTGTAGTACATTCAATTGAGGCTGACTACAGAAGCGTCAGCCTCCGAAAGCGCCCACATTAAAATGTCCAACTTCACAGCAGAAATAAACCAAAAAAAAAAACAGTTTAAGTCTCCATAGTTAATTTCCCCATTCATGATAACTGTACCGAGTCTGAATTTTATTTTAACTCACCCCTAAAACTATACCAGGGCTTAAAGTTACGTATAATTATGGCCGCTTTCATTGACAGGTAGGTGACATTACAGATGGCTTGTTTGAGCACCCAGGCAACATTCGGCCCACATTAGGTCCGCCAATAGTCCATGATGATTTTGAACAGTGCCTTGTTGGGGTGGGGCCCAGATTTAAGTCTACGCAGAGACTATGGTGAGCAGTGGGTTCGATACACTCTGTTTCCTCGCAAAGAAAGTTTAATGTGTCTCTCATTTTTATAAAATCTTGTCTTTCTATAAGACATTAATATATCATTAATTTCAAGTTGATTATCTAAATTAATATCACTGTAATGTTAGCCAGACTGTTTTGGGACAGACAGAAGCGGAGCATTCTTTTTTTTCCAAAAGTCTGTATCATGACTAATTGTAGATGGGTGTTTGGAGACTGAATAACTTCCACATTCACACAGACTACCTTCATCTATCAGAGAGGGTGACTGCCAACTGTAAACAACCCAAATATCTTTGCTTTCACCACTACTTCACCAGCACTTCAGAGCAAACACACAAATCATCTGTGGGTATGAGTAATCATCTCTACTCGTAAATGGGTTTTCAGTTTTTTTAAACATTTTTACTTAAGACAAAGATTTCACACAGAACGGCAGAGCAGTGTGGTAAAAAGAAATGTAAACATATAAGAGCATTTGATGCATTCTCGTGTTCAAAATAATTAAATTTTATTGTCCCCTGAAGAAAATCTGTCTGGCAGTTGAGTGCAATATATAACATGCACAGATTTGAATATACAATACAAACAAATATTACAAAATCCATAAAGAACATAACATAAATATGCACATGTGAAATGTATACTACAGCCCATCACTGGATCACAGAAAAAGTTACTGTGTGCAGAATACACATCAATTATTGTGCAGGGAAAAAAAGTCAAATGATTAAAAAATCTTTTGTCTTCAGTAAAGATGTTTTGGGAAATGCACGTATTTCTGTAAGTGAGATGAGAAGATTGCGAATAGCCAAACACGTAAAGCAAACAGCTGTTTCTACCAAATGGTGTATAAATAATACATCAATCTTAAGTAATTTGTGTCTTATCACAACGCATTATTAGCTTTCTGCGTCTCACAAATATCAGATCAGATGACGGAGTATAAAGAAAGAGAAAGCCTTGGTGGATAGGTGGATAGATGGCTCAAACACACACAGGATTTTCATCCAGGTGACCCCCGTTGTTGTAAAAAACTAACAAACTATAATTTTTTTTTTCTTAAACCAAACCAAACGGCGACTGTTTATTGATGTTTTATTTAAGGCGAGAAGTGATATTTGGTTGGAGCTGCTCTCCACAGAAGTTAGTGGGAAGGGCTGGTGTGACACCTGTGCACAAAATAGTAATTTAAAGTATAGCCTGCAGGCAATTTGAAAGAGTAAAGTTGTGTTATTTGACAACTGCTGTGTCCTGTCATGTTTACTGGGATACCACTGAGCCTGGGTCCAATGTCCACTAACGGTAGATGCAGTTAGGAGAACTTAGCTGTTAGTGAGTTAAGGTAGAGTAGCCAGAGAGAAAACCAGTAACCAAGTGTGACCAAAATCAGTGAACAAAGTAAAAAACTTTTTTGTACAGTAATCAGCGAGGCTTAGAAGCTGCAGCACTGTCACAAGAGAAAAGGCATTTCATTGGACCCAAATTGAGTTCACACCCCAAACTGTAGAATGAGCCATCAACATTTTCTTAACCTTTTCCAGGATCACAAACTCAAAAATACCATTAAAAGACCAGACACTGGGGTATAGGTGACAGCATTGGAAATATGTGATAAAAACACATCCATTTTGACCTCACTGGGACTTTTAAGATAAAATGAACAGTCCTTAAGATGACATTAAGAATCCCAAAGAATACCAGTGTTGCCAACTTGGCAACTTTCATTCTAGATTTAATGATTTTTCACACCCTCTTAGCGATTATATTTTTAAAAAGAGACTAGCGACAGATTTATTAGTTCTAGATTAGTGCTAGCTACTTTCATTACCTACAAAAGACTTTCGTTGGTGTATGACGTATAATACAGGACACAGGTCTATGTGATCAGTTTTGACTTCATGGCAACTTTAAACTGCATAATAACACAATGACAAAGAAACAACTTCATAATTTACACACAAACATGACTTTAATCAATCTGCACTGTTGGAAAAGAAAGCAAACATGCAAATTATCGAAATGCTCCTCGGAGGATAATAACTACTCTTCACCTGGATAAATGATATTAGGTCAGGTCCATTCCCAAGACATGCAGCCATTGAGCAAGGCACTGTAGCTGTAAAGCTATTCAGTGTTATTATTACAGTGTTTATTATTGTTAATAATAAAACAGTAGTCATACACATCACCTGTATACTCACACCTAGACCAACAAATACACACATGTACAGTACTATGAACACATACTGACACACAGTGCTCCAGCCTCTTCAAACAATGCAGTGTATTCTTGGCCTCAGTGTACGTTACGTCCTATTAAACACGGTGATCTGCCTCCTCTGAGCTTTGTAAGACATCAGTTACCCACCATGTGCTGGAGGGAGGAAACTCCAGTGCCGGAGCAGAAAATCTATTCTAGCATAACAATCCATCCTGACATGAACATATTGCCATTACACTTCCATACAGCCCGCCGCATAATTCCCCTCACAGAGAACAAGTGTATCATCAGAGGAAGCTCGAATGTGGAGCTTCAAGGTTTCCACTCAGTTTTACAGTCGAATTGTTTCTGTGCCGGCACCTCAGAGCCCCCGCAGCGTTCGCACTAAAACGACCTCGTTTCCTGTAGTTTCCTGTCGGCACATTTAAAACGGTGCGGCTGACACAGCAGGTCTCACATTAAAGTCACAGTAAAATGAAAAATATTTCTCACCTTGTTAACTAAATGACCACTTTGTAATATACTGTTTTTTAACAGGAAGACAGTCCCAGACTGCTTTCTTTATCATTAAAAATCCATTTCATCAATAACACAGTGCCATCAGAGTTTTACTGCTATCAGATGTACATTTGCATCCCAACAATTATTTCTATTGTCATTATTTTAACAGACTTTAAGCCAATCAAATGGTATATTGTTTATTTGATCTGAACACAGAACACAAAAAGGTATTTAATTTACTATTATAGAAAAAATAATCAGCTAACTGAATTATTGTCATCTTTAAAACTGTTAAGTTAATCTTTAAGTCCCCATGAGGTCAAGATCTTTGTGTTTTTATCCCATATTTCAAGCACTACATGTCACCTATACTCCAGTATCTGGCCCAACAATGATGTGAAGTAAGTAATTTGCAGATATTCTCAGAGGATATTCTGTGAGGGCCGGTGTTGAGCCTCATCAGAGACATACAAAAGCACAACTGTGTAACTCTATTCATTGATTTTGAAGAAACTGGATCATATTTTACAGAGAAAATAATTTCTGGTTTTCCCCTGATGTCCCCTGGTTGCGCCACCATAACTCTGCTGGTGGATAGCTTTAGCATTACTTGCTAACGTGGCTAATGGCTAACTATTGAATCTGATGTTAGTGGGCTACAGAAATACATTACCAAGGTAATTTACAGAGTTTCCTGATGGTAAAATGCCTTATCTGGCAGGCCAAGCACATTTGGTAACTGCACCGTTGGATCAGTTGGCAGTGCAAGTGAGGCTGACTGAGGGCCGTACGTAATGCCAGAAGCCAAACGCTGAAAAGAAAACCACCTCTGTACTGTATTTCCTATCATAAGACTCTGAGGCTGTGTTTGGTCCTGGTCCGAGTTTTCTACAAGCTCCTAGTCTAGGTAGAGTCAGCTCAGAGGCGGTCCTAGCTACATTTACGCCCCTGGGCGAACTGGGCACCTGATGGCTTCTTTGGTTTTTGTAATCAACCGGAGTCACGTGAGGTCACATAGATTTTTTTTTTCATTTTTTACATAACCCAATTAGTTACATGTAAGTATATGGGTCTATGTTAATTCTATGAATGAAATACAATTTATTTAAAGCAGTTTGTGTTGTTGCCTCTTCTGACACACACACAACTTGTATGACTCTCAGCAGTAAGTTGACGTGACAATGAGGGCACCCACTCTACTAACTTCATGTGGAAATGAGCGGTATAGAAAAGTGGCGTTTTTTTTTTTTGTTTTTGTTTTTTTTCCAGGGCGCTCGTGCACCCTCACATAGATTGCGCCCTCGGCGGTCGCCCACATTTCCCATAGCAAAAACCGTCCATGAGTCAGCTAATTGAACCACTCTAGCGTCAATAGGACTGCTATTGCTAAATTTGTTGTAGGGGTGCAACCAATGATAGTATAAAGAATGGACAGAGCAGAGTGACATCATCGATAGGTTTCCGAAGCACAGTTTTGATTATAAATATTTGCGGTGTTGGACATTTTAATACAGGCGCCTGAACAGAGATTGTCTCACAGTGACTCAGTGGCCACTAGGGATGTGCGATATATCGTCGTTTACGATATATTGTCAAAAACATTCCCCACCTTATTAATATGTCAATATGCTTTCCTCACGCTCCAGTCGCCAATCTGACACTCGGATTGGTCAAACCTCCACAAACAGCCTGAAATGTCCGTGAATCAGAGACTATCCAGGTGGATTCACTGGCTAAACTCTGAAAATCTACCTGTGTGTGTGTTCTCACTTTATTTCATGTACCAGCTTCTAAATCTGACTCGAAATTTACACTGCAAAACATAACGACACAAAGAAGTTTAATTTTGTTTGTGCCTGATGATTAGAGAGAGAGACATAGAGTAACAACACAGAGAGTGAGTGAGCGAGAGAACGAGAGAAAAAAAGAGACAGATAGACAACAATAACAGAGAGCGAGCACCGGCCTTGATAAATGTATTAATCACAGAAAAAAGTTATTATATATATATATATATATATATATATATATATATATATATATATATATATATATATATATATATATATATATATATATATATATAAAAGTTATATAAGTTATTTCCTAATTGTTTCACAGCGATTACATTCAGCAGGTATAGACAAGCCCACCACCACCTCCCCCTCGCCTTAATTATTATTTTGGTGAAAGATTTATAGTCAAAAAGATCAGGCTGAATTGGTGTTTATTTATCATCGTTTTTATCGTTACTGTGATAAATCCTAGAAATTATCGGGATACATTTTTTAGTCCATATCGCCCACCCCTAGTGGCCACTTGAGGAATTACAGTTTTTAGCACTTTAGGACTGGAGGTTGCTGCTGGAGTACAATGCACGCTCAGGACTGGCTGCTGTAAAGGCCAATCAGTGTCCATGACAGGTCCCTGCCTCTGCGTGTTTCTACAGACTTTCAGAATTTCATCAACCATCAGTCTGGTACTATTTTCTCATACACTGAACTGACTTTAATATCAGATATGGCTTTCTATATCTGGACTCATTTTCAATAAACTTATTTAAGAAAGGCAAAGTAACAGGAACAGTTTTCAAAAGAGGACAAGTCGCTAACGACAGTTTTAGTCGACACAGAAGCTGCAGTGAAGGTTCCTCTGTCCATTTTTCAGAACAATTACTTTCAGAACTTGAAACAACCTGTAGGGGCACCCCTCACTTGGCTTTTGAGCAGACCATTGGCCGCTGCATATCTAATTTGTGTCCACCCAGCTAATCTTTGTTCATTTCCCCATCTCTCTCCTCACTTTTCTTGTCATCTGTCTAATGAAGATATAAAAATGACATAAAAAAAGAGACAAACAACCTGTACAGTTGAATTTTTGTCTGTTTCTAACCTCCACAGATATTTTTCTAGCTCTGGCACAGGAAATTATGCCCTCTTATTTAGTCTTACACGTACAGCTCTGATTGGCTTGGTTGTTTTTCCAATCATTTTAACATCAATGAGCATCAGACCTGTAAGAACGGCTGAGAAATATCAAAAGTGGGCTGCAATCCAATCAAGAGACCAGACACCATCGAAGCACCTTTTCACTGTAACTATATTTGTGTCTCTGTCTCGACAAAACAAAAGCCTAAATGTGACTTTGTTTTTCATTTGTTTCTGCTAAAGTGGAGCATAAGGAGGCAACACAGCTCAGCTCACATTGCATCAAAACTCATTAATGCAGAAAAACAAAAATAACAATGAGGCATAGACGGCAAACTTAAATAAGAGCATGAAGAGAATAAGAATGAGAGATAATCAGGGGCCTCATTCCTCTGTTTCTCTCTGGTCTGACCGATGCAGGTTGTGGTTCTACAGTTTCTGTATCAGCTTCCTGTCCGTGTGGCTTTGTTTATGACGCGGTGACAACTGCACTCCAGCACATTAAAGTGAGCTCCGCTGGGGGAACAGTCTTTATCAAGTCTGCAGAAAAGGCATTAATATTGTCGACATAGTGACAAACGAGTTAATGCAGTACATCTCTCTCCCGCCATTGTTATTCATGCCAGCACCCAATATGCAGAAGCAGCTTTGTAACAAGCTGTGGCAATAGACTAGACAGGTTATCATAAACAAACACTTATTGGGAGTTCTTAGACTGCGACGGCAACCGAAATAAGAGCTCCTGCTTTTATATCAGCACCATAAAAGAGCAGACTGAATTAAAGAGCAGCTCGCCATATCGGCTCAGGACGAGGAGGCCTCTTTATGTCTAAAGCAGCTCCTCAGAGATCTGTCAAGAGTTCAACAAACCCAGTTCCACTAACCATTTCCAATTTATTCAGATGAGCCAGATACAGAAGGATTAAATTCAGTGAGCGGACAGCCCCCGAGCAGACCTCAGGTCAGCATATCAGCCACTATCAAGAGGAGACATTGTGGTGTGCTTTGCTAGAATTGAATTTCTGGGTCTCTGGGCTGGACTCCATCTCAGCCGGTGACTAATGTTGGTGTTCCAAAGCTTTTCCAGACCGATAAATCCACAGGGGGAGAATGCAGCAAGGCAGCGGGGATGCTGATTACAGCCGGCCGCTGTGAGATTTCCCTCAAACCAGCTCCTCTTCTGCCTCGGCAGCAGTTCTGGGCTTTGCAGGGGAAGTAGACATGAAGCCGTATAAAAGCCCTGACCTACAAATAAGTTCGACTTAAGAGAGTGAGAACTGTGGCACAGAGGAAGATGACAGTGAAGAAGAGGGAGACTGACACTGTTGCGTTTATGTTACTGACCTGCTAATAAAAGTTTTAATTAAGGTACAGATTCATATAATTGCAGCTCAGAGAGGTTTACAGAGCACGGAAGATAAATACACAATAATATCTCATGGAGTGATATCACACTTAGAAAAAAGGCTGTTTGGGGACATCTCTTTTGTCTGTTTGGGAGAAATTTCATGGATTTCTTGTCAGCTGTACGTATTTGTGATTTGTATTCTTATATAATCACGTCAGTTTACTTGTGGAGTCAACAACAAAGAAGTAATCTGATGTTCCTGAGGAGAGAAGACAGCAGCTCTGCTGATTATATCTGTAATGTGTATCTGATGTTGTGGAATCCATCTTTGGTTCCAGGTTAATATTTTACACAAAATGATCAGATCGTAAAATAGTTCAGATCAGTGCAAAATGCGGGAAAAAAAAGGTCAAAAGTCGGATTGTTAAAAAGCCACAAAAGGGCCTGAGAGGGACGATGGTCCACAGATCACAGTGTAAAGGAACAGATCTGAGTTACATGACTTTAGACTCAAATAAAAGACTTGAATATACATACTATAAGAGCCACAGCTTTATTTCTTAATGCTGTCATGCAAGTCTTAGTGTGCATGGGCGCAGGAAGAATGTTTAGTCACTTGGTTCTTTAACTCTATAATCTCTGAAGTCAAAGGAGGTGTGGTTCGCTAAAAGTTTTTGACCGTCGTTGTCGTCTTTTTCACATTAAGGACTGCATCAAGTCGGTGGTGGACCGGTTTAAGATGTGGATTTTGTGATTTTTTTGGAACATTATAAGTTGTTAACTTTTAAATCAATCATCCTTCGGGATCACCTTTATATCTCTGTGATTGCAGTGGGTTTTCGCAAGAGGATTATGGACACGTCAAAAATAAGACTACTCTGTTGACTAATTGGCCTAGGCACTTGGGCCTTTGGTAAATGGCCCCTACATATACCAATGACTCATTACCTCACTTGGACTTGAGCCTTTGGACTTATAGACACTTAATACCTTCCCACACTATGTTATTTAAAAAGTGTGCCACAAATCAATTTATTTCATTAATCAACCAACTAACTAATTAGTTGCAGGAAATCAACACTGAGCAAGAAGAGGATAGAGTGAAGGGGGAACAGCAGGACCAAGGGATGATGAAAATCGGGTCTAGACTTAAGACCAGGATGGACTCTACAAACTCAACAGGGACCACGAGATCTTTTGTGTGGCTTGGCTGCGTTTTTTCTTTTTTATTCTCGGTTTTACACTGGTGGTCCCTACAGTGATTGTGTATTTGGTTCTGACCACTGCTGAAATGCAGGTGACCCACACGTAATAATGTGCCTGAACCGCTGACAGTAAGAAAAAAACGGACAGTGAATGAGTGACGTCACCCGTGGCGACAAGCACCAGATTTTAAGCTTCAAAACCTGTGCCGCCATGTTGGCTGTACAAATTCTGTGAAGTTGAGCATTTTAATACAGGCGCTATGGAAGCTGAAATGTTCTGTAGCCGCTTAAGGAATTGCAGGTTTTGGCACCGTCACACTGGCTTCATTTCCCAGCCACAGAGGTTGCTGCTTGGCCTGAATGCATACGGTGTAGACACAGATGGAAGTCTGAAGCTGCCACTCCTGCTCAGTTATCATGCATTGTTTCTACAGGTTTACTCCTGAACATCATTTCAGAAGCTAAAAATCCAACCACTTGAATTATCTCCATAAATGTACAATCAAAACGGCAGTGCTGCACTCTCTTGAACTTTCTGTGCTTTTGTTAATTTGTTTAGTTTTCTGCTCTCCCTCTCTGGTCCATTAAGGAGCTTATATACTAAGTAGTAATGTTTACCTGTCAAACTTGTGTTGTGCTTGTTGGTCATATTCGTTGTTTATGTGCATATGTACCTGGCAAATAAAAAAGATTGATTTTAAATTCAATATACAGATATTGTTGGAATTGCTTCATTTAGGAACTTCCTATTTTACAGCCCACAGCAAGTTGCATGCTCTGTCCAGAAGTGGCAAGAGAGGCCTGAATTTTACCTTTAATATTTTGGGTTACAGTAAGCCTTTAATACTCAACTAGAAGTCCACAAATCTAATAAACGACACACAATAACTTATGGACAGAGGCAAGAAATTCCCAAACTTACAAAATGTATTATTCAACCAGCCAGACAACTACACACCCTTTAACGGATATTAAAAAGTATAATTCATTTAAAATTGTACAAAATATAAGTCATAATGAAATAATAAGACATCAGACTGTAATAAGACATGGCTGTGCTCAAAAGGCAAAAAAAATTGTGAGGGACGTACAAATAATTACCACCAAACAGACAAGTATCAAGAGTGGAGCATGGATGAGAAACTCACCAAACCCTTCACTGTACAGACAGCACCAGCCTTATAACAGTTGTACAGAGACAGAAAACACCCTAGTCACTAGCTACACTGTCTGTTGTATTGCCCCCTTTAAAAAAAGCCATCCTATGGCTCTTGTGTAACTGTTTGTACAATAATGGATGAGAAGAGACTTGAGATTAAGTCATCGAGTGACTTTAAATAGTGCTGTCCACACGTGCATTCTAAGCTAATGCACAACGGGTTGAAAAGGTTCAGGATACATCCCACTAAATGGGTTAACTCCGCCATCTGCTGTTGCAAATTTGTACTAGTACTGTGTAGATATGGCAATTGATTATCTGTCATGAATGCAGAAGTGGAATAAATCTGCTGTTACTACAAACCTGAGCAGCTCCAGGAGGTTCAGGGGGAAACAGGATCTAATTTGTGTACAGCAGACATGTCAGACATAGCATATATAAAAAAGTACAAAATAAAGTAAAACATAGCATAATTTCTCATTACGTTTAATGTATGCCTAATCACACCATGTAAACAGAGAAGTCTTCTTCTTTTCAAATATTAAAGACTAGTATGTATAAACATCACATATCTATCAACCACACCATACGCTCCTGCCATGGCGCACTTCTCTGTGGAGAAGTCCCCCCTCATCTTTTCCACATCCTCCAGTTGGTTCCCTTTCTGCTCCTCAAGCCATCTCTGATTCTCTGTGGGTTTGAGGAGAAAGTTGTGCATTTTAATCTATTAGTCTAAACTGTCTGCTCAAGAATGCATCTAAGTGATTTGGAGTAAATGTATAATAAGAAAGGCATTGGATATCTTTATCTACATTTTGTAATACTGTGATACTGCTGCCGGCTCTCTGTCTGTTTGCAATCTAGTTTCAATCATTATACATGTCCACTTGTCGCATTATACAGTGCTGGAGTAGTGTGTAGTTTGATGTTTTTATGGCCTATAAAAATGTCCTTCAGAAGATGGTGACTGGCGTTAATAATAATAATTAATAGTAACTGGAGTTTTGTGCTGGTTTATTGTTGTAACCATTAGTGAGGTGGCATTTATTGACACCAGCTGCATTTTGTTTGAGTGTTGTTAAAGGTCCAGTGTGTAGGATTTAGTGGCATCCAACAGTGAGGGTACACATTGCAACCCCTTTGCCTCACCCTCCATTTCTATGCAATATACACGGGAGGCCCTATCTACAGTCAGTGTTTGGTTTGTATGTTCTAGGCTGCTGGAGAAACATGGTGGTTCAACATGGTAGACTCTGTGGAAGAAGACCCGCTCCCTCCACAGATTTACAAGGTTCAGCTAAGATGAGATGAGATTATTAGGGATGCTCCGATCGATCGCCCACTGATTGTTATCGACCGATATGGACCCTAAACAGGTTGATCGGTTGGCTCTCAAAGCGCTGATCAGAAAGGCTGATCGTTTTCACTTGATGTAAATTACCTCAGACTGTTCCACTTTGTTATCATTATTTTTTATTGATATTAGCTACTATCTAAAGTGTTGTCACAGTTACCATGAAAAAGTAATCTGATTATCGATTACTACTTTAAAAAGTAACTCAGTTAGTTTACTGATTACTTGATTTCAAAACTAAACTTAAAACTTATTATATACATTCAGCACTTGATCTTTAGCTAACACAAATTCAAAATAATGACTTGCAACTAGAAAACGTGCATCTCTCTCCTCCCTCCATCGTTGTTTACGCTTGTGTCGCTGGCTGCTTGGTATGTATTACATGTGAGTTGACCTCATGCTGAAAACATGACTTCTCACATATGTCACATAACTCCCCAAGACACCAGAAGGAAGGAAATGTATCTTTTTACTAAGAAAAATGACAAAAATAGAAACGCACAGTGACTTGGATAAATAAGTTTAATCTGATTACTGGTTTGAAAATAGTAACACGTTATATTACTAAAAAAAAGTGGTCATATTAGAGCCACTGATTATCTATCATATCTATTATCATCTATTATTCCGCTCTCTATTATCCCATCCATTCTGTGATCAGATCGGCCCCCAAAAATGCTGATCGGAGCATCCCTAGTCATTATATAACAATGAAAACACGAAACATGAATATTATATAACATTTCTACCAATAGTGCCAACTAAAAAGACTGGACCTTTAAGCTGGCAGTCGCTCTTTGTGTAACAACCTGCTATAGTAACTTCTTGGTGATGGTGTAAGTGACATGAAGCAACAGTACTCAATGTTGCTAACTTATTATTCAGACTTGCTCCACTCAACACTTATTTATTGAAATAAAGAAACTCACCTGTGCCCTGTCCTTGTCCTGTTAAGTCTGGTGTCCTCTCCATGTAAAAGAAGTCAATGACGCGCAAAGCGTCCTGCAGAGACGTCATGTGCGCCGCTGCGCTCAGTCTCGGTGTGTTTTGTCCTTAATAAAACTAAAGCGTATAAAATAATGCAGACCAAAAGACAAATAACAAACACAACCAAATGTATCGACCACAGCGACACTAAACGCAGGCAAACAGTCAGCGTGTACAGAGAAGGAGTAAATGAATGAACACGCTCACCATATAAACATGCGCAGTGTTGGTGTTTACTTTCCTGCGTGATCACCGCACAAGACCCGCACAGAGCGCTCAGCACGTGGAGATGAGGGCACTACAGAGCGGGATCTAAACACACAGCAAGCAGGCTGCAACTTCAAACTACAAGTTAACACACCTACCAGAGCATTGCACGGGAACAGCCCCAACCTGTCGCTCCCGGGATCCTTCACACACACATATACCACACTGGAAACGCGGAAGTGGGAGGTGCCGAGGTGCATCTAGCCCTACGGTAGCCAGGAGGGACATTTCATTACTGGCTGAATAAGCAGTGTGTGTGTGTGTGTGTGTGTGTGTGTGTGTGTGTGTGTGTGTTTGTGTGTGTGTGTGTGTGTGTGTGTGTGTGTGTGTGTGTGTGTGTGTGTGTGTGTGTGTGATGACCATCGTCATGTGACTAATGATGATGAAATGGTGAATGTAGTCATGTATTGTAGGTGGTAGCAATAAAAAAATAAACAAAACACTGCTCTAAATGTGTGAACATGTATGTCTGCTCCAGTTTAGACAGCTCTATGCATTATATTTAAATTATAATTATTATAAATTACAACTCTGTCACCACTTATTCAACATTTGGTTTATCACAGCGTGTTCTCCGAGTTACCGCAGTGCATCTGTGTGATGTTGAAATGGTGTTTTTGCATTAATTAATCACTGCTGTGCCTTGCTTATTGTGAAATTAATCATTAACATAGAGTGATGTCTCTTATGTTTAAAGCTGCTAGAACAAATATTTTTATATTGGATCAAATGATAATGTGTTATATTGCTCCCAGTCACAGACGCACAGGGAATCACCAGCTTTACGTTTCTCTCAGCTCTTTTAGCCTCTTACGCCCACAACCCTGTTTCCAAAACAGTATTTCAGATGTGTAAAAGTGTTTTACTTTTTGAGAATGTAATGTAATGTAAGGTCTGGAGAGTTTCCTGGCCATGGACCCAACGTTTTGATGTTTTTGTTGTGTGACCAGAGTAGGACCCCAAAGCAGAGACAGATTGCGTGGAGGAGTTTAACCAAACGTCACTTTAATATAGCAGAGTCCACAAAAATGAAAATCAAACAGACAGATAGGCGCTGCAATGGGCCAATGTCCACAAAAAGTCCAACATAAAGCGACCTTCTCAGGTGGAGAACTAAAGCAAAGGTGATCTTCTCTCCGGGGAACAAAGGAACCAGACATGAGGTTGGAGCACATGGGAAGCAATACTCTGGCGCTGCAGTCAGGGGAAGCCAGGCCTAAAAGGAGGAGGGAAGAGGCTGATAGGCTGAGGGGTGAGTCTGTAGGCAGGAAAAGGGAGGGGCCAATCACACCTCTGCACCTGCAAGAGAACAGGAAGGAGGAGGGGAGAGACAAGGAGCACCAAAAGGGAAAAACAGCACAAAACAGACAGAACCAAACCATGACAGTTTTGTTACATTACATTACATTACATTACATTGCATTTAGCAGACGCTTTTATCCAAAGCGACTTACAGAGGAGGACATAAGCTGAAAAGGTGTAAAGGAGCACAGAGTAGTTTGTTAGTTTTGTTAGGCAGGGAAGCATTCTCGAAACAGAAAGGTTTTTAGAAGTTTTTTAAAGGTAGAAAGGGATGTTGCAGTTCTTGTAGCCGTTGGTAGGTCATTCCACCATTTGGGGACGACCACAGAGAAGAGTTTAGAGTGACCTCGCTTTGTGAGAGGCGAGGGTACAACTAGACGGTTTGTATGAGCTGAGCGTAACGCCCTGGTCGGGACGTGAGCCTTGATTAAGACGCTGAGATAGGCAGGGGCAGATCCTGAGGTGGTTTTGTAGACTAGCGTCAGAGCTTTGTGTTTAACTCTGGCAGCTACAGGCAGCCAGTGCAGGTCGCTGAAGAGGGGGGTGACATGTGACTTTTTAGGTTGATTGAAAACCAGTCGCGCTGCGGCATTCTGGACCATTTGCAAAGGTTTGATCGCGCAAGCAGGTAGGCCAGCCAAAAGCGAGTTGCAGTAATCAAGGCGGGAGATGACTGTTCCCTGAATCACTTAGGTACCACTTTTGCCTTATGGCAAGGTGCTCCATCATGCTGGAAAAGGATTGTTTCTCACCAAACTGTTGGTGGATGTTTGGGAGAAGTTGCTCTCAGAGCATGTTCTGGTACCATTCTTTATTCATGGCTGTGTTCTGCAGCAAAATTGTGAGCGAGCCCACTCCCTTGGCTGAAAAACAACCCCATGTTATGGAATTTTCTATCCTTACACAAGGTCACATGTTGTTTGGCCTTGGTTGAGAACAGTAGGTGCCAGTCTATCTCAACACTGTGGTGGCCAGTGTCGAAGAGACCTGTTGCTGCCTTCTTAGTCATAATAGAAAGCTTGTCATTGACGTTCCAATCTGCGTAAACAGACATCTGTGTCTCCAGACTAGAATATGCTGACAATAACACCTCCATGGGTAAAGACATTCTCTTTGACTAATTCTGGGCGTGTAGTATTTGTGCTGTTATCTTGGGGTTTAAAGTCTATCCTCCAGCATGAGTTCGGCAAAATGTGAGACCGACTCAGGCACTTCTGATGGACTTTGAGAGTGTCTCTAATTCTCCAATCTCTGTACTTTTTGCCAAATGCCAGTCTGTCCCCAACGTTTTTCCTGGAGAGAAGTGGCTTCTTTGCTGCCCTTCTTGACACCAGGCCATCCTCAAAAAGTTCTCGCCTTACTGTGCATTTAGATGCACTCACACCTGCCCACCGCCATTCCTGAGTAAGCTGTGCACTGGTGGTGCCCCCATCCTGCAGCTGAATTGAGTTTAGGAGACGGCCCTGGCACTTGCTGGATTTTCTTGGGCTCCCTAAAGCCTTCTTCCCAACAACTGAACCTCTTTCCTTGAAGTTCTTGATGATCCAATAAATGGTTGTTTTAGGTGCAATCTTACTAGCCGCAATATCCTTGCCTGTGAAACCCTTTTTGTGCAAAGCAATGATGGCAGCACGTGTTTCCTTGCAAAGTATATGCAAATTGCCATCATAAAAACTGAGGCAGCAGATTTAGTCAGAATTAATATTTGTGTCATTCTCAAAAATTTTGGCCACGACTGTATTCTGTATGTGTGTGTGATTTTCAGTACAGTAATTGTTGTCAATACGTTTGGTTTCTTTAATATTCTTGAGAGGAATAATAGATGTATATGCATAGTAATTCTGATGTCCCTAACAACCTCATAATTATTGTACTGTATTGAATCATTTTGTATCTTATTGTATTATATTGCATCCTATCTAATCACACCATATCTTGTACAGATGGTATTGATTAATATATATTGTACTGCAACATATTGTGTTATATATACATATGTATCTAATTATCACATCATATATCTTAATTGTTTTTGCGTCATAGGTATCATGTCATTTCACATCCATTTTTTTCAATGTAACATATTGTGTATAATATTTCTGTTTCTTGTTAATCACATCCCACTGACCTCACAAATTGTACTGACATGCTTAATATATACTAGTATGCATATGTTTTGTACAATATGTCATATTTTTGAGCTCACTCTGTCAGAAGAGAATATTTTTACATTTGCCCATAACGTCAGGAGAATTGTTTCTGTACAAGTGTCTTCTTGTGAGTGTCACATGTATGCATCACTCACCCATCTTCATGCCTCAAGGCAACACATATTTCTTTCACCTCTACATTTTATTACTGTACAAATCACAGCAATACCTCACAAAATATCCACTTTCTAACCCCCTTTTTTGTATCTTTCTCTTTGGGTTCATTACAATTACTAATACAGCACATCGTTTTAGTGCTGAAGATTCTCCTTTAATTAAACTATAACTCCTTGCTCTGTATGATCAGTGACAACCCGTCAAATAGTTACTAATTAATGAATTCATTTATTCTTAATGTATCTCTGTAGCCACAGGGTTACGGTGAAAGGTCAACTGCCTCTGTGCAGAGACCTTTGTAATAATAATTTGCGTGGCACATTGAATGCTCCTCTGAATGATTCCCAGAGCAGTTTTAGTAGTATCACTGAAGAGAAGGGTCAACTGGACATGTGTCTGGGAATCAGACATTGATCTGGAAGCTGTGGCTACATCTGTTTGATTTGTTAGGCCTATTGTATTGTGAACCCACACAAATACCTGTATTAAACCATAAGTTCCATCTGCAGGACATACCATGTGACATTGTTTCTGATAGTGGTCCCCACTTTGTGTCCCAGGTTTGGACGGCCTTTTGGGCCTTTTGTCAAGCACTGGTGTATGGTCAGTCTCTGTTCTGGATTCCATCTTCAAACCAATGCTGAGAATTAAAAGATCTCATCAGGATCTGAAGTTGGCCTTGCAGTGTGTGGCAACATTGAACCCTGGAGTAGCCATCTTCTTTGAATCACACAACTCCCTGACCTCTTTGCTACTGGGGTGTCACCTTTTGAGGCTTCTATGGGTTATCGACTTCTGCTCCCTTCACAGAAACATGAGTCAGCTGTTCCCTCTGTGTAGCATAATTTTGTAGCAATGGTGCCAAAGAGTCTGGAGAAGCACCCAAGCAGCTCTTCTCCAAATCACCCACAACAACAAGCACACTATGGATCATCAGTGGACTTTTGCTGCTGACAAACAAGGTTAATCAGTTTAGCTGTTCTCCAGGAACATTCCTTCAAAGATTATAAATTCAACTGCTGTCAAACTGAAGTTACTTGGTTCTATGAGGATTCACCATGCCCTCTACGTCTCCCACTTAAATTTGGGCCTGCAGTATATGATCGACCAGGATGGTCATTCACCTGAGGAGCGGCCCTATGTGCCGTGCTCATCCTAATCTGCTAATCATAATCACAGCAGAAGTCCCAGCTAAGGGAAGGATGCCGATACAGACCAGAGTAAGGTGTCTTGCTCTAATATCTGGGAAATGCACAGTTCCCTTTGAGACCGACTTCATGTGGCATTTACATCAAAACCGCAAAAGAAAAAGGTTTTGGGTTAGGATCGTTTTGAATGCATGTCAGTGTGTCTGTCTTTACAGAAATGTAATGAGTTCATTCTCTTTGCATTTGAACAGAAAGTACAAGTGACAATTACATGTGGTAAGAAAACCAATAACTTTTCTTAAAATGGATATGCAAGAATAATTTGAAGTCAGTTTCAGTCTGCAAATTTGTATACGTGGTGTGTGGCTCTTTTTATTCAAATGATGGGTTTCAGTCAGTAACAACTGAACAACATGTTGACAGCTAAATCAATATAGGTTAGTTAACACAGCTTAATTCAAAGTGATCAACATTAACATACGCAGTCACATAACAATGAAGCATGTGTATCGAAAGACTGATCGAAATTGTAACTGCTCTGGTTACTTGTTCTCACATATTCTAACTTTGTAATGTGAACCTCGTCTTGAAAGTTTAGTCATTTGCCTTAATGGTTTAATTTTTCACTTTTTCCAGATCTTCTCCATCACTTTCTAACACTGGTAAATATTGATGAGCTGCTTACCTTACAATCATCATGACTTAAATGATAAAACGATTGGCAGTTACCCTTTTTACACTTTGTCCTATCATAAACTGCTGTCCAGTGTTTGGCTGATAAGAAGTGAAATTTATGGATTACTTTATGGATCTATGGTCACTAGTCAGCAAAAGTTACACGTCGCCACTTTCTCAGGAGAAATCCAGTTTGTTAATATCACACCTACAGTTTAGTATAAACCTATGTGTTTCATATATCTATACAAATTCAAATAAACAAATTATGTAACACATATTATGCTGCACACACTGATTTATCATCTTTACAAGATGTTTGTTTACTTGACATAGGCAGATGGCTGCACATCACCTGCATTCAGCTGTGCCGGCGTGGGTGCATCCACTGTCCCACAAGACTTAATTACAATGCAACACATCCAGCTCAGTGCACTCACAGAGTAAGTCTCATGCCAAAAAAGTTTGTGTTTTTCAGTTATGTACTGTTTCTACAAAAGTCTCCTTTCAGTTGCTCCTGTGCAGACTACTACTGTAAATTATATATTGTTTGCATGTGAAAACCAGTTTGGGATAAAATGATGATGATGCCATCCGACCCAAACTCAGAACCCTGCTTTACTTTTGATTTTCTGGAAAACCATATGAATTTGTTGATAATTAACATTTCCATATCATATGATTCATGTTTTTTTCCCTTTTCCTTTAACTATAAATGTCAAATCTTAATAGTGCCTGCCCCTCCATCCCCCCTCCTCCATCACACCCTGGACTCAACCTTTTCCAACTTCTCTCCCTTGGTAGGCACTACAGAACTCTGTACACCAAAACGACCAGATACACGAACAGTTTCTTCCCACAGACCATCACTCTGATGAACAGTTAACACCAGATAGACACACAGTGTCAGGAACTGTCCCTGTGCAATAAATAACCCTGTGCATCAAACATGCGTACAGTGCATACTGTAAACTACCGGTACTTATTCTTGTTGTCTAAACTCAGTTTTGTTCTTTAAAACATGCAAATATCACCACTCATAAAATCTATGTATGGTGTGCCTATATACTGTCAAAGCCATCTGCCTCGTGTACATTACGCATCCTTTGTATTTATTGTAATAAATCATTTGGTGTCTTTTAGTGCTATTGATTCATATATATTGCAATGTATCATATTATATCGTAAATCATGTATATATGAAACAATATGTGTCAAATGATCACATCCCATACCCTAATTGTTTTTGTGTCGTAACATAGGTATCATGTGATTTTATATCAGCTTCATGCAATTTATCATAATGTGTGTAATATTTGTGTTTCTTGATAACATATCCTACCGTATTGTACTGTATTTATTTGTGTCAAATTGTACTGACATTTAAATTGCATAAATAATTAAATATTTAAATGCGACACACAACATTTTTTGTCTGGGAAACCAGAGCACCTGGATAAAAACCCACCAAACTTGATGTTATCTTAATCCTTCTTTTTTTTCCTGTGGGCTCATGACGATTGGACATCCCTGATCTTTAACCTGGCCAGAAAAGATGCCTAAAACAGATCAGACTTATCTTCTTCAACTATGTTTTTCTGTAGTAACGTTTGCACCTAACACCATGAATCAGCAACAATCAACAAAAACCACAAGCTAGATAACTGGTATGTAAACCATTGTGTTTAGGACCACCCAGGGACGTCACTAGGTTTAAGAAACTGGGGTGGCTTAGCCCACAGAGGAGAAAAGTTATTGCGCACGCCTAGCGCGCGCCGAAATTTTTTTCGGAGCACCAATTAAAGCTTTGTCAATCAATTGATTAATCTAAGACGATGACGCCTCCATACACCTTCAGCTGCTTTACCAGCTAAACAACACCAGTTAAATTGTGCTAAAATACAAATAAAAACAATTGCAGGTGCATACCTGCACAAAATGAAGAGGGCAAGTGTTTCATAACTCATCATTATGGAAACATTATACAGGAGAACACTGTTCTCTAACCACCACCCTAGACTTACCAACATCTTCATAAACCAGGCCATCACGATGGTTAACTCCCCTGCCCCTCTTTCACCTATCCTATTTTCCCCTCCACCTGCCAGAAAACTAGAAATCTGCACCAATGTGGAGCCATTAAACCAGGAATGAAAACTTGGTCTCAACCCACATATGTCTTGCCCATTATTTGCAATATATCTTTTCACTTTACATTACTTTTTAATATGTCCACTACTGCTTTGCAATAACCATGTTTCTCTCCATCTTTGTGTGTGTGTGTGTGTGTGTGTGTGTGTGTGTGTGTGTGTGTGTGTGTGTGTGTGTCCTGCACCGGCTTTGTCTTTGATAGATTTTCTTATAAAATATGGTGTAATCTAAAATACAAGTTGTTATAAATCGTCAGTAGACAATAGCATAATTGCAAAGAAGGATATCCTTGACACCTTTTCATATTGGTCTTTTGACAAGTTTTAATGCAAATAGCAATGATGTAGTATGGAACAAAGGAAGTGTGAATTTAGAAATCAAAGCACAAATTAACAATATATGAAAAATATCCAGGAGATAGTTCTACCAATCAACTTATAACAGTTATACCTTATAACTATCAACTTTAAACTTATAAGAATAGTCAACAATTAGTTCTCATCACTATTCGAAACAGATTAGTAAACCCACTTCAACAACTTAATCCAAACTTTCTGTCTACTTTGTGGGTGGAAGCATCAAAGAGTGCCTTCTATTTTTCAGAGTGGCAAAACGATCTATGACTTTGTTCTCATTCAGCTTCAGAAGTCATCTCAACTAGCTAGCAGCAGCTAGGAACTTTCAGAGCTGGCCAGCTGGGATTCAAACACGGAACATTTTGGTTTATTAATTACATGGAACTTTTCTGCTGTTAGCTAAGTGTTACTACCAGCAGTGATAAATGCTTACTTTCTTGAAAAAGGCTCTAATGTCCATCCTTCACCCATGCGTTTGCGCTCTGCTCTTGCCGCTGTGAGGTTCGGCTCTGTGTACTTCAGAGGTAAACACGCAAGCGGCAGTGAGCAGGGTCGCATGGAAAACGTGGACTGGAATTTCAGTGATGTGGGCGTTCTCTATATGAAAAAGTGGAATGGATTGTATAATGACGCACTGAAGGGGCTCTCTCTACCGTACCCGATGAAATGAGATTTATGATCATATTTAGGTGAATAATGACAGTTTATATGATTATTGGTTTAAACTCATATTCTGGCCACTTTGTATTGCATAAATAGGCATTTTTTTGTGGAAAAAAAAATAAATAAAAATAATAATAAAACACCACCAAATTATTTAGGGGGGCTTGAGAATATTTTAGGGGGGCTGAAGCCCCCTAAAATAGGCCTAGTGACGCCACTGGGACCACCCATCTTTCAGGGCCAGACTACAGCTTGTTGCCAGAGAGTGCAGGTGGAGGTGGACTGCAAGTCGGTTGGCCACCACCAGCCTTGCACTGTTCTCATCGTGGTATTTTTGTGATTCATTTTTCAGCTCCACAATATTGTCAAAGTTTTATTCTGCAATATTTTGTCACTAGTGTCACGTCTAGTGAATATGTATCATGTAACTGTATCAGGTTTGTTGGTATGTACAATGTACAAATGGTGTTATGTGTTAAATTATTTCTGATGTGAACAAACTTTTTACATTTTTATATATATACCCCCACCTTAAACAACCTTGATGACGTCACGTTTAAAAACTCAAACCCCCTATGCACGAGGACACGTATCGCCGGGTGCGGTGGCGCGCGCCTGTAATCCAAGTTACCGGGAGGCTGAGGCTGGAGGATCGTTTGAGCTCAGGAGCTCTGAGTTGCAGGGGACTATGTCGATCGGGTGTCCGCACTAAGTTCGGTATCGATATGGTGCTCCTGGGGGAGCCCGGGACCACCAGGTCGTCTAAGGAGGGGTGCACCGGCCCAGGTCGGACACGGAGCAGGTCAAAGCCCCCGTGCCGCTCAGTAGTGGGATCGCGCCTGTGAATAGACGCTGTAGTGCAGCCTGAGTAACACAGCGGGACCCAGTCTTTTTACACTCTTTGTACTGTTCAACAAACAGCTGGGACAACACACACGGTCAATGACAAGCTCGGTCTACGTTCAAGAGCTTCTTCACTGCTTTGGGTTTTCTTGAAATATGAAAAACCTCCAGAAAGCACTAGTGTGTGTTTGTCCTACAGCGCCTCCACCTGGAGGAGAGCAGCAATGAGCAGCAGTCACAGCAGTCAATGAAACAGGTTTTCTGTCACTGATTCAATGAACTTCATCCAGAGGAGAACTTTTTGAAAATCTCAATGTGTAAAAACGAATCATGTCTCACTGCTTTACTGGGAAGAAGAAGAAATACTTTATTAATCCCTCTATTTTATTTTGACATGCATTTTAACCCAGACACACATGCAGTACAAGGTACAAAGGCATAGACATATATATGCAAATGTGGAGAGAGATGGTGGAGTGATAGGCAGCCCCCCTGAGAAGTGCCCAGCTAGCAGTTGGGGGATTGGGTGCCTTGCTTAAGGGGACCTTGCAGTGGCACCACTGTTCTGGATTTCCATCCTTAAGATCTCATCCAGTCAGCCTGCTTCTATTAATTTGGTTGAATAAATGTATTCTGTTCTGTGGTTGGGGTTTACAGTTTGGGTCCACTACTGTTCATTATGATTATCTGTGTATATAGTGTCGTACTTTAATTAAAGCAAGGTGGAAATTAGCTACTGGGCCTCCTATTATTGCCTTGTTTCTCATCCTCTTTGTGTAGCATGTGCTGTATTACTGTGCTAGAATAATCCTCAGGTTTGCTGTGTGATAATGTGATTAAATACAAAAATAATTCTTGAATATACATCATCTGAGCACACTGTCAAGATCAGTTTAAAACTGGACTTCTAACATAAGAACCCCGATAAGACAAACCCCGAGGAGCAGATAAAACAGCACACATTAGGACAGGGGTCGGCAATTAGCGGCCCGCGGGCCAGAACTGGCCCGCCGTCAATTTATATCTGGCCCGCTAGATGACGTTGATTTATTTTAATATATACATATATATTTTTAAATATATCTTTTAAACCTCATGTTTCCCTTCAAAACACAAAAATTCCACAGATTTCACAACATTTATTAAAAAGTAGCTGATAAGTAACGTGACAGCAGCCAGAACATCTACGCAGCCTCTTTACTTGACGCACAGGTCGGAACGCTAATTGGCACGTGCGTGCGCTGTAACCTGTGGAAAATAAAAGTGTCCTGTGTCCCTCTGTAACGGACAACGTGAACAAATATGTTTTATTAAATGAAAAAAACAAAAACAAACAAGGTCGGCAGATCTGCGCTGCTGTATACTGTAGCGACCCTGCAGTTATGTGTTTTATGTTGTAATGTGAGTTCGGTGGTTTCCCATGGTCCGTGAATGCACCTGTATGAGAGCAAGGGGGCGGGGGAGCAGGTGAGAGGGTGTATGCGTGTGTGTGAGCGTGTGTGGAGAGAGACGACATGAGTGAGGCTGGAGAGTGGGACATGTTCTGTGAGTTTGGCGTGGTTATGGCCTACAATAACCGTGTTCTGCAATAAGTCTGTTTGGCAATAAAGGCCGGTTTTGCAACATAACGTCTCTTCATTCCTGACGCGTCCGGCTGGACGTTACAATACATTAATTACGGCAGGTTGCTAGGGCAGGTTGAGTGTTTAATGACAGACGTAGTGGGCGTTTAAGGCCGTAACCACACACTTTTATACACATTGTTACACGCATTTTGTACAGTGCTCCCTTAATAAATCAGGACGTAGAACATACGTGCGGTTCTCACTCAGCCAATCAGGACGCAGCACCACCACCCCCCCCCCCCCCCACGGTCGTGGCCCGCGATGGAATTGTCAGAAAAAAATTGGCCCGCGCCCAAACTTAATTGCCGACCCCTGCATTAGGAGGTCTTCATCATGTTTGCTGATTTTGTGCCGAGAGCACAAGACAAATGCCACAAAGTAATCTAATGCAAGAATTGAAGCTCAGAGGTGAAAGCTGCTTTTGAAACTCTGCTTCAAAGCTTCAACAGTCATAACACAGAAAATATACAGAAGTGGAAATCCAAACTAAGTAAAAAAAGCAAGTCATCTGTGTTTCACTGAATTCTCTGACGAGATAATAAAATTGCAGTAATTTAAACTGATTATTTGCCTGAGTGTGTATAGACAGCGCAGGTCAATTTGACTCAAAAGATAATGGAAGGGATTTTCTTTCAACACAATAGGAGGTTTTAAAAAATCACAGTAAGTGATGTGAGTTGTACAGTACCACCTTAACCAGACTGAAACAGACAACAGAAGGTGTTCATAAAGCTCAGTCTGTACACATCCACACAGTCCTGAGAAGAGGTCTAATTAGACAACAAGTGGAAGGAGCTTTGTGGGTGAACCACTAAATAAACCAAAGGCTCAAATATCAAACATACCTACAATGTTGGAATCCAAAAAAGGTTCAAGGGCTTTTAAAACCTCATCACGCCTACATTTAAGTGACAACAGACACCGCTTTGATGTATTTACACGACACATCATCTTCATCACTGCTTTTTTATGTTCACTTTTCTTCAGAGACCAGTTGTGTTTGGGTTAGTATAGTTTTAAAAAATGTTTGAACTTGGTTGAAGCAAACACCCCAGTTTGCCAGACAGACCAAATGAAACATCTCCACACAAACTGATTTCAGATTTGTGGAGCAGGATGACATTTTTTTGAACTGACATTTTAAGCACAAGGCATTTACCGGCTTGGATGGATTCATAGTTTCCTTTATATGTTCATAAAAAATGCATCTTTAGTAAGTTATAACTCATCGTGGTATTTTTGTGATTCATTTTTCAGCTCCACAATATTGTCAAAGTTTTATTCTGCAATGTTTTTATATTTTCACACTAGTGTCACGTCTAGTGAATATGTATCATGTAACTGTATCAGGTTTGTTGGTATGTACAATGTACAAATGGTGTGGTGTGGTAAATTATTTTTGATGTGAACAAACTTTTTACTTTTTTCTTATACAAAATTATATTTGAACAACCTTGATGACGTCACGTTTAAAAACTCAAACCCCCTATGCACGAGGACAGGTGTCGCCGGGTGCGGTGGCGCGCGCCTGTAATCCAAGTTACCGGGAGGCTGAGGCTGGAGGATCGTTTGAGCTCAGGAGCTCTGAACTGCAGGGGACTATGTCGATCGGGTGTCCGCACTAAGTTCGGTATCGATATGGTGCTCTTGGGGGAGCCCGGGACCACCAGGTCGTCTAAGGAGGGGTGCACCGGCCAAGGTCGGACACGGAGCAGGTCAAAGCCCCCGTGCCGCTCAGTAGTGGGATCGCGCCTGTGAATAGACGCTGTAGTGCAGCCTGAGTAACACAGCGGGACCCAGTCTTTTTACACTCTTTGTACTGTGCAACAAACAGCTGGGACAACACACACGGTCAATGACAAGCTCGGTCTACGTTCAAGAGCTTCTTCACTGCTTTGGATTTTCTTGAAATATGAAAAACCTCCAGAAAGCACTAGTGTGTGTTTGTCCTACAGCGCCTCCACCTGGAGGAGAGCAGCAATGAGCAGCAGTCACAGCAGTCAATGAAACAGGTTTTCTGTCACTGATTCAATGAACTTCATCCAGAGGAGAACTTTTTGAAAATCTCAATGTGTAAAAACGAATGATGTCTCACTGCTTTCCTGGGAAGAAGAAGTAGATATACTTTATTAATCCCTCTATTTTATTTTGACATGCATTTTAACCCAGACACACATGCAGTACAAGGGCATAGACATGAAAATGTGGAGAGAGATGGTGGAGTGATGGGCAGCCCCCCTGAGAAGTGCCCAGCGAGCAGTTGGGGGGTTGGTGCCTTGCTCAAGGGCACCTCAGCAGTGCCCAGGTGGTGAACTGGCACCTCCAGCTACCAGTCCACCTTCCATATTTTTGGTCTATGTGGGACTTGAACCGGCCACCCTCCAGTTCCCAAGCCAAGGACTGTGGACTGAGCTACAGGACACTGTGACATTCCCTTTATGCAGTGCTGACATACTGTATAAATGCAACTTCTGACAGTCACCATTTTTCTTGATATTTTTTTGTTTACCCAAAATAGAACAATTAAATGATTTCTGGGGGATTTTGTGTCTGTCCTGCTGTGTTACTTGTTTGATCTTCCCAAATTTTCATCCCTGTATTAACATGATAGAAGCTACAGAGGAGGAGCAATAATCTATAGGTGATTAGGCTGTAGTGAGTTAGTTGTAGTTAGTCTGTAATGAAGAATACTATTAATTTAACTGGGTTGAACAAGAGCAACAAAAGTCTGCTACCTGTAACAGAAGCACGGCAACTGGAATACACTAAGAGCAGCATTGTAAGTTCACTTCATCTGGAAGTAAAAAATAGAAAATCACCATGATCTAAATATTGGAATAATCCTCCTCCTCAGTTATTCATCCTACTTTTAACCCTCTGAAATGTATATCATCTGGCTTTAACATTATTGTCTTTTTTCAGTGTTGTATGGATTTTAAGTTTGCAATGAATCTACTGATATCAAACATGTCATGCCATTTCACTGCAAGTTCACTTTACCACGAGGTCTGTGATGCCACTGATTGCTGGTAATGTTTGCTTTGCCATCAGAGAAGTTCTGAAGCTAGTACCAAATTAAAAGTTGTCTGACGGCAAGCATTGAAAATATTCCAAATATGCTGTACACCTAAACAGATGTTTATTTTTCAGAGATGAGCCTTTTTACGTGGCAGAAATATATTTTTCTGCTGACCCTGTCCACAGCAGTGCATAGCTCTACTTCTCTACTCTAGCTACCTAGTACCTCATACAACCCCACTTCAAATCCCCACAACTACACCTTTAAAGGTGTCATGTGTAAGAATCTGCGGTATTCATTTAATGTTTAAATTTAGCTGTATGTTTACCTATATCCTGCATCACTTACACTTACTTATAATATACCACAACCCATGTAAACATACAACATGCATATTATATTATATTATATTATATTATATTATATTATATTATGTTATGTTATGTTATGTTATGTTATGTTATGTTATATTATATTATATTATATTATATTATATTATATTATATTATATTATATTATATTATATTATATTATATTATATTATATAGACCCAGTGTGTAATAAACATATCGCTATTAAGCATCGGCCAATTGTCCCGCCTCCTGTCACGATAGACCAATCACAATGAAACAGCTGACCATTTGGGTCACTTGATTGGCTACTCCAAGCGTCATTACTATAAACACCAGGAAGTGTACGGTTTGCAGGATGTGAAGCGTAGCTGTCCTTCTTTGAAAGGTTAGCGACACACAGACACGTTTAGTTTGAACGCTGAAGCTTTGAGAACAGCATGCACGATCATATTCACCCAAACCATTTCATATAACAGGCTGGAGCTGTTATAACTTAAGACAAATGAAGTAATGCTGTGCCCTGGTAGTTAGCGTGAGCTAATCATCCCAGGTCCAAGATAAAAAGGTCAACATGTGGGCTAGGTGTCTCATTAAATATTGCTTTTAGATGTTTTATTGATTATTAGTAAGCACACACATTATATATGTATACATACGTTATATATGAATATATATATCACGTACAAAGTGACTCTAAAGACCTTTAACAAAACACAGGGCATAACAGTTCATAAATGAATAATAACAATAATAATGATAATATAGTTTTAATTTTATAAGTAGCTCTATGATATATGACTGTACTGCCAGCTGTTTTGGAGTGGCTTTTTCTTTTTCTTGTAGCTCGCTGTGTGTGCACATAATGACTATATGGTATGTGTGTCATATTACAGTATGTGTCTGAAAGCAGAGCACCATGGGTAACACAGAGAGCGTGCTGGTGCAGAAGCGGCTGGCCCGCTTCCGCCCCGAGGAGCGGCCTGTGGTCGAGGGGGTCTTCGACAGGCTACAGGGCGGTGCTGGGGGCCCCTCAGCAGCAGCAGGGAAGACTCTAACACTCCAGATGCTGCAGGTGTGATAATCTGATAAAGCAGCGAATAGACTTTAGAATAATTAGTTTAGATTTCACTCACACGTATAAGAGTCGTTTGACCTGTTTTGGTTAGTCTTTGCACTGCATGATCACTCAGAGATGGATCAGGGAAAGGTCTTTTCTGTGTGTGTGTTCACCTCTTCATTTCCTATCTCCAAGTGCTCAATGGGAAGCCTGGCACCAGACTCCATGGTGAAGAGGGTCTACCAGTGCATGTGTTGTATAGACCCTGGACAGGCAGCACCTACAGCCACAGGGAAGCCCAGCACCAGTGCTGCAACCGGAGTAGGTCGAGAACAATTGGTCATCTTCCTAGCAGACACCCTGCGAGGTACTGCAGAAGAACGGGCTCCTCTCGTCATGGCCATGTCCCAGCGTGGAGCAGGGCCAGCAGCAACAGTTGTTACATGTGAGCAGGTAGCAGAGGTGAGTAGAGGGTAAATTAGACAGGAAATAATGTGTCAATTTCTGTTGTATTTCTTTTTCACTGCTTTACCTTTTGTCACTATCTACTATCTACATAGTTCCTACAGGACCTGATTTCTGCTGTAGTTCAGATTCTGGTCCACAGAGGGCGTCTGCAGGGCTGGAAACCAGAGAGAATGGGTGATGACTCCCTGGGTGTCAAACTCCTGGCAGAGCAGTTGTGTTCTGAACTCAAACCCTCAGGTAAACAGGTCATATGAAGGTTATTTAACTTATTAATAGTACTTAATAGTAAGGAATGTCCCTGTTGATGCTCATCTCCTCAGATCAGGGAGGTTGTGATGTTTCCTCTCTGGAGGACTGGATCTTCAGGGTCTCCCAGGTGTCCTTGTACCTAGAGATGCTGGTAGCTGAAGGCCTAAATGTGTCCCTGAGTGGCCGGCCGGCACCAACCCTGCTGCCCCCCTGCAGGGAGACGCCTTGGAAAGAGCTAAAGAGTCTGTTGGATCTTCCCACACTCATGTTTCTGGCACCACAGGTCAGAATACAAATTCATATGACATCATGTTAGTAGATTCAGACTGAACTTTGTTTACTCTTCCTTTGGTTGGTGTTCCGTGTTTCGGCATATAGATGGAACAGACTGCTGTCCAAATTTTTCTGAAAGAAATAATGATAATGAATGGAAGATGATAAAAAGAACAATGACATTTAGACAGAAAAGTGAAAGGATTAAAAAAGTACTAGCAACACCACTGACTTCCGCTCCACGATGCTCAGTCGCCTAATAATAACACACTGCCTGACCCCATGACTGATATCAAAAGCATCAAATATACCACTGCCTTATATAAGCAGCATGGTTCCACAGGTACACCAATGCTCATTGTTACTGAGTAGATATTAAAGTTCTTCTCAAACCGATTCTTATCAAAGGGAGGGAGAACTTTTGGATTCATTCTAATCATTGACCCTCTGACTTTTAAAGCACATGTACAGTGCTTGGTGAAAAAAAAAACGAGGCTTAAGTTAAGTTTCTGTTTCAGAAACAAGTTGTGTTTCCTGTTTAATGTAAGAAATAGACTTGTTGCTGCAACAGTTTTACCTATATTGGATTATGGGGACCTTTTGTACATGTGTGCCCCTGCTCAGGCATTGCATATGAGTGACGCAGCTTACCACGCTTCTCTTAGATTCATCACTACAACTGTAAAGACTGGATTCACCGCTGTGAGCTTTATGGTAGGAAGGCCTTGTTTAGCAACCCACATGTATTTTTTAAATTATTATTATTATAGATCTACTCACATTGTTTAAGCAATGTTCGCAGGAGTTCCTGCTAGCATCTCTGAGCTCCATCTCTGATAGTTCACACTGAATGAAGAGATTGCCATAAAAGATCACGTGTCATTGCACATTGGCCGTGATGTTATTGGTGGATACACATGTATGTTTTTTTCTCCACTGTTTTCAGGAACTGCAAAAGAGAGTTGTATATGTGAGAGGTTGTGTGCTCACAGGATGACAATGACAAATACACAAAGCAAGATCTTTTACTCAAAATACAAGCCGACGTTAGCAAATGAGCTGATGAGAGGTTGCCTGTCTCAGCTGTTTTCTCTTTGTGCTTAATCCAGAAATGGTTTGTCATTGAACTGCTTGTTCTATGATACACAAGTTTAATGTTAGACAGCTTGCACTGCACACTTTACATACAGGAGAACACCAGTTACGTGCCAATAAGAGAGTGGCCCAGCACTGGTATGACAGTGGACAGTGGTATGTGACAGTGTAACGTGAGGGACAGGCTGGGGCTTATAAACTGCATACAGCAGCAATATATCATAATAATCAGCAGTATATAGCAGCATGAATGGGTACAGTATGTCTGTAGGGAGTCATATATGACAGTGGAACATGATTGACACGCTGTCTTTAGCCAGTAGAGCAGCAGTGGCACCAGTCAGAATCAATACACGCCACTGAAGATGCCGTACCTTCAACCACATTTCCATCTCTGTGCTGCTTGATGTCTGTTCAGCCAAAGGAAATATCATTTATGAATCTGAATTCTCTCTGGGATCGGAAACTATCTGCGTCATATAGATACCACGACTGTTGATTTGACCTATTTTCTTCTCATAACAGGAACTACCAGCACTGAGAGCTCTGGTAGTGGAATGTTATGAACTAGACATGCAGTAAATCAAGTGGCAAGAAGAGGAACAGATTTTTCCGTTATATTTTATATGTTCAGCAGCATTGTGATCAGTTCCACCTGCGTTATTGTTATCTAGTTCCATTAAAGGTTAATACAATTCATTAGACGTCACTGTGATGCCCACGGCGACATCAAAAACCATTTGCTTTGCACATAATGAATGAAGCGGTAACATAAATGTTTCCATTACTTAAAAAAGTCATCAGTGCTACCATTATTATCAGATGCTAAATGAGACTTACTGTACAGGTGAAAACTATCATTTCAAAATTCACTGAACTATTAGTTTGCAACTTCCTGTCAAACAAATCAGCCATCATAGTTTTCTCATTTCCTTTAGCTTTGGTACATTTTTACAAGTTTAAACAGTTCCAGACTTTGTTTTCACACCTTTAAAAGGAACCACTTGTCACAGTACACTACACTACACTACACTACACTACACTACACTACACTACACAACACTACACTGTATTCCACAATAATGTCTCAGACAAAGCATAGATTTCTTCTTTTTTGTTTATTTATTTCACGTCTCTGTTTGAGTCTATTTTACTAACACCAGCTACAATAAACCTGTCACTGTCAGAAAGCTTAGAGTCATTGGTACATGGTGTGAAGCTGTCATCCTGTAGATTTTTATGTTGGGCAGGGCAGTGTATGCATCACATGGACCCAGTGATCAGGACATGATGCTGCGTTTAGGTTTCACTTGAGATTTTTGTCATATTTGGTTTTGTTCGCTTATATTTACTTGGATATGTGGCTAACAACTGTAAATACCATCCTGTTATAGAAACTGTTACTTGTAACCGGAGAACTTTCACCTTTCTCATTTTTATGTATTTTCATGGCGTTTCGGTTACATTAACTCTACTTTAAACTGAGTCGTCAGTCAGAATAGCTGAAAACACATGCAGGACTTTCAAAACTTTACTGTAAAACTGTATTACTATTCATAATTACATAATACTGTGATTGTGCAACTCTGTTATAATCTCCCCAGTTGCCAGACAGCTACAGTGCCCCCTGGAGACTTGTGTTTTCCACACGACTGCACGGGGAGAGCTTCACCAGGATGGTGGCTGGCCTGACTAAGCGTGGGCCCACCCTGCTGCTTATCAGAGACACAAAGGGACATGTTTTTGGGGGCTTTGCCTCACACGCCTGGGAAATCAAACCACAGTTCCAAGGTAAGAGAAGAGACGAGCTCTGTCTAATCCCACAGCACTTTTATACTGTATGACTTATAGATTTAACATAACTTCTGTTTGAGGAATGCTGTCGTTAGTTTACCATCAGAGGACAGAGTCACATTAGACTACATGATTCACTCTTTTGTGTCAGCCAATAGTGAACCAATAGTACAAAGTTTGTCTGAAATATAACTCAATAAAAATATTTTAGTTTTAATTAATACAATTATACCACAGCTAACTAGCAACTAAAGTGAACTAATAAAAAGATATAAAAAACAATAACTTGGACCACATAGTGACAAAGCTTCATAGAACTCAGCCACACAGGACTGCAGTGTGTTGTCTCTGGTAAATAACAGGCTTGGCTTTTAAATCTATAAGCTGTGGTAGAAACAGAACTTTCATGTTGGTATGAATCAGACCTCAGATCTAGTCTAATATTAAAGCAAAGATAAAAGGACACATTGAGGAAGTAATGCTACTTGTTTGAATAGTGTGGGCTGTCACTTGATTTTTGACTCAGATCTTTATAATTTGTATATTTGTCTGTGTGCAGGTGACTCCAGATGCTTCCTGTTCACTGTGTCCCCCAGCCTGAGAGTTTATACAGCAACAGGATACAACCAACACTTTATGTACCTCAACCAGAATCAGCAGACCATGCCCAACGGACTGGTGAGACCACACGAGTTCAGAACATTCGTTCTCAGTCGCTCGTGGCCTGTAATTATAACATGGAGTTTTTTATAAATGAGAAAATGTCGACTGGCATTGAGGTTGTGTGGTATATTAGCCATTCAGAATGATTTAGAAGAGAAAACATCACTGAACACTATGTAACAGTCAACCAGTGCATCTAACCTATCATGTCATGACTGTACGAATATGATGTTTATTTACAGTTATGTATATGTATAAGTCAAAGTTGCCCCTTTGCCCGCATCTGTACCAACCACAGTTAAAGCCACAAGCTTAGGTCAGAACCTTGATCCACTTTCTCTTTTCCTGTACTGAGATGTTATGTGTTAGTTCATCTCTGAAAATACAACCAAAGTTCAACGTAGTGCTGCAGTAATCACCTAAAAAAGCTGCACTAGTCAATATTTTTAATTAATGATGTATCCAATAAGTACATCGGATATAGAATTTTACGTAACAACTTTAATAACACAATCATTTGTAAATTTTATGTTTTCAGATGCCCCTAAGTGGGTTTTTGCTTGTAGTGCTTGTATTGTATAAAGTGCTTGTATTCATGCATTCTGTGTCTCTTGGTGTTGGTGTTATCTTTTCTGGTCTATAGGGTATGGGCGGTCAGCACCACTATTTTGGTCTGTGGCTGGACAGTAATTTTAGTTGTGGTCATAGCCGTGCAAGACCCAAGTGCACCACCTATGGCAGCCCTCAGCTATCTGGAGAGGAGGACTTCACCATCGACTCAATGGAAGTGTGGGCGGTCGGAAAACCCCCAGAACCAGAAGAGGTGAGAGCACTTGTTCTTGTCTTTTTCTGCCTTCATTTGAAGCAGACAAAAGAGGCGCAGAGAGCTGTCCTACACTGCAGGCTCACAGCAGAGTAGGATACTCGTAAACTCACAGGAGCTGGAGGAGCATTTCCATGCCCTTCTTTGTGGTGTACGTTCAGACCATACAAGTTTGTCTTTTTCAAATGTTACATAATGCTGCATTCCAGTCATCCTTGGGAACTGAATCCACATCGAACAGCTGTTTCCTTTTAGGATTAGAAGAATGAAAATCTTGGTATTTCTGTATGTTTTCTGTTTCAGGGCGAGGAGGGACAGGGTAAGAAGAGTATCCTGGATATGGATCCAGAGGTCCAAGCAATGATGGAGATGGCAGGGAAGACTCTGCACAGTCAGGGCCTCAGGGAACCAGAGGAAGACCAGGAGTAGTGAGAGGCAAGAAGGAATTAAAACACTCCTATCTTACGGACTACTGCTGATACAAGTCGGGAGTTTATCACCTGATATAGCTGAATAACAAGACATGTCTCCAATATAAACAGTGACATCAGGTTTCTCTTTCCCTCATTCTTCTACTTAACACACCAACTGCTGCTTCTTTTAATGTCACGTGACACTAAAGTCATCTTGTCATGTCTACACCGATCAGATGTTAAACATAGTATTGGCTTGAGAAAGACATGATACAGGCTATACTACTACTACTACTGTATCTTAAAGCAGCTTATTGCTTAAGTTGTCTGTAAAGTTGATCTGACTCATTCACACACAACTCAAAGACAACTTTCATCTTCAGTGTGAAAGAGACAGGAAGAGATGTGTCATGGGTGTGTTCACACTTAATTCTACCAAGCTACACTGTTTGGTTGACAGAAGAAAACTGTTTTTTAAGGAATATTTGTGAAATATCACAAACCAGTCTCTTAACCAGCTGTAGCCTCAGTCGACCAGAATGCAATGCATCCACACGATCGCTAATGTAAATGTAATGTAAGTGAAATATTAAGGGGAACGAAGCACACCGCACCATAAATAATTATTTATAATAGCAAATTGATACAGTGAATTATCCTGAGAGTTTGGGTTCAAAGTATGATCGTAAATTAACACTTCCTAAGTCCTGCCCCTTTTTGCTCTGTGATCCAATCACAGTTGAGCAAGTCCCGGTCAGAACCTCACTAAACTTTCTCCTTTCCTGTACTCAGATATGCTACGTGGTAGCTCTTATATCTTGAGAATACAACCAAGTTTTGAAGATGGCTATAAGATAAAAGCAACGCATATAGACTCAAATCCTTAGTGAGCCAATGTTAGCAAAACGCCAGCTAACTCATTTACACTAATTGTTAGGGAGCTAGTTAGTAAGTGTTTTTGCAAATGTTAACGAACTTAAGATGTGACTGTCGCTTTTTTTTTCAACCGTTTTCAACATTCAGACAAGCTAGCACATAGCATGTCAACAGAGAAAGAAAGAAAGTTGATCGAGATTGTGACCGAAGCTCGCTTGACTGTGATTGGAGCATAGGGTGAAAAGGGGTGGGACTAAGGAAGGGTCAGTTCCTATGTGCTATGTTTTACTGCTACTGAACCATTCAGGTTAAGGAGACATGATCTGTCATGAACCTGTTAGTCATTTCCTCTAGATTTCAAAAGGTTTCCTCTCAGACAAAGCTTGTGAAAAGGAATTCCCTCACACCAGCTTAGTTTACTTGCTTAGTTTCTCTTTATTCCTAGATGTCTATGGGATCATAATTATGTTATTAGATCCCATCGACAGTCAACAACTGAGCCACGATATCCCCATATTGCTGTTCCACATAACTCAGACTACAACAAATAAATAAAAGTGATCTGTCCAAGGGCATTTATTTATTTCTGACTCTGGGAAAACCAGAAAACACACATTCAGGCTGTCCTCCCCTGAAACTGTCTGGAGCCCCTCTGGGGAGGCGTGCCTCCCTCTTTGTAAACCTCTAGTCGGTTCATCTTCTGAGCCATCATATTTATATGTGAATGTGTGACTAATGACAATATCCTTCGTACTGTAAGGGGTTTAACTGAGAAGTTTAGTTATTCAGGGAATTCCTCAAGAACACGAGGATACATCAATTGCTTGTTAAAATTCGAGATGTCCCACTGTAAATAATTCATCCCTCCTCAAACTGTAAGTTGTGGATTAGCTTCATGAATAGAGACAAAAACCTCTTCTCATACCTGCCTGGGGGCACCTCTGAATTTCTCATTTTAAATGTTTTAAATATCAGGCTCTATGACTTGTCCACTCACATAATGTCCCAGACATTTGATAAGAGGTTGTTATTGGACCATCAAGTCAAATTGATTAATTTGATTTGTTGGCAGTAATATGGGCATAATTATGCAGTTAGAAATGCCTCATAGATTATCGTGTTTGAAGTAAGTGGAGGACTTTCTTTGTGTGTGTGTGTGTATGTGTATATTATTGCAGTGTTGCTCGAATTAAATAAGAAGGCACCTGGAGGGTGCACCTACTTTTACTTGTGTTTCTCGGTTGATTGAACTTTGGTAATTAGCTCTGTTAGTGTGTGTTCATTTGATTTGGCTGTAAAATGTTGGCAGAAACATAAACGACAAGATCTCAAGAGCTCCACTTTGATGACTCTAATTGTACTAATACAAACACCTGCTCAGAGGCTGAAAGGCAATGCTGTATCCCCCCTAGTCTGTTCTGATATCATGCAAATGACTGAGGAAAGTTGCACATGCAAGTCTGCTCTATAATCTCACAGCAATTCACACAGTGGCATGAAGGACATGGCTCCATAAAAAATGTTTATGATTGTCTTCATATTTGTCTATGGAAATTATATTATTAAGCTATTCCAAGAAATACATTGTGCATACGGATGTGGATCTATGCTATGCTGCGTAATTCTCAACAACATTTCCTTGTTTCTCATTGCTGTGTTTATTTTCCTAATGCTGATTTGCACGCACGTTCATGCACATATTTCCATGGTTGTCATGACCGAGCTGTATTTTACATTATTTTCAAAGGTCACGTGTGTTCAGTCGTCACTTTCCTTACATTCAGTGGTTCTTCCTTTTTTTGAGGATTCATTTAAACTCTTTCAAACCGTTCACAACCTTTTGACACGTCAGGACAGTTATAATATCGGATTCTGAATCAGTGGCTCCAAGCCACTTTTGTCTTTCTACCCTATAAAATGTATAACGTTCTACTTTGTTGTCTTATTTGAATAATTTTCATGAGTCCTGTTAACCACTGTCTTGTAAAGTCAACCACTGCTTTACAAGTCAAAAGCAGGGACACTTTCTCTGCTACTGCTCTCCCCACCAGTATCAACTAACTGTTGTTATTTTTGTACTGAACACAACTGTCTGACAAATACAGACATTGGTGTGGTGTATTTAAGTACATTTGCTCCAATACTGTACGACTTCGAGGTACCTGTACTTTACCTAAGTATTCACTATATTTCAGATGGAAATATTAAACTTTTTACCCTCCTCACTTAGTAGAGTAAGATTGGACAGACAAGGCGTAAAATATAGTTATTATGCATTGTTAAATAACCAAAACAGTGTGTAAAATAGGCTAAATGAGCAGCTACTAATATCACACTAATATAACACATATTATTCTGCAGAATTATAAATAACCTAAAAAGTGCAAATAATGTATTTACATTACATTCTAAATTGACTTTTTGCACTTTTACTTTAGTGAGGTTTGAAAGCAAGATAATACAGCAGGCTGCGTTTAAACTGTGGAAGTACTACTCCTAAAGCCTATCTGATTACTTCTTTCACCACCGATTACAGATCAGAGTAAATACACACTCTTCCGCATTTTCCTTTCCATCTCACTTTTTAAATGTGTGCCGTGACAGTCTCCAGGGTCAAATGAAGGATCAAATGGACAGTTATTGTCCGTCCCTCGCTTTGAGGAGCACCTGTCACACACATGTTGATGGACTCTGTGTTTATACTGAGAGACAGAGGCTGTAAAGGAATCGGTCCAAAACATTCAGTTTTAGTCTCCATCCTGACAAAGTGCTAGCTCATCTGCCGACGGCACTTGCATAGTGTAGTTTGCATAGATACCGTCCTTGCTTCCGGCCCTTTTTTTTTTTTTTTTTTATAACTTGTAGGCTATGCCTATAATGCAAGTTAACTTTTACTTCCTTGTACACACAGATAGAGGAACTGGCCGTTTTGCGGCTGGCCTTTTTGTCAACACTCCACATCCTCTCCAGCTTCATTTCATAACTTTCAAGTCATGATTTGATAGAAAACAAGCGGTAACTTTGTCGAGTTCAACGCAGTCGATTTCACGTGTAAAAAAAGGTAAGTCTGACTTTGTTATAAACTTATATATGTCTATTTTTTTAAGTCGGTGTTAAACCGCCTGTGGTGTGACAGGCTAAAGCAACGAGAGGGGAAATCCGCTTTTTGCTGGCGGCGTATCTGCTGGGCTGCAGATGACACAAAATGCTGTGTCTGACCGGGCTGCAGCTCTCCGCATGGATCCTAAAACACCGGCTACACCGGCTCAAATGCCGCAGACAGGAGGAGGCTTGCTTTGCTTTCGATGTCCGAGTGAACAACAGGGCTGTTTGTTTCTGAAGGAACCACCTGAAAGCTCGGTTAAATAAGAAAAATGGCTTTATCCAAGTAGATATCATAAGCAAGTGCGGTGTGGTGACACAGGGATGTAGCTTTTGTGCATGTCACCACAAAGTTATAGAGAAAAAATGTTCTTCTCTTTCTATTAATGCTTCAAATTAAATGTACTTAAACCCAGAGTGACCACCTGTTGGGTCTATGTAGAACCATGTTGCTTATTTTTGTAAATAAACTTTACAGTCGTGCACTTCGTGGTCAGTTTATTCGAAATAAATACTACTTTTATTAAGGTTAGCATGTTCAGCTTTCGTCTAAACTCTTCAAGGGAGGTTTAATTCAACTTTATAGGTTGTAGTTTGCTCTACTGATGAATAATATTGTGTCACGCTGAGATAGTTGTATTTTTGTAGGGGTGCTTGACCCCTTTGAGCATTGTGCTGTCAAGAACTATTGAAAAAAAGCTTCTGCAGCCAAAAGTTTTCTGACAAAGATAGTGCTACTACTACGACAAAACACTTTTCTAAATGTTTCTGTGTCATTCTTACAGTCAAAGGAGGAGTTGTAGTAATGTAGCTACATGCAGAGACGCTCATCTCTTGATGGAGCCAAGGCTAGTTTGTTCGCGAGCGCTAACGAAGCGGCCTCTGAAGTGGACTATCACAGTGGACCCGGCCTAGCCGTAGCTTCTTTTTTTTAATTACTGTGTTTCTTTGAATTGTAGATATTGGAATATATAGTTAATTTCCACTTTTTATAAATTTTATATTTTTTAATCGTGTTATTAAAATTAGCTGGTCTAGCGTGAGTCTGTAGTGAGGTGTTTGGCATAATTGGTTTGAGCCTTTTTTGTGACCCAGAGCAATAGTAGTATTCATTTGGACATCACCTGCTGGACTAAAGGCAGATGTTCACCCTTTTATGGCTTCTGACAACAAAATCTGGCTAGAAAAACAAAACAAAAACAAATGGCTAAAAGAGGCTAAAAGGCTAAAAGAGTAAGTTCCATTAAAATCATGTTTTGATGGTTCTAATGAACTTGAAATGAATGTTTTGATTTGTAAGTATTGGTAATGCATGTGAGTATCTTGTGCTTACTTTTTACTTTCTCAAACCACGGTAGCCATCGTGCGGAGTTGCAGTCAGTGAACTGTGGTGAGAAAAAGTTAATCTTAGAAGAATATGAAGAGTTCACTCTGTTGTCATAATATCTACTGTATATTCCACTCTTCTGGTCTCTTCACACACGGTTTACTTTAACCAGTGAGAATTGTTTGCCTGTGTCGTATGTGTTATTTTATCTGATGCAATTTATGCAGTTTTGAACAGCCGATTGTGCCATTTAACACCCAGTGCAAGCAAATGAACTTCCTATGAAATTTCCCTTGAACTTATTTAGCTTAGCTTAGCTTAGTGTGTATAGATAAGCATTCCTCTAGTGTACATGGTTGGTTGTTAACGGTCTGTATCTAAGGCATGTCACGCCAACAAAGCAAACATGTTAAAATTCAGCACAGTGGACCATCACATCCTCGTTTCATATGGTTTTGTTGAAGCAGTGTGTTTGTGCGTGCGTGACATGAACACACATGGCTGCATTAACACCATATTCGTCTTATGTTTCATGGCTGCTTTAATATGAAAATATTTGTAAGTCTAATTAAGGCTGGTCGCGGTCCCTATGGGGAAAGTCCCTTCACAGAGGCAAAAGCTTCAACATGGAAAAACAGGGGAACAAGGGTGTCATAAAACCAGTTAATCATTAATTTCACTGCATTGCACCGAAGAGCTCTCACAGATTTTTATGTTTCATATTGTTTTTCTACATGCATTAGTGAAAATGAACGTTTATGCAGTAAATAAACGTGCTTTCACATTTATTTATATTAAACAAGGAATTCATCTGTCAATGCAGCAATCTAAACATTTTTGTTACACCTTTTTTTATATATATACGAAGCATCACAGCACGTTTTCTGAAATTCCTTCAGGTATATATATTTCCTCTGAATCATATCCAGATATAAAGAATATGCCATCTCCAAATTCCATAACACAGTTTAGTTAGATTTCAATTTAGCAGAACTCTTCCTGTGGCACTAGTTTGTTTTGATATCTCTCTGGTCATTTGCAAGTTAAATATTAGGTGTTGTAGTGTACCACCTCTCGACCTACTTTCAACTGCACGAGTCTGTGCACACACTATTTCTAACTAACTTTTCTCCCAGTCCATTTGAGCCTTAAGAATTCACTGCATCAGGAGAAGCTAAACCGTTGCCAACTTGGCGACACATAGTTGAACTTCGAACTTGGCAAATTAAAGATAATGTTCATTTGAACAACCAGTTTTATTATTGTTATTAACATACTTTTCCCTCAAAGCTATACACTGGTCCAGTCCACATGGCTATATCAAATAAATAACTGACATAGAGAAGTGATTGTATTAAAAACGAAGGCAAGGCTTTAGCTCAGTTGGTAGAGCAGCCGCCCCATGTGCGAAGGCTCACTCCTTGCCGCAGAAGCCCAGGGTTTGAATCCGACCTGTAGCTCTTTCCCGCATGTCATTCCCCTCTTTCTCTTGCCGCATCCTGTCATTCTTCAGCTGCCTCTATCGAATAAAGCTTAAAAAGTCAAAAAACATAGGCAAGACGCTGACAATAATAAAATGAACTGAGAGCAGAAAGAAAGCATGGTCACAATAAGATATGTATCTGAGCTCCAATATTTGCATCTGATATTAATACTGCTGTCGTATGTGAGGAAAAAGTGAGTGACCATTTTAAACACCCACAGAGGACACACATAGCCAGTAGACAAGGCAGCCTGTACTGTACAAGCATCTTGATTTAGTATATTTATAGGGTAACTCTCTTTAAGGGAGTTAAATAAGTTAATTATTTCGTATGTTCTGTTGTCTTGAAGGGAACTTTCCAAAGTTTGAAAACACTGGTGATGTCACAGATATTTATATTTACCTAAAGTTGATTAAATATGTGACTAGCACACTGAAGCCCTCTAAAGATGGCACTATGGGTGATGCAATACATCAGTATTGACATCAGTACAGGAATAACAATATCATGTCCATTATACACATGATGGGGTGGCATTTAGCTCAGTTGATAGAGCATCCGCCCCATGTACAAAGGCTCAGTCCTTGCTGCGGTGGCCTATGGTTCGATCTGACCTGTGGCTCTTTGCCACAGGTCAGTTTTTTCAATTACTCATGTAATATGAACAAAAGTATAAAAGTGGAGTCAGTCATACTAAAGAACGATAGATGAATGCTGAGTCTCATTCCCAGGACGTCAAATACTGAGAAATTGCCCCTTGTTGTGTTGTGTTGTGTTGTGTTGTGTTGTGTTGTGTCTCCAAGCTTTTAGAAAGGGGTTTTGAAGACATGAGACATATGAAGGATTTTCATACTACAGACTAGAAATCAGGATATTTCACCCTCTGTTCTTTTGTTCTTTTATCTTTTTTGTGTTAAATACTACATGGATTTGAAAGCTATCAGCACAAGTAAGGCAGGGCAAAAGGGAGGGTCATTCTGTAGTTGTTAACACTAACACTGGTCATAAGTCACAGGATTCAGACTGCAACTAAAGATGATTTGCATTATTCATTAACCTTAAACATATGTATGAATTAATCTATTGATCATCAAAAAAATGTCAGAAACTAGTGAAAAAGGAGCATCACGGCTCTCTAAAGCTCAAGGAGACAAATGTCTTGTTTTGTACAAATGACTGAAAATATAAGTGAGATTGACTCACTAATGAATACTTTCTGGTTCTATCAATCAATAATCATATTAAATAATATTCTAGTGTATAATGTTATATAGAGATGTATAGTAACGAAGTGGAACTACTTAAGTACTGTACTTAAGTACTAAAATACAGTATTTTTACTTTTTTGGAGTATTATTTTTTTTCCCAACTTCCACTTTTACTGCACTACATATTTTTGATGAATGTAATACTTTTACTTCGATACATTTTTCATGTGTTGAATCGTTACTCGTTACTATTGTAGCGTCCAGTCGGATGCGTGATGAATGCGTTATTCAACAATTATTGCTAAACGGTTTGGTTCCAGGACTCTGTGATTGTCGGCCGGAACCACGCCAAAAAACCAACTGAACAGTCCCGGTCTCACATCAACCTCGCTCGCCCAGGTGCGCTCTCTCACCTGCTGCCCTGCCCCCTTGCTCTCGCATTCATTCAGACGCATTCACAGACCATGGGAAATCACACTTGTACTTGTACTTTTACTTTCAGTACTTGAGTAGCATTTTTTTTACATACTTCTACTTGCAATACTTAAGTACAAAACATTTCGAATACTTCAGTACAGTATGAGTTTAATCATACCATACAGTACCATGGTTCCCCTGGTCTTTGAAATCCTTACAGTTTTTGAAAATAGACATAAAAGACATGGGTCATTGAACATTTTTGCTTAATGTTAGTAAACATATACATTCCACTGTCTACATGTGTGGCCTTCCAGTCTGTGAGCTCCTGTAAAGCTTGAGCATCTCAAACTATGCTGTGTTGGGTCTTTGAACTTGAGGGTCTGCAAAGGTTTTTGTGATGTTAGTGCTTGTGTGTGGATTTTATATTTTCTATAGTTTTGATTATATCTTAAGTTTCTTCATTCATCTGTAATTATTTATGAATTTCTTGAATATCTTATCTGAATTTATTCTTCTAAAATATTCATCTGCCTTTAAGTGATTCAACCACATGGATGAAATTGCAAAGCAAAAATAGAGACACTGATGGTTTCATGTACTTTCACCCACTCATCAGAACATTGGTGGGCGGTTGCTGTTTGAAGAACAATCTAGTACAGTGAGTAATCATGGGTCATCACAGGGCTCAGTTTGTGGACATTTTTGGAGCAGGAGGTGATGAAGCGGAGTGGTCTGAAAACAGTCAATTAGATCAACATTAAGAAAGTTGTGTTAATGAATCAGCTGTTAGGTTTAGGGTTTGGAATAATCATTCAGTTGATTCGTTGATGAACAGAAAATGTAGATGTATTTTTGAACATTTAGTGAATACCTTGAGAATCTGCTAATTGTTAGATTACATATATTTACTGGTGCCAGGTTCTTAAATATGATGATTTACTGTTTTTAATTGTCATATATGATAGTAACCAGAAGCAAGTTACAAAGTAGCCAGAATATCTGTGGATTTTCCACCATAGGATCTGAAAAATTACAACACAAAAACATGCACTGATTAATTTGAAATGAATCAATTAATTTTTACAAGGGTAAAGGGTACAAGCGCAAAGTCAGATTAAAGGAATATGAGAACACATTAAAAAGGAATGTGCATGTATGACACTCAGACACTCACCGATACAAAAGCCTATGAATTCATCTCATTTATATTGCACCTATCATACAAACATGCAGCCCAGAGTGCTTCACAGAGCAAAAAGTTCAAACAGAAGTAGACAACAATGAATAGAAATTTGCAATGTAAAGCCATACAAAATAAATATGCCAACACATACATATGTAAGGTAAGAAACAAGACAAAGGGATTGAGTTTAAGTTAATACATCTTCAGTCTAGAGTAATTTAACATCGATGATGAAACAATGATGAAATATTACGCTTCCCTTTCAGCATTGTTTATGAGTGTATGTAAACAAAGACATCATTATACTTAAATCATTCCATGCTGATCTATGGATTTTTTGAGTCATTCTGGCCTAAGATTCAATTAAATTTATAGTACTGTAAGGGGAAGCTTGTTTGCAGTTGTGGTTGTGAAAAAAACCCACACAGTTTTTCACAGCCAATGCAGGACCCATAAATGTGGCACAGGAAGATCATTTACTCATAGGCCACTGGCTGTTATTTCAAGGTGCCAAAAGCCTACAGCTTTTTTTTTTTAACAGCCTGTGAAATTATTACATGATGGGTAAGTTTGTTTGTTACTAGATATGTTCCTGTTATGCTTGAGCCTAAAGCCGCGCAGACCCGGTTTATTGAGAGTGTATTTTGCTGTACATTCAACTTGGTAGTAACACAAGAAAGGAAAAATAATTGTGTATTTTAGCTGACCTTAATGTGTAAAAAGCTCTAAATATCTGAAATCCTTTGAAAGATGAGAGGAATAAACTACACCTGCAGATTGAGCCACATGAAGGTGATTCGACTTTTCAAACCTTGTACGCTGTCAGCAGTTGTTAGTTTCCAGGTAATGAAACTGTCACACTGTCTCAGTTGCAGAGATGGCTTCTTGGGGGCAGCAGGGCGAGATGACGGAGTACAGGAAGATTGTAATCAAACGGGACATGGAGATGGGCGTGGTCATGACGGTGTTTCGGCAGAAGGCTGAGCGACTCACTGTGCAGGTCATCATGGAGACCCGGCAGGTGGCATGGACACGCACCGCAGACAAGACTGATGGTGTCTGTGAGTATGTAGAAATTTTTTTCAAAACACAGTGACAAAACCTCTTTACGATTAAAAGTGAGTGGTAAGTTTTTACACAATTAGATGATTGAATTATGATGTATAGCTCTTGTTTGTTATGCAGTACGTCTTAGATAACCAGATTTATCATAAGCTCTGTTGTCACTTCATAGTCCTGTGGAGTTTTTCTGCCTCTAGTGAGGCTGTAAAGACATGTTTTTACATGTAGGCCCCAGTTCTGTTTGTACTTTAGCTACACATCCATGTGCATTAACATCAATGCATCTTGACATACCTTCTGGTTTCACTCTCTTTCCACTGATCTATAGCTAGCAATGCACCGAGACAGTAGCAAACATGAAAGTCAACAATGCACAATTCAAAAATATTTTATCATTTATGAGGAATGAAAGTACTTAACACGTTTGTCAGGTTTCAGGAATACACTGTGTTTTGGGAACCATTATAATTAATGGAAGAGCTTCTGGGTCTCAAACCTGCAGCGCCAGTGGCTGCAAAAAGAAGTCTGATCGAGTTTTACATGGAAACAACTCTACTTCTTACTGATTTATTACCTCGCCAAACAGTTTCCTCATGAGTTTATGGTCTCATCTCTCAATCATGTGTCGGGCATGATGTTAATTTCTTAAATTATGGTTCCATTTAGAGTAAAATAGATGATAAAACAGGTTATGCCGTAGGGTGTGGCTATCTTGTGAAGGACAAGTTATTTTCAGTGAGTCCATCCAGCTCAACAAAACTCTTAGATCAAACTGTCAAACTAGGCAGTGCTGATCAAATATAAATAAATATTCTGTTATTGTATTAAATATTTCTCTCCTCAGATGTTTTCAGAAACATCAAAACCAAGCGCAGCACAATATACAGTACATCACCTGCCAGCTACAGACTCTCCAAATATGGTAACTTCTGGCTCCACAAAAACAAGATGGCAGTGTCCATAGTGCCAGACTTGACGCTTCAAAAATGATAAACGATGATGTCACCCAATGATAAACCAATGGGTGACATCACAGTGGCTTTACAGGAACAGAACAAGAAAACTCCACAGGAAGCCTTTAATGAAACTAAAAATGACTGAACCACAATCAAAATCCCATTCCCCGTCATTGTACTGTAATTATGGCAGTAGTCTCAGAGGCAAATAAAAAACAACTAGTTAGATTCCATTCAGTAATAAGGTGAAAATATCAAGGTTGTATTATGCATTCAGTTGTACGTATACACAGTTTTTTGTGCCGTAGTGAAATATGTATAGCAGCAATCACCATGGCTGAATAATAAACCTGTTGTGCAAGTCCTATAAGATGCAATACCTCCACTGGCCACTAGATACGTGTAATCTTTTGTTTTTAAATTTTAGTAGATGGATATATTTGAAATTGTTCTGTCAAGAAGATATTAAGGTTTAAAGAGTACGTGTTGATTTAAACGTCATCTCACGGTGGTCATGGTTTCCACTTATTTCACCTCCTGAGCCCACTCAGGCTCTGCATTGTTGGCCACATTTTCAATAATACCTCTTAACTTCCATGCCAGTCCCTTTTATGTTACATTCCTCTTTATGAGGGTTTAACATTTAGGAGGATCTATTGGCATAAATGCAATATAATAATCATATTGTCTGTCTATTGCAAATTCTCACTCGAGATCTGTAGCATGAAATTCCATGGAGCCATTTTGGAAAATCACCTCCTCAAATCTTCAGTTGTGTGTCTTTTTGTCTCCAAGAAAATGTCCACCACAGTGAAATAATGATCATCATGCGTAGACAACTTTCAGGTTATGTAATACACTGGCTAGCTGCTATTCTATAGTTCTAAGACCTTGGAAAGCAATACACATGCAGGCATGTTATTGAATTAATTCAGTGCATCACCTTGCAGCTGTAAGATGCAAGAAAGTTTGTGGCGTAGCTGTAAAGCCTGTTTCACTGTGTGGTACTGGTGCGCATGTTTGTGCCCATCAAAGTGTGACAATAACCATGCCCTAAAGCGCACTAACAATGGTAGTGAGCGGAAAGTGTGTGAAACTGAAAAGAAGAACTATCTCTTGTAGTGTAAGTGGCGATGCTTACTACGAAATGATGTCTTCCCCAGAAATGACGATGGACAGTAAACCACCTCATTATAATAACTGCAAGAAATGTGTGTGCTGTGTTTCAGTGGACCTGTTTGAGATCAGAGAGGTTCGTCCAGGGAGGAACTCCAAGGATTTTGAACGCTTTAAAGATGGCAAGGACAAACACGATGAAAATACCTGCTTCACAATTTTCTATGGCTCAAATTTTGTTCTCAACACCCTCAGTCTGGGAGGTGAGTTATTTATGTGTGTGTTTTTAGCCTTGTGTTCAAATCACACTTTAAAACTTTAAGTCCTGAAATGTGTAGGCTTTGGATATGTGGGATGTTTCAAAGGCCAACAACAGAAGCTCCTGAATGAAATCGTCTAATATGCTGACTAATATCTGTCTGTCATAGAAAGTGATATCAAAAGATTTATATCAGCGTCTGTGTGGAGGAAGTGCAGAGGAAGAGACAGGATGCGGTTAGCCTAGCTTAGCACAGACTGGATGCATGGGAAAAAGAGTTACCCTGGCTCTGTTTAAAGTTAAGCTATGCATTTACACAACTTATCTTGTTTGTTTAATCCTTATGCAACCACAGTTTGTGATTTAGGAGGGAGGATCATTTTGGAACTATAAAATCAAAGCAATTTATCCATCCGCCCAGATCTCATGATCAGCACTATTGTAACAAACCTGGAAACTTCACTGTGATGACAAATGTGCAGGATGCTGCCCACAGCTATTGTGCCGATGTTTAAGAAATTGTTCAGAACTTTACCTGAAACCACAAATTGCTTTTTTCAGGTTTTTACACTCTGAATTGAACAGGCTGTCCTCTGGTCTTTATGCTCAGCTAGGCTAACTGTAACTCTGTAATTAAGTACCTTTACAGAAATGTTAAAGAGTTCTCTTAAAAGATCTACAGGACATGAAAACTATTCTGTTTCCAGGAGAGAGTTGTATACCCAGGGTTCAGAGCATGTTCCCCGCTTGGCTGCCTCTCATCATCCCCATCCACTCTCCCTTCCTGTCTGCCTGCAGCTGCACTATCAAATAAAGATGGAAAAAAGCTGTTACCCATTAAACAATGGAAAGTATACGTACCAAATAAACATACTTTTCATTAAGCTGTTCAGGCAGTGGCCTATAGACTTATAGTGACAGGTCTACAGGTCAACTCCCATCTTTAAATATTTCTTCAAATAAAATGTCATCAGCTGTAAGGCAGAACTTGCACTGTACTGTGATGCTGTTCCCCTTCTGCGTCAAAACCATAATACATTAGTGAAATTTCTACCCAGTGAAAGTGTTGTGAAGTGCTGTAATGTGTCTGCACTGTGCCTCTGCACATGTGTATGCTGTATGGATCATGGCAGTATATCGTTCTTTGAAAACGTAATCCCTATTTTTATATATATGTATCGGTAATTTGATTACACTTTTTTCTGTAGCTGTAATTGTATACAGTTACCTTTTTTTGCATCCTAATTTACGTAATGCCATTAATTGTTATCTGTTACTCCCGGCGTCTGTGCATAGTTGTTAGTAGTTAGTTAGTTAGTAGTTTCATTTTAATTTCATGCTTATAAATCTCAGTTTGTCACCATTTTTCTTTTCATTACACAAAGCCTCTCAACTCTTTGCGTGCTCTTTTCTTTTGAATTTCTGAAGTGCTTTGTTGCAGTATAGATTCTGTTCACTGTTCTGTTTACTGCACCAGGAAGTGTGTCGAAATGTCGACCGACTGTCCTCGTGCAAACAAAGAGAACTCAAAGGCAAAGTATTTCCTAAACAGCAGATCTGATGTCTGTTATGTTTTGAAAAGAAGATCCATTGCGCTGTTTAGTACAGTGATACTGTCTTTGTTTTTCATTTTCCAGCTGATTGTGTAGAAGAGGCTCAAAAATGGCTGATCGGACTAGAATTGCTGAGGCAAGAGACACTGGCAGCGCCGACTCCGGTTCTTATAGAGAGGTAGACACACAAACACACAAACATTCATATAGTCATCAATAATAAAGACTCATCCAGTCATTGGTCGCTCTGTGTTTTTTCCATACAGTTGGCTGAGGAAGCAGATGTATTCTGTCAACCAGACGAAAAAAAACAGGTACTGTGTACATAAACATGTAGATCTGGTTACTTATTTAAACAGTATTTTCTTTGTGAAACAACCTGTATTATGATCAACAAGAGTATGAGAGGACGATGGCACATGATGTCTTTTTTTTGATCCTCTCAGCATCTCCATGAAGGAGCTGAAGGCTCTCCTTCCTTTGCTCAACTACAAGGCCCCCAGCTCTCGTGTCCTCAAAGACAGATTCCAGGTACTCCATGAAAAGTTATTGTTGTGTGTAATTAAAGATTTCTTTACTTTTTGTACATCTCTTTTCTCTCAGGCCTTTGAAGCACAACTCCATAAATTAAACCTACTTTAACATTAAAGACAAAGATACAGACAAAGATACCATTCCACAATGAGATTAACAATGTCTCCATCACTGCTTGTGTTCTGCTTTGACAGGAAGTGGGATCTAAGAAAGACCGCCTGGATTTTGAACAGTTTCATAAATTGTACAATCATATAATGTTTGAACAGAATGAAGTGAGTCTAAATTAATCACATTAAAGTACATATATAGTACATACTGTAAGTTTTACTAGCATTTGATTCATTTTTTTTTACTCAGATCCTTGATGAGTTCAAAAAAGAATCGTGTGCTTTTATTCTGGGGTGAGCTTTTGATTTTCTCATCTTTGCTCCATTTTATTTTCACTGAATAAAACTCAGCCTGTAAAGATAGCCAGAGTGGTGTGACTGTGTGTTTGCTCTCTTCTATTATACAGTAACACAGATAAACCTGATGCCTCAGCAGTTCTGCTCCATGACTTCCAGCGTTTCCTCGTCTACCAGCAAAAGGTAAAACAAGCTCTGGTGAATGATTAATGCACCAGACAAGAGAGTTGTTGTTGAAACTTTGCGTGTCTGACTCATTTTTTGTCTGCTGCTTTGTGCCTGTCCAACAACTGATTTACCTTTAAAATGACGTGACAGTGAAACCTTTGCAATGTGATGTGGAAATTAAGGTTGAAGTTGGATTTTGTGCAACATGTGCAGAAAGAATATATTGATTTCAACCAGAGAGAATTGGTCTGATTAATAGTTATTAGGAGATCAAATTTTCCTATTAAAGGGATGATCAAAGTTTTAAGGATAAGGATAAGGATAGCCTCTTTCAACTGGAGTGGTTACATGAGGCATTTTTATTCTGATTAGATGCTTATTATTCAAATATTAGGATCAACCTATATGCAGCCAGTCATTATGTAAAAATCCCTCATCAATGGCTTTATTAACTTTCTCTTTTCTTCTTCTTCTTCTTCTTCTTCTTTTTCTTCTTCTTCTTCTTCTTCTTCTTCTTCTTCTTCTTCTTCTCCTCCTCCTCCACCTCCTTCTTCTTCTTCTTCTTCTTCTCCTCCTCCTCCACCTTCTTCTTCTTCTTCTTCTTCTTCTTCTTCTTCTTCTGTGTCTCTTCATCTCTCAGGAACCCTGGGCCAATGATCTGAACCAGGTCAGAGAACTGATGACCACTTTCATTGACGACACCATGAGAAAAACCAACGATCCCGAGTTCACCGTCAGCGAGGTATTCTGCTCTGTGCCTGTGCGTGACAGACATATAAAACATGCAAAGATGTAACAGACTGCGTGCACAGTGTTTTTTAATTATTCGTTATTAAAACAGTCAATATGAACATTGTTTTATGGCAGAGATGCAGTTAAAGGTGTTATGACAATTATGACTGTGTAGCTTGAAAAATAAAACCGAAAGCATCTATCACTGTTGAAATGAGTCGCACAAATAATGAGTGTTAACTTAAATCTATAAGCATTTTCTTCTTCTAGTTTCTCAGTTTCCTGTTTTCCAAAGAGAACTCCATATGGGACGAGAAGTACTCAGAGATCAGCAACCTGGACATGAACAACCCTCTGTCCCATTACTGGATCAGCTCCTCACACAACACGTCAGTATGACGCCACAAAGTAGATCAAGTAACATACAGTAAACCAGCAACATACATGAAACACACTCAGCAGTTAAGAAGTGGATAAAACTGGTCAGTGTTCAATTTTGAGTTTGGCGTGTAGTGACTTACAATTTTAATTGGTGATCGATAATTTCAATACAATCTTGCCATAATTTAGCTACAATGAAATGCAAGCAGATCCAAAATTCTAATTTTTTTTAGTTTGACTCATTCTAGGGATGCAAATTTGGGATATCATCTTCTCTGTTGATTTGAACTGTTTTTTTTATATGTCACCCGTGAGTCAGCCAACTTTCTGCTACAATATAAAATTTGCAAAGTGCTCCTTTAATGACTTCATCAACATTTCTATCATCAGAAAAGACATAAGAAGTTACATCCAAGCAGGATTTGTTTTCCATCACCTGACATCCTAACACTTTTTTAGTGACTGATTCATAACGCTTTAGTCAACTATGTATAGAGCCATAAACATGATGACTAAAACATGAGCTCCATAGCAGAGACATGACCAAGATCTAAGTTTTGTGACATACATATCATTTAACGTGTATCCTGTTGTGTGTGTGTTCTTCAACAGCTACCTGACCGGTGATCAGCTTCGTAGTGAGTCGTCCACAGAGGCTTATGTTCGCTGTCTGCGTCTGGGATGCCGCTGCGTTGAATGTTAGTATAAAACAGCCTCGCTGTGCTACACTTAGATCACTGATGTTTTTTATTTCACATTTAGAGCATTACGTTAAAAGCACTGCTCTCGTTTTGGACCATTGTATGTCTATCTGTGTGTGCATGCGTGTGTGGTGTTGAATCTGTCCAGTGGACTGCTGGGAAGGGCCCGGGGAACCAATCATCTACCACGGCTGGACCAGGACAACCAAGATCAAGTTTGAGGATGTGGTCAAAGCTATTAATGAACACGCATTTGTCGCATCAGAGTAAGAATCACAAAAAAATACTGCTACTATGTCTGTGATTTTAAGACACACACACACACACATAGATAAAGAGATAGGGCTGTGGTGGTACTGGGCAGAATCCAGGTCTGAATGTCTAGGCAGGTAAAGTAAAACAAGAAGAAGGAACAGAGGAAATCCAAAGGATGAGAGCTGGCTGATGAGCTTTGTTGATGGTGAGACGGGCAGGCAGATAAGTCTCACTGGCAGACAAACAAATGAACTAGACTGGCACAAAATAAATTAGCTTCTAAGCAGGACACAGAGAGAGACTGTGAATAGGACTACGATCCAGTGAGGACTGGAAGTTTGAGTCTGTTCCAGTTTGATTTCACATTTGAACATTTTTTGGTTTTTGGTTTGTTTTTTTTGGCATTTTGTGAACTGTTTTTTGACTAAAGAGAAGGTTGTTACAGCCCTTTATGCTCTTGTCATATTTCTCAAACACATCTTGATTACAACGCCTCTCTCTCTCTCTCTCAGTTTCCCAGTGATCCTCTCCATAGAGGAGCATTGCCCTTTAGATCAGCAGCGTCAGATGGCTCGTATCTTCAAAGAGGTGTTCGGAGACAAACTGTTGACTGAACCCGTGGAGCAGATGGCTGAGCAGCTGCCTTCACCCACACAACTGAAAGGCAAGATCATACTCAAGGTAATGTGTGCATGCGGATGTGTCATTGGAAGTGTTACATCGCTGAGGAAATGTTTTGTTTTGTTGTGTTCACACTACTAGTGGCTGTGACTGTGTTTCTCCTTGTTGTCTATGTGCAGCACAAGAAGCTCAGTGTGGAAGGAGGAGGGATCAGTAAAGACTTCAGGAAGGGCCAGAAACAAGGAGACCTGGAGATCTGGGACCCAGTGGACCAGGTACTGAGTCAGTACTACTGACAGAGGGGTCAGATGAAAAAAAAACAAGTTCAACTAGTTTGTGATCAAGCTGGTTATCAACAAATTTAGTTGTCCCTGGGTTTTCCTGTTTGGCTTTAAGTATGTTCATGTAAAAGAGGTTTCAATTACAAAGCAACAGAACCATAAGTGAAGTATTTAAGGACATTTTGGTTATTACAGCAGCAAAAGGTGATTAACAGCAAAGTGAAATACATGAGACATCTTCAGCTACCTATTTAAAACCATTTTATGAAATATTAATAATTCAAAAAATAACAGTGATATTTCTCTGATCACTTGTTAAAACCACAGAGACAGATTTGTAAGCAGCAGTAATAGTAGCAGAAGTAGCTGCACTTTTATACCTCTGCTGATCCGACTATGTTGTGCGTGACACAGGACGTAAAGAGACACTGACCAGTGTGAGATAGAGATAGAGCCACTCGGTGTAGCAGCAACAGCACTGACCAAAGCTGACCAGACGTGAGAAGCTGCTGTCAGACTGTGTGCTCTGTGTCCGTGCTTGAAACACAGAAAGTCTGCCGGCAGTCACTAGAAGCACATTCACGGCTGTTTGATAAAGTTTCTTTGTGGTACCTGTGTAAGCTAAGCTAGCAGCTCAGAGAGTCTCTCTGGTATTATTTGTGTCAGGGGTTGAGGGTTGTGTCGCCTTGCTGCTTATCACAGGGTCATCATTAAGGGAGATAATCTGGTGGTGTTTCTAGAGAACATCAGAAGCACAAGTCTGAACCATAGCGCCAAAATAGAAAAGGCAGACGGTTAGCAAAAAAAAGTTTGAGTCGTGAGTGGTGCATCTAAAGGGGCTAAAGGAAGTGGACCGCCCACCTCTAATTATAGGGACATTAATGTTCTTTAAAACAGAAGATTGTGCGTTGAGCCATTTTCAGACCAGCATATATGTGTTTCATTCCAAGGATTTAGGGGCATCTTTAGTTGCTGATTGCAACCCCCTAGCCTCGTTCCTAACACGAAGAAACTATAGGGACCATTAGATGCTTGAAAAGCCCCAAAACAGCCCTGTCTAGAGCCAGTGTTTAGTTTGTCCGTTCTGGGCTACTGTAGAAACAAGGCAGTTCAACATGGTGGACTCTGGAAGAGGACCTGCCGCATCTGTAGATATAAAAGGTTTATACTAAGGTAACAAAACAAAACTAAAACAAAAACGGGTGATGAAAAAATAGTTCTGAATGTTGTATTCCATTTCTGCCATTTTCTTTAAATCGTACCCCTTAATCTGACACACTGGACCTTTAAGTGTGCACTACCACTTTAAACTTCAGCGAGTAATTTCAGAATTCAGACGATTATGTTTTGGTCTGTAAAGTGTGAGCAACTTGTTTGCATGTAAACATGTGAATTTTCATTTCCCTTTCTTAGCGATGGAACAAGCACTACTGTGTGATCTCTGATGACAAGCTGTACTATGCAGAGGAGTACGAGCAGGAGGAAGAAGATATCAGGAAGGTAAAAGAGAGGGAGAAAAGTTTAAGTGTGCAGAATGTCCACGGTTAAAATTGTGTCTTCAAGATCATCAATCCAATAATCCATGATCTTACGCCTTGGTTGTGTTGTCATAAAACAAATGTGTATGTGTTATTCTTGTCTTTCACAGTACCAGGACCTGCACACTTCAGAGCCGTGGTTTCACGGTTGCATGAAGGAGGGCAGGCTGATGGCCGAGCGACTGATCCATGATTACTGTGCAGAGACCGGGGGAAGAGATGGCACCTTCCTGGTCCGAGAGAGTGGTACTTATGTCACAGACTTCACCCTCTCCTTCTGGTACCCATATCTAAGTTTTTATTGCTTTTAAATCATACAAATTGTGTAATATATTTTAAGCAACTATATTTATCTTTAACGCACGACACGCACACTTCTGCACGTATTTCAGGCGCAATGGGAGGGTCCAGCACTGTCGCATTCGCTCGGGTTCAGAGGGGGCATACACTTTCTACTTCCTGACGCCAAACCTGCACTTTCCCAGCGTGTACTCCCTGATTCAGCACTACAGAGAAAACCCGCTTCGCTGCCAAGACTTTGAACTGCGCCTCACGGACGCTGTGCCTGAACCCAACCCACATCTACATGAAGGGTTTGTCATATATGAACCAACATGAGTCTGATACATCACTGGGAACTGAACAAACTGCTTTCATGCAAGCAAATTAATGTTTAGATTATTCTAACTGACAGTTGTAGTGTCAGAGTTTCTATAGTTGAATCTTAAGTAATAGTACAGCACAATATTAGCGTAGAAATCTGAAATTCTGAATAAATGAGCCTGTGGCCCCACTCTCACTACTGGACACCTTTGCATCAGTTTTAGCTACTAATTTAAATGTCCAGCATAGTTTAGCAGTTCCTCTAAACGTTTAGCTGACAGTCACGTCAGTGTTTATCCTTCAGGTTTACAGTCCAAGTCTCAAACATGTCCCAAGTCGAGTCCACATCTCTGCTCCCCAAGACCTGTGGACAGACGTGTGAATCAAGCTAAGAATGGTTGTTTATGGGTCAGTAGAAAGATCGTGCTGGTAAACATCGCAGTAACACACAAAAATCTTCTGACCAAAATTTGTTGAGTCTGGTAAAGAACCAACACATATGAGCCAGTGTCCCATCAGATTGTTTGCATTTAATACAGAGTGGTGCTAAGAAAGGGTAGAATGCATGTAGTTTAACACATGAAAAATGGAGTCTGTGTATGACCTAACACAGGAGTAACTGGTGCCTTGAGTTCATTGAGCAGGAATGTATAGTCTGAAGACATTTGGTCCATGCATCATCTTAAATCACCACACCAAATTCACTCTCCCAGGTGCTGTGTAGATGGAACAGTCTTACCTGTGTGCACATTTACAAAATTAGAGATCAATCGTATTTTAAATCATCTTCACACACATACATAATGTTACTGTCCTTTTGTGTGTGTGCGTGTGTGTGTGTGCGTGTGTGTGTGTGTGTGTGTGTGTGTGTGTGTGTGTGTGTGTGTGTGTGTGTGTGTGTGTGTGTGTTGTGCAGGTGGTTCTACAGTAATCTGAGCAGAGGTCAGGCCGAGGATTACCTGCTGAGGATTCCCAGAGATGGAGCTTTCCTCATCCGACAGAGAGAAGGAGAACTCGACTCCTTCGCCATCACATTCAGGTACAGTGATGCTCATGGCTTTATTTCTCTTTTCCTGCTTTGTGTGTGATTTGTTTTCTACTAATCAAGCTCTCTCTCTCTCTCTCTCTCTCTCTCTCTCTCTCTCTGTATCTCTATCTTTCAGAGGTGATGGTAAGGTTAAACACTGCAGAATCCAGAAGGAGGGCAACAAGTACCTGCTGGGAACAACTACAGAGTTTGAGAGCCTAGTGGAGCTGGTCAACTACTTCAAGAAGAAGCCGCTATATCGGAAGATCAAGCTACGTTACCCAGTCACCCTTGAGATGGTGGATCGCTTCAGCACGGTGAGTTACTGTAGGACACATACCAAGGCCAGAGAAAATGTAGGGAATCCCCACAGTGAAAAACTGAGACATGAACATACATATTTTATCAACATTTAACCAACAAAACTCAGAACAAATAAAATTAATCCAACATGCATATTGTAAAACTCAAAACTTTAATAAACTCAATAAGAAATCCTCAGCGTTTAGGCTATGAGGAGCTGACGAGAACAACAGAGAGCAACTCTGTCAGGCTGTGCGGCACAGATTTGAGAGAGCTTGAAAATGTTTGACATGCTGATGTTTGTCCGTTATGTTTATCATGTTCACCATATTAGTTTAGTGTGTTAGCATGCTGAGGTCAATAGTTTTGCTTAAATTTTTGACTTGATAATTAGAAGAAAAATGACAAATTACAATTGTTACAGTTTGTGAAGGGGACGTGAATGGCTGAAGCAAAATTCATAGCAATCCATCAGGCATTTCCTTCTAGCCTGTCAAGTAGTAGTTAAAAAAAAACCATGGCTTATGATGTCTTCAGAGCGTTTGTATTTACATGTTGTGCTAACAGTAGACTATGCTTCACAGGAAAAAGGATGTGCCTCTCTGTACGAGATGAAGACATTACGTGGAACCCAACGAGATTGAACCAACGCTGGTGTGTATACACGACTATACCGTGACCTTGTGTAGTCTCCTTTGATAAATATATTCATGATTGTGTGTGTGTTCGTCTCCTTTAGCCTCAAAATACAGTCAGGGCTGTGTATGGCTACCAAGCTAAACGGCCAGATGAGCTCAGCTTCTGTAAAGGAGCTTTGATACACAATGTATCAAAGGAGAATGATGGATGGTGAGTCCACACACACACAAACACGGGAAAGAACAGGATATATCAAGGATTGGTAGAGTCTTTGTCATATTTTAGGGATTAGTCATTACTGTGCATACATATATGTATAGATTACTAGCATTAGAACAAACAGGATGTTTCATAGCCCTTTACGCTCTACAGGTGGAAAGGTGACCACGGTGGAAAGGTGCAGCTGTTCTTCCCGTCTAATTATGTGGAGGAAGTGTCCAACAATACCAAACCTGAGACCAAAGAACAGGTGAGTTATAATTTAACTCAAGGTTAATCAGCCTAAAGATTCACTGGAATAACATATGTGTGTGTTTTGTGTGTGTTACAGGACATGGAAGACAATCCATTAGGTGAACTATGCAAAGGTGTTGTGGACATCTCCAAGTGCTCTGTCCAGAACTGTGAGTTATTCTAGTGTCCGATGCTTGACATTCGCACACCTGATACGCTGATGATACTTTTCCTTATAGTTACAACTAATTAACCAAGCAACAAAAAGTAAACAAATGTCAGATAAATGTGACCATTTCAGTTAACCAACAGGTCTAAAGCCATCCGTTTTTTTTTTATCTTAACGCTCTGATGTTCATGACCCTTAAAAAAAAAAAGAAGAAAAAATGTTTCGTTCCTTCGCTGCCGCATTGCTTCATTTCCTGACACTACTACCCTACCACAATCTGTCAATCAGCAGAGCAGCATGAAACCATTCAGTGTGTATTTTGTCATCTCTGCGCTTGTGCATGAACTCGTCAGTTTCCTCTTTTGTGTGTATCTTGTGCACATGTAACCGGTCATAAACCCCAAAGGCGTTTTGCCTTCATTTCACAGGTCACAGTTGAAATGCAGACAGCGCTATGGATACCTTTGAAGTTTACAACATTATATATTGGGGCAAACTGTGCGAGCCTCACACAGCTTTCCAATTAACATGATTTTTACATAAAACACCATTCTATTCATCATTAAATGCTAATCTAGAAAAGTCAATGGACTGAATCCAAAATTCAGAATGGGATAGGAACATGTATTTACATGTACATGTAAATATGGAATTTGTGCGTCCTTTGCCATCCCTCACTGTGCTCCCTTTCCTCCTTGTTTCTAGTGAAGAATGGTAAATATACGAAGCCCCACGTGTTGACTCTGCAGGACATGGAGCAGGACAGTCTACAGTTTGACCTATCAGCAGGCTCTCTGGAGGAGTTGTTTGAATGGTACCAGTTGGCCTGGGACATTACTCAGAGAGAGATGAGCAAGCAGTACAACAGAGTACAAGAGGTCAGTATCTCACAGACATGTGACTTGAGTCATTTCATCTAAGTCTCATGCACGTCCAAAATCATTTTTTTCTTGAACAAGAAGTTAAGTTGAGTCCTTGGCTGAGATATGTCAAGCCCCAAGTCAAGTCACCGCAAAATACTGCAGGCAAACCTACAGTACCCGGTCTTCATGAATAGAAATGACAAGCTATTATTACTTGTTATGATGTTATTGGCCAATGTATCTAACCTAAGTTAAAACAGTACGACAATGAATCAAAATTAATTAGAATTATTGATATTCAGTGAAATAAATGTAAACCAACAAAAAGCATATAACTTTATTAAAATCTTATTTATTTGTAAATTTCCAGACCATCATGTAGCATCATGAGGTGATTGACTGACTAGTTATCCAATTATGGAAATGCCTTTCGTGGTCTACCATCTAACGTTACATAGAAAAATTATTTGAATCATCGTGTCTTAAGTCTTTGGCTTCCAAGTCCTTGTTTGTGCTTTGATGACAACCTTGCACACTCTTGGCATTCCTTCAGTCACCGTCACTAAACAGTATACTGCATACTGTATAACCGCAATGGAGCTGTTTCACTGGTGGTCTGTCAGCATCATTGTGCAAACAGGAAGTGGTTGTTTTTCTGTCCAATCTCAGATCAGACAGCAGGAGGAAGTGGAGAAGAAAGCAGAGGTTGCCATGGAGATGTCGGACCTGGTGGTCTACTGTCAGCCGCGCAGCAAGGAAAAAGATCGATTTGGTAAACACATGCAGACGCGCATATACTGCACACAAGTCTCAGTCTCACCTTTGTAACCTGCAACTCAGTTCATGTCGGACTCGAGACCATCTTGCTTGATGGAATCACACTCTGGTAATTCTTAAAATTGGAGTGAATATTGTGATTGCCTCCACATAGGTAAGTTTGAGACAGTAAATTGTCTCATTATTAGGCCTATAGCAATAAACATTACACTTACCAAAACGTGTATAATTAGCATCTGATTCAGTGCACAATTCTCTGCCCGCTACATTATTTGAATGTCCTTGAATATTATATAAAGGCGCAGCTAAACACATCTGTCTGTTAAACAATCAATCAAACAAGTGTAGAGTCATTCAGGAGTCAGTTGGCCAGCCATCAAAAGACAAAACAACTATCAGTAATATGTTCAAATCAAACCTCTTGGCAGGAGTAAAACAAAAAACTTAGTAGATCATTTTGATAGTTTACTCCAAGAAGATTTAATTCTTTAAAAAGTGGCTTTAAAAAGGTTTGAAAGTAAACTTGCCAGAATAGCTGTTTCCCTCTGCATCCAGTCTCAGTCATCCAAGCTCTTCCCAGTAGATTTATATTTTCTGTCCTGAGAAGGTCGTATCAATCTTCTCATATACATACACTGTTGCCCATGAAGTTGTAATAAAATATTTTTACCTCCACTTATGAAATGATTGTGACAATGTGATTTATTCGTGATATAAATCACTAGATGGTGTATCTTCTCAAAACTTTATTGATCAATCTTTTCCAAACATATCACGGTGTATATTAAACCGCAATTAACCTGACGTGTATAAATAGGAATAAAAGGTAATGTGTCTGAAAACAAAATTATTTAAACTTGGGCAACAGTATACTATAATTAGTACTTTAGTTAATTACATAAGATCTAATACTCAGGGAAATTCTATTTCTACTGCATAACATCAACAAATCGATATTACATTACTTATATAGTAATACAGTTTACAGGTACTGAGGTGAGAAAATCATGTATTTGACTTTGCAGTGAAGCTATGGTGAGTTGTTGTTTGTTCTCCAACAGTCCTTTAATATATATGAAAAGCTGTGTTTAGCTGTGACATTTAATATTTCATCTCTAATATGAAGTTACAAATTCCAATTGTTCCGAATTTTGTGAGCCTGTTATGGTGTATTGCAGATATTGGTCAGAAATAGAAATTTAGTTTCTCATGTAAATGCGGACCGTTATGCTCACTACCTCCGTGGTGCACTGTGCAGCTACACCTCCTACTTGTAGAGGACAAACTGAATGTTTTGACCACAACTTATTCAGTAGGCATCTACTTTCACTGTTCTCAGACCACAATTCAAAGGTTCTTTAACAAACAGGATGTGACCAAAAAGAAAAGACCTAAAGACTAGACAGCTTCCTGTGTTACACAAATCTAAATTTAGAGATTCTCTGAATTATACATAATCATACATCCACAAGCAACGTGATTATCCTGGCATGTTAGTTGCATTTATTGACACAAGTCACTTATTTATATCATCATCATTTCATCATTTGTTTAGTCTAAAAATTCACTCACTGTCTTAGTCATTAAGTGGATATCAGGTTGTGTCATCATAAATCTAGTAAGGTTGCTGTTTCTCCAACCCTGACCTAATGTTACCCCTAAGCCGCCTTTAATGTGTTAACACTGATGGTGCTTGCTGCTGATGTTATAAACATCACCTCACTTTTATTGCTCACTGAGGTGAGGTAGCTGATGGATATAGATGCAGGTAGTAATGACTGTGCAGAACACCAGTTATTGTGAGGGTGCCGACTCGATGACCTTGTCGTGTTCGGTCAAGGGACATGATTTATGCATGGGAAAGTTTCACGTAGAAGAGGGGATGCTAATTGTAAGGCTTGTGGAACAAGCCTCAACTACTGAGCAGGCCATTGTATTAAGATCAAACTGTCTTTCAAGCCAGTAGGGCCCGCTGATGTAGTTTATCCTCAGTAGACAGAATGTAGATATAAGGGCAGGTATCTCCTCTTTGCTTGGGTGAATGTGGGATTTAAGATAACTTGCAACAACTGGCTAACAACATTCAAACTAAAGATATTCGATGATGTTCTTTGGCTCGTTGATATGTGTTGGCTGCCTCTGTGCCTCTCAAATCACAGCTCTTTTCTCTGTCTTTAGACAGCTACAGTTACAAAGAGATACGCTCCTTCGTGGAAAACAAGATGCCGGGAAAGAGTCGCACCAGAGATTTCCTGCAGTACAACCGCAAAGCTCTGAGTCGAATCTACCCAAAAGGTCAGCGTGTGGAGTCCTCCAACTATGACCCTTACCCACTGTGGGCTGTTGGCTGTCACATGGTGGCTCTCAACTTCCAGACTGCAGGTACAGTGTTTTATCTGAGCCCAATGAAGGGACAACTGTGGAGGAAAATTTTATACAGTACTCTTGTCTATCTATCCATTTCTGTGTATTAGAGATTGGTTACTTAAGCTCCATCTGTGACTCTGTGACCTGTGCTCAGTGAAATAGCCCTTTGGACAAATGACAGTGACTATCCATTATATAGTCACTGGAGATTGACAAAAGAAATGGCCAGGGGGAAGAATGGTAATCCTGATGTGGGAAGGAAGACGAGGAGAGGCAGAGCAGACAGTACTTGCCAGTGTTTGATCTGGATTCATGTAACCAGCTGTTGTGACCAGTTTATTTCCATCATCCCTTCGTGTTTCACTTAGATTTTCAATGTGATGTGTCCGTAACAGATAAGTACACCCAGTTGAACAGCGGCCTCTTCAGTCTGAATGGACGTACAGGTTATGTGCTGCAGCCGGAGTTCATGCGTTACGATAGCTACGACCCTCAGCAGGAGAAGAAGGTCAAGTACAAAATTGTGGTTAGGGTACGTCAGTACACAAATACACACACACACATACACACACACACACACACACACACACACACACACACAGATTTAAAGTCTGTGTAAAGGCTGAGATCTGAGATTTCTTTTAAAATACAATAAATATGTTGGAAAAAAGTTGCTGAAAAGACTTTAAATGACATATTAATGAAACGTGGAGTTAGAGGTTAAAACTGTTTTTCACCAGTTTTCAGTCCAGGATATTTTGGGCGGCCCTTAAGGGTGGCTCGATGACACGCTGAGGCCACCCTGAGCATACCCCTGCAACCATAGCAGAGATAGAGATTAATTTATTCTTACTTTACATGGACTTTAATGGCCAACATACACACCATCAAGAGGTTGCTTTAAAATGAATTTAGGTTTAGGATTAAGTGTATCTGCATTGATCTTCGTTTACAGTGTATAAGTTTATAGCATCAGTCTGCTGTCTCCTGCAGGTAATTGCTGCCAGACACCTTCCTAAGCCCGGCCGCAGCATCGCCAGCCCCTTCGTGGAGGTCGAGCTGTGCGGATACTCAGAAGAGAAGTTCAAGACCATCGTGTATCGTAAGCAAAAGAGTGTAGCAGGAGGTGGAGAGGAGTGGAAGTTAAACCGAGAAATAAGCGAGAAGCGAGCGATTCTTCTGTGGTCGTGTCAGAAAATGATGCTGTTCTACCCGCTGCAGGTGATAATGGTCTGAACCCGGTGTGGAAAGCCCCAGCAGAGCCTATAGTCTTCACCGTGTGCGAGCCTGAACTCACCTTCCTGCGCTTTGTGGTCAACGAGGAAGACATGTTCTCAGACCCCAACTTCCTGGCTCAGGCCACATTTCCTGTCAAAGGCATTCGCTCAGGTGCTAACACATACACGCTGTATAGCACAGAACTGGGGAACAGCTGTTGACATGACTCATGCAGTACTGGTTATAAAGCAGTGATACTTGCTACTAAAGAAGCAGGACTCTTCCACTCTAGACATACCACATACTGCCATGTGCAGTAAAGAGAAATCATTGAATTCAAATGTGAACAACATACTGTATCATAGTTTCACCTCCAGCTATTTTCCAGTAGTGTTTTGAATTTGATTCAAATCTCTCCCACTGGTTTTGAATAAAAAGAAACTGTGTTCCATCACAGTAAACACAAGGTCTGCTTTTACTGTTGTAATAATGTCTGCCACAAAGTCTGCTCTGTATTATTAACAAAAAAGCAGACACACTGTCAATTTCACTGTGATGAACTTCATTCAGCATCTCCAGCTAAAGATCACAAAGACTGCTATCTGATGTATTTCAATGCATTTACTGTAGGTGCATTTAATTAATGAAGGAATTACATTTAATCTATTTCTAAAGCATTATTGTGATATTACAGCTATATGATGCATATTCCTAATTTTCAATTGTTCTTTAAAACTAAACACTTAGCATAGAGACAAAATATAGTGATGTTGCAGTGGATCATTAGGTTTTTGTTACCTTAGAAAGAGCCTTTCATATCTACAGATGCTGCATGTTGAACCAGCATGTTTCTACAGTAGCCCAGAATGGACCTTTTATGACTTCATAGCCAAAAAAAAAACACCAGTGTGGTGCTTTATTTGTGTAGTTTTGGTATGATTGGTTGATATTGTACCGCTAACCGTTTTTTTTTCTTGTTTATTTGCTCCAACAGGTTACCGGTCTGTTCCTCTAAAAAATGGCTACAGTGAAAACTTAGAGTTAGCCTCTCTGCTGGTCTACATTAATGTACAGCAAGCAGGGGTAAGCAAACACACACTCTATCAATTTACACATACTGTATGTGACCTCAGCATGGATCCTGTGATTGTGATCACGTGACTCTCGTCTTACAGAAAGCAGAAGAGGAACTGTATTCGTCCTCGAGCCAGCTGAAGAAAAAGCAGTCCGAGCTAAGCAGCGAACCTTTCCTATACGAGACACACACCAACATTCAGTGCTCCGCTGTCCAACAGAACCTCCTCATGAGAGAGGCCAGCACCAGCGAGAAACACAGGTTGGCCTCAAACTTTCAGGGTGTGGAGGGAAAACTCTGTAATGTGTTATGTCCTTAATTATTCCTGCTGTTTCTTTCTTTAATGACTCAGGACAAGAGAAAAGAAGATAAACAACAGTAAGTTCTACTCCTGAGGAACCTCGCCTGGTCACGTCCTTCCTGTGGAGAAATGGCGTCTACAAATCTAATGTCAGCTGAACTGCTAACTCAAGGATTTGTGATCTGTGCAGTTAAGAGTTTTCCAATTGTGACATGTTAGAATTTTTCTTTTTATTCCCCTAAAAAACCACTGTTCCCCAAGATGGTTTTATATTTATTTAAGATGACAAAGTTGTGGTCTAATATTTGAATATGATAACGCGTTCGTTTCACTAAAAGCCTTATGGGAAAAGTAGGAAACCATTAACTGAAGTAGAACTGGGCGAGGCATGTTGAGGGAAGGTAAGAGGTCCCTACAGACAGCCAGTGTAGCGCTTAACAGTTATGCATTCAGTCTGTAATCAAACTATTTATGAGAAGAGTGTCCACTAACTGAAGTAACTGTTTCACTGCAGCACAGATGTTCATCTGCCAAGGAGCGTCTGTTAAATTCCTCTTTTTTGTGTCTTATTTCAAATACTGAAGAGTGTAAAATAACTGAGCTGATACGGAGTCTGGCATACAGAGGGTATGATCACATGACAGTTGTTTTGGTTGTGTATTTTCACCAGTATGACATTATCATCTTTTTTTTTAGTTTAAAGTCAGATTCACAAAGCCAAGTAACTTTAGAACATTTCATGTATTTAATTTGAAGGCGGTGATGTTTTTAGCTTTCCAGCAAATGCTCTGTGACCTTCGTAGAGTCAATAAAGTATGCTTGGTGAACTACAATACCTCTGTTTCATCTTACTTCCTGTGCTGGATTTTCTTTTCTTCTGTATTTCACGTCTGTGCTGTCAACATTGAGATCTTAAAGATCTTAAGATATGAAGTTTAGCAGTCCAAAAATCAATATCAGTATCCTACATGATGTCAATGCATTACAACAGGATTGAGCCATCTGCCCCAACACTCTTTTTTAAAGTAGGGCTCTAGCACACCACCCGCCACTAAGACCAAAAATGTTACATGGGTTTCCAGTTTCTTCTTCAGCTAAGCGGTTAATAACTAACATTCAGCCTTTGTCAGATTTATAGAAATGTAAAGTCAGGATGGCAGAGTGAGCTCAACTGCTCTAAGCCAACTGGTATCTAATGTGAGATTACTTCTATGCTTAAAATGATGACAAAGAAGCTGTATTAAATATGCAAATACTGGTCATGTTGCTTTAATTGGACGTGAACACCCCCTTTCAGCCACAGTTCATAAGTTTTCATTTCAAACATTTCTTCTCGATGTTGAAGTCGAGAAGAATTCAGCAAAATGATTGGTCGCTGAATGTTGAAGCTGTGACTATCACAAGCCCCTACCCAGCAACATCCATAATGTTGAACTGACCCCTGGAGGTCTGGGTTCGACTTCTGACAGACCACTTCTGGTCGTTTGCCATAGTGTATGTGTGAGTGACCATTGTGAGATGTCTTCTGTCTAAATGACTTTTCGGGAGCTGGTGGTAACAGCAGGTTTATTCCTCATCTGCATTCACAACAAAGGATAATAGAGAGAGCAGAATCGTCATATCGTGGGCACATGGGTGGGTGATCGTAGAGTGGATTAAACTCAAATCTATAAAAAAAATTAAAGAAACCATAAAAATGACAATAATACAAATGCACACTGGACTGTTACCCCTTTTCTTTTTAGTAATTCCGATCTTTAGAAACAACACATATAAAACACAGTTGGCAAATAACTGGCAAATGTAACTCATTTGCATAATTCAAAGATTTCTTCTTGACTAACAATAAAACACATAAAAACCGTATGGTCAACGTGGCGAAATTATTCTGGGGCACACAATATCTAACAAAGTGCAGCCAGCTGAACTTTTAACATTGTTTGGCCCAGTGGCGTCACTAGGCCTATTTTAGGGGGGCTTCAGCCCCCCTAAAATATTCTCAAGCCCCCCTAAATAATTTGGTGGTGTTTTATTATTATTTTCACAAAAAATGCCTATTTATGCAATACAAAGTGGCCAGAATATGAGTTTAAACCAATAATCATATAAACTGTCATTATTCACTTAAATATGATCATAAATCTCATTTCATCGGGTACGGTAGAGAGAGCCCCTTCAGTGCGTCATTATACAATCCATTCCACTTTTTCATATAGAGAACGCCCACATCACTGAAATTCCAGTCCATGTTTTCCATGCGACCCTGCTCACTGCCGCTTGCGTGTTTACCTCTGAAGTACACAGAGCCGAACCTCACAGCGGCAAGAGCAGAGCGCGAACGCATGGGTAATGGGTAAGTAATGTAAAGTGAAAAGGTATATTGCAAATAATGGGCAAGACATATGGCTGTTGAGACCAAGTTTTCATTCCTGGTTTAATGGCTCCACATTGGTGCAGATTTCTAGTTTTCTGGCAGGTGGAGGGGAAAATAGGATGGGTGAACGAGGGGCAGGGGAGTTAACCATCGTGATGGCCTGGTTTATGAAGATGTTGGTAAGTCTAGGGTGGTGGTTAGAGAACAGTCTTCTCCTGTATAATGTTTCCATGAGGATAAGTTATGAAACACTTGCCCTCTTCATTTTGTGCAGGTATGTATGGCACCTGCAAATGTTTTTATTTGTATTTTAGCACAATTTAACTGGTGTTGTTTAGCTGGTAAAGCAGCTGAAGGTGTATGGAGACGTCATCGTCTTAGATTAATCAATTGATTGACAAAGCTTTAATTGGTGCTCTAAAAATTTTTCGGCGCGCGCGCTTTCTCCTCTATGGGCTAAGCCACCCCAATTTCTTAAACCTAGTGACGTCCCTGGTTTGGCCCATGGACATTCACAGGCCTTTGCTATTAGGCATCGTGCAGGTATACTTTGTGACAGCAGGTGGCGTGGTTGTCCCGTTTAGCTGGATTTAACCTGAACCTTTTTAACTATGTCACAGTGCTCCTCATTATGTATGTAATATGTAACAAAGTCTAGCGAGCGAAACTCTCTTTCTTCCGAAACGCTTCTAGTGAGGTTTGAAGTCGCGTGAGAACCAATAAAAACAGCGTCACAGTGAGCATGATTTAAAAAGTAAAAGTGAATTTTGGTTTAGATGTTGTGACGTCAGGATGGCCGAGCGGTCTAAGGCGCTGCGTTCAGGTCGCAGTCTCCTCTGGAGGCGTGGGTTCGAATCCCACTTCTGACAGACAGCTTTTTTTTCTTCTTTCATTTGTGTCACGAGCCGCTTGAAATATATATATATTGTTTAAAGTAGCAGAGTCTTAGGATAGGCGTGCTGTTACAATAGTAGCATAAGATTAAATTTTTATTGATAGATCTTATTGTGATAACACATTTCCTGCTACGCAATCCCTGTTTATTTCACTATACAAATGCTGCCGCACGTAAATAAAAAGATCTATGCTGTGTTGCATTTTTTTTCCACAGTTGTTTTATCTTGTGTTTACGTGTGTCATGCAAGCAACATTCTCGGTGGCTGCGCACTTAACATGGAAGCGCCAAAAACTGCACCAAATATACATACATGATGTTGCTAATAAAGTTGGAATAAAATCTTTTTACCTCTTCTCAGGAAATGATTGTGACAATGTGATTCATCTTAGATAGATAAAGTGTATCTTCTCAAAATGTTATTGATCAATCTCTTCTAAACATATCACTGTGCAAATTAAACCACAATGAAACAATATTATAACAATATTAAAACAATATTATTTCAACTTTATGGGCAATAATGTATATTTATACTGTCTATGTCCATGTCTGCTACACATAATGATTACAATACAACAACTTCACTGTCCACTGTAATGGAAATAACAATAACAATTAATAGGTACCTCCATTAATAAATAATTAATCCATCAATAAGAGAATGAAATATGTCATATTTATTCAGATGAAATATATATAAACATGACATTATCATTACTGTACTTTTATATTGTCCTATAATTATATTGTTATTACTACATTAGTGTAAGGTTTTTGTTTGTTTGTATGTTGTATGTATATATTTATGATGTATTTATGACTGATTGAGAGATTAATACAAGTGGCTGTTTGAATAATGTTGTTTTATTACAATCAGACTTTTGTTTGGAGCCATTAGTTAACATTAGCACACAGATAGATTCCTCCAGTGTGTGTCTCACACATGGGATCCCTCTTTCCAGTTTTCATGTTAATGAGTCACTCAGGTGAGAGAGAGAGAGAGAGAGAGAGAGAGAGAGAGAGAGAGAGAGAGAGAGAGAGAGAGAGAGAGAGAGAGAGACTCGCCCCCCTACCATTAGACACCTGTCAGTGTGCAGGTAGAAAGAGTGACTGTTGGATATCTGAACCTGGAGATTTCACTGGAGAGGGCTCCTCTGTAACTCTTTGGGACTATTTTTTATTTTATTTTTCAACCATCCAACCTTTATATCTGTGTGTATGTGTGTGTGTGTGTGTTTTGGACATTTATTCTGAGACTGAATCTTCATCCTTGAGGAGTTTGTTGTTGCTGTGGCTGCTTCTGAAACACACATCTTCACATAAGCGGCGTGATCATGGCAGACTTCCCGTCCAAGGTCGCCACAGAGACCAGCTCACCTCACTCCCAGGGCTCTCAGATGGGGGGCAGCCTCCGAGGGCTGGCTGCTAATGTCACCAGTGGGATAAACATGTCCTTTATCCGAAGCATACCGGCCCTCGTTATGATTGGAGAAATAGTACGTAACAGACTCTGAGCTGCAACTTTTTTTTTTTATTACAAACTTACTATCTGTTCTGTTCTAGGCCAAACATCTGTTCTGCCTTTTTCTGTTCTAGGAGAGGGGAAACATGTCAAAATAAACCACAATGACCATGTTCATCATAATGAAGGCCATTGCCAGGCTCATTGATTTGTTTTAGACAAGAAATGAGCTCTATGCTGCAAATGAATAAGACATATCAGGCTCTGGGTGTAAAGACAATACTTCGTAGATTCGATGCATTGTTGGTTTTGGTCTTTCATGGTCTTTGTTCACAGTAAAGACAAAATATATCAAAAATAAACAGACATATCCTTTAACTTCTTGTTAGTAGTAATAGTCTATTATTTATCACATATTGCTCTGATTTAATAGCCTCAACAAGAATCTACACACTGCCTGTTGTGGCAGTACCAATATGTTGTAGGTAAGTGTGGGTAATATACAAGTCTGCTAATATATTCATCGCTGGGGATGAGTGAAAGCTTCAGTTTATGCACTATAAATGCCACTGACTCTATAAACAAAAAACATGACAGTCACCGGTCAAAGCCACTGCTGCTTTGCTTGGCAGTGAGCACCAGGTTAGTTACATAGTCATGCCAAGTCCAGAGCTGAAAGCTGAAAATGATGAAGGATTTGTGTTGTTATGTACATTTGTGAGATTGTTGACTGTGAGAAACAACAAGACGGGTTTGTTATGGTGGCTCTAATATTTGCTTGTAAGGTTAAATGAAGTGTAACTGGGTGGCTTACATGCACTATGCATGCACTACTATCAGTCCACACAAAGGACATGTGACTGGCTGACAGGTGCAGGAGATCTTTGACAGAGAAACAAAGTTCATTCTGTATATTATCTGATATGTGTAATCTCTTTATGCGCTATGAGTTGCAAACTTTATTGGCTCGTAGTAGGGACAGGTAGTAGTCAGCAGTAATGTAAGTTTGTGGCCTTGGGGTAAGAATGAAGCAAATTTTTAGCCAGTTCTAATAAAATTTATTGAGTTTATGTTTTAACATTTCCCTTGCAAAGTCCAAATGACATCTGTTTTTAGCACAAATTGGAAAATCAACAGCAACCTTAGCTTATAATGAATATTTCTAATAGTGTGTGTTTGCGTGTACCATGGACAGTATACCAAATGGACGTCTTATAATATAATTAATATAATTTGAAATGGTGAGTTCTTCTGTGCAGTTGTCATGAACGGGGAAATTAGCTAAAGAGACCAAAACAGTTTTTTGTACCAGGCTGTAAACATGTTTATTTCTGCTGTGATGTTGCACATTTTCTAAACATTAAATCTAAATGCCCAGACCTACGATACCCATACTACACAGCTTCTGTTAGTGTAGCATTAGACTACAAGTGTCACACGGTTGTTACTTAGCTAATGTAAGTCACCTTATTATTACTTGACAGATGGGATTAATAGATGGGTAAAGCGAGTGGTCCAGTCTACTAATCAGATGATCGGTGGTTCAATCCTGCTCCAGTCTGCATGTCGAAGTGTCTTTGAGCAAGATACTGAATCCTAAAGTGCTCCCAGAGGCTGTGCCATCGGTGTGTGAATGGTTAGCTCCTAAAACTGATGAGCCGTTGGCACCTTGCATGGCAGCCAAAGCCATCTGTGTATGAATGTGTGTGTGTGAATGGTATATGAGATATGTAGTGAAATAGTCTTATTAATAGTCTTATTTAATTGGAAAGACGTGTTAGGACAAAATAAAAGTGTCACTTTGCTTCCAAGCGGAACCTTACCCAGAAGAAGTGAGAGGAGAGTTTCAGACGGTCGTCTCAGCGCGTTTGGCTTTCACTCAAACCATGGGCAGATTTCACTGAAAACGGATAAATATTTAAGGCACCATTTTCATAATTACACAGTTTAGTAAAGGAAACCCAATATCAACTGAGAAATGGGCAGCAGCCATCTGCTTCCCTTCCATGAAGTATTCATGTGTATGATGTAACTGAATCCAATGATGAAGACGAGTTTTTTTCTGTTGTAAGTGAATTTCTTGCCAGCTAGTAGAAACAAAACCAGTGACGGTGAAGACAAACAAAGTGGTTGAGATCTTTTTGTCAAGAACAACAAAAAAAAACAGTCCAACTACAGTTGAACTACTTTTGAATCTCAGTGAAAGTTGTTGCCTGATCCTCAGAAAGAGATTTGCAGTGGCCTGCACAGTGATGTGCGTCTATGTGTGTGTGTATCCTTTGCCATACCCGCATGTGAGACACAGTTGTAAATAGTAGGATGTTTCCTAGAAGGATTACTGATGTGAAAACTTGATGAACCTCAATGCTAAATGTCTTGTCTTATGTAACCAAGAATTTCCCTGAACCTCCATTAAGGAAGGAACCTTTTTACGATTCTGCAGGGAGCCTTTTTCCTTATTGTTTCTTAATCGTCATGGCACAGCCATTAGATAAAGCCACACATGTATTTCAGGTGCACATGAAAGGTGTTTAAATGATCACATTGTTACAAAGAGTGATTAAAAGAACCAATAATCAGTGTTGCAAAGAACTTTAAAAGGTAAAAAGAAAAATCATATTAAACATAAAAAGTCCTTCAAAGCACCGTAAGTGCTGCAACTGTGACTTAAAAACTCTTGTTTGTATTCAGTTCCCATTCAGTATGTATGTAATGTGTGTGACTACATAATTTTCCATTTCCTTCCTTCTAAGTGATCAACAACAATACAAAAAGTGTAAAAAGAGCAAAAAGTACCACAATAGTAATTTGAAATAATTTGAAAGAACATTTTCTTTCCACATCGCTGCATTCGTTCATCTACTGTAAGTGCAGCTGGCTTCCAGCTCCTTATGCAATATTAACACATAACATGTTCCTTGCATACTGTATCATAAAACACATCTAAATAATAATATATAAACACTTGAACTTGTTGATAACACAGAACACATTCTCCACACAGATATGATGTTTATTTCTTTATCCCGTGACTGTACATGTTCATAATTAACATCCAGTGATGATAAAGTAATCAAAGCAGGGATACAAACATGTGCCAGTAATGCTGTAGTAGTGTAACAATGCAGTAGTGCACTGGCAGCAAAGTGATTAAACACATTAAACGGTTATGGCTCATAGTAACATTTTTACGGCTTAAGTCACAACGTTAAGGTTATCTTCTGTGCCCTTAGTTCACAAACAGAGATCCTTGTTAAAATAGGTGCTTTGTAAAGGTCAATGTCAGAGTGTGTACTGTGCATGTGTGTGTGTATCAGGTGTGTAAAACGTGAAACCTGATCTCTACGTACATGGTAGACCGTCCTCTCGTGTCCTTTCTCATGGGAAGGAAGCAGAGACAGAGACAAAGAGGGTGCTTGTGTGATTCTTGTCTGTTTCAAACAGGCCATGTGGTTATTTTCTCAGAAATAAGTCAAAACAAACAAGACTCTCCTTGAGAATGCAGTATGAATTCTGGTAATGATGTTAGCCAGACAGCGTAGACTGTGAGTTCAGAGCTCCTTTTCTTAGTTAACCTGTCTTATTCTCTCTCTCTCTCTCTCTCTCTCTCTCTCTCTCTCTCTCTCTCTCTCTCTCTCTCTCTCTCCTCTCTCTCTCTCTCTCTCTCTCTCTCTCTCTCTCTCTCTCTCTCTCTCTCTCTCTCTCTCTCTCTCTCTCTCTCTCTCTCTCTCTAGGTTATGGGGATGATCCATTTTTCGTTGATAGCCAGCGTCCCGTTCACTATGGTGCCAGCATATGGCTGGGTGATGTTTGTGGCCGTCACTCTGTGGCTCCTCACCATCATCCTCTTCTTTATGACCTTGTACAACGTCCAGCAGAAAGTCACTGCTGTCCCCTGGCCCATGGCGGTAAGGAGGGATGATCGGAGTAGAGCAGGAAGAGGGAAGAGAAAGAGAGAAAAGGGAAATTAAACTTGTCTCTATCTCAAGTATTTCTTTACAATACTAATATTAATTATAAAATGACTAAATCAGAGTTTAAGCCAGCGGAAGAACAGAGACATAAATCAATAAAACCAATCAAATCTAAACTGTTCTAATTTTCACTGGCTTTTGGGATTAGTATTAGTTGTATCGTGGTGCAGGAACAAAAATGAAGCAGAAGGGTTTAGATTGTCACTATCAAGGAGGATTTGAGGTTGGGGTCAAGTGAAAGGTAGATTACCAAATATGACAGAAAGAAAGGCAGGAGGCGAAATTCTGACTAATGTTTCTCCTCCTTTGCCAGGTGATGGTGTATCATGTGGCAGCCACGGCCCTCTCTTTAACCGCCTTAGTCACCAACATAGTGACTGTATCTGTAGGGTACAACATCAACTTGGACGGTTGGGCTCTAGTACAGTTCTACAGACACATGTCAGCCGCCACTGTAAGACCACAAACACTCAAATACAAAGTTGTTTTCCATCTCTCCTCTCCTCTCCTCTCCTCTCCTCTCCTCTCCTCTCCTCTCCTCTCCTCTCCTCTCCTCTCCTCTCCTCTCCTCTCCTCTCTCTCTTCTCCTCTCCTCTCCTCTCCTCTCCTCTCCTCTCACTTGACTTGATGTGTTTCTGATAGCATGTTTACGTTTATGTTTATTAACGCCATGGCGGATACATACTGCACACTTGAAACCCGAAGATGCGAGACGGGCCTATCATGTGACTGGAAGCGTTCATAAGTCCAATTGCCTTTGTTGCACAGCTGCCACTCGCTCCTCCTCCTCCTCCTCTGCTGTTTAATTAAGAGCTACTTTAGTGAAAAACAACACACAAAAAGAAAGAGAGAGAGAGAAAGGTGGATGTTGGATAGCAGATAGAAAGATGATGTGTTTTGTAGACTCTTCAGCAGGCTAAAGTCCATGCTGGTTTACAGTTACGGTAGTATACAGCACATCACATGATTTCTCACATGTCTCTATCCTCCCGCAAACTCTTATCAGTTGCATTTTACTGCCTCCTCACCAGTTTTGACACACTTCATGTCTGATAAAGTACCTGCACTCTTCATAGATGCGAATACAATGAGACATTTGCTCCGCTTCCTAAAGTCATTGTCTCTCTGTCTCTCTGGCCTCCTCTCTGTCTGTCTGTCTGTCTAGTTTTTCAGTGGTACTGTGTTTGGGCTGTACTGGAGTAGTGCTGGTTATTCCTATAAGGATTGGAGAGGGGATGGAGGAAACGCTGCCACCAACACAGTACCGACCTAAGGACTCAAACCTGTGATGCTGATCGGGAAAAGACTCCTCGTGTGTTTTGTTTTTTTGCTTGTTTTTTTACCCTGACAATACTCTTGAACTTGAATAGTTTAGATGACTCAACTGTCAACACAGTGTCACTAGACTATTACTACTGACTGTGGTAACCCAAATCCTGACCTTAGCTTAACCCTAGTATTAACAATAGATGAAACCTAATTCAGATAGACAATATCTACACATTACTTTTCAGTCAAACTCATAAACTTTTACCTTTAATTGTAAAAATAAATTCTATATGAGCACATAAAATGTGCATCAGGCCACAAAAGACCTCAATAATAACTTCCTAATAACTTCTTTCAGATAGTACATTTAATAACACTATTGCAAAACCACAAATAATACCAACAGTGCCTGAAACTCCTGGTAATACCTTAGGTGTATTACCATAGCATAGCCTAGCTACAAACATCTCAGCTTGTATTTAACATACACCATCTCGCCAAGAGTAAGATATCTTGATTCCATCAAGGTGGAATATTATTACTGAACGTTTGATTAGTATATCTCATTTACAGTGTGGTTGTTATAGCACTGGTGAGTACTGTACCGCTGCAATGCTGGACTCAGCTTTGAGTCATACTGCTCTAATAATCTAACATGGCAGTGCGGAAGGTGTGAAGTATCTGCGTCCTGCGGAAATCCATTTTGATTTTTGAATATCAAACTCTAATCACACTAATTCCATATGAGCCAAGCCAAAGCACCGATGATAAACATGGAAATTGACTGTTTTAATCAAACGATTTGCAGGATTAATGACTTCAATGATTCAGATATTGTTCAACTAAAGACTCAGAGAGACAAATGTGTAACATTTACTCTGATTTATATAATAAAGTTCTTAACTACTGTTGTATGTGTCTCTTTTTGTACCAAGAATTTGATTTGCTGTAATGAAATCCTGAGGTCAAGTGTTCAAACAAAACGCTTGTTGGTATCACTGTATGGCTTTTGTTATGGAATTTTCTCTTTTTAGGTTACACGAGGCCACGTGTGAGCCTTGTGATCCACGACAGTATTAACTGTTTGTCTTATGACTAGGTGCCACCATATCTCACTGTGGTGGCCAGGGTCGAAGAGACCTGTTGCTGCCTTCCTAGTCATAATAGATAGCTTGTTGTTGCCGTTCCAATCTGCGTAAGCGGACATCTGTGTCTCCAGACTAGGATGTGTTGACAATAACACCTCCAAGAGTAAAGACATTCTCTTTTACTAATTCTGGGGCGTATAGTATTTGGGGTGTGATCTTTGGGTTTAAAGTATATGCACCATCACAAGTTCATCAGAATGCGAGACCGACTCAAGCACTTCAGATGTACTTTGAGAGTGTCTCTAGTTCTCCTTGGCCAAGCGTCAATAAATAATACAGCATAAGACATCAGAGGCTCCTGAACACTTTCTTCCCTCCTGACCTCACCATTGACCTTTGACTTCAGCAATTTCTCCACAAGAGCTTTTACTCGTTTATTTCAAAATACCTTTTCACTAACAGTATTTCAGTGACATAAATATACTTTTACATTTACAGCTGTCATGTTAGAACAAGTAGAAAACACGTCGACATTGTACTGAAAACTAAACTGTAGATCTTATTTCTAAACGCAGACACGCGCACAGGCACACACACACAGTCACTTAATACATTAAAAATTACTTTCACAGGCACAAGTTTTCAAACTGGCCAAATAATTTAAAGCTTCATAAAACATATATTCTATATAGTTCTGCTATACTCTTCTCTTATGAAAAAAAACTAAACAAAGAGGGCTAGGGGATTTGTTAATGCATTTTCCATAAGGACCCGAAAAACACAAATACAAATCTAATACCTGCACCAGAATTTTGGGTTTCAACACCCCAACCATGCCAAACTAATAAATGTATGAATAATGTCTGAATACAAGGATGACTGTAAAATCAGAATTAGGTGTATCATCTGAAAATTTCAGTTAAACAAGCCTTATGTGCAGTGGTTGGGGAGTAGAAAAAAGTAAAAAAATCCATCTTCACACTTTAACTAGAAAGATGCTGTCAAACACATGCAGCATCCCATCCACCACTTGAAACACAGAGGAATGCATATATGGATATGCCGTTAGGGGCCATTTGTGCACAGACTGTAGAATTTTAGTGTTTCCATCAGAATACAAAACACCTGACAACCACTTTCTGAAGGCCCATGAACAAAACTTTCCATAAACATATGAAGGAGGAGGCAATACAAAGTGTTAGACGCACTATGTGAGCGTGTCACTGCGATCCAGTGGTCTGTTTGGAGACCAGAGATGTAACCACCAGTCCTTGACTCAGGTCCAGACCTCGGCCTTCCTTCTCCTAGAAAACACACAGATTCATATAGTAAATATTAAATGAAATATTAAAGCAAAGCAGTGCACACAGTATTCCAAACCACTTGAGACTTACAGTAATAAAGAGAGCAGGTTATGTCATGATGAATATAAAAGATTCTCAGACGACTCACCATTCTGTATTCCAGAAACATCTCCTTGAAGGCCATGAAGTCAGTAAAGGTCAGCAGCATGTCAAAGATGTCACCTGGCACCTCGTCTTTGTGCTGCCTGCAGATGAAAGAGAGATGTACAGTGTGTTCAATCTCATCCCATTTTAAAATGGACTTTTGTGCCACCTAGAGGTCCACTGCAAAATCATTTTTGTTAGGAGCAACAGGTGCATCAGATAAAAGTTCTGTATGAGCTGAAAACAGCGTCAGGGGAGATATGTCACATCTTACATGAGCAGGTCTATGAAAATGTTCATGCTGAATCCAGGGATCTTCTCCATCAGCTGCTGCTCCAGGTGTTTCTCCAGCAGGTCAACCTACGCAACAACAACATCGTCTTTAGTTCACCTCCCTGACTATTACAGATGGTCAGTCAAAAAGTCAAAAGTCATGATTGACAATCTGTCATGTTCCTTGAAGGGAGATGTGTGAGTTACATTAGACCACAGCGAGGAGCTCAGCGACTCACATATTCATTGAAGATGGGCGTGTAGCTGAGCTTGTTCTCGTCAGTGTCGTCAAACTCCAGGTAGTGTTTCTCCATGAAGCTCTGCTGAAGCTGCTGGAAGTCCTCCTCTGAAAGAAAAGTAACACACAGGTAAAACATCACATATCTTCCCCATAAAGTGACGAAACACTGAAGATTTTCATGTCTTCAGCTATCTCAACACAGCGGCTGGTTAGAAAACCTTCATAATAAATAGGGAAATGTATATAATGTCATTCACATAGTAATATCTATACGTATTTCCCTAAAAGTCTACATAACTTGGACTTATGTTAAAGATATTTATCCTTCAGAACAATAAAGGACAAAAAGAATCTAAATATCATATTTTTTACATATAACAAGCATCAGAAGCCACGTTACGTTTCTCACATTCAGCGACTCAACCCATTTCTGTGGACAATGACAATCTTCTTACTGTCTTACAGGCTCGCTGTCTTTCTTAAACAGTATGAATGAAACTGTTTTTTAAGAAAAGACTGACCCATGATGATGTCCTCTATGCAGCCGATGACGGCATCGAAAGCAGAGTCTGCAGCTGAGGAACTGGAGGCAGAAGAAAGAAGTCAACGCTCAGACACCTCAAAGACTTGAAGTGGATCTTGAGTTACAGTTTGCTTTTGAAGACCTGTGACTCAGACTTGAACCTTGCTCTGACATTTTAAGCAGTTCAGGTCAACCCACCTGGAAATAGCAAAGTTTTCTTCGTCCATATCGACCATGTCCACGATGTTGTCTGCACAGCTCCGGATATCTGCTGACACAAGATGAGGAGGCAGCGTCAGTACTTTGTTCTGGATAAATCAGCCTTTACACAAAACAGCTACTGCTAACTGGAACATGTGAAAATCACATAGAGCTGCCTGTCAGGCCTGAGATCACTGATGATACAGCAGCATGGCGTTAGTTAGCTGAGAGGCTAAGTTAGGGTTAGCTCACGCCAGCTAAACACATGTATATCGTCCATACGAACAGTTTGTTAGCTGCGCTTCATATTTTCCACATTCATTTTATTAATGTCCCGTCCATTACGCTGCGTGGCTGTTGGTTAAACTCCTCTACGTTACTTACTTCGCTCCTGGATGTCCATGTTGTTGAAACAAGTCGTTAACGAGGATGGTAAATAGCTAACGTAATGTTGTTGCCAAGGAAACGACGTCCGTGCACCCTATGCGTCTCATCCGGGGCGGACAACATAATCTGTGTACGTTGGTTCCTACCTGGAAACAGTGGGATTCAGCCCAAGGACCCCTTGAACCCCCCCTTTTTTTCCCTGGGTCTTCCAATGTTGTTTCCATTTATTGATTATTTCCTTCCATATTAAACTTTGTCCTTCTGCTTTCGATAATTTTACTTTAACTTTACTGAGCAATTTTATCTGCTTTTTCGTCCCCTTGTATCCCCTAAGTGAGCTGGTACCCACATGAACGTTGTTTCCCTCCCCTGCCGTGTTAATCTGGATGTTTTAAACAATATTTCATATAATATTTCATGGTGTGTTTCCGCTTTCCTGTTTTTAATGCTCAAGAGTGCTAAAACTGAATCACTACATATGACTGTCTTCTTGTCCACCCTGTCCTCCACCCATTCTGGTGCCAGTAATATTGCACATAGCTCCACCGCATATATACTTAAATGATCTGATTTTTTTTTTTTTTTGATATTGTGATATGATGGCTGGGAACCACCACTGCTGCTACCTGTTGCTCCTGTTTTCGGTTCTTTTGATCCATCTGTGTATATATAAACATATTCCCCATACTTTCCATTTCCATTAGTTATAAAATTCCTGTACAAGGTCCGCTGTTTTATTTCTTCTCTTGATAGCCCATATTTCTTGATCTACGCTTGCTTCTTGTATCATCCATTCTGGTAATATCATCCACAGAACTGTATTTTCTGTATTTTTAGTTGTTCTGTTATTCCCTCACTGACCCACCCAAAGCTTGATTTTTGTTCTTTCCCTTTTTCCCAACACATCTCCAAAACTCTCTTTGTTGGATGGTCTTCATTGTGTCCTTTTAGATTTGTCCAGTAATTGGCTCTAAGCTGTTTTCTGCCATAATGGCATTTCTCCTGCTTCAACTTGAAGATAGCATACTGGAGCAGTTATCATTGCTCCTAGGCAAGTTCTTAGTGCTCGAGTTTGAATAACATCTATCTGCGAGAGGGCAGATTAAGCTGCTGAAGTATTTAGTCAGCCACCAATTGTGCAAGTTCTCCCACTTAAAAAGATGACAGAGGCCTGTAATTTTCATCATAGGTACATTTCAACTATGAGAGACAAAAGGGGGGAAAGAATCCAGGAAATCACATTGTAAGATTTTTTATGAATTAATTGGTAAATTTCTTGGTAAAATAAGTATTTGGTCACCTACAAACAAGCAAGATTTCTGGCTCTCACAGACCTGTAACTCCTTCTTCAAGAGGCTCCTCTGTCCTCCACTCATTACTTGTATTAATGGCACCTGTTTGAACTAGCTATCAGTATAAAAGACACCTGTCCACAACCTCAAACAGTCCCACTCCAAACTTCACTATGGCCAAGACCAAAGAGCTGTCAAAGGACACCAGAAACAAAATTGTAGACCTGCACCAGGCTGGAAAGACTGAATCTGCAGTAGGTAAGCAGCTTGGTGTGAAGAAATCAACTGTGGGGGCAATTATCAGAAAATGGAAGACATACAAGACGACTGATAATCTCCCTCGATCTGAGGCTCCACGCAAGATCTCAACCAGTGGGGACTAAATGATCACAAGAACGATGAGCAAAAATCCCAGAACTACACGGGGCGACCTAGTGAATGACCTGCAGAGCGCTGGGACCAAAGTAACAAAGGCCACTATCAGTAACACACTACACCGCCAGGAACTCAAATCCTGCAGTGCCAGACGTGTCCACCTGCTTAAGCCAGTACATGTCCAGGCCCGTCTGAAGTTTGCTAGAGAGCATGTGGATGATCCAGAAGAGGATTGGGAGAATGTCATATGGTCAGATGAAACCAAAGTAGAACTTTTTGATAAAAACTCAACTTGTCGTGTTTGGAGGAGAAAGAATGCTAAGTGTCATCCAAAGAACACCATACCTGTGAGGCATGCTGGTGGAAACTGCATGCTTTGGGGCTGTTTTTCTGCAAAGGGACCAGGACAACTGCTCCGTGTAAAGAATGAATGGGGCCATGTATCGTTAGATTTTGAGAGAAAACCTCCTTCCATTAGCAAGGGCATTGAAGATGAAACATGGCTGGGTCTTTCAGCATGACCATGATCCCGAACACACCACCTGGGCAATGAAGGAGTGGCTTTAAAGTAGCATTTCAAGATCCTGGAGTGGCCTAGCCTGTCTCCAGATGTCAATCCCATAGAAAATTTCCCCCATAGTTTATTATTATTATTATTATTATTATTACGGGCATTAAAATCTCCACACCACACTTTGTTCCCATTGCTCTTGCCTTCCGCTTCTTCCAATTTCACAATGTCCAACTGTCTGCATCGGTTATAACAATGTCATAAAAATGAAATGCCAGTTTCCTCTTTCATATCCATACTTCTATTACAATACCCCCCATCTCAATTCCAAAATCAATAACCCTGTAGGGAAACGTGACACATCCACCTCCTGTCCCTTCTTCCCTGTCTCTTCTGATTGCCATGTATCCTTTAATAATGAAATCTAAATTTGGTTTTAACCAGGATTCCTGGATGCACAATATGTCTGGTTTTTCCTGCTGACTATAGATAAATTGAACTCCTGACCTTTAGCAATTAGGCTTCTTGCATTCCACTGAAGAATTATCATTATTATTACCCAATACATGATGTTTCTTGACTGGCCTGAACACCCAACTCATCTCTTACCTCTTCCCATCTTATCCCTCTCATATCCAGATGATGTACTGCTGCTTTACTATAATCTGTATTCTTTCTGTTTTAGATTTAACATCTGCAGCCACATTAATGACTACTGCAATGAATGTCACCAATCTCTTTTTCTCCTCCAACATTTTCTTTTCAATTTTTTGTACAATACTCGTCATTACTTGTTTCTCTTTATTTTGTTGCTTGCCACTGAAATTCCCCTGTCCCGCTCTCTTGGCAGCTTCAGCATAAGATACTTTTATCTGTTGCACCGTTATTTCTCTCTTCATAGCTTTACATCCCCAGTATGCTACACTATGTTTTCCACCACAGTTACAGCATTTTGGTTTAACACCCGTCCCACATTTCCCATACTCATGGTCCCCTCCACACCTAGCACAGCTTCTTTTCCCTTTGCATAGGTTCGCAATATGTCCATATTTCTGACAATTGAAGCTTCTCATTGGTTTTGGGACAATTTCTCTTATTTTTTACAAATCCAAAATAAAGTTCTCTTTGGATAATTTAGAGGTAGAGTTTGATGCAAAAAAAACGAAACCTATACCTCTATATTGTCTAAAAGACTTCAATCCTTCATATCATGTTTGGTGGATGAAGATCAATGTGGCTTTGTCACCGCTAGAATGACACAGGACAACATTAGAAGAACTTTGCATGTAATGCATCGGATAAACAAGAATAAGACACCAGCTGCGTTGGTTTCGTTGGATGCTGCGGCTGCCTTTGACCGAGTCTCCTGGGACTTTTTATTTCTCACACTAGAAAGATTTGGGTTTGAGGAGAAGGCGATTCAATGTATTAAAACACTATATACTAAGCCAACAGCTAGGATAAAAATAAATGGTTCTTTGACAGATAGATTTGAGCTAGAGCGGGGGACAAGACAAGGGTGTAATCTGAGTCCTACGCTATTTGCAATTTTTATAGAGCCATTGGCTCAGATGGTAAGACAAAATGAAGCAATAGCAGGTATAGAAATCAATGATCAGCAGCATGTAATAAGTTTATTTGCAGATGATGTAATGGTTTATCTTAAAGATCCATCAGTCACGTTTGAACCACTTATGCAGTCCTTAGATCAATTTGGCTCATACTCTGGGTACGAATTGAATAAGTCTAAAACTCAAGTTCTCATGTTTAATTGTAAACCAAACCAAAGACTCAAGGAGACCGGATTAAATTGGGAGGCAAAGTCAATCAGATACTTGGGTATAAACATTACCAAAAATCTTACAAAACTGTATAAAAGTAATTATGGAGAAATTGATTAAAACTTAAGGAAAGATATTGATAGATGGTCTACATACCCGATGGGACTTAGTGATAGAATATATACTGTAAAAATGAATGTATTACCACGCTTGTTATACCTGTTCCTTTCCCTACCAGTGCCTATACCGCCAGAACAATTTTTTAAGTGGGATAAACTAGTATCAAGGTTTATATGGGATGGAAAGAAACCTAGGGTAAAGTATAGTACTCTACAGCTGACCAAAAGAAAGGGTGGAATGGCACTTCCAAATTTAAAAGAATATTTTCAAGCAGCGCAACTGCGTCCGCTCCTGAGTTGGTGCAGTAGTGCCTACAAGGCTAGATGGAAGGATATTGAGGCACCAGTCTCTGAATTCCCGATCCAAACGATTATAGGTGAACGAAAGATCCCAGAGAACATCGAATTTGCGTCGGAGATAGACATGATAACGACGACTTATACACTAAACACATGGCATTCGGTTGTGAGACAGTTAAAGGTGGGAAGGGAACTCGGTTTATTGAAATAGATTGCACATGATGTGGCCTTTAAACCTGGAAGGCTGGATCCTAGATTTAAACAATGGACTCGAGTGGGTGTGACTGCCATGTGCTCGTTGATCCTTAAGGGAAAAATGAAGAGCTTTCAAGAAATGAAAAACGAATATGGATTGGCCAATCAAGATTTATTTAGATATCTACAACTGAGAGACTACTATTGCAAGGAAGTTAAAAGAGCAGAGGATGATATACATCCAATAATAAGGCTCTTCTCTCGGGCATATGGTGAAGCTACGCCTAGGGCGGTGTCCAAACTTTACATGTGTTTGATTGAGTTGAACAAAGACTCTACTGTGTATGTGAAGAACAAATGGGAAAAAGAATTGGCTGTGGACATTTCTGATGAGATGTGGTATGATATGTGGGTCATACACCAAACGACAACTCAGTTGGGCGGATGGAGAGAATTTTCATGGAAAAACCAAATAAGATATTTCATCACACCTCGAATTAAAAGTAAACAACTTAGGGCACCTCAGCCATGTTGGAGACAGTGTGACCAAATTGATCCTGACCATACACATGTTTTTTGGAGTTGCAGTAAAATCCAGCCTTTCTGGGAGGCTGTGCACTCAGTTATTTGTGTGGTCTTAGGATATGGGATCCCCAGCTCAGGTTTTGTTCTTTATTTGGGTCATATGGGAGGAGTTGTTTGTCCGAGAGACCAATATTTGGTCAAGATCTTTCTGGTTGCTGGGAAGAAGGCAATCACCAGGAACTGGCTTAAAACAGATATCCCGGATTATGAACAGTGGAGGACTATTGTGGACAATATACAGGATATGGAGTATTTAACGTTCAAACTAAAAATTCAAGAAGATTTGTTTCAAAAGAGATGGGAAAATGGTTATTGTATAAATCCAAAAGGGGAGAAAAGTGAAGGGTGAAAGTTGTGTACCCCTGTGATGTCTTGATTTATTTCTTTTTCCCTTTTTTTTTCTTTTTCTTTCTACAGTTGTGTGTTACTGTTTTATACTTGAATGTTTTTTTATATCTGTGCAATCCAAAATAAAAAAAAAGTTATAAAAAAAAACCGAAACCTTTTATTAACCCATTTATATGCTGGGTTATTAGCCTATATGTGTTTATGATTGATTAAATGTTCATCCATAATGGAATCATAAGTTTTTGTTAAAAGTAGCTTATTATTGCATAATGATGCTTGCAGTTTACTCAAAATCATTTCATCACTCCTGTCTTTGAGACAAAAGGAGCTTTAAATTTAAAAACAAAACAGTCGTAGAAAAAAAACGATCACTTGTACATACATTTATTACAAATATCACAATCCAGGAAACAATAATTCTTCAATCAGTCACATCTTTGGGAACTCTGTGGCAAAATTCCTTTACAGATGTTTTAAATACAACTCACAACTTATTCTTTACAATCCTGAACTTCATCTCCAACTGTAGAGACGACCATATAAACCTGCATGTATAAGGTGCATCAGGGAGTACAAGACAGTGACCAGACCAGTCTTTAGTCATACCGAGAGATGCAGGTTTCTTTTTTTAGGAATCATTCCAGTTATAGTCTGAATGATTTTTTTTACAGATCCTGCTCATGCAATTTGGCGGAGTGGAAACTCTTTCATAAACAATTTGACCAATATAAATTCTAAATTATTAAGTGTCATAATTTGAAATGTCAGATTCTTTTTTTTAATTTGTACAAATAGAATTAAATCACAATCTCTCATATTCATTTCGTCACCTGTTTGCAAAATACAAATGTCATTCAGTCAACCCAGAGATGCTTCAAGTAAAGGATAAACAGAAAGACCGGAAACACATGGTTCTTTATAAAGACAGAGGAAGATGGCAAAATGAGAGCAAATAGTGCCGTTATATAAAGCACGAAGAGGAATACCACATTTTATTCAGTCTGAACAGTCAGTGACCTGGGAGGTACACTTCCAATTTGACAAATGTGGTTTGGCAAGATCGATCTGGATGTAAGAAATCCTACTAAGAGTGCTGTGATTTGTAGCAAGTGTAACAAATATACAGTTGTTTCTGTACTAAAGCTCAAACTCCATGTCACTCTGCTGTGGGTAATTATTTCACCGACCCGAAACGATAATATTTTTAAAATGACCCTGGGATATTTAGTAAACTGAGAGGAAAAAACGATTCACTTAAACATTTCACATTTGTTTTAAACAATTTACTGATTGGCTAATACAACACTGTCAATCAACAAAAACTTCTTGTACCTCTCAACCAAGTTTCTACATCGGTGTTCGCCATCACTTATGATACAAAATTAAATCACATCTTGTGGATTGAAAAATAGTCGTCTTGATACAGACGCACGTTTGTCATCACAAAAAAAAAAAAAAATTAAGACATATTTACTTATGCTGAGCCCACAAATGAGGCTGACTCACGGTGGAGTTGCATTACAAGTTGTTGCCAAACAAATGGTTAGCATCAACCAAGCAATCCCAGATAAATTCAGAATGTGGCGGTACAAATGTAACTGTATAAAACCCCTACACTGGCTCTTCAAACATACAGTATGCACTTAGAATTAGAGAAAACAAAAATGTGATTTGATTAACTTTCTGCAATTTAAAATCCCTGTGTATTTATTTGTTGTACATACATGACAGGGACTCAGGAAATATCAACATCTGAGCAAAAAGACAAAGCACAAAAAGCAGCAGGGTCAGCTGTGCTGAAAAATCAATTAATACAGATTCAAGTAATTTGTTGTTTTTGTTCTGTCATGTGACGACTAATTTGATTTTAACTTTAATTAGTTTTTTTGTAAACCGAAACAGAAAACCTCCAAGAGTAATTCAGCAACGTTTAAGATTTCTGACACCAAGCTGACCAAAGGATAGACGCTGGTTCAACCTTGGGAAAAATAAAATGAAAATGCTACCTCGAGAACACCATGATTCGCATTTCTATACCAAAAAGAAAAAAAAGTGAAAGTGAGATACATCTCAAATTTATCTGTACCTTGTGTTTAACACTGTACTACAGGCTGTGATCTTTTCTTCTACCCAGCCCTTTCAGATCTGCAGACATGTGCATGACAGGTGATGGGATTAAATAGTGGTAGCCTCTGGACAGAAAGCGCAGTGGGATCCTCATATCATAGAAAGGATGTCTGCTGACTCTACGCAGGTTGCTTGCAGATGAGGTGGGTTCTGTCTGTAATCTGGTTTAAATGTTTCTGCCCCTAACTTCTGCTTGTTTTTGTCTGAAAAACACACTGTTGGTAGAAAGTTGACGATTCTTGGCCCAGCTTCTGCAATGAGCTGTCAGAAGGATATAAAAGAGGAGATGTAGGTAAATGAGGGAAAGACCCCGCGGATCCAGCGGTGATTTAAATTCCCCTCCTCTCATCTCCTGCCTTTCCTCTCTTCGCCTCTCCATCGACGCCTCCCCTTACCAGAAGTCACTGTTCTGGTATCATCACAACATTGTGGCATCATCCTCACAGCCCTGTAGGGTGAGAGGGGATTAAAGAAGGAGGAGGAGGAGGAGGGTGAGGGTGTCGGGCTTGTGTGTCTCTCCTGATTGCATGAGGAAGTGTGTCAGGAGACATGTGCAATGAGTCTGACTCGGGTCTGGATGTCCTGGCGGCACAGGGGGCACGTCTCTAACTGTAAGGCACACTCCATACACATACCACTGGAGGAAGATGGGGGAAACATAAAGGCAGATTTTATTATACGTTCACAGGAAATGCTAGACAGACAGAAATTAGCTCGGTTTAACAGTCGCACATACCCGTGTCCGCAGGGCCGCAGCTCTGTGTCAGCCATGACGTCGCAACATAGCGTGCAGCAGTTGTCTCGGATGCTAACCTGCTTTAGTAAAGCCAGACGCCGGTGTCTGCAAAGCACACAGAAAAGGTGATAAAAGGTTTCCAGTCACACACACACATTAAAAGCTTTTCCTCTGTGTACAGTGATGACAACTTAGCACAGTTCTACTTGCAATGTGGCAACCATAATTACTTACATACTTACTGCTAATGTGAACAATTCTGAAGGCAAATAAACCAACGGAACTGCAGTACTGTCTCATCCAGGTAGCATATACTTGCACCACAGAGTGAATGAAAAATCACCAGGTGTATAGTACATAACAACTATATGTCATGATCTTTCAGTCCGGTCAGCAATTTTTAAATAACTTCATTAGATATGAGGTGATTGGTTGCATGTTGAAACATGACTAAAAGCCCATTTTGAAGTAAATATCTGTGAGTGCCAGCTCAACATCACACTGAACCTTAGAGCATACTCCTGTTACTAAGTGAGCCTAACGTTCATTTGTTCATGCTCATTAGTAAACCAGACAGTCATTCGTTCAGTGTGTGTTTACATTAGCTGTCATGCTGCAGATGTTAGTGGTCACAGAGAGAAACAAGTGGTCACATAATGCGCACTTAAGATTTGGGCTAGTTTCCCTTGGTTTGCTCTAAATGTATACTCAAGAAAAAAACTAAATGTGGAGCATGTGAATCATCAACTCTTTTCATTTGTATCAATATCAAGTGCACTGCTGTTTGATCTCAATCAACAATCTCTTTCTTTGTCAAGATGATGATTTTTGTCAGCATTATGTCAGAGCGGTGTTGGTTCAGCTATGGTAATGTTCAAGGTCGTGTTGTTGCACGGGAATGCTGTAGAGCTGAGTCGACAACTTTCTGAAAGACTCATTAAGATTTTTTATTCATAGATTAATACAGGGCCATAGATCCTTGAAACAGCAGACATTTTGTCCTGACAAACTCATGTGTGATCAGTAAAACAAATAGGTAATTTAATTTTCATATTGAGGATGCTGGGTTATAGCCATGGTTTGTCAAGTGTCTGTCATAAGATAGGTCTGTTGGACTGTTAATGTGTTGACCATCTCCTGTACAGATATTGCTCTGTTCATGTAGCTAGATCTAATTATTCTCAAAGTCATTCAACTTGTGACTACACTAAACAAAAGAGCTGCTTTAATGTAGCCAACAAATTAATGAGTGATGAAAATACTCTTTGTACACTGGAGCAACCCCAGAAGATGAGTCACGTTTGTATCATGCCAAACCTACATGTTGCGCACTGTGTGCAAACAAATGATTCAACAGTCAGAAGACGTTTGGGAAAGACAACAGACTACGTCCTGTTTTCCCGGCTTTATTTCTCACCTGGGTAGGATGATCTTTTCACTGGGCAGCAGAGAAGCGAAGTCGTTGAAGGTGCTAAATTTCACAGAAGGTGGGTGACGGAAAGGCTTGGCCCCAAAATTAAACTCGCACTGTTGGTATGACATAAAGCTGGCTGCCGCAAAGAAACCGGACCTGACAAGAAACAGGAGTAAAGCAAAGAAATGGGGTCATTTGAGTATAAATGGAGGGAGAGAAGAAAGAGGATAGGAAGACGGGCAGGGAAAAGGAAGGACAGAAAGAGAATGAGGAGACTAACCATTGACACTAGAGGTGGGTGACTGTGTGTGTGGACTTACGTGGCCGAGGAGAAGACCTGTTTCTCTGGCGGTAGCTGATGTCCGTTCAGATAGAAGATCATCTGCTTCTTGCTGAGGTCCAACAAGAACCCGATGGCATCTCCTAAATAGGACACACACACACAGCACAAAGTTTTGGCATGTTATTACTACTATTATCTGTCTATGTGGGACGTAAAGCAGAGCTTGAATGCTGGCAGTGACTGCAGCACGTGGGTGCCAACAACAACAAAAAAATAAAGTGTAATTTTTGAACAAATGAATCATTTAACATTTAAAGTGAGGTGTTCGCTCTCTTCCACTGCTTTAACTGGAAAGTAGTCCCGGTTCATAACCGTGTGTCTGTGCATGCAGTGCGTACCCTCCTTCCAGCAGGGGTGAGAGTGAGGTTTACTGCGAGCGTTGTACCAGATGAGCTGCCTGCAGCCATCATACGCACACGAGTATTCATCGTCTCCTATCCCGTAACCCTCCTGTAACACACACACACACAAAACTAAACTGTGGGACTGCAGAGAAACAGAATGTGGAAAAGCTGAGCAGTAAATAGAAGGACAAGTACATGGTTGAGGAACTTGCTGTCCTTGGTGGCCCATCCGATTTGCATCACTCCTGACGTGATGACCGTCACCTCGTAGTACCAAACCCCTGAATCCACGCAGAATGTACAACGCACACTCTCGAAGGAGGAGGCGTCACATCGTGCCTGAAGAGAGAGAGAAAACATTCAGAAGTCATTTAGACAGTATTAAAATCTCAACGTTGGAGAATCATTTTCTAAATGAGTAAATCTGCCACTGATCTGCCAAAAGTGTCTACTCTCTCTCACACACACAGACCTCTAATCCTGTGGGGGAGATCTTGAGGTACTCGCTGACATCGTTGCTGTTGAGCATGGCGTTGATATTGGCGAGGTTGACCTTCTCGTATGTGAACTGACGACCTTCCTTTAGGACTGGACCGAGGGCAACAGAGGAAACATCACGTTACATCACATTTCTTTCTTCAGTGACACAAAGGCCTTATTTAAAAAAAAAAACGGTTACTCACACAGGTTGTCGAGGCTCCACTGTGAGCAGAATCCGACCTGCCTTTTCAGGTAGTCAGGCTGTTCTGCCCACGACTCAAGGATAGCGAGTCGAGTGCTGATGCACGACTCAGATACCGTCAGTTTGTTCTCACCTGAGGGCAGGGAGATGCACCATGTGTTCAAAACAGCCAAACAAATCCAAAAATAAATCTCTGTCAGAGATACAAAGTGACTTCAGATGTTGGAGGTATAAAAGGCCACCTTTACAACGACTATGAAAACATCGGATATAAAAGTCACTGCAGTATAATCTAAGATTTCAATCTAATTTTGGGAGCCTTTTGTGAGGATGTCACTAGTTTGCATCAATCTTTAATATGAACAGGTCTTAAAATACAGCGAGTTAACCTACTGGTCTGGGAGAACTTCTCCAAAGCGATGAGAGCAAACAGCATGACTGTGGGGTGGGCCTCAGAGCTCTGCAGATTGTCAAAAGGCAGAAAAGAAATGGTCATAGGTTTGTGCTTTTGGTCAGAGTGTTGTTTGGGCCTAGACATGCTAACATTAATTTACAATAACAATGCAAATTGTCTCATATAGCCATGTCTTCTGTTACTCGTTTATAGTGAGCATGCTTCCATGGACAAAAGCAGTTGATTTTTTGGTAACAGACAATTTGTTCAGTTTCACAATGACTTCTCCTTCCTGACTGCACAACCATCACTATTGTCTACATTACAAGATAAACTCTAACAACATTTGCCTACATAAATCTGTTTTCTCAGTTACACAGAAGTTACCTACATAAGATATTCATTCCTTACTCACTCCTGTTCTTTCTTTTCAATGGCTTCAACATATTAAGAAAGGTCAGAGCCAGCGCTGAAGGGATTTCTCTCAGAGCTGTCAAAAGTGGCCATCTTTTGGTCGTTTTTGGTAGATAAGGAAGAAACACTTCATTTGCAGAGTTGACTTCCTTATCTCTCTGACAGTGACGTTCTTATCTGATAAATAACAGAATGATTTCCAGAGAACTAGTGGAGTGGTAAAAACAGAAACTCTCTTGGTCGTCTGTGGCATGGCTGGACTTTCCGAAGCATACCAACATCTCAACTCTGCATCTCATCCAGTCTTTCCTGCCATCAACGCCAAAAACTGCTGGATGCGATAACTGCAATTGTACCTGTTAAGCGAGCTCAATTCATCAGAAAATGTGTTTTTTTTCTCTTTGGATTTCAGTTTTTTTGTTAAAACCAAAACATAGCTCAGCTGCTGAGGTATCACAAGAAATGTGATGACCTTCCCAGAGCAGCACACATGGATAACATGCCATAAATACAGAAGAAGAAATTTTTATACCTTCCAACAAAATTAAAGATAGACTGACATTACAAGCGTGTGGGAGTGTGTGTGTGTGTGTGTGTGTGTGTGTGTGTGTGTGTGTGTGTGTGTGTGTGTGTGTGTGTGTGTGTGTGTGTGTGTGTGTGTGTGTGTGTGCTCACCAGACTCTCTAGAAGGTACTCAAGAGTTCCAGGGCTCAACAATCCAATGCTGGCTGGACCTTAATAGAGAAAGATGGACAGAAAGAAAAAATTGGTTTAGTCAGAGCTTACTGATTTATCAGTCAGCCATAACATGAAAAAATGTTTTCCGGATATACAACGCAGGCAAAGCAAATAATATTTGAGGAATTCAGCAGAGTGTCCTTCAGTTATCAGTGCTGCAGCTACCAGATCTAACAGCCACCTCACTATAGATTACAAATATAAACCATTACGACATAAAGCACCGTGTTCTGAACAGACACATCAAAAAATACAAATGGGAAATGTGAGTTCATGCCCATCACTAGAATACTCTCAGCTCTGTGCAGCACTTGGCAGCACACAGTGAACATCACAGCTGATTAGACGATACTGGTGTCTCTGCAGTAAATGGCTACCTGGGTTGTTTATTAACAGCAATGTATTTCACAATGTCCCCATCATTTCCCCTTTCCAGCCTGTCAGTGATAACTGACACGTCATGCTTATCACATCTATTTGCTGTGGTAGGTCTATTTATCATTTAGTCTTTTAGTTAGCTATTAAGTACCACATGATTTCAAGAGTCGCTGAGCTAAACTAGTCTAACCCGACCATCCAGTATATCACCATACTGCACATTAAGACCAAAACAGCATCCATGATGTAATAGTAAATTTAAGCCTTTGTAAATTTAAATCTTTGCTTCAACCACTACCGATGTAAATTTAAGCCTTTGTTTCAACCACTACAGATGCAAACCCCACCCTCCTTAAACATGAGGTATCAAGCCTTTTGTCTTGTGTAAATTGCGTTGCCCAGACTCAGATCTACACATCAATGCAAGATCCTGCAGGACACCTCAGGTGAAAAGCATATGGCCAGACGACGGGCGCCAACACCCACAGGAGACAAAGGACTGTAAAACATCTAACACATGTTTCTGGAGGGCATTCACATGGTTCTGGAGGGTATAAATGTTCAGGTCTCCCCATTCTCGGGGTCCTTCTTCACTTTGACCGCTCGCGTGTTGATCGACCTTTTCTTTGCAAAGAAAATAAAACCTTGTCGGCCGGCAGAAGTCTCTATTTCATTCTTCACCAGCAGCAGAAGAGGAAATTTCCACAACAATTTGGTGTCAGAAGTGGGATCCCTCGAGCGATCGTCTGGGACGCACATAGACTGCGCCGTCCAAAATCAAGAGGCAGCCTTCATCATGCCCATGGTTGAAGTATCTGGATCAGAGGGTGCAACGTTGGTTTTCCGCCCGTGGACTTCTGCTGACATCACAGCAGCCTCACAACATCTGCCAAACCCAGCAACATCAGGTAAAGCGTTTGTTGAGGAATTCTCCACATTTTGCCAAGAATTCAAACCTACCATAAATGAACTAAAAAGACTACTGATTGCCAAGATGAAACCTACAGATTGGCAAAAAAATAGCTGAAAAATTCCCACATGCTGACATCCGTTGTAAGCACATCACCTGGGAACATGAGTCTAATGCCCATTATAGAGATGTTGTCCGTCTTCTCTGTGATGCATTCATTCAAGTTTTCCCTGTAAAGATAAACATGGAGAAGATCACTGCCTGCAAACAAAAGGATGATGAAAATCCGGATGAATATCTCACTCGACTAACAGATGTATTCAACGCCCACAGTGGCCTTCAACTGCCTGATGGATTAAACAATGCTCCAGATGTGTGGGAGATTCACCTCTGTAACTGTTTCTTAAACGGACTAAAACCAGACATTGCCTCAGCTGTTAAAAGTTCCTGTATTGGCTGGGATGATGCACGCCTGCCCGAACTCCGCAAACATGCCATACATGCACATGTACAATTGCTCTCAAAGAAAAAGAAAAAAGAAGAGACAACACAGAAAGAGCTTCACATGGCAGCAGTGACCATGTATAACACAGTCCAAGGACAAAGACAACCAAATCGTGAACAGAGAAGAACAGGACATAACCGAAACAAGCACGAAAGAAAACCCTGTTTCCTCTGTGGTCAATATGGACATTGGAGACACGAGTGTCCCCAAAATACCTCATCAACCCTGGTGGACAAATCGGACTGAAGATGGTTCAGGGCTGTCGGAGAGGGATGGACTCCTGCTGGCAAGCCAAACCAACTTGTGAAATCAGAAGAAGGTACTGCACCACACTCACACACACATACTGAGCATACCAATGCACAAACTATTAAAAATTCAGACAATAGTTTTGCTGTAGCTTTAACATATGTACATTACACATCCGATAACTTCAAGAAGTTTCCGCAACATACATTAACCATTGCAGAACAAAATGTTACATTTTTAGTTGACTCAGGAGCCACGAACTCTGTGATAAAAGCGTTAGAGTTCACTAGAAAACCAAAAATGAGTGGAGATTATGTGTACTCTGTTGGTTCATCAGGTCAAACAATTAAAGAAAACATTACTGTCCCACTCAAATGTGTGGATGAACCAAATACAAGCTTCAAACATGCATTCTTGCTCTCAAAAGTCTGCCCCATTAACCTGATGGGCAGGGACTTGATGTGTAAATTAGGGCTTTGTCTGATCTCAACCCCAGAAGGTGTCAAAGTCCACAGGCTATCTGACCTGGAACCAAATTTTTCACACTCTTTTGTTTACCACACCCCAGACCTACAATATGCATATCAATGGAAATTGCAGCCATCAACTGCATCTGAGCTTCTCACTGTAGCCAGAAACACAGTTTCAACAGCTACAGTAGATTTCATGACACCAGAGGGTCTACATTGTACCTCTCATGTGTCACCAGGACCTGATGAGCCATATGAGGAAAGTTGGTTGCGAGAAAGATTTGATAAACTCACACTGACACACATTTATTGGACACAACATAAATGTGCTGTATCAGTCTCTCTCACACCAGCTCAATGTAATGTGTACACCATAGATCACTCGGCCCCACACATCACACTTACAAAACACACACCAGATAACTGGGAAGATTTGGGCCCCTTCATAAAATCATGTCAGCGCGCAGCCGATTGGCAAGAAACATCTGATCGATCTATTTTTTTTCACCTACACTGCAGCAGGAGTAATTATTCCTTGTGATGACTCTCCAGTGCGCACACCATTGTTTCCTGTCAAGAAAATCAGAGATAAGGAGCAACCTACAGAATGGCGTTTTGTTCAGGATCTGCAAGCAGTAAATGCTGCCGTCCAACCCAGAGCACCAAATGCTCCAAATCCTTACACCATCTTGTCTCAGGTTCCATCTAATGCAAAATTCTTTTCAGTAGTGGATCTTTTTAATGCTTTCTTCAGTGTTCCAGTTCACCCAAAAAGTCAGTTCTGGTTTGCTTTCAATTTCAATGGCCGAGGCTACACATTCACTCGTCTATGCCAAGGCTACTGTGAAAGCCCCACTATCTACAATGAAGCTCTCAGACAAAGTCTTGAATCCCTTGTTCTCACCCCGGGCTCTGCTTTGTTACAATATGTTGATGACCTTATGATCTGCAGTCCAACCAAAGAGCAATGCGAAGCTGATACAGTAAAACTCTTGAAACATCTGGCTAATACTGGTCACAAAGCCAGCTTGTCCAAACTTCAGTTCGTCCTGGAAAAAGTCACCTTCTTAGGACATGTCATTACTTCTGAAGGAAAGACTCTTTCACCAAAAAGAGTGGATGCAATCCAGAACCTTCCGAAACCCATCACAAAAAAACAAATGATGTCATTTCTTGGCATGTGTTCTTATTAGAGTTGCACGATACCCACGGTATACCCGGTACCCCGCGGTACCAAATCATACCCGTCGCTACTATACTAGAAATTTTACACGACGGTACTACCGTGGATTACTATACTACCGGTGCCAGTCTCCGCTACATAGCGGCCGCCTCTGCCCTCCTCCCGGCTTCTCACTGCATGCTACTCACTCGTAAAAAAAACATGGCATGCGCTGCAACCGAACTACACAGCTGCTGAATGATTGGCTGTTTGCCTGTTACTGGTGACGTCCAGGGATGTGATAGGCTGTTGCACGCTGGGTCCGCCCGTCTGTTAGCTGATTGGCTGTTCGCGTGTTTCTGCCGGCAAGCATAAACTCCATGAAGACAGCTCCGCTTCGATAGAAACTCGCTTCAAAACAAACAACAAGCTAAAGTTCTGTCTCGCCCAGACACGAGACAACACACTCACCGTGGCAGAAGCACCGGGCCCGAGCAGCGAGTCTGCTGTGGCGTCTTTGTCAGTGGCAACACTAATTTTGCTTAAAAAACAAACGTTGTTGTTTCAAACTAACTTGTACAAATACATTGCAGTTTATAAAGATAATAATAATAAAAAAAGGCCGCAGTATCGCGGTATTACCCGAAACCGTGATACTTTGTCTGGTATAGTATCGTGGTTACTCATTTTAGTATCGTGACAACTCTAGTTCTTATTGTAGACAATTCATTTTAAACTATGCCATTCTTGAAGCCCCACTCTCTTCTCTCATTCATGGCAAAGGTCTACAATCACAAGATAAGATCACATGGACTTCTGAAGCAGAACAGTCTTTCACTGAACTAAAGCTTGCCTTACAGACCACTCCAACTTTGGGTCTACCTGATCCTACCAAGCCTTTCACTCAAACAGTTGATGAGAAAGATGGATACATGACTTTTGTGTTGTTGCAAGATCACGGAAATAAACTGCGGCCTGTAGCTTACTTTTCTTCAAAACTAGATCCTGTGGCTGCAGGCCTACCAAGATGTCTCAGGGCTGTGGCCGCTGCTGAAAAAGCAATCATGGCCTCCAGAGACATTGTGAGCTACTCTGATGTAACTCTCCTGGTTCCACATGCTGTGTCTATGATTCTACTTGAGCAAAAAACTTCTCATCTCTCTACTGCAAGGTGGCTAAGATACAACACTGTGCTTCTAGAAATGCCTAACATCACTGTAAAAAGATGTAATGTCCTAAACCCTGCCACTCTTTTTCCCACACCAGATGATGGACAAGAACATAACTGTGTTGCTGTCCTCCAACAGGTCTGCTCGCCAAGACCAGATCTGCAAGAAACCCCACTAACTAACCCTGATTTGGTTGTTTTTGTAGATGGCTCTGCCTCCCGCGACCCCCAAACAGGTCGCAACAGAGTTGGATTTGCTGTTGTCACTAATCATGAAACTCTTGTCTCAGGCTCACTCCCTCCTCACTATTCTGCACAAGCAGCAGAACTTACAGCATTGACAGAGGCATGCAAACTGGCACACAACAAGACTGTAACTATCTACACCGACTCCAGATATGCATTTGGTGTTGTACATGATTTTGGCACTCTGTGGAAACACAGACAATTTTTAAAATCTGACGGAAAACCCATTCTTCATCATGACAAGGTTGCAGCTCTTCTAGATGCTATTTTGCTCCCAACCTCAATTGCTGTTTGTAAATGCCTTGCCCATACTAACAACTTAGACTCTGTCTCTCTAGGGAATGCAAGAGCTGATACTGCTGCAAAAAGGGCTGCACTCCAACCCACCACCCTCAACCCTTTGTTCGTTTCAACTCCTGTCTCAATTCCAAGCTCTCTTACAGCAATGCAGTCCTTTGCCACACCACAAGAAAGGACATTGTGGAGACGTTGCGGTGCCACACAAAAAGAATCAGTGTGGTGGGGACCCAATGATAAACCTTGCCTGCCCAAACATTTCTTTCCTCACTTTGCAAAATTGACACATGGGTTGGACCATGTGTCAAAAGGGGGAATGTTAGATGCCATAACCCAACACTGGTTCACCAAAGGTTTTTCAGTCCATGCACAAAAGTTTTGTCAATCATGTATGGTTTGCACAACACATAACGCAGGAAAAACCAAAACAATCACACATGCTGCACATCCACCACCAGATAGACCATTTGAACATTTGATGATGGATTTTATAGAACTTTCGCCAGCAGAAGGAAAGAAATACTGCTTGGTGATAGTTGACATGTGGTCAAAATGGGTTGAAGCATTCCCAGCAAGGCACCAAAGCAGCTAGGTGGTAGCAAAGGCTCTGTTAACAGAAATTATTCCCAGATGGGGAATACCAACCAGACTGAGCAGCGATAATGGCACACATTTTGTCAATACTGCAATAACCCAAATCAGTGAATTTCTTGGCACTGACCTCAGACAACATTGTGCATACCACCCTGCCAGTGCAGGTGCGGTTGAACGAGAAAATGGCACGTTGAAATCAAAATTAGCAAAATGCTGTGAGGAAACGGGACTGCCATGGACAAAGGCTCTGCCCATTGTTCTAATGCACATAAGAATGAGAAAAAGGTCCAGAGTGAACATGAGCCCCTTTGAAATTCTTTTTGGCAGACCCCCATCCCTAGGAATGGAGCCTGTAACCAGGCCACTCCCCTCCACCGGTCTATGTGATGATGACATGTTACAATATTGCAAAAATCTATCTTCCACCCTCTCTCAGATATCTCAGCAGGTGAAATCAGCCCTTCCACTACCAGCTTCCACATTGCTGCATGAATTCCAGCCTGGCGACTGGGTGGTCATAAAGGACTTCAGAAGGAAGCACTGGCACTCCAAACGTTGGCGGGGTCCATTCCAGGTGCTCCTGACAACACATACTGCTGTGAAGGTCGCTGAAAGAGCAACGTGGGTTCACGCCAGCCACTGCAGGAAGGTCCCTGAACCATCAGAAGAATCCAGCTGTCAGCCTGAACGGCGTGAGGACGGACGACGCAGAGACGGACAACGCGGAGACGAACAAGCGCAGGGAGAGGACGACACAAGGATTTCAACAACCAACTAGACGTCAGAATTAACCACACAAGCCTTTTTTTTTTTTTTCTCTCTTTTTTTTTCTCTGATGAACCACATCATGCATCACCTGATTCTGATCTCATCATGCTGGACAATGCTGACAGAGTCCTACACATACAAACCTGCCAAAACCATCACGCTGACAAAAGGACAAAATGCAACCTTCACCTGTACTGTTTACCCCGAAATTTGGCGATCAGGTCAAATTCAGTCATACTATGCCAAATACAACAAGTACCTATGCAAAGATCCCTGCGGCCCACACGACTGGCATTTGATCGTGGCCGCTACTGATAAAACCCTTGCTCCAGACAGAGATCCCCGCTTCACAATAACAAAAATTCCAAAATCCAACGGAGCAAGGATCACCATCTCTGATGTCAAACCCACAGATGCAGGCACATATTGGTGTGGAATTGAATATCCAAACACTGATATGTACAGACAACTGAGAATCATAGTCAGTGAACCACAAGACCCATATGACACTCCACGAAATATGCAGTCGGATGCTAAAACTACCTCACCAACCCCTGAGATAGACCATCACCATGACGACTTGAACATCGCTGATCACAAAGATAACACAGTACAACGAGCGCTCAGACAATGCAACGACAACAGTGCATGTGCCCTAGCTCTTTTACACAAAAAAGAGTTGAAGATTCCTGGTGACTGCTGGGTTTGTCATGCCTTAGCAGCTAAATGGCAAGCAAAACCCCTAACGGCAAATATTGTGTTACAGGGCCACATGAAAGAATCTTGGGGCAGAAAGGATCAGAGAAAGTGCACTGTCCCTTTGGGAATGATGATGTTGTTAATTATCGGCGAACAAATCAGAAATCATGTCCCAGTTGTCCCACATTCCAATATTTCCTGTATTGATTCCCATTCAACCTTAAGTAACATGGCATTTGAAGTTCCTCTACAACATGCAGAGACTTGTGTTTGTTCAACATCATCATCAGGTCCTTACCTAGGCCAGTCAAGTTGCCAAACTAGAATATTTGTGGATACAACAACAACAACAACAAATTGTTCTCACAGATGGCCTAATAACACTGTGACAAGATTTGTCTGTCCATTTGAACAGCTTTCATCCCAGCTAGGAATCATGTGGTCTTGTGGCAGAAAAGCCTATCATAATTTGCCACCTCAATTTCAGTGGTCCGGTTGTTGCAATCCATCAATTGTTGCAACTGATACGAAAGTCTTCCATAAGAAGGCTCCTTCCACCAATATTCAATCTACCACACATCTTCGAGTTCACAGAGACATTACTGGTGTTCCCTCCAAATATGATGGTTATGTGCTAGCTGACCCCTGGACCTCTCCTAACGCCAACATTGGCTGGTTCCTATTCCTAGGAGGTGGAACAGCCGCCGCCCTGAACAAAATTAATGGATTAGCCTGGTCTGTTCTTTCACTTGCCAACCAAACTGAAATGGCTCTCACCTTAATGAATACTGAAATGTCTGCAATTAGAACAGCAGTTATCCAACACAGGCTTGCTCTCGATATCATTTTGGCTGAAAAGGGGGGCATTTGCAAAATGCTGAATGTATCTTGTTGTTTCTATGTTCCTGACGAATATGAAAACATCACCAATATCATAGAACACATGCAAGATGCCATTCGACCCCCACCAATAACAGATGACTCATGGTTCTCTTGGCTCAAGTCTTGGGGCCAAGAATGGTCATCATGGGTTTTAACAATAATTATCCCAGTCATAGTCATTTTCTTCCTTCTCAGTGTCCTGATTCCGTGTATGTTAAGATGTCTATCTAATGTGCTCACCAAAAGGATAATTCAAGCCTCCACATACGCTCATGTAAATGTTAACAATGACAATCAAAATCCAGTTTCATTTCACATCTCTGATACCCATTACTATCCCAGCTCAGAATATGACTCTGATGATGACACTGTCTAAATAACATTCTTGTTTTGTTTCTATTATCATTATTTTTATTTTCCTCTTTGATTTATTATTATTATTATTTTTCTTTCTACTTATTTGTTTATTTACTTTTCCATTATCATTATTTTCATTTTCCTCTTTGATTTATTCCCTCCTCTCCTGAACAACTGCCATGATGATGCATTTTAAAATCCATGTGAATTAATGCGTCGGATAATTAAGTTGTGAATGATTAATCAATAATCAAAAGGGGGAATTGTAATAGTAAATTTAAGCCTTTGTAAATTTAAATCTTTGCTTCAACCACTACCGATGTAAATTTAAGCCTTTGTTTCAACCACTACAGATGCAAACCCCACCCTCCTTAAACATGAGGTATCAAGCCTTTTGTCTTGTGTAAATTGCGTTGCCCAGACTCAGATCTACACATCAATGCAAGATCCTGCAGGACACCTCAGGTGAAAAGCATATGGCCAGAGGACGGGCGCCAACACCCACAGGAGACAAAGGACTGTAAAACATCTAACACATGTTTCTGGAGGGCATTCACATGGTTCTGGAGGGTATAAATGTTCAGGTCTCCCCATTCTCGGGGTCCTTCTTCACTTTGACCGCTCGCGTGTTGATCGACCTTTTCTTTGCAAAGAAAATAAAACCTTGTCGGCCGGCAGAAGTCTCTATTTCATTCTTCACCAGCAGCAGAAGAGGAAATTTCCACAACAATGACCATGCCTTAAATGTAAAATAACAAAATATACATTAGCACAAGACAACTGACTCCTTGAATGCAGGGTTTGGTATTTGAACGAAAATGAACGTAAAGTTCAAGTTGACGAATAGACAGACTCTCACAGACGAGAGCGAGAAAGTAACAGGAGCAGGACTACTGACACGAGGATTCAAATGATCAAGTGTGTATATGTGAACCGTACCAGCCAGTTTCTCTGCCAGGCATCCCAGTACTGCTGTGGTGTTTCTGTGTTTAGCAGGGTTTAGAGCATCCTGTCGAGCTACGGCCGAACTCAGACTCAACATGTCAGAGAGTTTCTGGAGAGCATCCTGGAGAGAAGACAAGGAAGGGTTACTCTGATGAAGAT